>OY776126.1:85928448-86528448 GCA_963675135.1 Galeopsis tetrahit | reverse complement strand
GAGTCGGTTTTTGAATTTGAGGCCTCTGGTGTGGAGTTTTTTACGTCGACGCCCATAGCCAAATTGCGCGCACGCTTGTGCGCCGTTTTTACAAAGTTTTCAGATTGCCTCTCGCGTTTGCATTCCTAGCTGAATTGGCCATAGAATCAATTTTGTCGAGACGGTTTTTGAATTTGAGGCCTCGGGTGCGGAGTTTTTGACGTCGTCGCCCCTAACCAAATTGCGCGCACGCTTGTGCTCCGTTTTTACAAAGTTTTCAGATTGCCATTCGAGTTTGCATTTCTAGCTTAATTGGCCATAGAATCAATTGTGTCGAGACGGTTTTTGAATTAGAGGCCTCGGGTGCGGAGTTTTTGACGTCGTCGCCCATAGTCAAATTGCGCGCACGGTTGTGCGCCGTTTTTACAAAGTTTTCAGATTGCCTCTCGGGTTTGCATCTCTAGCTAAAATTGGTCATAGAATCAATTGTGTCGAGACGGTTTTTGAATTTGAGGCCTCGGGTGCGGAGTTTTTGACGTCGTCGCCCATAGCCAAATTGCGCGCACGCTTGTGCGCCGTTTTTACAAAGTTTTCAGATTGCCATTCGGGTTTGCATCTCTAGCTGAATTGGCCATAGAATCAATTGTGTCGAGACGGTTTTTGAATTTGAGGCTTCGGGTGCGGAGTTTTTGACGTCGTCGCCCATAGCCAAATTGCGCGCACGCTTGTGCGCCGTTTTTACAAAGTTTTCAAATTGCCTCTCGGGTTTGCATTCCTAGCTAAAATTGGTCATAGAATCAATTGTGTCGAGACGGTTTTTGAATTTGAGGCCTCGGGTGCGGAGTTTTTGACGTCGTCGCCCATATCCAAATTGCGCGCAGGCTCGTGCGCCGTTTTTACAAAGTTTTCAGATTGCCTCTCGGGTTTGAATTTCCCACTGAATTGGCCATAGAATCAATTGTGTCGAGTCGGTTTTTGAATTTGAGGCCTCTGGTGTGGAGTTTTTTACGTCGACGCCCATAGCCAAATTGCGCGCACGCTTGTGCGCCGTTTTTACAAAGTTTTCAGATTGCCTTTCGGGTTTGCATTTCTAGCTGAATTGGCCATAGAATCAATTTTGTCGAGACGGTTTTTGAATTTGAGGCCTCGGGTGCGGAGTTTTTGACGTCGTCGCCCCTAACCAAATTGCGCGCACGCTTGTGCTCCGTTTTTACAAAGTTTTCAGATTGCCATTCGGGTTTGCATTTCCAGCTTAATTGGCCATAGAATCAATTGTGTCGAGACGGTTTTTGAATTTGAGGCCTCGGGTGCGGAGTTTTTGACGTCGTCGCCCATAGTCAAATTGCGCGCACGGTTGTGCGCCGTTTTTACAAAGTTTTCAGATTGCCTCTCGGGTTTGCATCTCTAGCTGAATTGGCCATAGAATCAATTGTGTCGAGACGGTTTTTGAATTTGAGGCCTCGGGTGCGGAGTTTTTGACGTCGTCGCCCATAGTCAAATTTCGCGCACGGTTGTGCGCCGTTTTTACAAAGTTATCAGATTGCCTCTCGGGTTTGCATTACTAGCTGAATTGGCCATAGAATCAATTGTGTCGAGACGGTTTTTGAATTTGAGGCCTCGGGTGCGGAGTTTTTGACGTCGTCCCCCATAGCCAAATTGCGCGCACGCTTGTGCGCCGTTTTTACAAAGTTTTCAAATTGCCTCTCGGGTTTGCATTTCTAGCTAAAATTGGTCATAAAATCAATTGTGTCGAGACGGTTTTTGAATTTGAGGCCTCGGGTGCGGAGTTTTTGACGTCGTCGCCCATAGCCAAATTGCGCGCACGCTTGTGCGCCGTTTTTACAAAGTTTTCAAATTGCCTCTCGGTTTTGCATTCCTAGCTAAAATTGGTCATAGAATCAATTGTGTCGAGACGGTTTTTGAATTTGAGGCCTCGGGTGCGGAGTTTTTGACGTCGTCGCCCATATCCAAATTGCGCGCAGGCTTGTGCGCCGTTTTTACAAAGTTTTCAGATTGCCTCTCGGGTTTGAATTTCCCACTGAATTGGCCATAGAATCAATTGTGTCGAGTCGGTTTTTGAATTTGAGGCCTCTGGTGTGGAGTTTTTTACGTCGACGCCCATAGCCAAATTGCGCGCACGCTTGTGCGCCGTTTTTACAAAGTTTTCAGATTGCCTCTCGGGTTTGCATTTCTAGCTGAATTGGCCATAGAATCAATTTTGTCGAGACGGTTTTTGAATTTGAGGCCTCGGGTGCGGAGTTTTTGACGTCGTCGCCCCTAACCAAATTGCGCGCACGCTTGTGCTCCGTTTTTACAAAGTTTTCAGATTGCCATTCGAGTTTGCATTTCTAGCTTAATTGGCCATAGAATCAATTGTGTCGAGACGGTTTTTGAATTAGAGGCCTCGGGTGCGGAGTTTTTGACGTCGTCGCCCATAGTCAAATTGCGCGCACGGTTGTGCGCCGTTTTTACAAAGTTTTCAGATTGCCTCTCGGGTTTGCATCTCTAGCTAAAATTGGTCATAGAATCAATTGTGTCGAGACGGTTTTTGAATTTGAGGCCTCGGGTGCGGAGTTTTTGACGTCGTCGCCCATAGCCAAATTGCGCGCACGCTTGTGCGCCGTTTTTACAAAGTTTTCAGATTGCCATTCGGGTTTGCATCTCTAGATGAATTGGCCATAGAATCAATTGTGTCGAGACGGTTTTTGAATTTGAGGCCTCGGGTGCGGAGTTTTTGACGTCGTCGCCCATAGCCAAATTGCGCGCACGCTTGTGCGCCGTTTTTACAAAGTTTTCAAATTGCCTCTCGGGTTTGCATTCCTAGCTAAAATTGGTCATAGAATCAATTGTGTCGAGACGGTTTTTGAATTTGAGGCCTCGGGTGCGGAGTTTTTGACGTCGTCGCCCATATCCAAATTGCGCGCAGGCTCGTGCGCCGTTTTTCCAAAGTTTTCAGATTGCCTCTCGGGTTTGAATTTCCCACTGAATTGGCCATAGAATCAATTGTGTCGAGTCGGTTTTTGAATTTGAGGCCTCTGGTGTGGAGTTTTTTACGTCGACGCCCATAGCCAAATTGCGCGCACGCTTGTGCGCCGTTTTTACAAAGTTTTCAGATTGCCTCTCGGGTTTGCATTTCTAGCTGAATTGGCCATAGAATCAATTTTGTCGAGACGGTTTTTGAATTTGAGGCCTCGGGTGCGGAGTTTTTGACGTCGTCGCCCCTAACCAAATTGCGCGCACGCTTGTGCTCCGTTTTTACAAAGTTTTCAGATTGCCATTCGGGTTTGCATTTCCAGCTTAATTGGCCATAGAATCAATTGTGTCGAGACGGTTTTTGAATTTGAGGCCTCGGGTGCGGAGTTTTTGACGTCGTCGCCCATAGTCAAATTGCGCGCACGGTTGTGCGCCGTTTTTACAAAGTTTTCAGATTGCCTCTCGGGTTTGCATCTCTAGCTGAATTGGCCATAGAATCAATTGTGTCGAGACGGTTTTTGAATTTGAGGCCTCGGGTGCGGAGTTTTTGACGTCGTCGCCCATAGTCAAATTTCGCGCACGGTTGTGCGCCGTTTTTACAAAGTTTTCAGATTGCCTCTCGGGTTTGCATTACTAGCTGAATTGGCCATAGAATCAATTGTGTCGAGACGGTTTTTGAATTTGAGGCCTCGGGTGCGGAGTTTTTGACGTCGTCCCCCATAGCCAAATTGCGCGCACGCTTGTGCGCCGTTTTTACAAAGTTTTCAAATTGCCTCTCGGGTTTGCATTTCCAGCTAAAATTGGTCATAAAATCAATTGTGTCGAGACGGTTTTTGAATTTGAGGCCTCGGGTGCGGAGTTTTTGACGTCGTCGCCCCTAACCAAATTGCGCGCACGCTTGTGCGCCGTTTTTACAAAGTTTTCAGATTGCCATTCGGGTTTGCATCTCTAGCTGAATTGGCCATAGAATCAATTGTGTCGAGACGGTTTTTGAATTTGAGGCCTCGGGTGCGGAGTTTTTGACGTCGTCGCCCATATCCAAATTGCGCGCAGGCTTGTGCGCCGTTTTTACAAAGTTTTCAGATTGCCTCTCGGGTTTGAATTTCCCACTGAATTGGCCATAGAATCAATTGTGTCGAGTCGGTTTTTGAATTTGAGGCCTCTGGTGTGGAGTTTTTTACGTCGACGCCCATAGCCAAATTGCGCGCACGCTTGTGCGCCGTTTTTACAAAGTTTTCAGATTGCCTCTCGGGTTTGCAGTTCTAGATGAATTGGCCATAGAATCAATTTTGTCGAGACGGTTTTTGAATTTGAGGCCCCGGGTGCGGAGTTTTTGACGTCGTCGCCCCTAACCAAATTGCGCGCACGCTTGTGCTCCGTTTTTACAAAGTTTTCAGATTGCCATTCAGGTTTGCATTTCTAGCTTAATTGGCCATAGAATCAATTGTGTCGAGACGGTTTTTGAATTTGAGGCCTCGGGTGCGGAATTTTTGACGTCGTCGCCCATAGTCAAATTGCGCGCACGGTTGTGCGCCGTTTTTACAAAGTTTTCAGATTGCCTCTCGGGTTTGCATCTCTAGCTGAATTGGCCATAGAATCAATTGTGTCGAGACGGTTTTTGAATTTGAGGCCTCGGGTGCGGAGTTTTTGACGTCGTCGCCCATAGTCAAATTTCGCGCACGGTTGTGCGCCGTTTTTACAAAGTTTTCAGATTGCCTCTCGGGTTTGCATTACTAGCTGAATTGGCCATAGAATCAATTGTGTCGAGACGGTTTTTGAATTTGAGGCCTCGGGTGCGGAGTTTTTGACGTCGTCGCCCATAGCCAAATTGCGCGCACGCTTGTGCGCCGTTTTTACAAAGTTTTCAAATTGCCTCTCGGGTTTGCATTTCTAGCTAAAATTGGTCATAAAATCAATTGTGTCGAGACGGTTTTTGAATTTGAGGCCTCGGGTGCGGAGTTTTTGACGTCGTCGCCCATAGCCAAATTGCGCGCACGCTTGTGCGCCGTTTTTACAAAGTTTTCAGATTGCCTCTCGGGTTTGCATTTCTAGCTGAATTGGCCATAGAATCAAATGTGTCAAGACGGTTTTTGAATTTGAGGCCTCGGGTGCGGAGTTTTTGACGTCGTCGCCCCTAACCAAATTGCGCGCACGCTTGTGCGCCGTTTTTACAAAGTTTTCAAATTGCCTCTCGGGTTTGCATTTCCAGCTAAAATTGGTCATAAAATCAATTGTGTCGAGACGGTTTTTGAATTTGAGGCCTCGGGTGCGGAGTTTTTGACGTCGTCGCCCCTAACCAAATTGCGCGCACGCTTGTGCGCCGGTTTTACAAAGTTTTCAGATTGCCTCTCGGGTTTGCATTTCTAGCTGAATTGGCCATAGAATCAATTTTGTCGAGACGGTTTTTGAATTTGAGGCCTCGGGTGCGGAGTTTTTGACGTCGTCGCCCCTAACCAAATTGCGCGCACGCTTGTGCTCCGTTTTTACAAAGTTTTCAGATTGCCATTCGGGTTTGCATATCTAGCTTAATTGGCCATAGAATCAATTGTGTCGAGACGGTTTTTGAATTTGAGGCCTCGGGTGCGGAGTTTTTGACGGCGTCGCCCATAGTCAAATTGCGCGCACGGTTGTGCGCCGTTTTTACAAAGTTTTCAGATTGCCTCTCGGGTTTGCATCTCTAGCTGAATTGGCCATAGAATCAATTGTGTCGAGACGGTTTTTGAATTTGAGGCCTCGGGTGCGGAGTTTTTGACGTCGTCGCCCATAGTTAAATTTCGCGCACGGTTGTGCGCCGTTTTTACAAAGTTTTCAGATTGCCTCTCGGGTTTGCATTACTAGCTGAATTGGCCATAGAATCAATTGTGTCGAGACGGTTTTTGAATTTGAGGCCTCGGGTGCGGAGTTTTTGACGTCGTCGCCCATAGCCAAATTGCGCGCACGCTTGTGCGCCGTTTTTACAAAGTTTTCAAATTGCCTCTCGGGTTTGCATTTCCAGCTAAAATTGGTCATAAAATCAATTGTGTCGAGACGGTTTTTGAAT
Organism: Galeopsis tetrahit; assembly: GCA_963675135.1. Classification (NCBI taxonomy): domain Eukaryota; kingdom Viridiplantae; phylum Streptophyta; class Magnoliopsida; order Lamiales; family Lamiaceae; genus Galeopsis; species Galeopsis tetrahit. Next base: position 86,522,456 of record OY776126.1, on the reverse strand, counting down.
TTGAGGCCTCGGGTGCGGAGTTTTTGACGTCGTCGCCCCTAACCAAATTGCGCGCACGCTTGTGCGCCGTTTTTACAAAGTTTTCAGATTGCCATTCGGGTTTGCATCTCTAGCTGAATTGGCCATAGAATCAATTGTGTCGAGACGGTTTTTGAATTTGAGGCCTCGGGTGCGGAGTTTTTGACGGCGTCGCCCATAGTCAAATTGCGCGCACGGTTGTGCGCCGTTTTTACAAAGTTTTCAGATTGCCTCTCGGGTTTGCATCTCTAGCTGAATTGGCCATAGAATCAATTGTGTCGAGACGGTTTTTGAATTTGAGGCCTCGGGTGCGGAGTTTTTGACGTCGTCGCCCATAGTTAAATTTCGCGCACGGTTGTGCGCCGTTTTTACAAAGTTTTCAGATTGCCTCTCGGGTTTGCATTACTAGCTGAATTGGCCATAGAATCAATTGTGTCGAGACGGTTTTTGAATTTGAGGCCTCGGGTGCAGAGTTTTTGACGTCGTCGCCCATAGCCAAATTGCGCGCACGCTTGTGCGCCGTTTTTACAAAGTTTTCAAATTGCCTCTCGGGTTTGCATTTCCAGCTAAAATTGGTCATAAAATCAATTGTGTCGAGACGGTTTTTGAATTTGAGGCCTCGGGTGCGGAGTTTTTGACGTCGTCGCCCCTAACCAAATTGCGCGCACGCTTGTGCGCCGTTTTTACAAAGTTTTCAGATTGCCATTCGGGTTTGCATCTCTAGCTGAATTGGCCATAGAATCAATTGTGTCGAGACGGTTTTTGAATTTGAGGCCTCGGGTGCGGAGTTTTTGACGTCGTCGCCCATATCCAAATTGCGCGCAGGCTTGTGCGCCGTTTTTACAAAGTTTTCAGATTGCCTCTCGGGTTTGAATTTCCCACTGAATTGGCCATAGAATCAATTGTGTCGAGTCGGTTTTTGAATTTGAGGCCTCTGGTGTGGAGTTTTTTACGTCGACGCCCATAGCCAAATTGCGCGCACGCTTGTGCGCCGTTTTTACAAAGTTTTCAAATTGCCTCTCGGGTTTGCATTTCCAGCTAAAATTGGTCATAAAATCAATTGTGTCGAGACGGTTTTTGAATTTGAGGCCTCTGGTGCGGAGTTTTTGACGTCGTCGCCCCTAACCAAATTGCGCGCACGCTTGTGCGCCGGTTTTACAAAGTTTTCAGATTGCCTCTCGGGTTTGCATTTCTAGCTGAATTGGCCATAGAATCAATTTTGTCGAGACGGTTTTTGAATTTGAGGCCTCGGGTGCGGAGTTTTTGACGTCGTCGCCCCTAACCAAATTGCGCGCACGCTTGTGCTCCGTTTTTACAAAGTTTTCAGATTGCCATTCGGGTTTGCATATCTAGCTTAATTGGCCATAGAATCAATTGTGTCGAGACGGTTTTTGAATTTGAGGCCTCGGGTGCGGAGTTTTTGACGGCGTCGCCCATAGTCAAATTGCGCGCACGGTTGTGCGCCGTTTTTACAAAGTTTTCAGATTGCCTCTCGGGTTTGCATCTCTAGCTGAATTGGCCATAGAATCAATTGTGTCGAGACGGTTTTTGAATTTGAGGCCTCGGGTGCGGAGTTTTTGACGTCGTCGCCCATAGTTAAATTTCGCGCACGGTTGTGCGCCGTTTTTACAAAGTTTTCAGATTGCCTCTCGGGTTTGCATTACTAGCTGAATTGGCCATAGAATCAATTGTGTCGAGACGGTTTTTGAATTTGAGGCCTCGGGTGCGGAGTTTTTGACGTCGTCGCCCATAGCCAAATTGCGCGCACGCTTGTGCGCCGTTTTTACAAAGTTTTCAAATTGCCTCTCGGGTTTGCATTTCCAGCTAAAATTGGTCATAAAATCAATTGTGTCGAGACGGTTTTTGAATTTGAGGCCTCGGGTGCGGAGTTTTTGACGTCGTCGCCCCTAACCAAATTGCGCGCACGCTTGTGCGCCGTTTTTACAAAGTTTTCAGATTGCCATTCGGGTTTGCATCTCTAGCTGAATTGGCCATAGAATCAATTGTGTCGAGACGGTTTTTGAATTTGAGGCCTCGGGTGCGGAGTTTTTGACGGCGTCGCCCATAGTCAAATTGCGCGCACGGTTGTGCGCCGTTTTTACAAAGTTTTCAGATTGCCTCTCGGGTTTGCATCTCTAGCTGAATTGGCCATAGAATCAATTGTGTCGAGACGGTTTTTGAATTTGAGGCCTCGGGTGCGGAGTTTTTGACGTCGTCGCCCATAGTTAAATTTCGCGCACGGTTGTGCGCCGTTTTTACAAAGTTTTCAGATTGCCTCTCGGGTTTGCATTACTAGCTGAATTGGCCATAGAATCAATTGTGTCGAGACGGTTTTTGAATTTGAGGCCTCGGGTGCAGAGTTTTTGACGTCGTCGCCCATAGCCAAATTGCGCGCACGCTTGTGCGCCGTTTTTACAAAGTTTTCAAATTGCCTCTCGGGTTTGCATTTCCAGCTAAAATTGGTCATAAAATCAATTGTGTCGAGACGGTTTTTGAATTTGAGGCCTCGGGTGCGGAGTTTTTGACGTCGTCGCCCCTAACCAAATTGCGCGCACGCTTGTGCGCCGTTTTTACAAAGTTTTCAGATTGCCATTCGGGTTTGCATCTCTAGCTGAATTGGCCATAGAATCAATTGTGTCGAGACGGTTTTTGAATTTGAGGCCTCGGGTGCGGAGTTTTTGACGTCGTCGCCCATATCCAAATTGCGCGCAGGCTTGTGCGCCGTTTTTACAAAGTTTTCAGATTGCCTCTCGGGTTTGAATTTCCCACTGAATTGGCCATAGAATCAATTGTGTCGAGTCGGTTTTTGAATTTGAGGCCTCTGGTGTGGAGTTTTTTACGTCGACGCCCATAGCCAAATTGCGCGCACGCTTGTGAGCCGTTTTTACAAAGTTTTCAGATTGCCTCTCGGGTTTGCATTTCTAGCTGAATTGGCCATAGAATCAATTTTGTCGAGACGGTTTTTGAATTTGAGGCCCCGGGTGCGGAGTTTTTGACGTCGTCGCCCCTAACCAAATTGCGCTCACGCTTGTGCTCCGTTTTTACAAAGTTTTCAGATTGCCATTCGGGTTTGCATTTCTAGCTTAATTGGCCATATAATCAATTGTGTCGAGACGGTTTTTGAATTTGAGGCCTCGGGTGCGGAATTTTTGACGTCGTCGCCCCTAACCAAATTGCGCGCACGCTTGTGCTCCGTTTTTACAAAGTTTTCAGATTGCCATTCGGGTTTGCATTTCCAACTTAATTGGCCATAGAATCAATTGTGTCGAGACGGTTTTTGAATTTGAGGCCTCGGGTGCGGAGTTTTTGACGTCGTCGCCCATAGTCAAATTGCGCGCACGGTTGTGCGCCGTTTTTACAAAGTTTTCAGATTGCCTCTCGGGTTTGCATCTCTAGCTGAATTGGCCATAGAATCAATTGTGTCGAGACGGTTTTTGAATTTGAGGCCTCGGGTGCGGAGTTTTTGACGTCGTCGCCCATAGTCAAATTTCGCGCACGGTTGTGCGCCGTTTTTACAAAGTTTTCAGATTGCCTCTCGGGTTTGCATTACTAGCTGAATTGGCCATAGAATCAATTGTGTCGAGACGGTTTTTGAATTTGAGGCCTCGGGTGCGGAGTTTTTGACGTCGTCCCCCATAGCCAAATTGCGCGCACGCTTGTGCGCCGTTTTTACAAAGTTTTCAAATTGCCTCTCGGGTTTGCATTACCAGCTAAAATTGGTCATAAAATCAATTGTGTCGAGTCGGTTTTTGAATTTGAGGCCTCTGGTGTGGAGTTTTTTACGTCGACGCCCATAGCCAAATTGCGCGCACGCTTGTGAGCCGTTTTTACAAAGTTTTCAGATTGCCTCTCGGGTTTGCATTTCTAGCTGAATTGGCCATAGAATCAATTTTGTCGAGACGGTTTTTGAATTTGAGGCCCCGGGTGCGGAGTTTTTGACGTCGTCGCCCCTAACCAAATTGCGCTCACGCTTGTGCTCCGTTTTTACAAAGTTTTCAGATTGCCATTCGGGTTTGCATTTCTAGCTTAATTGGCCATATAATCAATTGTGTCGAGACGGTTTTTGAATTTGAGGCCTCGGGTGCGGAATTTTTGACGTCGTCGCCCCTAACCAAATTGCGCGCACGCTTGTGCTCCGTTTTTACAAAGTTTTCAGATTGCCATTCGGGTTTGCATTCCCAACTTAATTGGCCATAGAATCAATTGTGTCGAGACGGTTTTTGAATTTGAGGCCTCGGGTGCGGAGTTTTTGACGTCGTCGCCCATAGTCAAATTGCGCGCACGGTTGTGCGCCGTTTTTACAAAGTTTTCAGATTGCCTCTCGGGTTTGCATCTCTAGCTGAATTGGCCATAGAATCAATTGTGTCGAGACGGTTTTTGAATTTGAGGCCTCGGGTGCGGAGTTTTTGACGTCGTCGCCCATTGTTAAATTTCGCGCACGGTTGTGCGCCGTTTTTACAAAGTTTTCAGATTGCCTCTCGGGTTTGCATTACTAGCTGAATTGGCCATAGAATCAATTGTGTCGAGACGGTTTTTGAATTTGAGGCCTCGGGTGCGGAGTTTTTGACGTCGTCGCCCATAGTTAAATTTCGCGCACGGTTGTGCGCCGTTTTTACAAAGTTTTCAGATTGCCTCTCGGGTTTGCATTACTAGCTGAATTGGCCATAGAATCAATTGTGTCGAGACGGTTTTTGAATTTGAGGCCTCGGGTGCAGAGTTTTTGACGTCGTCGCCCATAGCCAAATTGCGCGCACGCTTGTGCGCCGTTTTTACAAAGTTTTCAAATTGCCTCTCGGGTTTGCATTTCCAGCTAAAATTGGTCATAAAATCAATTGTGTCGAGACGGTTTTTGAATTTGAGGCCTCGGGTGCGGAGTTTTTGACGTCGTCGCCCCTAACCAAATTGCGCGCACGCTTGTGCGCCGTTTTTACAAAGTTTTCAGATTGCCATTCGGGTTTGCATCTCTAGCTGAATTGGCCATAGAATCAATTGTGTCGAGACGGTTTTTGAATTTGAGGCCTCGGGTGCGGAGTTTTTGACGTCGTCGCCCATATCCAAATTGCGCGCAGGCTTGTGCGCCGTTTTTACAAAGTTTTCAGATTGCCTCTCGGGTTTGAATTTCCCACTGAATTGGCCATAGAATCAATTGTGTCGAGTCGGTTTTTGAATTTGAGGCCTCTGGTGTGGAGTTTTTTACGTCGACGCCCATAGCCAAATTGCGCGCACGCTTGTGAGCCGTTTTTACAAAGTTTTCAGATTGCCTCTCGGGTTTGCATTTCTAGCTGAATTGGCCATAGAATCAATTTTGTCGAGACGGTTTTTGAATTTGAGGCCCCGGGTGCGGAGTTTTTGACGTCGTCGCCCCTAACCAAATTGCGCTCACGCTTGTGCTCCGTTTTTACAAAGTTTTCAGATTGCCATTCGGGTTTGCATTTCTAGCTTAATTGGCCATATAATCAATTGTGTCGAGACGGTTTTTGAATTTGAGGCCTCGGGTGCGGAATTTTTGACGTCGTCGCCCCTAACCAAATTGCGCGCACGCTTGTGCTCCGTTTTTACAAAGTTTTCAGATTGCCATTCGGGTTTGCATTTCCAACTTAATTGGCCATAGAATCAATTGTGTCGAGACGGTTTTTGAATTTGAGGCCTCGGGTGCGGAGTTTTTGACGTCGTCGCCCATAGTCAAATTGCGCGCACGGTTGTGCGCCGTTTTTACAAAGTTTTCAGATTGCCTCTCGGGTTTGCATCTCTAGCTGAATTGGCCATAGAATCAATTGTGTCGAGACGGTTTTTGAATTTGAGGCCTCGGGTGCGGAGTTTTTGACGTCGTCGCCCATAGTCAAATTTCGCGCACGGTTGTGCGCCGTTTTTACAAAGTTTTCAGATTGCCTCTCGGGTTTGCATTACTAGCTGAATTGGCCATAGAATCAATTGTGTCGAGACGGTTTTTGAATTTGAGGCCTCGGGTGCGGAGTTTTTGACGTCGTCCCCCATAGCCAAATTGCGCGCACGCTTGTGCGCCGTTTTTACAAAGTTTTCAAATTGCCTCTCGGGTTTGCATTACCAGCTAAAATTGGTCATAAAATCAATTGTGTCGAGTCGGTTTTTGAATTTGAGGCCTCTGGTGTGGAGTTTTTTACGTCGACGCCCATAGCCAAATTGCGCGCACGCTTGTGAGCCGTTTTTACAAAGTTTTCAGATTGCCTCTCGGGTTTGCATTTCTAGCTGAATTGGCCATAGAATCAATTTTGTCGAGACGGTTTTTGAATTTGAGGCCCCGGGTGCGGAGTTTTTGACGTCGTCGCCCCTAACCAAATTGCGCTCACGCTTGTGCTCCGTTTTTACAAAGTTTTCAGATTGCCATTCGGGTTTGCATTTCTAGCTTAATTGGCCATATAATCAATTGTGTCGAGACGGTTTTTGAATTTGAGGCCTCGGGTGCGGAATTTTTGACGTCGTCGCCCCTAACCAAATTGCGCGCACGCTTGTGCTCCGTTTTTACAAAGTTTTCAGATTGCCATTCGGGTTTGCATTTCCAACTTAATTGGCCATAGAATCAATTGTGTCGAGACGGTTTTTGAATTTGAGGCCTCGGGTGCGGAGTTTTTGACGTCGTCGCCCATAGTCAAATTGCGCGCACGGTTGTGCGCCGTTTTTACAAAGTTTTCAGATTGCCTCTCGGGTTTGCATCTCTAGCTGAATTGGCCATAGAATCAATTGTGTCGAGACGGTTTTTGAATTTGAGGCCTCGGGTGCGGAGTTTTTGACGTCGTCGCCCATAGTCAAATTTCGCGCACGGTTGTGCGCCGTTTTTACAAAGTTTTCAGATTGCCTCTCGGGTTTGCATTACTAGCTGAATTGGCCATAGAATCAATTGTGTCGAGACGGTTTTTGAATTTGAGGCCTCGGGTGCGGAGTTTTTGACGTCGTCCCCCATAGCCAAATTGCGCGCACGCTTGTGCGCCGTTTTTACAAAGTTTTCAAATTGCCTCTCGGGTTTGCATTACCAGCTAAAATTGGTCATAAAATCAATTGTGTCGAGACGGTTTTTGAATTTGAGGCCTCGGGTGCGGAGTTTTTGACGTCGTCGCCCCTAACCAAATTGCGCGCACGCTTGTGCGCCGTTTTTACAAAGTTTTCAGATTGCCATTCGGGTTTGCATCTCTAGCTGAATTGGCCATAGAATCAATTGTGTCGAGACGGTTTTTGAATTTGAGGCCTCGGGTGCGGAGTTTTTGACGTCGTCGCCCATATCCAAATTGCGCGCACGCTTGTGCGCCGTTTTTACAAAGTTTTCAGATTGCCTCTCGGGTTTGGATTTCCCACTGAATTGGCCATAGAATCAATTGTGTCGAGTCGGTTTTTGAATTTGAGGCCTCTGGTGTGGAGTTTTTTACGTCGACGCCCATAGCCAAATTGCGCGCACGCTTGTGCGCCGTTTTTACAAAGTTTTCAGATTGCCTCTCGGGTTTGCAGTTCTAGCTGAATTGGCCATAGAATCAATTTTGTCGAGACGGTTTTTGAATTTGAGGCCCCGGGTGCGGAGTTTTTGACGTCGTCGCCCCTAACCAAATTGCGCGCACGCTTGTGCTCCGTTTTTACAAAGTTTTCAGATTGCCATTCGGGTTTGCATTTCTAGCTTAATTGGCCATAGAATCAATTGTGTCGAGACGGTTTTTGAATTTGAGGCCTCGGGTGCGGAATTTTTGACGTCGTCGCCCATAGTCAAATTGCGCGCACGGTTGTGCGCCGTTTTTACAAAGTTTTCAGATTGCCTCTCGGGTTTGCATCTCTAGCTGAATTGGCCATAGAATCAATTGTGTCGAGACGGTTTTTGAATTTGAGGCCTCGGGTGCGGAGTTTTTGACGTCGTCGCCCATAGTCAAATTTCGCGCACGGTTGTGCGCCGTTTTTACAAAGTTTTCAGATTGCCTCTCGGGTTTGCATTACTAGCTGAATTGGCCATAGAATCAATTGTGTCGAGACGGTTTTTGAATTTGAGGCCTCGGGTGCGGAGTTTTTGACGTCGTCGCCCATAGCCAAATTGCGCGCACTCTTGTGCGCCGTTTTTACAAAGTTTTCAAATTGCCTCTCGGGTTTGCATTTCTAGCTAAAATTGGTCATAAAATCAATTGTGTCGAGACGGTTTTTGAATTTGAGGCCTCGGGTGCGGAGTTTTTAACGTCGTCGCCCATAGCCAAATTGCGCGCACGTTTGTGCGCCGTTTTTACAAAGTTTTCAGATTGCCTCTCGGGTTTGCATTTCTAGCTGAATTGGCCATAGAATCAAATGTGTCAAGACGGTTTTTGAATTTGAGGCCTCGGGTGCGGAGTTTTTGACGTCGTCGCCCCTAACCAAATTGCGCGCACGCTTGTGCGCCGTTTTTACAAAGTTTTCAAATTGCCTCTCGGGTTTGCATTTCCAGCTAAAATTGGTCATAAAATCAATTGTGTCGAGTCGGTTTTTGAATTTGAGGCCTCTGGTGTGGAGTTTTTTACGTCGACGCCCATAGCCAAATTGCGCGCACGCTTGTGAGCCGTTTTTACAAAGTTTTCAGATTGCCTCTCGGGTTTGCATTTCTAGCTGAATTGGCCATAGAATCAATTTTGTCGAGACGGTTTTTGAATTTGAGGCCCCGGGTGCGGAGTTTTTGACGTCGTCGCCCCTAACCAAATTGCGCTCACGCTTGTGCTCCGTTTTTACAAAGTTTTCAGATTGCCATTCGGGTTTGCATTTCTAGCTTAATTGGCCATATAATCAATTGTGTCGAGACGGTTTTTGAATTTGAGGCCTCGGGTGCGGAATTTTTGACGTCGTCGCCCCTAACCAAATTGCGCGCACGCTTGTGCTCCGTTTTTACAAAGTTTTCAGATTGCCATTCGGGTTTGCATTTCCAACTTAATTGGCCATAGAATCAATTGTGTCGAGACGGTTTTTGAATTTGAGGCCTCGGGTGCGGAGTTTTTGACGTCGTCGCCCATAGTCAAATTGCGCGCACGGTTGTGCGCCGTTTTTACAAAGTTTTCAGATTGCCTCTCGGGTTTGCATCTCTAGCTGAATTGGCCATAGAATCAATTGTGTCGAGACGGTTTTTGAATTTGAGGCCTCGGGTGCGGAGTTTTTGACGTCGTCGCCCATAGTCAAATTTCGCGCACGGTTGTGCGCCGTTTTTACAAAGTTTTCAGATTGCCTCTCGGGTTTGCATTACTAGCTGAATTGGCCATAGAATCAATTGTGTCGAGACGGTTTTTGAATTTGAGGCCTCGGGTGCGGAGTTTTTGACGTCGTCCCCCATAGCCAAATTGCGCGCACGCTTGTGCGCCGTTTTTACAAAGTTTTCAAATTGCCTCTCGGGTTTGCATTACCAGCTAAAATTGGTCATAAAATCAATTGTGTCGAGTCGGTTTTTGAATTTGAGGCCTCTGGTGTGGAGTTTTTTACGTCGACGCCCATAGCCAAATTGCGCGCACGCTTGTGAGCCGTTTTTACAAAGTTTTCAGATTGCCTCTCGGGTTTGCATTTCTAGCTGAATTGGCCATAGAATCAATTTTGTCGAGACGGTTTTTGAATTTGAGGCCCCGGGTGCGGAGTTTTTGACGTCGTCGCCCCTAACCAAATTGCGCTCACGCTTGTGCTCCGTTTTTACAAAGTTTTCAGATTGCCATTCGGGTTTGCATTTCTAGCTTAATTGGCCATATAATCAATTGTGTCGAGACGGTTTTTGAATTTGAGGCCTCGGGTGCGGAATTTTTGACGTCGTCGCCCCTAACCAAATTGCGCGCACGCTTGTGCTCCGTTTTTACAAAGTTTTCAGATTGCCATTCGGGTTTGCATTTCCAACTTAATTGGCCATAGAATCAATTGTGTCGAGACGGTTTTTGAATTTGAGGCCTCGGGTGCGGAGTTTTTGACGTCGTCGCCCATAGTCAAATTGCGCGCACGGTTGTGCGCCGTTTTTACAAAGTTTTCAGATTGCCTCTCGGGTTTGCATCTCTAGCTGAATTGGCCATAGAATCAATTGTGTCGAGACGGTTTTTGAATTTGAGGCCTCGGGTGCGGAGTTTTTGACGTCGTCGCCCATAGTCAAATTTCGCGCACGGTTGTGCGCCGTTTTTACAAAGTTTTCAGATTGCCTCTCGGGTTTGCATTACTAGCTGAATTGGCCATAGAATCAATTGTGTCGAGACGGTTTTTGAATTTGAGGCCTCGGGTGCGGAGTTTTTGACGTCGTCCCCCATAGCCAAATTGCGCGCACGCTTGTGCGCCGTTTTTACAAAGTTTTCAAATTGCCTCTCGGGTTTGCATTACCAGCTAAAATTGGTCATAAAATCAATTGTGTCGAGACGGTTTTTGAATTTGAGGCCTCGGGTGCGGAGTTTTTGACGTCGTCGCCCCTAACCAAATTGCGCGCACGCTTGTGCGCCGTTTTTACAAAGTTTTCAGATTGCCATTCGGGTTTGCATCTCTAGCTGAATTGGCCATAGAATCAATTGTGTCGAGACGGTTTTTGAATTTGAGGCCTCGGGTGCGGAGTTTTTGACGTCGTCGCCCATATCCAAATTGCGCGCACGCTTGTGCGCCGTTTTTACAAAGTTTTCAGATTGCCTCTCGGGTTTGGATTTCCCACTGAATTGGCCATAGAATCAATTGTGTCGAGTCGGTTTTTGAATTTGAGGCCTCTGGTGTGGAGTTTTTTACGTCGACGCCCATAGCCAAATTGCGCGCACGCTTGTGCGCCGTTTTTACAAAGTTTTCAGATTGCCTCTCGGGTTTGCAGTTCTAGCTGAATTGGCCATAGAATCAATTTTGTCGAGACGGTTTTTGAATTTGAGGCCCCGGGTGCGGAGTTTTTGACGTCGTCGCCCCTAACCAAATTGCGCGCACGCTTGTGCTCCGTTTTTACAAAGTTTTCAGATTGCCATTCGGGTTTGCATTTCTAGCTTAATTGGCCATAGAATCAATTGTGTCGAGACGGTTTTTGAATTTGAGGCCTCGGGTGCGGAATTTTTGACGTCGTCGCCCATAGTCAAATTGCGCGCACGGTTGTGCGCCGTTTTTACAAAGTTTTCAGATTGCCTCTCGGGTTTGCATCTCTAGCTGAATTGGCCATAGAATCAATTGTGTCGAGACGGTTTTTGAATTTGAGGCCTCGGGTGCGGAGTTTTTGACGTCGTCGCCCATAGTCAAATTTCGCGCACGGTTGTGCGCCGTTTTTACAAAGTTTTCAGATTGCCTCTCGGGTTTGCATTACTAGCTGAATTGGCCATAGAATCAATTGTGTCGAGACGGTTTTTGAATTTGAGGCCTCGGGTGCGGAGTTTTTGACGTCGTCGCCCATAGCCAAATTGCGCGCACTCTTGTGCGCCGTTTTTACAAAGTTTTCAAATTGCCTCTCGGGTTTGCATTTCTAGCTAAAATTGGTCATAAAATCAATTGTGTCGAGACGGTTTTTGAATTTGAGGCCTCGGGTGCGGAGTTTTTAACGTCGTCGCCCATAGCCAAATTGCGCGCACGTTTGTGCGCCGTTTTTACAAAGTTTTCAGATTGCCTCTCGGGTTTGCATTTCTAGCTGAATTGGCCATAGAATCAAATGTGTCAAGACGGTTTTTGAATTTGAGGCCTCGGGTGCGGAGTTTTTGACGTCGTCGCCCCTAACCAAATTGCGCGCACGCTTGTGCGCCGTTTTTACAAAGTTTTCAAATTGCCTCTCGGGTTTGCATTTCCAGCTAAAATTGGTCATAAAATCAATTGTGTCGAGACGGTTTTTGAATTTGAGGCCTCGGGTGCGGAGTTTTTGACGTCGTCGCCCCTAACCAAATTGCGCGCACGCTTGTGCGCCGTTTTTACAAAGTTTTCAGATTGCCATTCGGGTTTGCATCTCTAGCTGAATTGGCCATAGAATCAATTGTGTCGAGACGGTTTTTGAATTTGAGGCCTCGGGTGCGGAGTTTTTGACGTCGTCGCCCATATCCAAATTGCGCGCAGGCTTGTGCGCCGTTTTTACAAAGTTTTCAGATTGCCTCTCGGGTTTGAATTTCCCACTGAATTGGCCATAGAATCAATTGTGTCGAGTCGGTTTTTGAATTTGAGGCCTCTGGTGTGGAGTTTTTTACGTCGACGCCCATAGCCAAATTGCGCGCACGCTTGTGCGCCGTTTTTACAAAGTTTTCAGATTGCCTCTCGGGTTTGCAGTTCTAGCTGAATTGGCCATAGAATCAATTTTGTCGAGACGGTTTTTGAATTTGAGGCCCCGGGTGCGGAGTTTTTGACGTCGTCGCCCCTAACCAAATTGCGCGCACGCTTGTGCTCCGTTTTTACAAAGTTTTAGGATTGCCATTCGGGTTTGCATTTCTAGCTTAATTGGCCATAGAATCAATTGTGTCGAGACGGTTTTTGAATTTGAGGCCTCGGGTGCGGAATTTTTGACGTCGTCGCCCATAGTCAAATTGCGCGCACGGTTGTGCGCCGTTTTTACAAAGTTTTCAGATTGCCTCTCGGGTTTGCATCTCTAGCTGAATTGGCCATAGAATCAATTGTGTCGAGACGGTTTTTGAATTTGAGGCCTCGGGTGCGGAGTTTTTGACGTCGTCGCCCATAGTCAAATTTCGCGCACGGTTGTGCGCCGTTTTTACAAAGTTTTCAGATTGCCTCTCGGGTTTGCATCACTAGCTGAATTGGCCATAGAATCAATTGTGTCGAGACGGTTTTTGAATTTGAGGCCTCGGGTGCGGAGTTTTTGACGTCGTCGCCCATAGCCAAATTGCGCGCACGCTTGTGCGCCGTTTTTACAAAGTTTTCAAATTGCCTCTCGGGTTTGCATTTCTAGCTAAAATTGGTCATAAAATCAATTGTGTCGAGACGGTTTTTGAATTTGAGGCCTCGGGTGCGGAGTTTTTGACGTCGTCGCCCATAGCCAAATTGCGCGCACGCTTGTGCGCCGTTTTTACAAAGTTTTCAGATTGCCTCTCGGGTTTGCATTTCTAGCTGAATTGGCCATAGAATCAAATGTGTCAAGACGGTTTTTGAATTTGAGGCCTCGGGTGCGGAGTTTTTGACGTCGTCGCCCCTAACCAAATTGCGCGCACGCTTGTGCGCCGTTTTTACAAAGTTTTCAAATTGCCTCTCGGGTTTGCATTTCCAGCTAAAATTGGTCATAAAATCAATTGTGTCGAGACGGTTTTTGAATTTGAGGCCTCGGGTGCGGAGTTTTTGACGTCGTCGCCCCTAACCAAATTGCGCGCACGCTTGTGCGCCGGTTTTACAAAGTTTTCAGATTGCCTCTCGGGTTTGCATTTCTAGCTGAATTGGCCATAGAATCAATTTTGTCGAGACGGTTTTTGAATTTGAGGCCTCGGGTGCGGAGTTTTTGACGTCGTCGCCCCTAACCAAATTGCGCGCACGCTTGTGCTCCGTTTTTACAAAGTTTTCAGATTGCCATTCGGGTTTGCATATCTAGCTTAATTGGCCATAGAATCAATTGTGTCGAGACGGTTTTTGAATTTGAGGCCTCGGGTGCGGAGTTTTTGACGGCGTCGCCCATAGTCAAATTGCGCGCACGGTTGTGCGCCGTTTTTACAAAGTTTTCAGATTGCCTCTCGGGTTTGCATCTCTAGCTGAATTGGCCATAGAATCAATTGTGTCGAGACGGTTTTTGAATTTGAGGCCTCGGGTGCGGAGTTTTTGACGTCGTCGCCCATAGTTAAATTTCGCGCACGGTTGTGCGCCGTTTTTACAAAGTTTTCAGATTGCCTCTCGGGTTTGCATTACTAGCTGAATTGGCCATAGAATCAATTGTGTCGAGACGGTTTTTGAATTTGAGGCCTCGGGTGCGGAGTTTTTGACGTCGTCGCCCATAGCCAAATTGCGCGCACGCTTGTGCGCCGTTTTTACAAAGTTTTCAAATTGCCTCTCGGGTTTGCATTTCCAGCTAAAATTGGTCATAAAATCAATTGTGTCGAGACGGTTTTTGAATTTGAGGCCTCGGGTGCGGAGTTTTTGACGTCGTCGCCCCTAACCAAATTGCGCGCACGCTTGTGCGCCGTTTTTACAAAGTTTTCAGATTGCCATTCGGGTTTGCATCTCTAGCTGAATTGGCCATAGAATCAATTGTGTCGAGACGGTTTTTGAATTTGAGGCCTCGGGTGCGGAGTTTTTGACGTCGTCGCCCATATCCAAATTGCGCGCAGGCTTGTGCGCCGTTTTTACAAAGTTTTCAGATTGCCTCTCGGGTTTGAATTTCCCACTGAATTGGCCATAGAATCAATTGTGTCGAGTCGGTTTTTGAATTTGAGGCCTCTGGTGTGGAGTTTTTTACGTCGACGCCCATAGCCAAATTGCGCGCACGCTTGTGCGCCGTTTTTACAAAGTTTTCAGATTGCCTCTCGGGTTTGCATTTCTAGCTGAATTGGCCATAGAATCAATTTTGTCGAGACGGTTTTTGAATTTGAGGCCCCGGGTACGGAGTTTTTGACGTCGTCGCCCCTAACCAAATTGCGCGCACGCTTGTGCTCCGTTTTTACAAAGTTTTCAGATTGCCATTCGGGTTTGCATTTCTAGCTTAATTGGCCATATAATCAATTGTGTCGAGACGGTTTTTGAATTTGAGGCCTCGGGTGCGGAATTTTTGACGTCGTCGCCCATAGTCAAATTGCGCGCACGGTTGTGCGCCGTTTTTACAAAGTTTTCAGATTGCCTCTCGGGTTTGCATCTCTAGCTGAATTGGCCATAGAATCAATTGTGTCGAGACGGTTTTTGAATTTGAGGCCTCGGGTGCGGAGTTTTTGACGTCGTCGCCCATAGTCAAATTTCGCGCACGGTTGTGCGCCGTTTTTACAAAGTTTTCAGATTGCCTCTCGGGTTTGCATTACTAGCTGAATTGGCCATAGAATCAATTGTGTCGAGACGGTTTTTGAATTTGAGGCCTCGGGTGCGGAGTTTTTGACGTCGTCGCCCATAGCCAAATTGCGCGCACGCTTGTGCGCCGTTTTTACAAAGTTTTCAAATTGCCTCTCGGGTTTGCATTTCTAGCTAAAATTGGTCATAAAATCAATTGTGTCGAGACGGTTTTTGAATTTGAGGCCTCGGGTGCGGAGTTTTTGACGTCGTCGCCCATAGCCAAATTGCGCGCACGCTTGTGCGCCGTTTTTACAAAGTTTTCAGATTGCCTCTCGGGTTTGCATTTCTAGCTGAATTGGCCATAGAATCAAATGTGTCAAGACGGTTTTTGAATTTGAGGCCTCGGGTGCGGAGTTTTTGACGTCGTCGCCCCTAACCAAATTGCGCGCACGCTTGTGCGCCGTTTTTACAAAGTTTTCAAATTGCCTCTCGGGTTTGCATTTCCAGCTAAAATTGGTCATAAAATTAATTGTGTCGAGACGGTTTTTGAATTTGAGGCCTCGGGTGCGGAGTTTTTGACGTCGTCGCCCCTAACCAAATTGCGCGCACGCTTGTGCGCCGGTTTTACAAAGTTTTCAGATTGCCTCTCGGGTTTGCATTTCTAGCTGAATTGGCCATAGAATCAATTTTGTCGAGACGGTTTTTGAATTTGAGGCCTCGGGTGCGGAGTTTTTGACGTCGTCGCCCCTAACCAAATTGCGCGCACGCTTGTGCTCCGTTTTTACAAAGTTTTCAGATTGCCATTCGGGTTTGCATTTCTAGCTTAATTGGCCATAGAATCAATTGTGTCGAGACGGTTTTTGAATTTGAGGCCTCGGGTGCGGAGTTTTTGACGGCGTCGCCCATAGTCAAATTGCGCGCACGGTTGTGCGCCGTTTTTACAAAGTTTTCAGATTGCCTCTCGGGTTTGCATCTCTAGCTGAATTGGCCATAGAATCAATTGTGTCGAGACGGTTTTTGAATTTGAGGCCTCGGGTGCGGAGTTTTTGTCGTCGTCGCCCATAGTCAAATTTCGCGCACGGTTGTGCGCCGTTTTTACAAAGTTTTCAGATTGCCTCTCGGGTTTGCATTACTAGCTGAATTGGCCATAGAATCAATTGTGTCGAGACGGTTTTTGAATTTGAGGCCTCGGGTGCGGAGTTTTTGACGTCGTCGCCCATAGCCAAATTGCGCGCACGCTTGTGCGCCGTTTTTACAAAGTTTTCAAATTGCCTCTCGGGTTTGCATTTCTAGCTAAAATTGGTCATAAAATCAATTGTGTCGAGACGGTTTTTGAATTTGAGGCCTCGGGTGCGGAGTTTTTGACGTCGTCGCCCATAGCCAAATTGCGCGCACGCTTGTGCGCCGTTTTTACAAAGTTTTCAGATTGCCTCTCGGGTTTGCATTTCTAGCTGAATTGGCCATAGAATCAAATGTGTCAAGACGGTTTTTGAATTTGAGGCCTCGGGTGCGGAGTTTTTGACGTCGTCGCCCCTAACCAAATTGCGCGCACGCTTGTGCGCCGTTTTTACAAAGTTTTCAAATTGCCTCTCGGGTTTGCATTTCCAGCTAAAATTGGTCATAAAATTAATTGTGTCGAGACGGTTTTTGAATTTGAGGCCTCGGGTGCGGAGTTTTTGACGTCGTCGCCCCTAACCAAATTGCGCGCACGCTTGTGCGCCGGTTTTACAAAGTTTTCAGATTGCCTCTCGGGTTTGCATTTCTAGCTGAATTGGCCATAGAATCAATTTTGTCGAGACGGTTTTTGAATTTGAGGCCTCGGGTGCGGAGTTTTTGACGTCGTCGCCCCTAACCAAATTGCGCGCACGCTTGTGCTCCGTTTTTACAAAGTTTTCAGATTGCCATTCGGGTTTGCATTTCTAGCTTAATTGGCCATAGAATCAATTGTGTCGAGACGGTTTTTGAATTTGAGGCCTCGGGTGCGGAGTTTTTGACGGCGTCGCCCATAGTCAAATTGCGCGCACGGTTGTGCGCCGTTTTTACAAAGTTTTCAGATTGCCTCTCGGGTTTGCATCTCTAGCTGAATTGGCCATAGAATCAATTGTGTCGAGACGGTTTTTGAATTTGAGGCCTCGGGTGCGGAGTTTTTGACGTCGTCGCCCATAGTCAAATTTCGCGCACGGTTGTGCGCCGTTTTTACAAAGTTTTCAGATTGCCTCTCGGGTTTGCATTACTAGCTGAATTGGCCATAGAATCAATTGTGTCGAGTCGGTTTTTGAATTTGAGGCCTCTGGTGTGGAGTTTTTGACGTCGTCGCCCATAGCCAAATTGCGCGCACGCTTGTGCGCCGTTTTTACAAAGTTTTCAGATTGCCTCTCGGGTTTGCATTTCTAGCTGAATTGGCCATAGAATCAATTTTGTCGAGACGGTTTTTGAATTTGAGGCCCCGGGTGCGGAGTTTTTGACGTCGTCGCCCCTAACCAAATTGCGCGCACGCTTGTGCTCCGTTTTTACAAAGTTTTCAGATTGCCATTCGGGTTTGCATTTCTAGCTTAATTGGCCATATAATCAATTGTGTCGAGACGGTTTTTGAATTTGAGGCCTCGGGTGCGGAATTTTTGACGTCGTCGCCCCTAACCAAATTGCGCGCACGCTTGTGCTTCGTTTTTACAAAGTTTTCAGATTGCCATTCGGGTTTGCACTTCCAGCTTAATTGGCCATAGAATCAATTGTGTCGAGACGGTTTTTGAATTTGAGGCCTCGGGTGCGGAGTTTTTGACGTCGTCGCCCATAGTCAAATTGCGCGCACGGTTGTGCGCCGTTTTTACAAAGTTTTCAGATTGCCTCTCGGGTTTGCATCTCTAGCTGAATTGGCCATAGAATCAATTGTGTCGAGACGGTTTTTGAATTTGAGGCCTCGGGTGCGGAGTTTTTGACGTCGTCGCCCATAGCCAAATTGCGCGCACGCTTGTGCGCCGTTTTTACAAAATTTTCAAATTGCCTCTCGGGTTTGCATTTCTAGCTAAAATTGGTCATAAAATCAATTGTGTCGAGACGGTTTTTGAATTTGAGGCCTCGGGTGCGGAGTTTTTGACGTCGTCGCCCATAGCCAAATTGCGCGCACGCTTGTGCGCCGTTTTTACAAAGTTTTCAGATTGCCTCTCGGGTTTGCATTTCTAGCTGAATTGGCCATAGAATCAAATGTGTCAAGACGGTTTTTGAATTTGAGGCCTCGGGTGCGGAGTTTTTGACGTCGTCGCCCCTAACCAAATTGCGCGCACGCTTGTGCGCCGTTTTTACAAAGTTTTCAAATTGCCTCTCGGGTTTGCATCTCCAGCTAAAATTGGTCATAAAATCAATTGTGTCGAGACGGTTTTTGAATTTGAGGCCTCGGGTGCGGAGTTTTTGACGTCGTCGCCCCTAACCAAATTGCGCGCACGCTTGTGCGCCGGTTTTACAAAGTTTTCAGATTGCCTCTCGGGTTTGCATTTCTAGCTGAATTGGCCATAGAATCAATTTTGTCGAGACGGTTTTTGAATTTGAGGCCTCGGGTGCGGAGTTTTTGACGTCGTCGCCCCTAACCAAATTGCGCGCACGCTTGTGCTCCGTTTTTACAAAGTTTTCAGATTGCCATTCGGGTTTGCATATCTAGCTTAATTGGCCATAGAATCAATTGTGTCGAGACGGTTTTTGAATTTGAGGCCTCGGGTGCGGAGTTTTTGACGGCGTCGCCCATAGTCAAATTGCGCGCACGGTTGTGCGCCGTTTTTACAAAGTTTTCAGATTGCCTCTCGGGTTTGCATCTCTAGCTGAATTGGCCATAGAATCAATTGTGTCGAGACGGTTTTTGAATTTGAGGCCTCGGGTTCGGAGTTTTTGACGTCGTCGCCCATAGTTAAATTTCGCGCACGGTTGTGCGCCGTTTTTACAAAGTTTTCAGATTGCCTCTCGGGTTTGCATTACTAGCTGAATTGGCCATAGAATCAATTGTGTCGAGACGGTTTTTGAATTTGAGGCCTCGGGTGCGGAGTTTTTGACGTCGTCGCCCATAGCCAAATTGCGCGCACGCTTGTGCGCCGTTTTTACAAAGTTTTCAAATTGCCTCTCGGGTTTGCATTTCCAGCTAAAATTGGTCATAAAATCAATTGTGTCGAGACGGTTTTTGAATTTGAGGCCTCGGGTGCGGAGTTTTTGACGTCGTCGCCCTAACCAAATTGCGCGCACGCTTGTGCGCCGTTTTTACAAAGTTTTCAGATTGCCATTCGGGTTTGCATTTCCAGCTAAAATTGGTCATAAAATCAATTGTGTCGAGACGGTTTTTGAATTTGAGGCCTCGGGTGCGGAGTTTTTGACGTCGTCGCCCTAACCAAATTGCGCGCACGCTTGTGCGCCGTTTTTACAAAGTTTTCAGATTGCCATTCGGGTTTGCATCTCTAGCTGAATTGGCCATAGAATCAATTGTGTCGAGACGGTTTTTGAATTTGAGGCCTCGGGTGCGGAGTTTTTGACGTCGTCGCCCATATCCAAATTGCGCGCAGGCTTGTGCGCCGTTTTTACAAAGTTTTCAGATTGCCTCTCGGGTTTGAATTTCCCACTGAATTGGCCATAGAATCAATTGTGTCGAGTCGGTTTTTGAATTTGAGGCCTCTGGTGTGGAGTTTTTTACGTCGACGCCCATAGCCAAATTGCGCGCACGCTTGTGCGCCGTTTTTACAAAGTTTTCAGATTGCCTCTCGGGTTTGCATTTCTAGCTGAATTGGCCATAGAATCAATTTTGTCGAGACGGTTTTTGAATTTGAGGCCTCGGGTGCGGAGTTTTTGACGTCGTCGCCCCTAACCAAATTGCGCGCACGCTTGTGCGCCGTTTTTACAAAGTTTTCAAATTGCCTCTCGGGTTTGCATCTCCAGCTAAAATTGGTCATAAAATCAATTGTGTCGAGACGGTTTTTGAATTTGAGGCCTCGGGTGCGGAGTTTTTGACGTCGTCGCCCCTAACCAAATTGCGCGCACGCTTGTGCGCCGGTTTTACAAAGTTTTCAGATTGCCTCTCGGGTTTGCATTTCTAGCTGAATTGGCCATAGAATCAATTGTGTCGAGACGGTTTTTGAATTTGAGGCCTCGGGTGCGGAGTTTTTGACGTCGTCGCCCCTAACCAAATTGCGCGCACGCTTGTGCTCCGTTTTTACAAAGTTTTCAGATTGCCATTCGGGTTTGCATATCTAGCTTAATTGGCCATAGAATCAATTGTGTCGAGACGGTTTTTGAATTTGAGGCCTCGGGTGCGGAGTTTTTGACGGCGTCGCCCATAGTCAAATTGCGCGCACGGTTGTGCGCCGTTTTTACAAAGTTTTCAGATTGCCTCTCGGGTTTGCATCTCTAGCTGAATTGGCCATAGAATCAATTGTGTCGAGACGGTTTTTGAATTTGAGGCCTCGGGTTCGGAGTTTTTGACGTCGTCGCCCATAGTTAAATTTCGCGCACGGTTGTGCGCCGTTTTTACAAAGTTTTCAGATTGCCTCTCGGGTTTGCATTACTAGCTGAATTGGCCATAGAATCAATTGTGTCGAGACGGTTTTTGAATTTGAGGCCTCGGGTGCGGAGTTTTTGACGTCGTCGCCCATAGCCAAATTGCGCGCACGCTTGTGCGCCGTTTTTACAAAGTTTTCAAATTGCCTCTCGGGTTTGCATTTCCAGCTAAAATTGGTCATAAAATCAATTGTGTCGAGACGGTTTTTGAATTTGAGGCCTCGGGTGCGGAGTTTTTGACGTCGTCGCCCTAACCAAATTGCGCGCACGCTTGTGCGCCGTTTTTACAAAGTTTTCAGATTGCCATTCGGGTTTGCATCTCTAGCTGAATTGGCCATAGAATCAATTGTGTCGAGACGGTTTTTGAATTTGAGGCCTCGGGTGCGGAGTTTTTGACGTCGTCGCCCATATCCAAATTGCGCGCAGGCTTGTGCGCCGTTTTTACAAAGTTTTCAGATTGCCTCTCGGGTTTGAATTTCCCACTGAATTGGCCATAGAATCAATTGTGTCGAGTCGGTTTTTGAATTTGAGGCCTCTGGTGTGGAGTTTTTTACGTCGACGCCCATAGCCAAATTGCGCGCACGCTTGTGCGCCGTTTTTACAAAGTTTTCAGATTGCCTCTCGGGTTTGCATTTCTAGCTGAATTGGCCATAGAATCAATTTTGTCGAGACGGTTTTTGAATTTGAGGCCCCGGGTGCGGAGTTTTTGACGTCGTCGCCCCTAACCAAATTGCGCGCACGCTTGTGCTCCGTTTTTACAAAGTTTTCAGATTGCCATTCGGGTTTGCATTTCTAGCTTAATTGGCCATATAATCAATTGTGTCGAGACGGTTTTTGAATTTGAGGCCTCGGGTGCGGAATTTTTGACGTCGTCGCCCATAGTCAAATTGCGCGCACGGTTGTGCGCCGTTTTTACAAAGTTTTCAGATTGCCTCTCGGGTTTGCATCTCTAGCTGAATTGGCCATAGAATCAATTGTGTCGAGACGGTTTTTGAATTTGAGGCCTCGGGTTCGGAGTTTTTGACGTCGTCGCCCATAGTTAAATTTCGCGCACGGTTGTGCGCCGTTTTTACAAAGTTTTCAGATTGCCTCTCGGGTTTGCATTACTAGCTGAATTGGCCATAGAATCAATTGTGTCGAGACGGTTTTTGAATTTGAGGCCTCGGGTGCGGAGTTTTTGACGTCGTCGCCCATAGCCAAATTGCGCGCACGGTTGTGCGCCGTTTTTACAAAGTTTTCAGATTGCCTCTCGGGTTTGCATCTCTAGCTGAATTGGCCATAGAATCAATTGTGTCGAGACGGTTTTTGAATTTGAGGCCTCGGGTTCGGAGTTTTTGACGTCGTCGCCCATAGTTAAATTTCGCGCACGGTTGTGCGCCGTTTTTACAAAGTTTTCAGATTGCCTCTCGGGTTTGCATTACTAGCTGAATTGGCCATAGAATCAATTGTGTCGAGACGGTTTTTGAATTTGAGGCCTCGGGTGCGGAGTTTTTGACGTCGTCGCCCATAGCCAAATTGCGCGCACGCTTGTGCGCCGTTTTTACAAAGTTTTCAAATTGCCTCTCGGGTTTGCATTTCCAGCTAAAATTGGTCATAAAATCAATTGTGTCGAGACGGTTTTTGAATTTGAGGCCTCGGGTGCGGAGTTTTTGACGTCGTCGCCCTAACCAAATTGCGCGCACGCTTGTGCGCCGTTTTTACAAAGTTTTCAGATTGCCATTCGGGTTTGCATCTCTAGCTGAATTGGCCATAGAATCAATTGTGTCGAGACGGTTTTTGAATTTGAGGCCTCGGGTGCGGAGTTTTTGACGTCGTCGCCCATATCCAAATTGCGCGCAGGCTTGTGCGCCGTTTTTACAAAGTTTTCAGATTGCCTCTCGGGTTTGAATTTCCCACTGAATTGGCCATAGAATCAATTGTGTCGAGTCGGTTTTTGAATTTGAGGCCTCTGGTGTGGAGTTTTTTACGTCGACGCCCATAGCCAAATTGCGCGCACGCTTGTGCGCCGTTTTTACAAAGTTTTCAGATTGCCTCTCGGGTTTGCATTTCTAGCTGAATTGGCCATAGAATCAATTTTGTCGAGACGGTTTTTGAATTTGAGGCCCCGGGTGCGGAGTTTTTGACGTCGTCGCCCCTAACCAAATTGCGCGCACGCTTGTGCTCCGTTTTTACAAAGTTTTCAGATTGCCATTCGGGTTTGCATTTCTAGCTTAATTGGCCATATAATCAATTGTGTCGAGACGGTTTTTGAATTTGAGGCCTCGGGTGCGGAATTTTTGACGTCGTCGCCCATAGTCAAATTGCGCGCACGGTTGTGCGCCGTTTTTACAAAGTTTTCAGATTGCCTCTCGGGTTTGCATCTCTAGCTGAATTGGCCATAGAATCAATTGTGTCGAGACGGTTTTTGAATTTGAGGCCTCGGGTGCGGAGTTTTTGACGTCGTCGCCCATAGTCAAATTTCGCGCACGGTTGTGCGCCGTTTTTACAAAGTTTTCAGATTGCCTCTCGGGTTTGCATTACTAGCTGAATTGGCCATAGAATCAATTGTGTCGAGACGGTTTTTGAATTTGAGGCCTCGGGTGCGGAGTTTTTGACGTCGTCGCCCATAGCCAAATTGCGCGCACGCTTGTGCGCCGTTTTACAAAGTTTTCAAATTGCCTCTCGGGTTTGCATTTCTAGCTAAAATTGGTCATAAAATCAATTGTGTCGAGACGGTTTTTGAATTTGAGGCCTCGGGTGCGGAGTTTTTGACGTCGTCGCCCATAGCCAAATTGCGCGCACGCTTGTGCGCCGTTTTTACAAAGTTTTCAGATTGCCTCTCGGGTTTGCATTTCTAGCTGAATTGGCCATAGAATCAAATGTGTCAAGACGGTTTTTGAATTTGAGGCCTCGGGTGCGGAGTTTTTGACGTCGTCGCCCCTAACCAAATTGCGCGCACGCTTGTGCGCCGTTTTTACAAAGTTTTCAAATTGCCTCTCGGGTTTGCATTTCCAGCTAAAATTGGTCATAAAATTAATTGTGTCGAGACGGTTTTTGAATTTGAGGCCTCGGGTGCGGAGTTTTTGACGTCGTCGCCCCTAACCAAATTGCGCGCACGCTTGTGCGCCGGTTTTACAAAGTTTTCAGATTGCCTCTCGGGTTTGCATTTCTAGCTGAATTGGCCATAGAATCAATTTTGTCGAGACGGTTTTTGAATTTGAGGCCTCGGGTGCGGAGTTTTTGACGTCGTCGCCCCTAACCAAATTGCGCGCACGCTTGTGCTCCGTTTTTACAAAGTTTTCAGATTGCCATTCGGGTTTGCATTTCTAGCTTAATTGGCCATAGAATCAATTGTGTCGAGACGGTTTTTGAATTTGAGGCCTCGGGTGCGGAGTTTTTGACGTCGTCGCCCATAGCCAAATTGCGCGCACGCTTGTGCGCCGTTTTTACAAAGTTTTCAGATTGCCTCTCGGGTTTGCATTTCTAGCTGAATTGGCCATAGAATCAAATGTGTCAAGACGGTTTTTGAATTTGAGGCCTCGGGTGCGGAGTTTTTGACGTCGTCGCCCCTAACCAAATTGCGCGCACGCTTGTGCGCCGTTTTTACAAAGTTTTCAAATTGCCTCTCGGGTTTGCATTTCCAGCTAAAATTGGTCATAAAATTAATTGTGTCGAGACGGTTTTTGAATTTGAGGCCTCGGGTGCGGAGTTTTTGACGTCGTCGCCCCTAACCAAATTGCGCGCACGCTTGTGCGCCGGTTTTACAAAGTTTTCAGATTGCCTCTCGGGTTTGCATTTCTAGCTGAATTGGCCATAGAATCAATTTTGTCGAGACGGTTTTTGAATTTGAGGCCTCGGGTGCGGAGTTTTTGACGTCGTCGCCCATAGCCAAATTGCGCGCACGCTTGTGCGCCGTTTTTACAAAGTTTTCAAATTGCCTCTCGGGTTTGCATTTCTAGCTAAAATTGGTCATAAAATCAATTGTGTCGAGACGGTTTTTGAATTTGAGGCCTCGGGTGCGGAGTTTTTGACGTCGTCGCCCATAGCCAAATTGCGCGCACGCTTGTGCGCCGTTTTTACAAAGTTTTCAGATTGCCTCTCGGGTTTGCATTTCTAGCTGAATTGGCCATAGAATCAAATGTGTCAAGACGGTTTTTGAATTTGAGGCCTCGGGTGCGGAGTTTTTGACGTCGTCGCCCCTAACCAAATTGCGCGCACGCTTGTGCGCCGTTTTTACAAAGTTTTCAAATTGCCTCTCGGGTTTGCATTTCCAGCTAAAATTGGTCATAAAATTAATTGTGTCGAGACGGTTTTTGAATTTGAGGCCTCGGGTGCGGAGTTTTTGACGTCGTCGCCCCTAACCAAATTGCGCGCACGCTTGTGCGCCGGTTTTACAAAGTTTTCAGATTGCGTCTCGGGTTTGCATTTCTAGCTGAATTGGCCATAGAATCAATTTTGTCGAGACGGTTTTTGAATTTGAGGCCTCGGGTGCGGAGTTTTTGACGTCGTCGCCCCTAACCAAATTGCGCGCACGCTTGTGCTCCGTTTTTACAAAGTTTTCAGATTGCCATTCGGGTTTGCATTTCTAGCTTAATTGGCCATAGAATCAATTGTGTCGAGACGGTTTTTGAATTTGAGGCCTCGGGTGCGGAGTTTTTGACGGCGTCGCCCATAGTCAAATTGCGCGCACGGTTGTGCGCCGTTTTTACAAAGTTTTCAGATTGCCTCTCGGGTTTGCATCTCTAGCTGAATTGGCCATAGAATCAATTGTGTCGAGACGGTTTTTGAATTTGAGGCCTCGGGTGCGGAGTTTTTGACGTCGTCGCCCATAGTCAAATTTCGCGCACGGTTGTGCGCCGTTTTTACAAAGTTTTCAGATTGCCTCTCGGGTTTGCATTACTAGCTGAATTGGCCATAGAATCAATTGTGTCGAGGCGGTTTTTGAATTTGAGGCCTCGGGTGCGGAGTTTTTGACGTCGTCGCCCATAGCCAAATTGCGCGCACGCTTGTGCGCCGTTTTTACAAAGTTTTCAAATTGCCTCTCGGGTTTGCATTTCTAGCTAAAATTGGTCATAAAATCAATTGTGTCGAGACGGTTTTTGAATTTGAGGCCTCGGGTGCGGAGTTTTTGACGTCGTCGCCCATAGCCAAATTGCGCGCACGCTTGTGCGCCGTTTTTACAAAGTTTTCAGATTGCCTCTCGGGTTTGCATTTCTAGCTGAATTGGCCATAGAATCAAATGTGTCAAGACGGTTTTTGAATTTGAGGCCTCGGGTGCGGAGTTTTTGACGTCGTCGCCCCTAACCAAATTGCGCGCACGCTTGTGCGCCGTTTTTACAAAGTTTTCAAATTGCCTCTCGGGTTTGCATTTCCAGCTAAAATTGGTCATAAAATTAATTGTGTCGAGACGGTTTTTGAATTTGAGGCCTCGGGTGCGGAGTTTTTGACGTCGTCGCCCCTAACCAAATTGCGCGCACGCTTGTGCGCCGGTTTTACAAAGTTTTCAGATTGCCTCTCGGGTTTGCATTTCTAGCTGAATTGGCCATAGAATCAATTTTGTCGAGACGGTTTTTGAATTTGAGGCCTCGGGTGCGGAGTTTTTGACGTCGTCGCCCCTAACCAAATTGCGCGCACGCTTGTGCTCCGTTTTTACAAAGTTTTCAGATTGCCATTCGGGTTTGCATTTCTAGCTTAATTGGCCATAGAATCAATTGTGTCGAGACGGTTTTTGAATTTGAGGCCTCGGGTGCGGAGTTTTTGACGGCGTCGCCCATAGTCAAATTGCGCGCACGGTTGTGCGCCGTTTTTACAAAGTTTTCAGATTGCCTCTCGGGTTTGCATCTCTAGCTGAATTGGCCATAGAATCAATTGTGTCGAGACGGTTTTTGAATTTGAGGCCTCGGGTGCGGAGTTTTTGACGTCGTCGCCCATAGTCAAATTTCGCGCACGGTTGTGCGCCGTTTTTACAAAGTTTTCAGATTGCCTCTCGGGTTTGCATTACTAGCTGAATTGGCCATAGAATCAATTGTGTCGAGACGGTTTTTGATTTTGAGGCCTCGGGTGCGGAGTTTTTGACGTCGTCGCCCATAGCCAAATTGCGCGCACGCTTGTGCGCCGTTTTTACAAAGTTTTCAAATTGCCTCTCGGGTTTGCATTTCTAGCTAAAATTGGTCATAAAATCAATTGTGTCGAGACGGTTTTTCAATTTGAGGCCTCGGGTGCGGAGTTTTTGACGTCGTCGCCCATAGCCAAATTGCGCGCACGCTTGTGCGCCGTTTTTACAAAGTTTTCAGATTGCCTCTCGGGTTTGCATTTCTAGCTGAATTGGCCATAGAATCAAATGTGTCAAGACGGTTTTTGAATTTGAGGCCTCGGGTGCGGAGTTTTTGACGTCGTCGCCCCTAACCAAATTGCGCGCACGCTTGTGCGCCGTTTTTACAAAGTTTTCAAATTGCCTCTCGGGTTTGCATTTCCAGCTAAAATTGGTCATAAAATCAATTGTGTCGAGACGGTTTTTGAATTTGAGGCCTCGGGTGCGGAGTTTTTGACGTCGTCGCCCCTAACCAAATTGCGCGCACGCTTGTGCGCCGTTTTTACAAAGTTTTCAGATTGCCATTCGGGTTTGCATCTCTAGCTGAATTGGCCATAGAATCAATTGTGTCGAGACGGTTTTTGAATTTGAGGCCTCGGGTGCGGAGTTTTTGACGTCGTCGCCCATAGTCAAATTTCGCGCACGGTTGTGCGCCGTTTTTACAAAGTTTTCAGATTGCCTCTCGGGTTTGCATTACTAGCTGAATTGGCCATAGAATCAATTGTTTCGAGACGGTTTTTGAATTTGAGGCCTTGGGTGCAGAGTTTTTGACGTCGTCGCCCATAGCCAAATTGCGCGCACGCTTGTGCGCCGTTTTTACAAAGTTTTCAAATTGCCGCTCGGGTTTGCATTTCCAGCTAAAATTGGTCATAAAATCAATTGTGTCGAGACGGTTTTTGAATTTGAGGCCTCGGGTGCGGAGTTTTTGACGTCGTCGCCCCTAACCAAATTGCGCGCACGCTTGTGCGCCGTTTTTACAAAGTTTTCAGATTGCCATTCGGGTTTGCATCTCTAGCTGAATTGGCCATAGAATCAATTGTGTCGAGACGGTTTTTGAATTTGAGGCCTCGGGTGCGGAGTTTTTGACGTCGTCGCCCATCCAAATTGCGCGCAGGCTTGTGCGCCGTTTTTACAAAGTTTTCAGATTGCCTCTCGGGTTTGAATTTCCCACTGAATTGGCCATAGAATCAATTGTGTCGAGTCGGTTTTTGAATTTGAGGCCTCTGGTGTGGAGTTTTTTACGTCGACGCCCATAGCCAAATTGCGCGCACGCTTGTGCGCCGTTTTTACAAAGTTATCAGATTGCCTCTCGGGTTTGCATTTCTAGCTGAATTGGCCATAGAATCAATTTTGTCGAGACGGTTTTTGAATTTGAGGCCCCGGGTGCGGAGTTTTTGACGTCGTCGCCCCTAACCAAATTGCGCGCACGCTTGTGCTCCGTTTTTACAAAGTTTTCAGATTGCCATTCGGGTTTGCATTTCTAGCTTAATTGGCCATAGAATCAATTGTGTCGAGACGGTTTTTGAATTTGAGGCCTCGGGTGCGGAATTTTTGACGTCGTCGCCCATAGTCAAATTGCGCGCACGGTTGTGCGCCGTTTTTACAAAGTTTTCAGATTGCCTCTCGGGTTTGCATCTCTAGCTGAATTGGCCATAGAATCAATTGTGTCGAGACGGTTTTTGAATTTGAGGCCTCGGGTGCGGAGTTTTTGACGTCGTCGCCCATAGTCAAATTTCGCGCACGGTTGTGCGCCGTTTTTACAAAGTTTTCAGATTGCCTCTCGGGTTTGCATTACTAGCTGAATTGGCCATAGAATCAATTGTGTCGAGACGGTTTTTGAATTTGAGGCCTCGGGTGCGGAGTTTTTGACGTCGTCGCCCATAGCCAAATTGCGCGCACGCTTGTGCGCTGTTTTTACAAAGTTTTCAAATTGCCTCTCGGGTTTGCATTTCTAGCTAAAATTGGTCATAAAATCAATTGTGTCGAGACGGTTTTTGAATTTGAGGCCTCGGGTGCGGAGTTTTTGACGTCGTCGCCCATAGCCAAATTGCGCGCACGCTTGTGCGCCGTTTTTACAAAGTTTTCAGATTGCCTCTCGGGTTTGCATTTCTAGCTGAATTGGCCATAGAATCAAATGTGTCAAGACGGTTTTTGAATTTGAGGCCTCGGGTGCGGAGTTTTTGACGTCGTCGCCCCTAACCAAATTGCGCGCACGCTTGTGCGCCGTTTTTACAAAGTTTTCAAATTGCCTCTCGGGTTTGCATTTCCAGCTAAAATTGGTCATAAAATCAATTGTGTCGAGACGGTTTTTGAATTTGAGGCCTCGGGTGCGGAGTTTTTGACGTCGTCGCCCCTAACCAAATTGCGCGCACGCTTGTGCGCCGGTTTTACAAAGTTTTCAGATTGCCTCTCGGGTTTGCATTTCTAGCTGAATTGGCCATAGAATCAATTTTGTCGAGACGGTTTTTGAATTTGAGG
Source organism: Galeopsis tetrahit (assembly GCA_963675135.1). Classification (NCBI taxonomy): domain Eukaryota; kingdom Viridiplantae; phylum Streptophyta; class Magnoliopsida; order Lamiales; family Lamiaceae; genus Galeopsis; species Galeopsis tetrahit. The sequence continues at coordinate 86,493,529 of OY776126.1, read as the reverse complement.
CCTCGGGTGCGGAGTTTTTGACGTCGTCGCCCCTAACCAAATTGCGCGCACGCTTGTGCTCCGTTTTTACAAAGTTTTCAGATTGCCATTCGGGTTTGCATTTCTAGCTTAATTGGCCATAGAATCAATTGTGTCGAGACGGTTTTTGAATTTGAGGCCTCGGGTGCGGAGTTTTTGACGGCGTCGCCCATAGTCAAATTGCGCGCACGGTTGTGCGCCGTTTTTACAAAGTTTTCAGATTGCCTCTCGGGTTTGCATCTCTAGCTGAATTGGCCATAGAATCAATTGTGTCGAGACGGTTTTTGAATTTGAGGCCTCGGGTGCGGAGTTTTTGACGTCGTCGCCCATAGTCAAATTTCGCGCACGGTTGTGCGCCGTTTTTACAAAGTTTTCAGATTGCCTCTCGGGTTTGCATTACTAGCTGAATTGGCCATAGAATCAATTGTGTCGAGACGGTTTTTGAATTTGAGGCCTCGGGTGCGGAGTTTTTGACGTCGTCGCCCATAGCCAAATTGCGCGCACGCTTTTGCGCCGTTTTTACAAAGTTTTCAAATTGCCTCTCGGGTTTGCATTTCCAGCTAAAATTGGTCATAAAATCAATTGTGTCGAGACGGTTTTTGAATTTGAGGCCTCGGGTGCGGAGTTTTTGACGTCGTCGCCCCTAACCAAATTGCGCGCACGCTTGTGCGCCGTTTTTACAAAGTTTTCAGATTGCCATTCGGGTTTGCATCTCTAGCTGAATTGGCCATAGAATCAATTGTGTCGAGACGGTTTTTGAATTTGAGGCCTCGGGTGCGGAGTTTTTGACGTCGTCGCCCATATCCAAATTGCGCGTAGGCTTGTGCGCCGTTTTTACAAAGTTTTCAGATTGCCTCTCGGGTTTGAATTTCCCACTGAATTGGCCATAGAATCAATTGTGTCGAGTCGGTTTTTGAATTTGAGGCCTCTGGTGTGGAGTTTTTTACGTCGACGCCCATAGCCAAATTGCGCGCACGCTTGTGCGCCGTTTTTACAAAGTTTTCAGATTGCCTCTCGGGTTTGCATTTCTAGCTGAATTGGCCATAGAATCAATTTTGTCGAGACGGTTTTTGAATTTGAGGCCCCGGGTGCGGAGTTTTTGACGTCGTCGCCCCTAACCAAATTGCGCGCACGCTTGTGCTCCGTTTTTACAAAGTTTTCAGATTGCCATTCGGGTTTGCATTTCTAGCTTAATTGGCCATAGAATCAATTGTGTCGAGACGGTTTTTGAATTTGAGGCCTCGGGTGCGGAATTTTTGACGTCGTCGCCCATAGTCAAATTGCGCGCACGGTTGTGCGCCGTTTTTACAAAGTTTTCAGATTGCCTCTCGGGTTTGCATCTCTAGCTGAATTGGCCATAGAATCAATTGTGTCGAGACGGTTTTTGAATTTGAGGCCTCGGGTGCGGAGTTTTTGACGTCGTCGCCCATAGTCAAATTTCGCGCACGGTTGTGCGCCGTTTTTACAAAGTTTTCAGATTGCCTCTCGGGTTTGCATTACTAGCTGAATTGGCCATAGAATCAATTGTGTCGAGACGGTTTTTGAATTTGAGGCCTCGGGTGCGGAGTTTTTGACGTCGTCGCCCATAGCCAAATTACGCGCACGCTTGTGCGCCGTTTTTACAAAGTTTTCAAATTGCCTCTCGGGTTTGCATTTCTAGCTAAAATTGGTCATAAAATCAATTGTGTCGAGACGGTTTTTGAATTTGAGGCCTCGGGTGCGGAGTTTTTGACGTCGTCGCCCATAGCCAAATTGCGCGCACGCTTGTGCGCCGTTTTTACAAAGTTTTCAGATTGCCTCTCGGGTTTGCATTTCTAGCTGAATTGGCCATAGAATCAAATGTGTCATGACGGTTTTTGAATTTGAGGCCTCGGGTGCGGAGTTTTTGACGTCGTCGCCCCTAACCAAATTGCGCGCACGCTTGTGCGCCGTTTTTACAAAGTTTTCAAATTGCCTCTCGGGTTTGCATTTCCAGCTAAAATTGGTCATAAAATCAATTGTGTCGAGACGGTTTTTGAATTTGAGGCCTCGGGTGCGGAGTTTTTGACGTCGTCGCCCCTAACCAAATTGCGCGCACGCTTGTGCGCCGGTTTTACAAAGTTTTCAGATTGCCTCTCGGGTTTGCATTTCTAGCTGAATTGGCCATAGAATCAATTTTGTCGAGACGGTTTTTGAATTTGAGGCCTCGGGTGCGGAGTTTTTGACGTCGTCGCCCCTAACCAAATTGCGCGCACGCTTGTGCTCCGTTTTTACAAAGTTTTCAGATTGCCATTCGGGTTTGCATTTCTAGCTTAATTGGCCATAGAATCAATTGTGTCGAGACGGTTTTTGAATTTGAGGCCTCGGGTGCGGAGTTTTTGACGGCGTCGCCCATAGTCAAATTGCGCGCACGGTTGTGCGCCGTTTTTACAAAGTTTTCAGATTGCCTCTCGGGTTTGCATCTCTAGCTGAATTAGCCATAGAATCAATTGTGTCGAGACGGTTTTTGAATTTGAGGCCTCGGGTGCGGAGTTTTTGACGTCGTCGCCCATAGTCAAATTTCGCGCACGGTTGTGCGCCGTTTTTACAAAGTTTTCAGATTGCCTCTCGGGTTTGCATTACTAGCTGAATTGGCCATAGAATCAATTGTGTCGAGACGGTTTTTGAATTTGAGGCCTCGGGTGCGGAGTTTTTGACGTCGTCGCCCAGAGCCAAATTGCGCGCACGCTTGTGCGCCGTTTTTACAAAGTTTTCAAATTGCCTCTCGGGTTTGCATTTCTAGCTAAAATTGGTCATAAAATCAATTGTGTCGAGACGGTTTTTGAATTTGAGGCCTCGGGTGCGGAGTTTTTGACGTCGTCGCCCATAACCAAATTGCGCGCACGCTTGTGCGCCGTTTTTACAAAGTTTTCAGATTGCCTCTTGGGTTTGCATTTCTAGCTGAATTGGCCATAGAATCAAATGTGTCAAGACGGTTTTTGAATTTGAGGCCTCGGGTGCGGAGTTTTTGACGTCGTCGCCCCTAACCAAATTGCGCGCACGCTTGTGCGCCGGTTTTACAAAGTTTTCAGATTGCCTCTCGGGTTTGCATTTCTAGCTGAATTGGCCATAGAATCAATTTTGTCGAGACGGTTTTTGAATTTGAGGCCTCGGGTGCGGAGTTTTTGACGTCGTCGCCCCTAACCAAATTGCGCGCACGCTTGTGCTCCGTTTTTACAAAGTTTTCAGATTGCCATTCGGGTTTGCATTTCTAGCTTAATTGGCCATAGAATCAATTGTGTCGAGACGGTTTTTGAATTTGAGGCCTCGGGTGCGGAGTTTTTGACGGCGTCGCCCATAGTCAAATTGCGCGCACGGTTGTGCGCCGTTTTTACAAAGTTTTCAGATTGCCTCTCGGGTTTGCATCTCTAGCTGAATTGGCCATAGAATCAATTGTGTCGAGACGGTTTTTGAATTTGAGGCCTCGGGTGCGGAGTTTTTGACGTCGTCGCCCATAGTCAAATTTCGCGCACGGTTGTGCGCCGTTTTTACAAAGTTTTCAGATTGCCTCTCGGGTTTGCATTACTAGCTGAATTGGCCATAGAATCAATTGTGTCGAGACGGTTTTTGAATTTGAGGCCTCGGGTGCGGAGTTTTTGACGTCGTCGCCCAGAGCCAAATTGCGCGCACGCTTGTGCGCCGTTTTTACAAAGTTTTCAAATTGCCTCTCGGGTTTGCATTTCTAGCTAAAATTGGTCATAAAATCAATTGTGTCGAGACGGTTTTTGAATTTGAGGCCTCGGGTGCGGAGTTTTTGACGTCGTCGCCCATAACCAAATTGCGCGCACGCTTGTGCGCCGTTTTTACAAAGTTTTCAGATTGCCTCTCGGGTTTGCATTTCTAGCTGAATTGGCCATAGAATCAAATGTGTCAAGACGGTTTTTGAATTTGAGGCCTCGGGTGCGGAGTTTTTGACGTCGTCGCCCCTAACCAAATTGCGCGCACGCTTGTGCGCCGTTTTTACAAAGTTTTCAAATTGCCTCTCGGGTTTGCATTTCTAGCTAAAATTGGTCATAGAATCAATTGTGTCGAGACGGTTTTTGAATTTGAGGCCTCGGGTGCGGAGTTTTTGACGTCGTCGCCCCTAATCAAATTGCGCGCACGCTTGTGCGCCGTTTTTACAAAGTTTTCAGATTGCCTCTCGGGTTTGCATTTCTAGCTGAATTGGCCATAAAATCAATTTTGTCGAGACGGTTTTTGAATTTGAGGCCTCGGGTGCGGAGTTTTTGACGTCGTCGCCCCTAACCAAATTGCGCGCACGCTTGTGCGCCGTTTTTACAAAGTTTTCAGATTGCCATTCGGGTTTGCATTTCTAGCTGAATTGGCCATAGAATCAATTGTGTCGAGATGGTTTTTGAATTTGAGGCCTCGGGTGTGAAGTTTTTGACGTCGTCGCCCATAGTCAAATTGCGCGCACGGTTGTGCGCCGTTTTTACAAAGTTTTCAGATTGCCTCTCGGGTTTGCATTTCTAGCTGAATTGGCCATAGAATCAATTGTGTCGAGACGGTTTTTGAATTTGAGGCCTCGGGTATGGAGTTTTTGACGTCGTCGCCCATAGCCAAATTGCGCGCACGCTTGTGCGCCGTTTTTAGAAAGTTTTCAGATTGCCTCTCGGGTTTGCACTTCTAGCTAAATTGGCCATAGAATCAATTGTGTCGAGACGGTTTTTGAATTTGAGGCCTCGGGTGCGGAGTTTTTAACGTCGTCGCCCATAGTCAAATTGCGCGCACGCTTGTGCACCGTTTTTACAAAGTTTTCAGATTGCCTCTCGGGTTTGCATTACTAGCTGAATTGGCCATAGAATCAATTGTGTCGAGACGGTTTTTGAATTTGAGGCCTCGGGTGCGGAGTTTTTGACGTCGTCGCCCATAGCCAAATTGCGCGCACGCTTGTGCGCCGTTTTTACAAAGTTTTCAAATTGCCTCTCGGGTTTGCATTCCCAGCTAAAATTGGTCATAGAATCAATTGTGTCGAGACGGTTTTTGAATTTGAGGCCTCGGGTGCGGAGTTTTTGACGTCGTCGCCCATATCCAAATTGCGCGTAGGCTTGTGCGCCGTTTTTACAAAGTTTTCAGATTGTCTCTCGGGTTTGAATTTCCCACTGAATTGGCCATAGAATCAATTGTGTCGAGACGGTTTTTTAATTTGAGGCCTCGGGTGCGGAGTTTTTGACGTCGTCGCCCATAGCCAAATTGCGCGCACGCTTGTGCGCCGTTTTTACAAAGTTTTCAGATTGCCTCTCGGGTTTGCATTTCTAGCTGAATTGGCCATAGAATCAATTGTGTCGAGACGGTTTTTGAATTTGAGGCCTCGGGTGCGGAGTTTTTGACGTCGTCGCCCATAGTCAAATTGCGCGCACGCTTGTGCGCCGTTTTTACAAAGTTTTCAGATTGCCTCTCGGGTTTGCATTAGTAGCTGAATTGGCCATAGAATCAATTTTGTCGAGACGGTTTTTGAATTTGAGGCCTCGGGTGCGGAGTTTTTGACGTCGTCGCCCATAGCCAAATTGCGCGCACGCTTGTGCGCCGTTTTTACAAAGTTTTCAAATTGCCTCTCGGGTTTGCATTTCTAGCTAAAATTGGTCATAGAATCAATTGTGTCGAGACGGTTTTTGAATTTGAGGCCTCGGGTGCGGAGTTTTTGACGTCGTCGCCCATAGCCAAATTGCGCGCAGACTTGTGCGCCGTTTTTACAAAGTTTTTAGATTGCCTCTCGGGTTTGAATTTCCCACTGAATTGGCCATAGAATCAATTGTGTCGAGACGGTTTTTGAATTTGAGGCCTCGGGTGCGGAGTTTTTGACGTCGTCGCCCATAGCCAAATGGCGCGCACGCTTGTGCGCTGTTTTTACAAAGTTTTCAAATTGCCTCTCGGGTTTGCATTCCTAGCTAAAATTGGTCATAGAATCAATTGTGTCGAGACGGTTTTTGAATTTGAGGCCTCGGGTGCGGAGTTTTTGACGTCGTCGCCCCTAACCAAATTGCGCGCACGCTTGTGCGCCGTTTTTACAAAGTTTTCAGATTGCCATTCGGGTTTGCATTTCTAGCTGAATTGGCCATAGAATCAATTGTGTCGAGACGGTTTTTGAATTTGAGGCCTCGGGTGCGGAGTTTTTGACGTCGTCGTCCATAGTCAAATTTCGCGCACGGTTGTGCGCCGTTTTTACAAAGTTTTCAGATTGCCTCTCGGGTTTGCATTACTAGCTGAATTGGCCATAGAATCAATTGTGTCAAGACGGTTTTTGAATTTGAGGCCTCGGGTGCGGAGTTTTTGACGTCGTCGCCCATAGCCAAATTGCGCGCACGCTTGTGCGCCGTTTTTACAAAGTTTTCAAATTGCCTCTCGGGTTTGCATTTCTAGCTAAAATAGGTCATAAAATCAATTGTGTCGAGACGGTTTTTGAATTTGAGGCCTCGGGTGCGGAGTTTTTGACGTCGTCGCCCATAGCCAAATTGCGCGCACGCTTGTGCGCCGTTTTTACAAAGTTTTCAGATTGCCTCTCGGGTTTGCATTCCTAGCTGAATTGGCCATAGAATCAATTTTGTCGAGACGGTTTTTGAATTTGAGGCCCCGGGTGCGGAGTTTTTGACGTCGTCGCCCCTAACCAAATTGCGCGCACGCTTGTGCTCCGTTTTTACAAAGTTTTCAGATTGCCATTCGGGTTTGCATTTCTAGCTTAATTGGCCATAGAATCAATTGTGTCGAGACGGTTTTTGAATTTGAGGCCTCGGGTGCGGAATTTTTGACGTCGTCGCCCATAGTCAAATTGCGCGCACGGTTGTGCGCCGTTTTTACAAAGTTTTCAGATTGCCTCTCGGGTTTGCATCTCTAGCTGAATTGGCCATAGAATCAATTGTGTCGAGACGGTTTTTGAATTTGAGGCCTCGGGTGCGGAGTTTTTGACGTCGTCGCCCATAGTCAAATTTCGCGCACGGTTGTGCGCCATTTTTACAAAGATTTCAGATTGCCTCTCGGGTTTGCATTACTAGCTGAATTGGCCATAGAATCAATTGTGTCGAGACGGTTTTTGAATTTGAGGCCTCGGGTGCGGAGTTTTTGACGTCGTCGCCCATAGCCAAATTGCGCGCACGCTTGTGCGCCGTTTTTACAAAGTTTTCAAATTGCCTCTCGGTTTGCATTTCCAGCTAAAATTGGTCATAAAATCAATTGTGTCGAGACGGTTTTTGAATTTGAGGCCTCGGGTGCGGAGTTTTTGACGTCGTCGCCCATAGCCAAATTGCGCGCACGCTTGTGCGCCGTTTTTACAAAGTTTTCAGATTGCCTCTCGGGTTTGCATTTCTAGCTGAATTGGCCATAGAATCAAATGTGTCAAGACGGTTTTTGAATTTGAGGCCTCGGGTGCGGAGTTTTTGACGTCGTCGCCCCTAACCAAATTGCGCGCACGCTTGTGCGCCGTTTTTACAAAGTTTTCAAATTGCCTCTCGGGTTTGCATTTCCAGCTAAAATTGGTCATAAAATCAATTGTGTCGAGACGGTTTTTGAATTTGAGGCCTCGGGTGCGGAGTTTTTGACGTCGTCGCCCCTAACCAAATTGCGCGCACGCTTGTGCGCCGGTTTTACAAAGTTTTCAGATTGCCTCTCGGGTTTGCATTTCTAGCTGAATTGGCCATAGAATCAATTTTGTCGAGACGGTTTTTGAATTTGAGGCCTCGGGTGCGGAGTTTTTGACGTCGTCGCCCCTAACCAAATTGCGCGCACGCTTGTGCTCCGTTTTTACAAAGTTTTCAGATTGCCATTCGGGTTTGCATTTCTAGCTTAATTGGCCATAGAATCAATTGTGTCGAGACGGTTTTTGAATTTGAGGCCTCGGGTGCGGAGTTTTTGACGGCGTCGCCCATAGTCAAATTGCGCGCACGGTTGTGCGCCGTTTTTACAAAGTTTTCAGATTGCCTCTCGGGTTTGCATCTCTAGCTGAATTGGCCATAGAATCAATTGTGTCGAGACGGTTTTTGAATTTGAGGCCTCGGGTGCGGAGTTTTTGACGTCGTCGCCCATAGTCAAATTTCGCGCACGGTTGTGCGCCGTTTTTACAAAGTTTTCAGATTGCCTCTCGGGTTTGCATTACTAGCTGAATTGGCCATAGAATCAATTGTGTCGAGACGGTTTTTGAATTTGAGGCCTCGGGTGCGGAGTTTTTGACGTCGTCGCCCAGAGCCAAATTGCGCGCACGCTTGTGCGCCGTTTTTACAAAGTTTTCAAATTGCCTCTCGGGTTTGCATTTCTAGCTAAAATTGGTCATAAAATCAATTGTGTCGAGACGGTTTTTGAATTTGAGGCCTCGGGTGCGGAGTTTTTGACGTCGTCGCCCATAACCAAATTGCGCGCACGCTTGTGCGCCGTTTTTACAAAGTTTTCAGATTGCCTCTCGCGTTTGCATTTCTAGCTGAATTGGCCATAGAATCAAATGTGTCAAGACGGTTTTTGAATTTGAGGCCTCGGGTGCGGAGTTTTTGACGTCGTCGCCCCTAACCAAATTGCGCGCACGCTTGTGCGCCGTTTTTACAAAGTTTTCAAATTGCCTCTCGGGTTTGCATTTCTAGCTAAAATTGGTCATAGAATCAATTGTGTCGAGACGGTTTTTGAATTTGAGGCCTCGAGTGCGGAGTTTTTGACGTCGTCGCCCCTAATCAAATTGCGCGCACGCTTGTGCGCCGTTTTTACAAAGTTTTCAGATTGCCTCTCGGGTTTGCATTTCTAGCTGAATTGGCCATATAATCAATTTTGTCGAGACGGTTTTTGAATTTGAGGCCTCGGGTGCGGAGTTTTTGACGTCGTCGCCCCTAACCAAATTGCGCGCACGCTTGTGCGCCGTTTTTACAAAGTTTTCAGATTGCCATTCGGGTTTGCATTTCTAGCTGAATTGGCCATAGAATCAATTGTGTCGAGATGGTTTTTGAATTTGAGGCCTCGGGTGTGAAGTTTTTGACGTCGTCGCCCATAGTCAAATTGCGCGCACGGTTGTGCGCCGTTTTTACAAAGTTTTCAGATTGCCTCTCGGGTTTGCATTTCTAGCTGAATTGGCCATAGAATCAATTGTGTCGAGACGGTTTTTGAATTTGAGGCCTCGGGTACGGAGTTTTTGACGTCGTCGCCCATAGCCAAATTGCGCGCACGCTTGTGCGCCGTTTTTAGAAAGTTTTCAGATTGCCTCTCGGGTTTGCATTTCTAGCTAAATTGGCCATAGAATCAATTGTGTCGAGACGGTTTTTGAATTTGAGGCCTCGGGTGCGGAGTTTTTAACGTCGTCGCCCATAGTCAAATTGCGCGCACGCTTGTGCACCGTTTTTACAAAGTTTTCAGATTGCCTCTCGGGTTTGCATTACTAGCTGAATTGGCCATAGAATCAATTGTGTCGAGACGGTTTTTGAATTTGAGGCCTCGGGTGCGGAGTTTTTGACGTCGTCGCCCATAGCCAAATTGCGCGCACGCTTGTGCGCCGTTTTTACAAAGTTTTCAAATTGCCTCTCGGGTTTGCATTCCCAGCTAAAATTGGTCATAGAATCAATTGTGTCGAGACGGTTTTTGAATTTGAGGCCTCGGGTGCGGAGTTTTTGACGTCGTCGCCCATATCCAAATTGCGCGTAGGCTTGTGCGCCGTTTTTACAAAGTTTTCAGATTGCCTCTCGGGTTTGCATTTCTAGCTGAATTGGCCATAGAATCAATTGTGTCGAGACGGTTTTTGAATTTGAGGCCTCGGGTGCGGAGTTTTTGACGTCGTCGCCCATAGTCAAATTGCGCGCACGCTTGTGCGCCGTTTTTACAAAGTTTTCAGATTGCCTCTCGGGTTTGCATTAGTAGCTGAATTGGCCATAGAATCAATTTTGTCGAGACGGTTTTTGAATTTGAGGCCTCGGGTGCGGAGTTTTTGACGTCGTCGCCCATAGCCAAATTGCGCGCACGCTTGTGCGCCGTTTTTACAAAGTTTTCAAATTGCCTCTCGGGTTTGCATTTCTAGCTAAAATTGGTCATAGAATCAATTGTGTCGAGACGGTTTTTGAATTTGAGGCCTCGGGTGCGGAGTTTTTGACGTCGTCGCCCATAGCCAAATTGCGCGCAGACTTGTGCGCCGTTTTTACAAAGTTTTTAGATTGCCTCTCGGGTTTGAATTTCCCACTGAATTGGCCATAGAATCAATTGTGTCGAGACGGTTTTTGAATTTGAGGCCTCGGGTGCGGAGTTTTTGACGTCGTCGCCCATAGCCAAATGGCGCGCACGCTTGTGCGCTGTTTTTACAAAGTTTTCAAATTGCCTCTCGGGTTTGCATTCCTAGCTAAAATTGGTCATAGAATCAATTGTGTCGAGACGGTTTTTGAATTTGAGGCCTCGGGTGCGGAGTTTTTGACGTCGTCGCCCCTAACCAAATTGCGCGCACGCTTGTGCGCCGTTTTTACAAAGTTTTCAGATTGCCATTCGGGTTTGCATTTCTAGCTGAATTGGCCATAGAATCAATTGTGTCGAGACGGTTTTTGAATTTGAGGCCTCGGGTGCGGAGTTTTTGACGTCGTCGCCCATAGTCAAATTTCGCGCACGGTTGTGCGCCGTTTTTACAAAGTTTTCAGATTACCTCTCGGGTTTGCATTACTAGCTGAATTGGCCATAGAATCAATTGTGTCAAGACGGTTTTTGAATTTGAGGCCTCGGGTGCGTAGTTTTTGACGTCGTCGCCCATAGCCAAATTGCGCGCACGCTTGTGCGCCGTTTTTACAAAGTTTTCAAATTGCCTCTCGGGTTTGCATTTCTAGCTAAAATTGGTCATAGAATCAATTGTGTCGAGACGGTTTTTGAATTTGAGGCCTCGAGTGCGGAGTTTTTGACGTCGTCGCCCCTAATCAAATTGCGCGCACGCTTGTGCGCCGTTTTTACAAAGTTTTCAGATTGCCTCTCGGGTTTGCATTTCTAGCTGAATTGGCCATATAATCAATTTTGTCGAGACGGTTTTTGAATTTGAGGCCTCGGGTGCGGAGTTTTTGACGTCGTCGCCCCTAACCAAATTGCGCGCACGCTTGTGCGCCGTTTTTACAAAGTTTTCAGATTGCCATTCGGGTTTGCATTTCTAGCTGAATTGGCCATAGAATCAATTGTGTCGAGATGGTTTTTGAATTTGAGGCCTCGGGTGTGAAGTTTTTGACGTCGTCGCCCATAGTCAAATTGCGCGCACGGTTGTGCGCCGTTTTTACAAAGTTTTCAGATTGCCTCTCGGGTTTGCATTTCTAGCTGAATTGGCCATAGAATCAATTGTGTCGAGACGGTTTTTGAATTTGAGGCCTCGGGTACGGAGTTTTTGACGTCGTCGCCCATAGCCAAATTGCGCGCACGCTTGTGCGCCGTTTTTAGAAAGTTTTCAGATTGCCTCTCGGGTTTGCATTTCTAGCTAAATTGGCCATAGAATCAATTGTGTCGAGACGGTTTTTGAATTTGAGGCCTCGGGTGCGGAGTTTTTAACGTCGTCGCCCATAGTCAAATTGCGCGCACGCTTGTGCACCGTTTTTACAAAGTTTTCAGATTGCCTCTCGGGTTTGCATTACTAGCTGAATTGGCCATAGAATCAATTGTGTCGAGACGGTTTTTGAATTTGAGGCCTCGGGTGCGGAGTTTTTGACGTCGTCGCCCATAGCCAAATTGCGCGCACGCTTGTGCGCCGTTTTTACAAAGTTTTCAAATTGCCTCTCGGGTTTGCATTCCCAGCTAAAATTGGTCATAGAATCAATTGTGTCGAGACGGTTTTTGAATTTGAGGCCTCGGGTGCGGAGTTTTTGACGTCGTCGCCCATATCCAAATTGCGCGTAGGCTTGTGCGCCGTTTTTACAAAGTTTTCAGATTGCCTCTCGGGTTTGCATTTCTAGCTGAATTGGCCATAGAATCAATTGTGTCGAGACGGTTTTTGAATTTGAGGCCTCGGGTGCGGAGTTTTTGACGTCGTCGCCCATAGTCAAATTGCGCGCACGCTTGTGCGCCGTTTTTACAAAGTTTTCAGATTGCCTCTCGGGTTTGCATTAGTAGCTGAATTGGCCATAGAATCAATTTTGTCGAGACGGTTTTTGAATTTGAGGCCTCGGGTGCGGAGTTTTTGACGTCGTCGCCCATAGCCAAATTGCGCGCACGCTTGTGCGCCGTTTTTACAAAGTTTTCAAATTGCCTCTCGGGTTTGCATTTCTAGCTAAAATTGGTCATAGAATCAATTGTGTCGAGACGGTTTTTGAATTTGAGGCCTCGGGTGCGGAGTTTTTGACGTCGTCGCCCATAGCCAAATTGCGCGCAGACTTGTGCGCCGTTTTTACAAAGTTTTTAGATTGCCTCTCGGGTTTGAATTTCCCACTGAATTGGCCATAGAATCAATTGTGTCGAGACGGTTTTTGAATTTGAGGCCTCGGGTGCGGAGTTTTTGACGTCGTCGCCCATAGCCAAATGGCGCGCACGCTTGTGCGCTGTTTTTACAAAGTTTTCAAATTGCCTCTCGGGTTTGCATTCCTAGCTAAAATTGGTCATAGAATCAATTGTGTCGAGACGGTTTTTGAATTTGAGGCCTCGGGTGCGGAGTTTTTGACGTCGTCGCCCCTAACCAAATTGCGCGCACGCTTGTGCGCCGTTTTTACAAAGTTTTCAGATTGCCATTCGGGTTTGCATTTCTAGCTGAATTGGCCATAGAATCAATTGTGTCGAGACGGTTTTTGAATTTGAGGCCTCGGGTGCGGAGTTTTTGACGTCGTCGCCCATAGTCAAATTTCGCGCACGGTTGTGCGCCGTTTTTACAAAGTTTTCAGATTACCTCTCGGGTTTGCATTACTAGCTGAATTGGCCATAGAATCAATTGTGTCAAGACGGTTTTTGAATTTGAGGCCTCGGGTGCGGAGTTTTTGACGTCGTCGCCCATAGCCAAATTGCGCGCACGCTTGTGCGCCGTTTTTACAAAGTTTTCAAATTGCCTCTCGGGTTTGCATTTCTAGCTAAAATAGGTCATAAAATCAATTGTGTCGAGACGGTTTTTGAATTTGAGGCCTCGGGTGCGGAGTTTTTGACGTCGTCGCCCATAGCCAAATTACGCGCACGCTTGTGCGTCGTTTTTACAAAGTTTTCAGATTGCCTCTCGGGTTTGCATTTCTAGCTGAATTGGCCATAGAATCAAATGTGTCAAGACGGTTTTTGAATTTGAGGCCTCGGGTGCGGAGTTTTTGACGTCGTCGCCCCTAACCAAATTGCGCGCACGCTTGTGCGCCGTTTTTACAAAGTTTTCAAATTGCCTCTCGGGTTTGCATTTCTAGCTAAAATTGGTCATAGAATCAATTGTGTCGAGACGGTTTTTGTATTTGAGGCCTCGGGTGCGGAGTTTTTGACGTCGTCGCCCCTAATCAAATTGCGCGCACGCTTGTGCGCCGTTTTTACAAAGTTTTCAGATTGCCTCTCGGGTTTGCATTCCTAGCTGAATTGGCCATAAAATCAATTTTGTCGAGACGGTCTTTGAATTTGAGGCCTCGGGTGCGGAGTTTTTGACGTCGTCGCCCCTAACCAAATTGCGCGCACGCTTGTGCGCCGTTTTTACAAAGTTTTCAGATTGCCATTCGGGTTTGCATTTCTAGCTGAATTGGCCATAGAATCAATTGTGTCGAGATGGTTTTTGAATTTGACGCCTCGGGTGCGGAGTTTTTGACGTCGTCGCCCATAGTCAAATTGCGCGCACGGTTGTGCGCCATTTTTACAAAGTTTTCAAATTGCCTCTCGGGTTTGCATTTCTAGCTAAAATTGGTCATAAAATCAATTGTGTCGAGACGGTTTTTGAATTTGAGGCCTCGGGTGCGGAGTTTTTGACGTCGTCGCCCATAGCCAAATTGCGCGCACGCTTGTGCGCCGTTTTTACAAAGTTTTCAGATTGCCCCTCGGGTTTGCATTTCTAGCTGAATTGGCCATAGAATCAAATGTTGCAAGACGGTTTTTGAATTTGAGGCCTCGGGTGCGGAGTTTTTGACGTCGTCGCCCCTAACCAAATTGCGCGCACGCTTGTGCGCCGTTTATACAAAGTTTTCAGATTGCCATTCGGGTTTGCATTTCTAGCTGAATTGGCCATAGAATCAATTGTGTCGAGACGGTTTTTGAATTTGAGGCCTCGGGTGCGGAGTTTTTGACGTCGTCGCCCATAGCCAAATTGCGCGCACGCTTGTGCGCCGTTTTTACAAAGTTTTCAATTGCCTCTCGGGTTTGAATTTCCCACTGAATTGGCCATAAAATCAATTGTGTCGAGACGGTTTTTGAATTTGAGGCCTCGGGTGCGGAGTTTTTGACGTCGTCGCCCATAGTCAAATTTCGCGCACGGTTGTGCGCCGTTTTTACAAAGTTTTCAGATTGCCTCTCGGGTTTGCATTACTAGCTGAATTGGCCATAGAATCAATTATGTCGAGACGGTTTTTGAATTTGAGGCCTCGGGTGCGGAGTTTTTGACGTCGTCGCCCATAGCCAAATTGCGCGCACGCTTGTGCGCCGTTTTTACAAAGTTTTCAAATTGCCTCTCGTGTTTGCATTTCTAGCTAAAATTGGTCATAAAATCAATTGTGTCGAGACGGTTTTTGAATTTGAGGCCTCGGGTGCGGAGTTTTTGACGTCGTCGCCCATAGCCAAATTGCGCGCACGTTTGTGCGCCGTTTTTACAAAGTTTTCAGATTGCCTCTCGGGTTTGCATTTCTAGCTGAATTGGCCATAGAATCAAATGTGTCAAAACGGTTTTTGAATTTGAGGCCTCGGGTGCGGAGTTTTTGACGTCGTCGTCCCTAACCAAATTGTGCACACGCTTGTGCGCCGTTTTTACAAAGTTTTCAAATTGCCTCTCGGGTTTGCATTTCTAGCTAAAATTGGTCATAGAATCAATTGTGTCGAGACGGTTTTTGAATTTGAGGCCTCGGGTGCGGAGTTTTTGACGTCGTCGCCCCTAATAAAATTGCGCGCACGCTTGTGCGCCGTTTTTACAAAGTTTTCAGATTGCCTCTCGGGTTTGCATTCCTAGCTGAATTGGCCATAGAATCAATTTTGTCGAGACGGTTTTTGAATTTGAGGTCTCGGGTGCGGAGTTTTTGACGTCGTCGCCCATAGCCAAATTGCGCGCAGGCTTGTGCGCCGTTTTTACAAAGTTTTCAGATTGCCTCTCGGGTTTGAATTACCCACTGAATTGGCCATAGAATCAATTGTGTCGAGACGGTATTTTAATTTGAGGCCTCGGGTGCGGAGTTTTTGACGTCGTCGCCCATAGCCAAATTGCGCGCACGCTTGTGCGCCGTTTTTACAAAGTTTTCAGATTGCCTCTCGGGTTTGCATTTCTAGCTGAATTGGCCATAGAATCAATTGTGTCGAGACGGTTTTTGAATTTGAGGCCTCGGGTGCGGAGTTTTTGACGTCGTCGCCCATAGCCAAATTGCGCGCACGCTTGTGCGCCGTTTTTACAAAGTTTTCAGATTGCCTCTCGGGTTTGCATTTCTAGCTGAATTGGCCATAGAATCAAATGTGTCAAGACGGTTTTTGAATTTGAGGCCTCGGGTGCGGAGTTTTTGACGTCGTCGCCCCTAACCAAATTGCGCGCACGCTTGTGCGCCGTTTTTACAAAGTTTTCAGATTGCCATTCGGGTTTGCATTTCTAGCTGAATTGGCCATAGAATTAATTGTGTCGAGACGGTTTTTGAATTTGAGGCCTCGGGTGCGGAGTTTTTGACGTCGTCGCCCATAGCCAAATTGCGCGCACGCTTGTGCGCCGTTTTTACAAAGTTTTCAGATTGCCTCTCGGGTTTGCATTTCTAGCTGAATTGGCCATAGAATCAAATGTGTCAAGACGGTTTTTGAATTTGAGGCCTCGGGTGCGGAGTTTTTGACGTCGTCGCCCCTAACCAAATTGCGCGCACGCTTGTGCGCCGTTTTTACAAAGTTTTCAAATTGCCTCTCGGGTTTGCATTTCTAGCTAAAATTGGTCATAGAATCAATTGTGTCGAGACGGTTTTTGTATTTGAGGCCTCGGGTGCGGAGTTTTTGACGTCGTCGCCCCTAATCAAATTGCGCGCACGCTTGTGCGCCGTTTTTACAAAGTTTTCAGATTGCCTCTCGGGTTTGCATTCCTAGCTGAATTGGCCATAAAATCAATTTTGTCGAGACGGTCTTTGAATTTGAGGCCTCGGGTGCGGAGTTTTTGACGTCGTCGCCCCTAACCAAATTGCGCGCACGCTTGTGCGCCGTTTTTACAAAGTTTTCAGATTGCCATTCGGGTTTGCATTTCTAGCTGAATTGGCCATAGAATCAATTGTGTCGAGATGGTTTTTGAATTTGACGCCTCGGGTGCGGAGTTTTTGACGTCGTCGCCCATAGTCAAATTGCGCGCCCGGTTGTGCGCCATTTTTACAAAGTTTTCAAATTGCCTCTCGGGTTTGCATTTCTAGCTAAAATTGGTCATAAAATCAATTGTGTCGAGACGGTTTTTGAATTTGAGGCCTCGGGTGCGGAGTTTTTGACGTCGTCGCCCATAGCCAAATTGCGCGCACGCTTGTGCGCCGTTTTTACAAAGTTTTCAGATTGCCCCTCGGGTTTGCATTTCTAGCTGAATTGGCCATAGAATCAAATGTGTCAAGACGGTTTTTGAATTTGAGGCCTCGGGTGCGGAGTTTTTGACGTCGTCGCCCCTAACCAAATTGCGCGCACGCTTGTGCGCCGTTTTTACAAAGTTTTCAGATTGCCATTCGGGTTTGCATTTCTAGCTGAATTGGCCATAGAATCAATTGTGTCGAGACGGTTTTTGAATTTGAGGCCTCGGGTGCGGAGTTTTTGACGTCGTCGCCCATAGCCAAATTGCGCGCACGCTTGTGCGCCGTTTTTACAAAGTTTTCAATTGCCTCTCGGGTTTGAATTTCCCACTGAATTGGCCATAAAATCAATTGTGTCGAGACGGTTTTTGAATTTGAGGCCTCGGGTGCGGAGTTTTTGACGTCGTCGCCCATAGTCAAATTTCGCGCACGGTTGTGCGCCGTTTTTACAAAGTTTTCAGATTGCCTCTCGGGTTTGCATTACTAGCTGAATTGGCCATAGAATCAATTATGTCGAGACGGTTTTTGAATTTGAGGCCTCGGGTGCGGAGTTTTTGACGTCGTCGCCCATAGCCAAATTGCGCGCACGCTTGTGCGCCGTTTTTACAAAGTTTTCAAATTGCCTCTCGTGTTTGCATTTCTAGCTAAAATTGGTCATAAAATCAATTGTGTCGAGACGGTTTTTGAATTTGAGGCCTCGGGTGCGGAGTTTTTGACGTCGTCGCCCATAGCCAAATTGCGCGCACGTTTGTGCGCCGTTTTTACAAAGTTTTCAGATTGCCTCTCGGGTTTGCATTTCTAGCTGAATTGGCCATAGAATCAAATGTGTCAAAACGGTTTTTGAATTTGAGGCCTCGGGTGCGGAGTTTTTGACGTCGTCGCCCCTAACCAAATTGTGCACACGCTTGTGCGCCGTTTTTACAAAGTTTTCAAATTACCTCTCGGGTTTGCATTTCTAGCTAAAATTGGTCATAGAATCAATTGTGTCGAGACGGTTTTTGAATTTGAGGCCTCGGGTGCGGAGTTTTTGACGTCGTCGCCCCTAATAAAATTGCGCGCACGCTTGTGCGCCGTTTTTACAAAGTTTTCAGATTGCCTCTCGGGTTTGCATTCCTAGCTGAATTGGCCATAGAATCAATTTTGTCGAGACGGTTTTTGAATTTGAGGTCTCGGGTGCGGAGTTTTTGACGTCGTCGCCCATAGCCAAATTGCGCGCAGGCTTGTGCGCCGTTTTTACAAAGTTTTCAGATTGCCTCTCGGGTTTGAATTACCCACTGAATTGGCCATAGAATCAATTGTGTCGAGACGGTATTTTAATTTGAGGCCTCGGGTGCGGAGTTTTTGACGTCGTCGCCCATAGCCAAATTGCGCGCACGCTTGTGCGCCGTTTTTACAAAGTTTTCAGATTGCCTCTCGGGTTTGCATTTCTAGCTGAATTGGCCATAGAATCAATTGTGTCGAGACGGTTTTTGAATTTGAGGCCTCGGGTGCGGAGTTTTTGACGTCGTCGCCCATAGCCAAATTGCGCGCACGCTTGTGCGCCGTTTTTACAAAGTTTTCAGATTGCCTCTCGGGTTTGCATTTCTAGCTGAATTGGCCATAGAATCAAATGTGTCAAGACGGTTTTTGAATTTGAGGCCTCGGGTGCGGAGTTTTTGACGTCGTCGCCCCTAACCAAATTGCGCGCACGCTTGTGCGCCGTTTTTACAAAGTTTTCAGATTGCCATTCGGGTTTGCATTTCTAGCTGAATTGGCCATAGAATTAATTGTGTCGAGACGGTTTTTGAATTTGAGGCCTCGGGTGCGGAGTTTTTGACGTCGTCGCCCATAGTCAAATTTCGCGCACGGTTGTGCGCCGTTTTTACAAAGTTTTCAGATTGCCTCTCGGGTTTGCATTACTAGCTGAATTGGCCATAGAATCAATTATGTCGAGACGGTTTTTGAATTTGAGGCCTCGGGTGCGGAGTTTTTGACGTCGTCGCCCATAGCCAAATTGCGCGCACGCTTGTGCGCCGTTTTTACAAAGTTTTCAAATTGCCTCTCGGGTTTGCATTTCTAGCTAAAATTGGTCATAAAATCAATTGTGTCGAGACGGTTTTTGAATTTGAGGCCTCGGGTGCGGAGTTTTTGACGTCGTCGCCCATAGCCAAATTGCGCGCACGCTTGTGCGCCGTTTTTACAAAGTTTTCAGATTGCCTCTCGGGTTTGCATTTCTAGCTGAATTGGCCATAGAATCAAATGTGTCAAGACGGTTTTTGAATTTGAGGCCTCGGGTGCGGAGTTTTTGACGTCGTCGCCCCTAACCAAATTGCGCGCACGCTTGTGCGCCGTTTTTACAAAGTTTTCAAATTGCCTCTCGGGTTTGCATTTCTAGCTAAAATTGGTCATAGAATCAATTGTGTCGAGACGGTTTTTGAATTTGAGGCCTCGGGTGCGGAGTTTTTGACGTCGTCGCCCCTAATCAAATTGCGCGCACGCTTGTGCGCCGTTTTTACAAAGTTTTCAGATTGCCTCTCGGGTTTGCATTCCTAGCTGAATTGGCCATAGAATCAATTTTGTCGAGACGGTTTTTGAATTTGAGGTCTCGGGTGCGGAGTTTTTGACGTCGTCGCCCATAGCCAAATTGCGCGCAGGCTTGTGCGCCGTTTTTACAAAGTTTTCAGATTGCCTCTCGGGTTTGAATTACCCACTGAATTGGCCATAGAATCAATTGTGTCGAGACGGTATTTTAATTTGAGGCCTCGGGTGCGGAGTTTTTGACGTCGTCGCCCATAGCCAAATTGCGCGCACGCTTGTGCGCCGTTTTTACAAAGTTTTCAGATTGCCTCTCGGGTTTGCATTTCTAGCTGAATTGGCCATAGAATCAATTGTGTCGAGACGGTTTTTGAATTTGAGGCCTCGGGTGCGGAGTTTTTGACGTCGTCGCCCATAGTCAAATTGCGCGCACGCTTGTGCGCCGTTTTTACAAAGTTTTCAGATTGCCTCTCGGGTTTGCATTAGTAGCTGAATTGGCCATAGAATCAATTTTTTCGAGACGGTTTTTGAATTTGAGGCCTCGGGAGCGGAGTTTTTGACGTCGTCGCCCCTAACCAAATTGCGCGCACGCTTGTGCTCCGTTTTTACAAAGTTTTCAGATTGCCATTCGGGTTTGCATCTCTAGCTTAATTGGCCATAGAATCAATTGTGTCGAGACGGTTTTTGAATTTGAGGCCTCGGGTGCGGAGTTTTTGACGTCGTCGCCCATAGTCAAATTGCGCGCACGGTTGTGCGCCATTTTTACAAAGTTTTCAGATTGCCTCTCGGGTTTGCATCTCTAGCTGAATTGGCCATAGAATCAATTGTGTCGAGACGGTTTTTGAATTTGAGGCCTCGGGTGCGGAGTTTTTGACGTCGTCGCCCATAGCCAAATTGCGCGCACGCTTGTGCGCCGTTTTTACAAAGTTTTCAAATTGCCTCTCGGGTTTGCATTTCCAGCTAAAATTGGTCATAGAATCAATTGTGTCGAGATGGTTTTTGAATTTGAGGCCTCGGGTGCGGAGTTTTTGACGTCGTCGCCCCTAACCAAATTGCGCGCACGCTTGTGCGCCGTTTTTACAAAGTTTTCAGATTGCCATTCGGGTTTGCATTTCTAGCTGAATTGGCCATAGAATTAATTGTGTCGAGACGGTTTTTGAATTTGAGGCCTCGGGTGCGGAGTTTTTGACGTCGTCGCCCATAGTCAAATTTCGCGCACGGTTGTGCGCCGTTTTTACAAAGTTTTCAGATTGCCTCTCGGGTTTGCATTTCTAGCTGAATTGGCCATAGAATCAAATGTGTCAAAACGGTTTTTGAATTTGAGGCCTCGGGTGCGGAGTTTTTGACGTCGTCGCCCCTAATCAAATTGCGCGCACGCTTGTGCGCCGTTTTTACAAAGTTTTCAGATTGCCTCTCGGGTTTGCATTCCTAGCTGAATTGGCCATAGAATCAATTTTGTCGAGACGGTTTTTGAATTTGAGGTCTCGGGTGCGGAGTTTTTGACGTCGTCGCCCATAGCCAAATTGCGCGCAGGCTTGTGCGCCGTTTTTACAAAGTTTTCAGATTGCCTCTCGGGTTTGAATTACCCACTGAATTGGCCATAGAATCAATTGTGTCGAGACGGTATTTTAATTTGAGGCCTCGGGTGCGGAGTTTTTGACGTCGTCGCCCATAGCCAAATTGCGCGCACGCTTGTGCGCCGTTTTTACAAAGTTTTCAGATTGCCTCTCGGGTTTGCATTTCTAGCTGAATTGGCCATAGAATCAATTGTGTCGAGACGGTTTTTGAATTTGAGGCCTCGGGTGCGGAGTTTTTGACGTCGTCGCCCATAGCCAAATTGCGCGCACGCTTGTGCGCCGTTTTTACAAAGTTTTCAGATTGCCTCTCGGGTTTGCATTTCTAGCTGAATTGGCCATAGAATCAAATGTGTCAAGACGGTTTTTGAATTTGAGGCCTCGGGTGCGGAGTTTTTGACGTCGTCGCCCCTAACCAAATTGCGCGCACGCTTGTGCGCCGTTTTTACAAAGTTTTCAGATTGCCATTCGGGTTTGCATTTCTAGCTGAATTGGCCATAGAATCAATTGTGTCGAGACGGTTTTTGAATTTGAGGCCTCGGGTGCGGAGTTTTTGACGTCGTCGCCCATAGTCAAATTTCGCGCACGGTTGTGCGCCGTTTTTACAAAGTTTTCAGATTGCCTCTCGGGTTTGCATTACTAGCTGAATTGGCCATAGAATCAATTATGTCGAGACGGTTTTTGAATTTGAGGCCTCGGGTGCGGAGTTTTTGACGTCGTCGCCCATAGCCAAATTGCGCGCACGCTTGTGCGCCGTTTTTACAAAGTTTTCAAATTGCCTCTCGGGTTTGCATTTCTAGCTAAAATTGGTCATAAAATCAATTGTGTCGAGACGGTTTTTGAATTTGAGGCCTCGGGTGCGGAGTTTTTGACGTCGTCGCCCATAGCCAAATTGCGCGCACGCTTGTGCGCCGTTTTTACAAAGTTTTCAGATTGCCTCTCGGGTTTGCATTTCTAGCTGAATTGGCCATAGAATCAAATGTGTCAAGACGGTTTTTGAATTTGAGGCCTCGGGTGCGGAGTTTTTGACGTCGTCGCCCCTAACCAAATTGCGCGCACGCTTGTGCGCCGTTTTTACAAAGTTTTCAAATTGCCTCTCGGGTTTGCATTTCTAGCTAAAATTGGTCATAGAATCAATTGTGTCGAGACGGTTTTTGAATTTGAGGCCTCGGGTGCGGAGTTTTTGACGTCGTCGCCCCTAATCAAATTGCGCGCACGCTTGTGCGCCGTTTTAACAAAGTTTTCAGATTGCCTCTCGGGTTTGCATTCCTAGCTGAATTGGCCATAGAATCAATTTTGTCGAGACGGTTTTTGAATTTGAGGTCTCGGGTGCGGAGTTTTTGACGTCGTCGCCCATAGCCAAATTGCGCGCAGGCTTGTGCGCCGTTTTTACAAAGTTTTCAGATTGCCTCTCGGGTTTGAATTACCCACTGAATTGGCCATAGAATCAATTGTGTCGAGACGGTATTTTAATTTGAGGCCTCGGGTGCGGAGTTTTTGACGTCGTCGCCCATAGCCAAATTGCGCGCACGCTTGTGCGCCGTTTTTACAAAGTTTTCAGATTGCCTCTCGGGTTTGCATTTCTAGCTGAATTGGCCATAGAATCAATTGTGTCGAGACGGTTTTTGAATTTGAGGCCTCGGGTGCGGAGTTTTTGACGTCGTCGCCCATAGCCAAATTGCGCGCACGCTTGTGCGCCGTTTTTACAAAGTTTTCAGATTGCCTCTCGGGTTTGCATTTCTAGCTGAATTGGCCATAGAATCAATTGTGTCGAGACGGTTTTTGAATTTGAGGCCTCGGGTGCGGAGTTTTTGACGTCGTCGCCCATAGTCAAATTGCGCGCACGCTTGTGCGCCGTTTTTACAAAGTTTTCAGATTGCCTCTCGGGTTTGCATTAGTAGCTGAATTGGCCATAGAATCAATTTTTTCGAGACGGTTTTTGAATTTGAGGCCTCGGGTGCGGAGTTTTTGACGTCGTCGCCCATAGCCAAATTGCGCGCACGCTTGTGCGCCGTTTTTACAAAGTTTTCAGATTGCCTCTCGGGTTTGCATTTCTAGCTGAATTGGCCATAGAATCAAATGTGTCAAGACGGTTTTTGAATTTGAGGCCTCGGGTGCGGAGTTTTTGACGTCGTCGCCCCTAACCAAATTGCGCGCACGCTTGTGCGCCGTTTTTACAAAGTTTTCAGATTGCCATTCGGGTTTGCATTTCTAGCTGAATTGGCCATAGAATTAATTGTGTCGAGACGGTTTTTGAATTTGAGGCCTCGGGTGCGGAGTTTTTGACGTCGTCGCCCATAGTCAAATTTCGCGCACGGTTGTGCGCCGTTTTTACAAAGTTTTCAGATTGCCTCTCGGGTTTGCATTACTAGCTGAATTGGCCATAGAATCAATTATGTCGAGACGGTTTTTGAATTTGAGGCCTCGGGTGCGGAGTTTTTGACGTCGTCGCCCATAGCCAAATTGCGCGCACGCTTGTGCGCCGTTTTTACAAAGTTTTCAAATTGCCTCTCGGGTTTGCATTTCTAGCTAAAATTGGTCATAAAATCAATTGTGTCGAGACGGTTTTTGAATTTGAGGCCTCGGGTGCGGAGTTTTTGACGTCGTCGCCCATAGCCAAATTGCGCGCACGCTTGTGCGCCGTTTTTACAAAGTTTTCAGATTGCCTCTCGGGTTTGCATTTCTAGCTGAATTGGCCATAGAATCAAATGTGTCAAGACGGTTTTTGAATTTGAGGCCTCGGGTGCGGAGTTTTTGACGTCGTCGCCCCTAACCAAATTGCGCGCACGCTTGTGCGCCATTTTTACAAAGTTTTCAAATTGCCTCTCGGGTTTGCATTTCTAGCTAAAATTGGTCATAGAATCAATTGTGTCGAGACAGTTTTTGAATTTGAGGCCTCGGGTGCGGAGTTTTTGACGTCGTCGCCCCTAATCAAATTGCGCGCACGCTTGTGCGCCGTTTTTACAAAGTTTTCAGATTGCCTCTCGGGTTTGCATTCCTAGCTGAATTGGCCATAGAATCAATTTTGTCGAGACGGTTTTTGAATTTGAGGTCTCGGGTGCGGAGTTTTTGACGTCGTCGCCCATAGCCAAATTGCGCGCAGGCTTGTGCGCCGTTTTTACAAAGTTTTCAGATTGCCTCTCGGGTTTGAATTACCCACTGAATTGGCCATAGAATCAATTGTGTCGAGACGGTATTTTAATTTGAGGCCTCGGGTGCGGAGTTTTTGACGTCGTCGCCCATAGCCAAATTGCGCGCACGCTTGTGCGCCGTTTTTACAAAGTTTTCAGATTGCCTCTCGGGTTTGCATTTCTAGCTGAATTGGCCATAGAATCAATTGTGTCGAGACGGTTTTTGAATTTGAGGCCTCGGGTGCGGAGTTTTTGACGTCGTCGCCCATAGCCAAATTGAGCGCACGCTTGTGCGCCGTTTTTACAAAGTTTTCAGATTGCCTCTCGGGTTTGCATTACTAGCTGAATTGGCCATAGAATCAATTATGTCGAGACGGTTTTTGAATTTGAGGCCTCGGGTGCGGAGTTTTTGACGTCGTCGCCCATAGCCAAATTGCGCGCACGCTTGTGCGCCGTTTTTACAAAGTTTTCAAATTGCCTCTCGGGTTTGCATTTCTAGCTAAAATTGGTCATAAAATCAATTGTGTCGAGACGGTTTTTGAATTTGAGGCCTCGGGTGCGGAGTTTTTGACGTCGTCGCCCATAGCCAAATTGCGCGCACGCTTGTGCGCCGTTTTTACAAAGTTTTCAGATTGCCTCTCGGGTTTGCATTTCTAGCTGAATTGGCCATAGAATCAAATGTGTCAAGACGGTTTTTGAATTTGAGGCCTCGGGTGCGGAGTTTTTGACGTCGTCGCCCATAGCCAAATTGCGCGCACACTTGTGCGCCGTTTTTACAAAGTTTTCAAATTGCCTCTCGGGTTTGCATTTCTAGCTAAAATTGGTCATAAAATCAATTGTGTCGAGACAGTTTTTGAATTTGAGGCCTCGGGTGCGGAGTTTTTAACGTCGTCGCCCATAGCCAAATTGCGCGCACGCTTGTGCGCCGTTTTTACAAAGTTTTCAGATTGCCTCTCGGGTTTGCATTTCTAGCTGAATTGGCCATAGAATCAAATGTGTCAAGACGGTTTTTGAATTTGAGGCCTCGGGTGCGGAGTTTTTGACGTCGTCGCCCCTAACCAAATTGCGCGCACGCTTGTGCGCCGTTTTTACAAAGTTTTCAAATTGCCTCTCGGGTTTGCATTTCTAGCTAAAATTGGTCATAGAATCAATTGTGTCGAGACGGTTTTTGAATTTGAGGCCTCGGGTGCGGAGTTTTTGACGTCGTCGCCCCTAATCAAATTGCGCGCACGCTTGTGCGCCGTTTTTACAAAGTTTTCAGATTGCCTCTCGGGTTTGCATTCCTAGCTGAATTGGCCATAGAATCAATTTTGTCGAGACGGTTTTTGAATTTGAGGTCTCGGGTGCGGAGTTTTTGACGTCGTCGCCCATAGCCAAATTGCGCGCAGGCTTGTGCGCCGTTTTTACAAAGTTTTCAGATTGCCTCTCGGGTTTGAATTACCCACTGAATTGGCCATAGAATCAATTGTGTCGAGACGGTATTTTAATTTGAGGCCTCGGGTGCGGAGTTTTTGACGTCGTCGCCCATAGCCAAATTGCGCGCACGCTTGTGCGCCGTTTTTACAAAGTTTTCAGATTGCCTCTCGGGTTTGCATTTCTAGCTGAATTGGCCATAGAATCAATTGTGTCGAGACGGTTTTTGAATTTGAGGCCTCGGGTGCGGAGTTTTTGACGTCGTCGCCCATAGTCAAATTGCGCGCACGCTTGTGCGCCGTTTTTACAAAGTTTTCAGATTGCCTCTCGGGTTTGCATTAGTAGCTGAATTGGCCATAGAATCAATTTTTTCGAGACGGTTTTTGAATTTGAGGCCTCGGGTGCGGAGTTTTTGACGTCGTCGCCCATAGCCAAATTGCGCGCACGCTTGTGCGCCGTTTTTACAAAGTTTTCAGATTGCCTCTCGGGTTTGCATTTCTAGCTGAATTGGCCATAGAATCAAATGTGTCAAGACGGTTTTTGAATTTGAGGCCTCGGGTGCGGAGTTTTTGAAGTCGTCGCCCCTAACCAAATTGCGCGCACGCTTGTGCGCCGTTTTTACAAAGTTTTCAGATTGCCATTCGGGTTTGCATTTCTAGCTGAATTGGCCATAGAATTAATTGTGTCGAGACGGTTTTTGAATTTGAGGCCTCGGGTGCGGAGTTTTTGACGTCGTCGCCCATAGTCAAATTTCGCGCACGGTTGTGCGCCGTTTTTACAAAGTTTTCAGATTGCCTCTCGGGTTTGCATTACTAGCTGAATTGGCCATAGAATCAATTATGTCGAGACGGTTTTTGAATTTGAGGCCTCGGGTGCGGAGTTTTTGACGTCGTCGCCCATAGCCAAATTGCGCGCACGCTTGTGCGCCGTTTTTACAAAGTTTTCAAATTGCCTCTCGGGTTTGCATTTCTAGCTAAAATTGGTCATAAAATCAATTGTGTCGAGACGGTTTTTGAATTTGAGGCCTCGGGTGCGGAGTTTTTGACGTCGTCGCCCATAGCCAAATTGCGCGCACGCTTGTGCGCCGTTTTTATAAAGTTTTCAGATTGCCTCTCGGGTTTGCATTTCTAGCTGAATTGGCCATAGAATCAAATGTGTTAAGACGGTTTTTGAATTTGAGGCCTCGGGTGCGGAGTTTTTGACGTCGTCGCCCCTAACCAAATTGCGCGCACGCTTGTGCGCCGTTTTTACAAAGTTTTCAAATTGCCTCTCGGGTTTGCATTTCTAGCTAAAATTGGTCATAGAATCAATTGTGTCGAGACGGTTTTTGAATTTGAGGCCTCGGGTGCGGAGTTTTTGACGTCGTCGCCCCTAATCAAATTGCGCGCACGCTTGTGCGCCGTTTTTACAAAGTTTTCAGATTGCCTCTCGGGTTTGCATTCCTAGCTGAATTGGCCATAGAATCAATTTTGTCGAGACGGTTTTTGAATTTGAGGTCTCGGGTGCGGAGTTTTTGACGTCGTCGCCCATAGCCAAATTGCGCGCAGGCTTGTGCGCCGTTTTTACAAAGTTTTCAGATTGCCTCTCGGGTTTGAATTACCCACTGAATTGGCCATAGAATCAATTGTGTCGAGACGGTATTTTAATTTGAGGCCTCGGGTGCGGAGTTTTTGACGTCGTCGCCCATAGCCAAATTGCGCGCACGCTTGTGCGCCGTTTTTACAAAGTTTTAAGATTGCCTCTCGGGTTTGCATTTCTAGCTGAATTGGCCATAGAATCAATTGTGTCGAGACGGTTTTTGAATTTGAGGCCTCGGGTGCGGAGTTTTTGACGTCGTCGCCCATAGTCAAATTGCGCGCACGCTTGTGCGCCGTTTTTACAAAGTTTTCAGATTGCCTCTCGGGTTTGCATTAGTAGCTGAATTGGCCATAGAATCAATTTTTTCGAGACGGTTTTTGAATTTGAGGCCTCGGGAGCGGAGTTTTTGACGTCGTCGCCCCTAACCAAATTGCGCGCACGCTTGTGCTCCGTTTTTACAAAGTTTTCAGATTGCCATTCGGGTTTGCATCTCTAGCTTAATTGGCCATAGAATCAATTGTGTCGAGACGGTTTTTGAATTTGAGGCCTCGGGTGCGGAGTTTTTGACGTCGTCGCCCATAGTCAAATTGCGCGCACGGTTGTGCGCCATTTTTACAAAGTTTTCAGATTGCCTCTCGGGTTTGCATCTCTAGCTGAATTGGCCATAGAATCAATTGTGTCGAGACGGTTTTTGAATTTGAGGCCTCGGGTGCGGAGTTTTTGACGTCGTCGCCCATAGCCAAATTGCGCGCACGCTTGTGCGCCGTTTTTACAAAGTTTTCAAATTGCCTCTCGGGTTTGCATTTCCAGCTAAAATTGGTCATAGAATCAATTGTGTCGAGATGGTTTTTGAATTTGAGGCCTCGGGTGCGGAGTTTTTGACGTCGTCGCCCCTAACCAAATTGCGCGCACGCTTGTGCGCCGTTTTTACAAAGTTTTCAGATTGCCATTCGGGTTTGCATTTCTAGCTGAATTGGCCATAGAATTAATTGTGTCGAGACGGTTTTTGAATTTGAGGCCTCGGGTGCGGAGTTTTTGACGTCGTCGCCCATAGTCAAATTTCGCGCACGGTTGTGCGCCGTTTTTACAAAGTTTTCAGATTGCCTCTCGGGTTTGCATTTCTAGCTGAATTGGCCATAGAATCAAATGTGTCAAAACGGTTTTTGAATTTGAGGCCTCGGGTGCGGAGTTTTTGACGTCGTCGCCCCTAACCAAATTGCGCGCACGCTTGTGCGCCGTTTTTACAAAGTTTTCAAATTGCCTCTCGGGTTTGCATTTCTAGCTAAAATTGGTCATAGAATCAATTGTGTCGAGACGGTTTTTGAATTTGAGGCCTCGGGTGCGGAGTTTTTGACGTCGTCGCCCCTAATCAAATTGCGCGCACGCTTGTGCGCCGTTTTTACAAAGTTTTCAGATTGCCTCTCGGGTTTGCATTCCTAGCTGAATTGGCCATAGAATCAATTTTGTCGAGACGGTTTTTGAATTTGAGGTCTCGGGTGCGGAGTTTTTGACGTCGTCGCCCATAGCCAAATTGCGCGCAGGCTTGTGCGCCGTTTTTACAAAGTTTTCAGATTGCCTCTCGGGTTTGAATTACCCACTGAATTGGCCATAGAATCAATTGTGTCGAGACGGTATTTTAATTTGAGGCCTCGGGTGCGGAGTTTTTGACGTCGTCGCCCATAGCCAAATTGCGCGCACGCTTGTGCGCCGTTTTTACAAAGTTTTCAGATTGCCTCTCGGGTTTGCATTTCTAGCTGAATTGGCCATAGAATCAATTGTGTCGAGATGGTTTTTGAATTTGAGGCCTCGGGTGCGGAGTTTTTGACGTCGTCGCCCATAGCCAAATTGCGCGCACGCTTGTGCGCCGTTTTTACAAAGTTTTCAGATTGCCTCTCGGGTTTGCATTTCTAGCTGAATTGGCCAGAGAATCAAATGTGTCAAGACGGTTTTAGAATTTGAGGCCTCGGGTGCGGAGTTTTTGACGTCGTCGCCCCTAACCAAATTGCGCGCACGCTTGTGCGCCGTTTTTACAAAGTTTTCAGATTGCCATTCGGGTTTGCATTTCTAGCTGAATTGGCCATAGAATCAATTGTGTCGAGACGGTTTTTGAATTTGAGGCCTCGGGTGCGGAGTTTTTGACGTCGTCGCCCATAGTCAAATTTCGCGCACGGTTGTGCGCCGTTTTTACAAAGTTTTCAGATTGCCTCTCGGGTTTGCATTACTAGCTGAATTGGCCATAGAATCAATTATGTCGAGACGGTTTTTGAATTTGAGGCCTCGGGTGCGGAGTTTTTGACGTCGTCGCCCATAGCCAAATTGCGCGCACGCTTGTGCGCCGTTTTTACAAAGTTTTCAAATTGCCTCTCGGGTTTGCATTTCTAGCTAAAATTGGTCATAAAATCAATTGTGTCGAGACGGTTTTTGAATTTGAGGCCTCGGGTGCGGAGTTTTTGACGTCGTCGCCCATAGCCAAATTGCGCGCACGCTTGTGCGCCGTTTTTACAAAGTTTTCAGATTGCCTCTCGGGTTTGCATTAGTAGCTGAATTGGCCATAGAATCAATTTTGTCGAGACGGTTTTTGAATTTGAGGCCTCGGGTGTGGAGTTTTTGACGTCGTCGCCCATAGCCAAATTGCGCGCACGCTTGTGCGCCGTTTTTACAAAGTTTTCAAATTGCCTCTCTGGTTTGCATTTCTAGCTAAAATTGGTCATAGAATCAATTGTGTTGAGACGGTTTTTGAATTTGAGGTCTCGGGTGCGGAGTTTTTGACGTCGTCGCCCATAGCCAAATTGCGCGCAGGCTTGTGTGCCGTTTTTACAAAGTTTTCAGATTGCCTCTCGGGTTTGAATTACCCACTGAATTGGCCATAGAATCAATTGTGTCGAGACGGTATTTTAATTTGAGGCCTCGGGTGCGGAGTTTTTGACGTCGTCGCCCATAGCCAAATTGCGCGCACGTTTGTGCGCCGTTTTTACAAAGTTTTCAGATTGCCTCTCGGGTTTGCATTTCTAGCTGAATTGGCCATAGAATCAATTGTGTCGAGACGGTTTTTGAATTTGAGGCCTCGGGTGCGGAGTTTTTGACGTCGTCACCCATAGTCAAATTGCGCGCACGCTTGTGCGCCGTTTTTACAAAGTTTTCAGATTGCCTCTCGGGTTTGCATTAGTAGCTGAATTGGCCATAGAATCAATTTTGTCGAGACGGTTTTTGAATTTGAGGCGTCGGGTGCGGAGTTTTTGACGTCGTCGCCCATAGCCAAATTGCGCGCACGCTTGTGCGCCATTTTTACAAAGTTTTCAAATTGCCTCTCGGGTTTGCATTTCTAGCTAAAATTGGTCATATAATCAATTGTGTCGAGACGGTTTTTGAATTTGAGGCCTCGGGTGCGGAGTTTTTGACGTCGTCGCCCCTAACCAAATTGCGCGCACGCTTGTGCGCCCTTTTTACAAAGTTTTCAGATTGCCATTCGGGTTTGCATTTCTAGCTAAATTGGCCATAGAATCAATTATGTCGAGACGGTTTTTGAATTTGAGGCCTCGGGTGCGGAGTTTTTGACGTCGTCGCCCATAGTCAAATTTCGCGCACGGTTGTGCGCCGTTTTTACAAAGTTTTCAGATTGCCTCTCGGGTTTGCATTACTAGCTGAATTGGCCATAGAATCAATTGTGTCGAGACGGTTTTTGAATTTGAGGCCTCGGGTGCGGAGTTTTTGACGTCGTCGCCCATAGCCAAATTGCGCGCACGCTTGTGCGCCGTTTTTACAAAGTTTTCAAATTGCCTCTCGGGTTTGCATTTCTAGCTAAAATTGGTCATAAAATCAATTGTGTCGAGACGGTTTTTGAATTTGAGGCCTCGGGTGCGGAGTTTTTGACGTCGTCGCCCATAGCCAAATTGCGCGCACGCTTGTGCGCCGTTTTTACAAAGTTTTCAGATTGCCTCTCGGGTTTGCATTTATAGCTGAATTGGCCATAGAATCAATTGTGTCGAGACGGTTTTTGAATTTGAGGCCTCGGGTGCGGAGTTTTTGACGTCGTCGCCCATAGCCAAATTGCGCGCACGCTTGTGCGCCGTTTTTACAAAGTTTTCAGATTGCCTCTCGAGTTTGCATTCCTAGCTGAATTGGCCATAGAATCAATTGTGTCGAGACGGTTTTTGAATTTGAGGCCTCGGGTGCGGAGTTTTTGACGTCGTCGCCCATAGTCAAATTGCGCGCACGCTTGTGCGCCGTTTTTACAAAGTTTTCAGATTGCCTCTCGGGTTTGCATTAGTAGCTGAATTGGCCATAGAATCAATTTTGTCGAGACGGTTTTTGAATTTGAGGCCTCGGGTGTGGAGTTTTTGACGTCGTCGCCCATAGCCAAATTGCGCGCACGCTTGTGCGCCGTTTTTACAAAGTTTTCAAATTGCCTCTCTGGTTTGCATTTCTAGCTAAAATTGGTCATAGAATCAATTGTGTTGAGACGGTTTTTGAATTTGAGGTCTCGGGTGCGGAGTTTTTGACGTCGTCGCCCATAGCCAAATTGCGCGCAGGCTTGTGCGCCGTTTTTACAAAGTTTTCAGATTGCCTCTCGGGTTTGAATTACCCACTGAATTGGCCATAGAATCAATTGTGTCGAGACGGTATTTTAATTTGAGGCCTCGGGTGCGGAGTTTTTGACGTCGTCGCCCATAACCAAATTGCGCGCACGTTTGTGCGCCGTTTTTACAAAGTTTTCAGATTGCCTCTCGGGTTTGCATTTCTAGCTGAATTGGCCATAGAATCAATTGTGTCGAGACGGTTTTTGAATTTGAGGCCTCGGGTGCGGAGTTTTTGACGTCGTCACCCATAGTCAAATTGCGCGCACGCTTGTGCGCCGTTTTTACAAAGTTTTCAGATTGCCTCTCGGGTTTGCATTAGTAGCTGAATTGGCCATAGAATCAATTTTGTCGAGACGGTTTTTGAATTTGAGGCGTCGGGTGCGGAGTTTTTGACGTCGTCGCCCATAGCCAAATTGCGCGCACGCTTGTGCGCCATTTTTACAAAGTTTTCAAATTGCCTCTCGGGTTTGCATTTCTAGCTAAAATTGGTCATATAATCAATTGTGTCGAGACGGTTTTTGAATTTGAGGCCTCGGGTGCGGAGTTTTTGACGTCGTCGCCCCTAACCAAATTGCGCGCACGCTTGTGCGCCCTTTTTACAAAGTTTTCAGATTGCCATTCGGGTTTGCATTCCTAGCTAAATTGGCCATAGAATTAATTATGTCGAGACGGTTTTTGAATTTGAGGCCTCGGGTGCGGAGTTTTTGACGTCGTCGCCCATAGTCAAATTTCGCGCACGGTTGTGCGCCGTTTTTACAAAGTTTTCAGATTGCCTCTCGGGTTTGCATTACTAGCTGAATTGGCCATAGAATCAATTGTGTCGAGACGGTTTTTGAATTTGAGGCCTCGGGTGCGGAGTTTTTGACGTCGTCGCCCATAGCCAAATTGCGCGCACGCTTGTGCGCCGTTTTTACAAAGTTTTCAAATTGCCTCTCGGGTTTGCATTTCTAGCTAAAATTGGTCATAAAATCAATTGTGTCGAGACGGTTTTTGAATTTGAGGCCTCGGGTGCGGAGTTTTTGACGTCGTCGCCCATAGCCAAATTGCGCGCACGCTTGTGCGCCGTTTTTACAAAGTTTTCAGATTGCCTCTCGGGTTTGCATTTATAGCTGAATTGGCCATAGAATCAATTGTGTCGAGACGGTTTTTGAATTTGAGGCCTCGGGTGCGGAGTTTTTGACGTCGTCGCCCCTAACCAAATTGCGCGCACGCTTGTGCGCCGTTTTTACAAAGTTTTCAGATTGCCTCTCGGGTTTGCATTAGTAGCTGAATTTGCCATAGAATCAATTTTGTCGAGACGGTTTTTGAATTTGAGGCCTCGGGTGCGGAGTTTTTGACGTCGTCGCCCATAGCCAAATTGCGGGCACGCTTGTGCGCCGTTTTTACAAAGTTTTCAAATTGCCTCTCGGGTTTGCATTTCTAGCTAAAATTGGTCATAGAATCAATTGTGTCGAGACGGTTTTTGAATTTGAGGCCTCGGGTGCGGAGTTTTTGACGTCGTCGCCCCTAACCAAATTGCGCGCACGCTTGTGCTCCGTTTTTACAAAGTTTTCAGATTGCCATTCGGGTTTGCATTTCTAGCTTAATTGGCCATAGAATCAATTGTGTCGAGACGGTTTTTGAATTTGAGGCCTCGGGTGCGGAGTTTTTGACGTCGTCGCCCATAGTCAAATTTCGCGCACGCTTGTGCGCCGTTTTTACAAAGTTTTCAAATTGCCTCTCGGGTTTGCATTCCTAGCTAAAATTGGTCATAGAATCAATTGTGTCGAGACGGTTTTTGAATTTGAGGCCTCGGGTGCGGAGTTTTTGACGTCGTCGCCCCTAACCAAATTGCGCGCACGCTTGTGCGCCGTTTTTACAAAGTTTTCAGATTGCCATTCGGGTTTGCATCTCTAGCTGAATTGGCCATAGAATCAATTGTGTCGAGACGGTTTTTGAATTTGAGGCCTCGGGTGCGGAGTTTTTGACGTCGTCACCCATAGTCAAATTGCGCGCACGCTTGTGCGCCGTTTTTACAAAGTTTTCAGATTGCCTCTCGGGTTTGCATTAGTAGCTGAATTGGCCATAGAATCAATTTTGTCGAGACGGTTTTTGAATTTGAGGCCTCGGGTGCGGAGTTTTTGACGTCGTCGCCCATAGCCAAATTGCGCGCACGCTTGTGCGCCGTTTTTACAAAGTTTTCAAATTGCCTCTCGGGTTTGCATTTCTAGCTAAAATTGGTCATAGAATCAATTGTGTCGAGACGGTTTTTGAATTTGAGGCCTCGGGTGCGGAGTTTTTGACGTCGTCGCCCATAGCCAAATTGCGCGCAGGCTTGTGCGCCGTTTTTACAAAGTTTTCAGATTGCCTCTCGGGTTTGAATTTCCCACTGAATTGGCCATAGAATCAATTGTGTCGAGACGGTTTTTGAATTTGAGGCCTCGGGTGCGGAGTTTTTGACGTCGTCGCCCCTAACCAAATTGCGCGCACGCTTGTGCGCCGTTTTTACAAAGTTTTCAGATTGCCTCTCGGGTTTGCATTAGTAGCTGAATTTGCCATAGAATCAATTTTGTCGAGACGGTTTTTGAATTTGAGGCCTCGGGTGCGGAGTTTTTGACGTCGTCGCCCATAGCCAAATTGCGGGCACGCTTGTGCGCCGTTTTTACAAAGTTTTCAAATTGCCTCTCGGGTTTGCATTTCTAGCTAAAATTGGTCATAGAATCAATTGTGTCGAGACGGTTTTTGAATTTGAGGCCTCGGGTGCGGAGTTTTTGACGTCGTCGCCCATAGCCAAATTGTGCGCAGACTTGTGCGCCGTTTTTACAAAGTTTTTAGATTGCCTCTCGGGTTTGAATTTCCCACTGAATTGGCCATAGAATCAATTGTGTCGAGACGGTTTTTGAATTTGAGGCCTCGGGTGCGGAGTTTTTGACGTCGTCGCCAATAGCCAAATGGCGCGCACGCTTGTGCGCCGTTTTTACAAAGTTTTCAAATTGCCTCTCGGGTTTGCATTCCTAGCTAAAATTGGTCATAGAATCAATTGTGTCGAGACGGTTTTTGAATTTGAGGCCTCGGGTGCGGAGTTTTTGACGTCGTCGCCCCTAACCAAATTGCGCGCACGCTTGTGCGCCGTTTTTACAAAGTTTTCAGATTGCCATTCGGGTTTGCATCTCTAGCTGAATTGGCCATAGAATCAATTGTGTCGAGACGGTTTTTGAATTTGAGGCCTCGGGTGCGGAGTTTTTGACGTCGTCACCCATAGTCAAATTGCGCGCACGCTTGTGCGCCGTTTTTACAAAGTTTTCAGATTGCCTCTCGGGTTTGCATTAGTAGCTGAATTGGCCATAGAATCAATTTTGTCGAGACGGTTTTTGAATTTGAGGCCTCGGGTGCGGAGTTTTTGACGTCGTCGCCCATAGCCAAATTGCGCGCACGCTTGTGCGCCGTTTTTACAAAGTTTTCAAATTGCCTCTCGGGTTTGCATTTCTAGCTAAAATTGGTCATAGAATCAATTGTGTCGAGACGGTTTTTGAATTTGAGGCCTCGGGTACGGAGTTTTTGACGTCGTCGCCCATAGCCAAATTGCGCGCAGGCTTGTGCGCCGTTTTTACAAAGTTTTCAGATTGCCTCTCGGGTTTGAATTTCCCACTGAATTGGCCATAGAATCAATTGTGTCGAGACGGTTTTTGAATTTGAGGCCTCGGGTGCGGAGTTTTTTACGTCGTCGCCCATAGCCAAATGGCGCGCAAGCTTGTGCGCCGTTTTTACAAAGTTTTCAAATTGCCTCTCGGGTTTGCATTTCTAGCTAAAATTGGTCATATAATCAATTGTGTCGAGACGGTTTTTGAATTTGAGGCCTCGGGTGCGGAGTTTTTGACGTCGTCGCCCCTAACCAAATTGCGCGCACGCTTGTGCGCCGTTTTTACAAAGTTTTCAGATTGCCATTCGGGTTTGCATTTCTAGCTAAATTGGCCATAGAATCAATTATGTCGAGACGGTTTTTGAATTTGAGGCCTCGGGTGCGGAGTTTTTGACGTCGTCGCCCATAGTCAAATTTCGCGCACGGTTGTGCGCCGTTTTTACAAAGTTTTCAGATTGCCTCTCGGGTTTGCATTACTAGCTGAATTGGCCATAGAATCAATTGTGTCGAGACGGTTTTTGAATTTGAGGCCTCGGGTGCGGAGTTTTTGACATCGTCGCCCATAGCCAAATTGCGCGCACGCTTGTGCGCCGTTTTTACAAAGTTTTCAAATTGCCTCTCGGGTTTGCATTTCTAGCTAAAATTGGTCATAAAATCAATTGTGTCGAGACGGTTTTTGAATTTGAGGCCTCGGGTGCGGAGTTTTTGACGTCGTCGCCCATAGCCAAATTGCGCGCACGCTTGTGCGCCGTTTTTACAAAGTTTTCAGATTGCCTCTCGGGTTTGCATTTCTAGCTGAATTGGCCATAGAATCAATTGTGTCGAGACGGTTTTTGAATTTGAGGCCTCGGGTGCGGAGTTTTTGACGTCGTCGCCCCTAACCAAATTGCGCGCACGCTTGTGCGCCGTTTTTACAAAGTTTTCAGATTGCCTCTCGGGTTTGCATTAGTAGCTGAATTAGCCATAGAATCAATTTTGTCGAGACGGTTTTTGAATTTGAGGCCTCGGGTGCGGAGTTTTTGACGTCGTCGCCCATAGCCAAATTGCGGGCACGCTTGTGCGCCGTTTTTACAAAGTTTTCAAATTGCCTCTCGGGTTTGCATTTCTAGCTAAAATTGGTCATAGAATCAATTGTGTCGAGACGGTTTTTGAATTTGAGGCCTCGGGTGCGGAGTTTTTGACGTCGTCGCCCATAGCCAAATTGTGTGCAGACTTGTGCGCCGTTTTTACAAAGTTTTTAGATTGCCTCTCGGGTTTGAATTTCCCACTGAATTGGCCATAGAATCAATTGTGTCGAGACGGTTTTTGAATTTGAGGCCTCGGGTGCGGAGTTTTTGACGTCGTCGCCAATAGCCAAATGGCGCGCACGCTTGTGCGCCGTTTTTACAAAGTTTTCAAATTGCCTCTCGGGTTTGCATTCCTAGCTAAAATTGGTCATAGAATCAATTGTGTCGAGACGGTTTTTGAATTTGAGGCCTCGGGTGCGGAGTTTTTGACGTCGTCGCCCCTAACCAAATTGCGCGCACGCTTGTGCGCCGTTTTTACAAAGTTTTCAGATTGCCATTCGGGTTTGCATCTCTAGCTGAATTGGCCATAGAATCAATTGTGTCGAGACGGTTTTTGAATTTGAGGCCTCAGGTGCGGAGTTTTTAACGTCGTCGCCCATAGCCAAATTGCGCGCACGCTTGTGCGCCGTTTTTACAAAGTTTTCAAATTGCCTCTCGGGTTTGCATTCCTAGCTAAAATTGGTCATAGAATCAATTGTGTCGAGACGGTTTTTGAATTTGAGGCCTCGGGTGCGGAGTTTTTGACGTCGTCGCCCATATCCAAATTGCGCGCAGGCTTGTGCGCCGTTTTTACAAAGTTTTCAGATTGCCTCTCGGGTTTGAATTTCCCACTGAATTGGCCATAGAATCAATTGTGCCGAGTCGGTTTTTGAATTTGAGGCCTCTGGTGTGGAGTTTTTTACGTCGACGCCCATAGCCAAATTGCGCGCACGCTTGTGCGACGTTTTTACAAAGTTTTCAGATTGCCTCTCGGGTTTGCATTTCTAGCTGAATTGGCCATAGAATCAATTTTGTCGAGACGGTTTTTGAATTTGAGGCCTCGGGTGCGGAGTTTTTGACGTCGTCGCCCCTAACCAAATTGCGCGCACGCTTGTGCTCCGTTTTTACAAAGTTTTCAGATTGCCATTCGGGTTTGCATTTCTAGCTTAATTGGCCATAGAATCAATTGTGTCGAGACGGTTTTTGAATTTGAGGCCTCGGGTGCTGAGTTTTTGACGTCGTCGCCCATAGTCAAATTGCGCGCACGGTTGTGCGCCGTTTTTACAAAGTTTTCAGATTGCCTCTCGGGTTTGCATCTCTAGCTGAATTGGCCATAGAATCAATTGTGTCGAGACGGTTTTTGAATTTGAGGCCTCGGGTGCGGAGTTTTTGACGTCGTCGCCCATAGTCAAATTTCGCGCACGCTTGTGCGCCGTTTTTACAAAGTTTTCAAATTGCCTCTCGGGTTTGCATTTCCAGCTAAAATTGGTCATAGAATCAATTGTGTCGAGATGGTTTTTGAATTTGAGGCCTCGGGTGCGGAGTTTTTGACGTCGTCGCCCCTAACCAAATTGCGCGCACGCTTGTGCGCCGTTTTTACAAAGTTTTCAGATTGCCATTCGGGTTTGCACTTCTAGCTGAATTGGCCATAGAATTAATTGTGTCGAGACGGTTTTTGAATTTGAGGCCTCGGGTGCGGAGTTTTTGACGTCGTCGCCCATAGTCAAATTTCGCGCACGGTTGTGCGCCGTTTTTACAAAGTTTTCAGATTGCCTCTCGGGTTTGCATTACTAGCTGAATTGGCCATAGAATCAATTGTGTCGAGATGGTTTTTGAATTTGAGGCCTCGGGTGCGGAGTTTTTGACGTCGTCGCCCATAGCCAAATTGCGCGCACGCTTGTGCACCGTTTTTACAAAGTTTTCAAATTGCCTCTCGGGTTTGCATTTCTAGCTAAAATTGGTCATAGAATCAATTGTGTCGAGACGGTTTTTGAATTTGAGGCCTCGGGTGCGGAGTTTTTGACGTCGTCGCCCATAGCCAAATTGCGCGCACGCTTGTGCGCCGTTTTTACAAAGTTTTCAGATTGCCTCTCGAGTTTGCATTCCTAGCTGAATTGGCCATAGAATCAATTGTGTCGAGACGGTTTTTGAATTTGAGGCCTCGGGTGCGGAGTTTTTGACGTCGTCGCCCATAGTCAAATTGCGCGCACGCTTGTGCGCCGTTTTTACAAAGTTTTCAGATTGCCTCTCGGGTTTGCATTAGTAGCTGAATTGGCCATAGAATCAATTTTGTCGAGACGGTTTTTGAATTTGAGGCCTCGGGTGCGGAGTTTTTGACGTCGTCGCCCATAGCCAAATTGCGCGCACGCTTGTGCGCCGTTTTTACAAAGTTTTCAGATTGCCATTCGGGTTTG
The DNA here is from genome assembly GCA_963675135.1 of Galeopsis tetrahit. NCBI lineage: Eukaryota > Viridiplantae > Streptophyta > Magnoliopsida > Lamiales > Lamiaceae > Galeopsis > Galeopsis tetrahit. The sequence continues at coordinate 86,455,062 of OY776126.1, read as the reverse complement.
CATTTCTAGCTGAATTGGCCATAGAATTAATTGTGTCGAGACGGTTTTTGAATTTGAGGCCTCGGGTGCGGAGTTTTTGACGTCGTCGCCCATAGTCAAATTTCGCGCACGGTTGTGCGCCGTTTTTACAAAGTTTTCAGATTGCCTCTCGGGTTTGCATTACTAGCTGAATTGGCCATAGAATCAATTGTGTCGAGACAGTTTTTGAATTTGAGGCCTCGGGTGCGGAGTTTTTGACGTCGTCGCCCATAGCCAAATTGCGCGCACGCTTGTGCACCGTTTTTACAAAGTTTTCAAATTGCCTCTCGGGTTTGCATTTCTAGCTAAAATTGGTCATAGAATCAATTGTGTCGAGACGGTTTTTGAATTTGAGGCCTCGGGTGCGGAGTTTTTGACGTCGTCGCCCATAGCCAAATTGCGCGCACGCTTGTGCGCCGTTTTTACAAAGTTTTCAGATTGCCTCTCGAGTTTGCATTCCTAGCTGAATTGGCCATAGAATCAATTGTGTCGAGACGGTTTTTGAATTTAAGGCCTCGGGTGCGGAGTTTTTGACGTCGTCGCCCATAGTCAAATTGCGCGCACGCTTGTGCGCCGTTTTTACAAAGTTTTCAGATTGCCTCTCGGGTTTGCATTAGTAGCTGAATTGGCCATAGAATCAATTTTGTCGAGACGGTTTTTGAATTTGAGGCCTCGGGTGCGGAGTTTTTGACGTCGTCGCCCATAGCCAAATTGCGCGCACGCTTGTGCGCCGTTTTTACAAAGTTTTCAAATTGCCTCTCTGGTTTGCATTTCTAGCTAAAATTGGTCATAGAATCAATTGTGTTGAGACGGTTTTTGAATTTGAGGTCTCGGGTGCGGAGTTTTTGACGTCGTCGCCCATAGCCAAATTGCGCGCAGGCTTGTGTGCCGTTTTTACAAAGTTTTCAGATTGCCTCTCGGGTTTGAATTACCCACTGAATTGGCCATAGAATCAATTGTGTCGAGACGGTATTTTAATTTGAGGCCTCGGGTGCGGAGTTTTTGACGTCGTCGCCCATAGCCAAATTGCGCGCACGTTTGTGCGCCGTTTTTACAAAGTTTTCAGATTGCCTCTCGGGTTTGCATTTCTAGCTGAATTGGCCATAGAATCAATTGTGTCGAGACGGTTTTTGAATTTGAGGCCTCGGGTGCGGAGTTTTTGACGTCGTCACCCATAGTCAAATTGCGCGCACGCTTGTGCGCCGTTTTTACAAAGTTTTCAGATTGCCTCTCGGGTTTGCATTAGTAGCTGAATTGGCCATAGAATCAATTTTGTCGAGACGGTTTTTGAATTTGAGGCCTCGGGTGCGGAGTTTTTGACGTCTTCGCCCATAGCCAAATTGCGCGCACGCTTGTGCGCCGTTTTTACAAAGTTTTCAAATTGCCTCTCGGGTTTGCATTTCTAGCTAAAATTGGTCATAGAATCAATTGTGTCGAGACGGTTTTTGAATTTGAGGCCTCGGGTGCGGAGTTTTTGACGTCGTCGCCCATAGCCAAATTGCGCGCAGGCTTGTGCGCCGTTTTTACAAAGTTTTCAGATTGCCTCTCGGGTTTGAATTTCCCACTGAATTGGCCATAGAATCAATTGTGTCGAGACGGTTTTTGAATTTGAGGCCTCGGGTGCGGAGTTTTTGACGTCGTCGCCCATAGCCAAATGGCGCGCAAGCTTGTGCGCCGTTTTTACAAAGTTTTCAAATTACCTCTCGGGTTTGCATTTCTAGCTAAAATTGGTCATATAATCAATTGTGTCGAGACGGTTTTTGAATTTGAGGCCTCGGGTGCGGAGTTTTTGACGTCGTCGCCCCTAACCAAATTGCGCGCACGCTTGTGCGCCGTTTTTACAAAGTTTTCAGATTGCCATTCGGGTTTGCAGTCCTAGCTAAATTGGCCATAGAATCAATTATGTCGAGACGGTTTTTGAATTTGAGGCCTCGGGTGCGGAGTTTTTGACGTCGTCGCCCATAGCCAAATTGCGCGCACGCTTGTGCGCCGTTTTTACAAAGTTTTCAGATTGCCTCTCGGGTTTGCATTTATAGCTGAATTGGCCATAGAATCAATTGTGTCGAGACGGTTTTTGAATTTGAGGCCTCGGGTGCGGAGTTTTTGACGTCGTCGCCCCTAACCAAATTGCGCGCACGCTTGTGCGCCGTTTTTACAAAGTTTTCAGATTGCCTCTCGGGTTTGCATTAGTAGCTGAATTTGCCATAGAATCAATTTTGTCGAGACGGTTTTTGAATTTGAGGCCTCGGGTGCGGAGTTTTTGACGTCGTCGCCCATAGCCAAATTGCGGGCACGCTTGTGCGCCGTTTTTACAAATTTTTCAAATTGCCTCTCGGGTTTGCATTTCTAGCTAAAATTGGTCATAGAATCAATTGTGTCGAGACGGTTTTTGAATTTGAGGCCTCGGGTGCGGAGTTTTTGACGTCGTCGCCCCTAACCAAATTGCGCGCACGCTTGTGCTCCGTTTTTACAAAGTTTTCAGATTGCCATTCGGGTTTGCATTTCTAGCTTAATTGGCCATAGAATCAATTGTGTCGAGACGGTTTTTGAATTTGAGGCCTCGGGTGCGGAGTTTTTGACGTCGTCGCCCATAGTCAAATTTCGCGCACGCTTGTGCGCCGTTTTTACAAAGTTTTCAAATTGCCTCTCGGGTTTGCATACCTAGCTAAAATTGGTCATAGAATCAATTGTGTCGAGACGGTTTTTGAATTTGAGGCCTCGGGTGCGGAGTTTTTGACGTCGTCGCCCCTAACCAAATTGCGCGCACGCTTGTGCGCCGTTTTTACAAAGTTTTCAGATTGCCATTCGGGTTTGCATCTCTAGCTGAATTGGCCATAGAATCAATTGTGTCGAGACGGTTTTTGAATTTGAGGCCTCGGGTGCGGAGTTTTTGACGTCGTCACCCATAGTCAAATTGCGCGCACGCTTGTGCGCCGTTTTTACAAAGTTTTCAGATTGCCTCTCGGGTTTGCATTAGTAGCTGAATTGACCATAGAATCAATTTTGTCGAGACGGTTTTTGAATTTGAGGCCTCGGGTGCGGAGTTTTTGACGTCGTCGCCCATAGCCAAATTGCGCGCACGCTTGTGCGCCGTTTTTACAAAGTTTTCAAATTGCCTCTCGGGTTTGCATTTCTAGCTAAAATTGGTCATAGAATCAATTGTGTCGAGACGGTTTTTGAATTTGAGGCCTCGGGTGCGGAGTTTTTGACGTCGTCGCCCCTAACCAAATTGCGCGCATGCTTGTGCTCCGTTTTTACAAAGTTTTCAGATTGCCATTCGGGTTTGCATTTCTAGCTTAATTGGCCATAGAATCAATTGTGTCGAGACGGTTTTTGAATTTGAGGCCTCGGGTGCGGAGTTTTTGACGTCGTCGCCCATAGTCAAATTTCGCGCACGCTTGTGCGCCGTTTTTACAAAGTTTTCAAATTGCCTCTCGGGTTTGCATTCCTAGCTAAAATTGGTCATAGAATCAATTGTGTCGAGACGGTTTTTGAATTTGAGGCCTCGGGTGCGGAGTTTTTGACGTCGTCGCCCCTAACCAAATTGCGCGCACGCTTGTGCGCCGTTTTTACAAAGTTTTCAGATTGCCATTCGGGTTTGCATCTCTAGCTGAATTGGCCATAGAATCAATTGTGTCGAGACGGTTTTTGAATTTGAGGCCTCGGGTGCGGAGTTTTTGACGTCGTCACCCATAGTCAAATTGCGCGCACGCTTGTGCGCCGTTTTTACAAAGTTTTCAGATTGCCTCTCGGGTTTGCATTAGTAGCTGAATTGACCATAGAATCAATTTTGTCGAGACGGTTTTTGAATTTGAGGCCTCGGGTGCGGAGTTTTTGACGTCGTCGCCCATAGCCAAATTGCGCGCACGCTTGTGCGCCGTTTTTACAAAGTTTTCAAATTGCCTCTCGGGTTTGCATTTCTAGCTAAAATTGGTCATAGAATCAATTGTGTCGAGACGGTTTTTGAATTTGAGGCCTCGGGTGCGGAGTTTTTGACGTCGTCGCCCATAGCCAAATTGCGCGCAGGCTTGTGCGCCGTTTTTACAAAGTTTTCAGATTGCCTCTCGGGTTTGAATTTCCCACTGAATTGGCCATAGAATCAATTGTGTCGAGACGGTTTTTGAATTTGAGGCCTCGGGTGCGGAGTTTTTGACGTCGTCGCCCCTAACCAAATTGCGCGCACGCTTGTGCGCCGTTTTTACAAAGTTTTCAGATTGCCTCTCGGGTTTGCATTAGTAGCTGAATTTGCCATAGAATCAATTTTGTCGAGACGGTTTTTGAATTTGAGGCCTCGGGTGCGGAGTTTTTGACGTCGTCGCCCATAGCCAAATTGCGGGCACGCTTGTGCGCCGTTTTTACAAAGTTTTCAAATTGCCTCTCGGGTTTGCATTTCTAGCTAAAATTGGTCATAGAATCAATTGTGTCGAGACGGTTTTTGAATTTGAGGCCTCGGGTGCGGAGTTTTTGACGTCGTCGCCCATAGCCAAATTGTGCGCAGACTTGTGCGCCGTTTTTACAAAGTTTTTAGATTGCCTCTCGGGTTTGAATTTCCCACTGAATTGGCCATAGAATCAATTGTGTCGAGACGGTTTTTGAATTTGAGGCCTCGGGTGCGGAGTTTTTGACGTCGTCGCCAATAGCCAAATGGCGCGCACGCTTGTGCGCCGTTTTTACAAAGTTTTCAAATTGCCTCTCGGGTTTGCATTCCTAGCTAAAATTGGTCATAGAATCAATTATGTCGAGACGGTTTTTGAATTTGAGGCCTCGGGTGCGGAGTTTTTGACGTCGTCGCCCCTAACCAAATTGCGCGCACGCTTGTGCGCCGTTTTTACAAAGTTTTCAGATTGCCATTCGGGTTTGCATCTCTAGCTGAATTGGCCATAGAATCAATTGTGTCGAGACGGTTTTTAAATTTGAGGCCTCGGGTGCGGAGTTTTTGACGTCGTCACCCATAGTCAAATTGCGCGCACGCTTGTGCGCCGTTTTTACAAAGTTTTCAGATTGCCTCTCGGGTTTGCATTAGTAGCTGAATTGGCCATAGAATCAATTTTGTCGAGACGGTTTTTGAATTTGAGGCCTCGGGTGCGGAGTTTTTGACGTCGTCGCCCATAGCCAAATTGCGCGCACGCTTGTGCGCCGTTTTTACAAAGTTTTCAAATTGCCTCTCGGGTTTGCATTTCTAGCTAAAATTGGTCATAGAATCAATTGTGTCGAGACGGTTTTTGAATTTGAGGCCTCGGGTGCGGAGTTTTTGACGTCGTCGCCCATAGCCAAATTGCGCGCAGGCTTGTGCGCCGTTTTTACAAAGTTTTCAGATTGCCTCTCGGGTTTGAATTTCCCACTGAATTGGCCATAGAATCAATTGTGTCGAGACGGTTTTTGAATTTGAGGCCTCGGGTGCGGAGTTTTTGACGTCGTCGCCCATAGCCAAATGGCGCGCAAGCTTGTGCGCCGTTTTTACAAAGTTTTCAAATTGCCTCTCGGGTTTGCATTTCTAGCTAAAATTGGTCATATAATCAATTGTGTCGAGACGGTTTTTGAATTTGAGGCCTCGGGTGCGGAGTTTTTGACGTCGTCGCCCCTAACCAAATTGCGCGCACGCTTGTGCGCCGTTTTTACAAAGTTTTCAGATTGCCATTCGGGTTTGCATTTCTAGCTAAATTGGCCATAGAATCAATTATGTCGAGACGGTTTTTGAATTTGAGGCCTCGGGTGCGGAGTTTTTGACGTCGTCGCCCATAGTCAAATTTCGCGCACGGTTGTGCGCCGTTTTTACAAAGTTTTCAGATTGCCTCTCGGGTTTGCATTACTAGCTGAATTGGCCATAGAATCAATTGTGTCGAGACGGTTTTTGAATTTGAGGCCTCGGGTGCGGAGTTTTTGACGTCGTCGCCCATAGCCAAATTGCGCGCACGCTTGTGCGCCGTTTTTACAAAGTTTTCAAATTGCCTCTCGGGTTTGCATTTCTAGCTAAAATTGGTCATAAAATCAATTGTGTCGAGACGGTTTTTGAATTTGAGGCCTCGGGTGCGGAGTTTTTGACGTCGTCGCCCATAGCCAAATTGCGCGCACGCTTGTGCGCCGTTTTTACAAAGTTTTCAGATTGCCTCTCGGGTTTGCATTTCTAGCTGAATTGGCCATAGAATCAATTGTGTCGAGACGGTTTTTGAATTCGAGGCCTCGGGTGCAGAGTTTTTGACGTCGTCGCCCCTAACCAAATTGCGCGCACGCTTGTGCGCCGTTTTTACAAAGTTTTCAGATTGCCTCTCGGGTTTGCATTAGTAGCTGAATTTGCCATAGAATCAATTTTGTCGAGACGGTTTTTGAATTTGAGGCCTCGGGTGCGGAGTTTTTGACGTCGTCGCCCATAGCCAAATTGCGCGCACGCTTGTGCGCCGTTTTTACAAAGTTTTCAAATTGCCTCTCGGGTTTGCATTCCTAGCTAAAATTGGTCATAGAATCAATTATGTCGAGACGGTTTTTGAATTTGAGGCCTCGGGTGCGGAGTTTTTGACGTCGTCGCCCCTAACCAAATTGCGCGCACGCTTGTGCGCCGTTTTTACAAAGTTTTCAGATTGCCATTCGGGTTTGCATCTCTAGCTGAATTGGCCATAGAATCAATTGTGTCGAGACGGTTTTTAAATTTGAGGCCTCGGGTGCGGAGTTTTTGACGTCGTCACCCATAGTCAAATTGCGCGCACGCTTGTGCGCCGTTTTTACAAAGTTTTCAGATTGCCTCTCGGGTTTGCATTAGTAGCTGAATTGGCCATAGAATCAATTTTGTCGAGACGGTTTTTGAATTTGAGGCCTCGGGTGCGGAGTTTTTGACGTCGTCGCCCATAGCCAAATTGCGCGCACGCTTGTGCGCCGTTTTTACAAAGTTTTCAAATTGCCTCTCGGGTTTGCATTTCTAGCTAAAATTGGTCATAGAATCAATTGTGTCGAGACGGTTTTTGAATTTGAGGCCTCGGGTGCGGAGTTTTTGACGTCGTCGCCCATAGCCAAATTGCGCGCAGGCTTGTGCGCCGTTTTTACAAAGTTTTCAGATTGCCTCTCGGGTTTGAATTTCCCACTGAATTGGCCATAGAATCAATTGTGTCGAGACGGTTTTTGAATTTGAGGCCTCGGGTGCGGAGTTTTTGACGTCGTCGCCCATAGCCAAATGGCGCGCAAGCTTGTGCGCCGTTTTTACAAAGTTTTCAAATTGCCTCTCGGGTTTGCATTTCTAGCTAAAATTGGTCATATAATCAATTGTGTCGAGACGGTTTTTGAATTTGAGGCCTCGGGTGCGGAGTTTTTGACGTCGTCGCCCCTAACCAAATTGCGCGCACGCTTGTGCGCCGTTTTTACAAAGTTTTCAGATTGCCATTCGGGTTTGCATTTCTAGCTAAATTGGCCATAGAATCAATTATGTCGAGACGGTTTTTGAATTTGAGGCCTCGGGTGCGGAGTTTTTGACGTCGTCGCCCATAGTCAAATTGCGCGCACGCTTGTGCGCCGTTTTTACAAAGTTTTCAAATTGCCTCTCGGGTTTGCATTTCTAGCTAAAATTGGTCATAAAATCAATTGTGTCGAGACGGTTTTTGAATTTGAGGCCTCGGGTGCGGAGTTTTTGACGTCGTCGCCCATAGCCAAATTGCGCGCACGCTTGTGCGCCGTTTTTACAAAGTTTTCAGATTGCCTCTCGGGTTTGCATTTCTAGCTGAATTGGCCATAGAATCAATTGTGTCGAGACGGTTTTTGAATTCGAGGCCTCGGGTGCAGAGTTTTTGACGTCGTCGCCCCTAACCAAATTGCGCGCACGCTTGTGCGCCGTTTTTACAAAGTTTTCAGATTGCCTCTCGGGTTTGCATTAGTAGCTGAATTTGCCATAGAATCAATTTTGTCGAGACGGTTTTTGAATTTGAGGCCTCGGGTGCGGAGTTTTTGACGTCGTCGCCCATAGCCAAATTGCGCGCACGCTTGTGCGCCGTTTTTACAAAGTTTTCAAATTGCCTCTCGGGTTTGCATTTCTAGCTAAAATTGGTCATAGAATCAATTGTGTCGAGACGGTTTTTGAATTTGAGGCCTCGGGTGCGGAGTTTTTGACGTCGTCGCCCATAGCCAAATTGTGCGCAGACTTGTGCGCCGTTTTTACAAAGTTTTTAGATTGCCTCTCGGGTTTGAATTTCCCACTGAATTGGCCATAGAATCAATTGTGTCGAGACGGTTTTTGAATTTGAGGCCTCGGGTGCGGAGTTTTTGACGTCGTCGCCAATAGCCAAATGGCGCGCACGCTTGTGCGCCGTTTTTACAAAGTTTTCAAATTGCCTCTCGGGTTTGCATTCCTAGCTAAAATTGGTCATAGAATCAATTGTGTCGAGACGGTTTTTGAATTTGAGGCCTCGGGTGCGGAGTTTTTGACGTCGTCGCCCCTAACCAAATTGCGCGCACGCTTGTGCGCCGTTTTTACAAAGTTTTCAGATTGCCATTCGGGTTTGCATCTCTAGCTGAATTGGCCATAGAATCAATTGTGTCGAGACGGTTTTTGAATTTGAGGCCTCGGGTGCGGAGTTTTTGACGTCGTCACCCATAGTCAAATTGCGCGCACGCTTGTGCGCCGTTTTTACAAAGTTTTCAGATTGCCTCTCGGGTTTGCATTAGTAGCTGAATTGGCCATAGAATCAATTTTGTCGAGACGGTTTTTGAATTTGAGGCCTCGGGTGCGGAGTTTTTGACGTCGTCGCCCATAGCCAAATTGCGCGCACGCTTGTGCGCCGTTTTTACAAAGTTTTCAAATTGCCTCTCGGGTTTGCATTTCTAGCTAAAATTGGTCATAGAATCAATTGTGTCGAGACGGTTTTTGAATTTGAGGCCTCGGGTGCGGAGTTTTTTACGTCGTCGCCCATAGCCAAATTGCGCGCAGGCTTGTGCGCCGTTTTTACAAAGTTTTCAGATTGCCTCTCGGGTTTGAATTTCCCACTGAATTGGCCATAGAATCAATTGTGTCGAGTCGGTTTTGAATTTGAGGCCTCGGGTGCGGAGTTTTTGACGTCGTCGCCCATAGCCAAATGGCGCGCAAGCTTGTGCGCCGTTTTTACAAAGTTTTCAAATTGCCTCTCGGGTTTGCATTCCTAGCTAAAATTGGTCATATAATCAATTGTGTCGAGACGGTTTTTGAATTTGAGGCCTCGGGTGCGGAGTTTTTGACGTCGTCGCCCCTAACCAAATTGCGCGCACGCTTGTGCGCCGTTTTTACAAAGTTTTCAGATTGCCATTCGGGTTTGCATTTCTAGCTAAATTGGCCATAGAATCAATTATGTCGAGACGGTTTTTGAATTTGAGGCCTCGGGTGCGGAGTTTTTGACGTCGTCGCCCATAGTCAAATTTCGCGCACGGTTGTGCGCCGTTTTTACAAAGTTTTCAGATTGCCTCTCGGGTTTGCATTACTAGCTGAATTGGCCATAGAATCAATTGTGTCGAGACGGTTTTTGAATTTGAGGCCTCGGGTGCGGAGTTTTTGACGTCGTCGCCCATAGCCAAATTGCGCGCACGGTTGTGCGCCGTTTTTACAAAGTTTTCAGATTGCCTCTCGGGTTTGCATTACTAGCTGAATTGGCCATAGAATCAATTGTGTCGAGACGGTTTTTGAATTTGAGGCCTCGGGTGCGGAGTTTTTGACGTCGTCGCCCATAGCCAAATTGCGCGCACGCTTGTGCGCCGTTTTTACAAAGTTTTCAAATTGCCTCTCGGGTTTGCATTCCTAGCTAAAATTGGTCATAGAATCAATTGTGTCGAGACGGTTTTTGAATTTGAGGCCTCGGGTGCGGAGTTTTTGACGTCGTCGCCCATATCCAAATTGCGCGCAGGCTTGTGCGCCGTTTTTACAAAGTTTTCAGATTGCCTCTCGGGTTTGAATTTCCCACTGAATTGGCCATAGAATCAATTGTGTCGAGTCGGTTTTTGAATTTGAGGCCTCTGGTGTGGAGTTTTTTACGTCGACGCCCATAGCCAAATTGCGCGCACGCTTGTGCGACGTTTTTACAAAGTTTTCAGATTGCCTCTCGGGTTTGCATTTCTAGCTGAATTGGCCATAGAATCAATTTTGTCGAGACGGTTTTTGAATTTGAGGCCTCGGGTGCGGAGTTTTTGACGTCGTCGCCCCTAACCAAATTGCGCGCACGCTTGTGCTCCGTTTTTACAAAGTTTTCAGATTGCCATTCGGGTTTGCATTTCTAGCTTAATTGGCCATAGAATCAATTGTGTCGAGACGGTTTTTGAATTTGAGGCCTCGGGTGCGGAGTTTTTGACGTCGTCGCCCATAGTCAAATTGCGCGCACGGTTGTGCGCCGTTTTTACAAAGTTTTCAGATTGCCTCTCGGGTTTGCATCTCTAGCTGAATTGGCCATAGAATCAATTGTGTCGAGACGGTTTTTGAATTTGAGGCCTCGGGTGCGGAGTTTTTGACGTCGTCGCCCATAGTCAAATTTCGCGCACGGTTGTGCGCCGTTTTTACAAAGTTTTCAGATTGCCATTCGGGTTTGCATTTCTAGCTTAATTGGCCATAGAATCAATTGTGTCGAGACGGTTTTTGAATTTGAGGCCTCGGGTGCGGAGTTTTTGACGTCGTCGCCCATAGTCAAATTGCGCGCACGGTTGTGCGCCGTTTTTACAAAGTTTTCAGATTGCCTCTCGGGTTTGCATCTCTAGCTGAATTGGCCATAGAATCAATTGTGTCGAGACGGTTTTTGAATTTGAGGCCTCGGGTGCGGAGTTTTTGACGTCGTCGCCCATAGTCAAATTTCGCGCACGGTTGTGCGCCGTTTTTACAAAGTTTTCAGATTGCCTCTCGGGTTTGCATTACTAGCTGAATTGGCCATAGAATCAATTGTGTCGAGACGGTTTTTGAATTTGAGGCCTCGGGTGCGGAGTTTTTGACGTCGTCGCCCATATCCAAATTGCGCGCAGGCTTGTGCGCCGTTTTTACAAAGTTTTCAGATTGCCTCTCGGGTTTGAATTTCCCACTGAATTGGCCATAGAATCAATTGTGTCGAGTCGGTTTTTGAATTTGAGGCCTCTGGTGTGGAGTTTTTTACGTCGACGCCCATAGCCAAATTGCGCGCACGCTTGTGCGCCGTTTTTACAAAGTTTTCAGATTGCCTCTCGGGTTTGAATTTCCCACTGAATTGGCCATAGAATCAATTGTGTCGAGTCGGTTTTTGAATTTGAGGCCTCGGGTGCGGAGTTTTTGACGTCGTCGCCCATAGCCAAATGGCGCGCAAGCTTGTGCGCCGTTTTTACAAAGTTTTCAAATTGCCTCTCGGGTTTGCATTTCTAGCTAAAATTGGTCATATAATCAATTGTGTCGAGACGGTTTTTGAATTTGAGGCCTCGGGTGCGGAGTTTTTGACGTCGTCGCCCCTAACCAAATTGCGCGCACGCTTGTGCGCCGTTTTTACAAAGTTTTCAGATTGCCATTCGGGTTTGCATTTCTAGCTAAATTGGCCATAGAATCAATTATGTCGAGACGGTTTTTGAATTTGAGGCCTCGGGTGCGGAGTTTTTGACGTCGTCGCCCATAGTCAAATTTCGCGCACGGTTGTGCGCCGTTTTTACAAAGTTTTCAGATTGCCTCTCGGGTTTGCATTACTAGCTGAATTGGCCATAGAATCAATTGTGTCGAGACGGTTTTTGAATTTGAGGCCTCGGGTGCGGAGTTTTTGACGTCGTCGCCCATAGCCAAATTGCGCGCACGCTTGTGCGCCGTTTTTACAAAGTTTTCAAATTGCCTCTCGGGTTTGCATTTCTAGCTAAAATTGGTCATAAAATCAATTGTGTCGAGACGGTTTTTGAATTTGAGGCCTCGGGTGCGGAGTTTTTGACGTCGTCGCCCATAGCCAAATTGCGCGCACGCTTGTGCGCCGTTTTTACAAAGTTTTCAGATTGCCTCTCGGGTTTGCATTTCTAGCTGAATTGGCCATAGAATCAATTGTGTCGAGACGGTTTTTGAATTCGAGGCCTCGGGTGCGGAGTTTTTGACGTCGTCGCCCCTAACCAAATTGCGCGCGCGCTTGTGCGCCGTTTTTACAAAGTTTTCAGATTGCCTCTCGGGTTTGCATTAGTAGCTGAATTTGCCATAAAATCAATTTTGTCGAGACGGTTTTTGAATTTGAGGCCTCGGGTGCGGAGTTTTTGACGTCGTCGCCCATAGTCAAATTTCGCGCACGGTTGTGCGCCGTTTTTACAAAGTTTTCAGATTGCCTCTCGGGTTTGCATTACTAGCTGAATTGGCCATAGAATCAATTGTGTCGAGACGGTTTTTGAATTTGAGGCCTCGGGTGCGGAGTTTTTGACGTCGTCGCCCATAGCCAAATTGCGCGCACGCTTGTGCGCCGTTTTTACAAAGTTTTCAAATTGCCTCTCGGGTTTGCATTCCTAGCTAAAATTGGTCATAGAATCAATTGTATCGAGACGGTTTTTGAATTTGAGGCCTCGGGTGCGGAGTTTTTGACGTCGTCGCCCATATCCAAATTGCGCGCAGGCTTGTGCGCCGTTTTTACAAAGTTTTCAGATTGCCTCTCGGGTTTGAATTTCCCACTGAATTGGCCATAGAATCAATTGTGTCGAGTCGGTTTTTGAATTTGAGGCCTCTGGTGTGGAGTTTTTTACGTCGACGCCCATAGCCAAATTGCGCGCACGCTTGTGCGACGTTTTTACAAAGTTTTCAGATTGCCTCTCGGGTTTGCATTTCTAGCTGAATTGGCCATAGAATCAATTTTGTCGAGACGGTTTTTGAATTTGAGGCCTCGGGTGCGGAGTTTTTGACGTCGTCGCCCCTAACCAAATTGCGCGCACGCTTGTGCTCCGTTTTTACAAAGTTTTCAGATTGCCATTCGGGTTTGCATTTCTAGCTTAATTGGCCATAGAATCAATTGTGTCGAGACGGTTTTTGAATTTGAGGCCTCGGGTGCGGAGTTTTTGACGTCGTCGCCCATAGTCAAATTGCGCGCACGGTTGTGCGCCGTTTTTACAAAGTTTTCAGATTGCCTCTCGGGTTTGCATCTCTAGCTGAATTGGCCATAGAATCAATTGTGTCGAGACGGTTTTTGAATTTGAGGCCTCGGGTGCGGAGTTTTTGACGTCGTCGCCCATAGTCAAATTTCGCGCACGGTTGTGCGCCGTTTTTACAAAGTTTTCAGATTGCCATTCGGGTTTGCATTTCTAGCTTAATTGGCCATAGAATCAATTGTGTCGAGACGGTTTTTGAAGTTGAGGCCTCGGGTGCGGAGTTTTTGACGTCGTCGCCCATAGTCAAATTTCGCGCACGGTTGTGCGCCGTTTTTACAAAGTTTTCAGATTGCCTCTCGGGTTTGCATCTCTAGCTGAATTGGCCATAGAATCAATTGTGTCGAGACGGTTTTTGAATTTGAGGCCTCGGGTGCGGAGTTTTTGACGTCGTCGCCCATATCCAAATTGCGCGCAGGCTTGTGCGCCGTTTTTACAAAGTTTTCAGATTGCCTCTCGGGTTTGAATTTCCCACTGAATTGGCCATAGAATCAATTGTGTCGAGTCGGTTTTTGAATTTGAGGCCTCTGGTGTGGAGTTTTTTACGTCGACGCCCATAGCCAAATTGCGCGCACGCTTGTGCGACGTTTTTACAAAGTTTTCAGATTGCCTCTCGGGTTTGCATTTCTAGCTGAATTGGCCATAGAATCAATTTTGTCGAGACGGTTTTTGAATTTGAGGCCTCGGGTGCGGAGTTTTTGACGTCGTCGCCCCTAACCAAATTGCGCGCACGCTTGTGCTCCGTTTTTACAAAGTTTTCAGATTGCCATTCGGGTTTGCATTTCTAGCTTAATTGGCCATAGAATCAATTGTGTCGAGACGGTTTTTGAATTTGAGGCCTCGGGTGCGGAGTTTTTGACGTCGTCGCCCATAGTCAAATTGCGCGCACGGTTGTGCGCCGTTTTTACAAAGTTTTCAGATTGCCTCTCGGGTTTGCATCTCTAGCTGAATTGGCCATAGAATCAATTGTGTCGAGACGGTTTTTGAATTTGAGGCCTCGGGTGCGGAGTTTTTGACGTCGTCGCCCATAGTCAAATTTCGCGCACGGTTGTGCGCCGTTTTTACAAAGTTTTCAGATTGCCATTCGGGTTTGCATTTCTAGCTTAATTGGCCATAGAATCAATTGTGTCGAGACGGTTTTTGAAGTTGAGGCCTCGGGTGCGGAGTTTTTGACGTCGTCGCCCATAGTCAAATTTCGCGCACGGTTGTGCGCCGTTTTTACAAAGTTTTCAGATTGCCTCTCGGGTTTGCATCTCTAGCTGAATTGGCCATAGAATCAATTGTGTCGAGACGGTTTTTGAATTTGAGGCCTCGGGTGCGGAGTTTTTGACGTCGTCGCCCATAGTCAAATTTCGCGCACGGTTGTGCGCCGTTTTTACAAAGTTTTCAGATTGCCTCTCGGGTTTGCATTACTAGCTGAATTGGCCATAGAATCAATTGTGTCGAGACGGTTTTTGAATTTGAGGCCTCGGGTGCGGAGTTTTTGACGTCGTCGCCCATATCCAAATTGCGCGCAGGCTTGTGCGCCGTTTTTACAAAGTTTTCAGATTGCCTCTCGGGTTTGAATTTCCCACTGAATTGGCCATAGAATCAATTGTGTCGAGTCGGTTTTTGAATTTGAGGCCTCTGGTGTGGAGTTTTTTACGTCGACGCCCATAGCCAAATTGCGCGCACGCTTGTGCGCCGTTTTTACAAAGTTTTCAGATTGCCTCTCGGGTTTGCATTTCTAGCTGAATTGGCCATAGAATCAATTTTGTCGAGACGGTTTTTGAATTTGAGGCCTCGGGTGCGGAGTTTTTGACGTCGTCGCCCCTAACCAAATTGCGCGCACGCTTGTGCTCCGTTTTTACAAAGTTTTCAGATTGCCATTCGGGTTTGCATTACTAGCTTAATTGGCCATAGAATCAATTGTGTCGAGACGGTTTTTGAATTTGAGGCCTCGGGTGCGGAGTTTTTGACGTCGTCGCCCATAATCAAATTGCGCGCACGGTTGTGCGCCGTTTTTACAAAGTTTTCAGATTGCCTCTCGGGTTTGCATCTCTAGCTGAATTGGCCAATGAATCAATTGTGTCGAGACGGTTTTTGAATTTGAGGCCTCGGGTGCGGAGTTTTTGACGTCGTCGCCCATAGTCAAATTTCACGCACGGTTGTGCGCCGTTTTTACAAAGTTTTCAGATTGCCTCTCGGGTTTGCATTACTAGCTGAATTGGCCATAGAATCAATTGTGTCGAGACGGTTTTTGAATTTGAGGCCTCGGGTGCGGAGTTTTTGACGTCGTCGCCCATAGCCAAATTGCGCGCACGCTTGTGCGCCATTTTTACAAAGTTTTCAAATTGCCTCTCGGGTTTGCATTTCTAGCTAAAATTGGTCATAAAATCAATTGTGTCGAGACGGTTTTTGAATTTGAGGCCTCGGGTGCGGAGTTTTTGACGTCGTCGCCCATAGCCAAATTGCGCGCACGCTTGTGCGCCGTTTTTACAAAGTTTTCAGATTGCCTCTCGGGTTTGCATTTCTAGCTGAATTGGCCATAGAATCAAATGTGTCAAGACGGTTTTTGAATTTGAGGCCTCGGGTGCGGAGTTTTTGACGTCGTCGCCCCAAACCAAATTGCGCGCACGCTTGTGCGCCGTTTTTACAAAGTTTTCAAATTGCCTCTCGGGTTTGCATTTCCAGCTAAAATTGGTCATAAAATCAATTGTGTCGAGACGGTTTTTGAATTTGAGGCCTCGGGTGCGGAGTTTTTGACGTCGTCGCCCCTAACCAAATTGCGCGCACGCTTGTGCGCCGTTTTTACAAAGTTTTCAGATTGCCATTCGGGTTTGCATCTCTAGCTGAATTGGCCATAGAATCAATTGTGTCGAGACGGTTTTTGAATTTTAGGCCTCGGGTGCAGAGTTTTTGACGTCGTCGCCCATAGCCAAATTGCGCGCACGCTTGTGCGCCGTTTTTACAAAGTTTTCAAATTGCCTCTCGGTTTTGCATTCCTAGCTAAAATTGGTCATAGAATCAATTGTGTCGAGACGGTTTTTGAATTTGAGGCCTCGGGTGCGGAGTTTTTGACGTCGTCGCCCATATCCAAATTGCGCGCAGGCTTGTGCGCCGTTTTTACAAAGTTTTCAGATTGCCTCTCGGGTTTGAATTTCCCACTGAATTGGCCATAGAATCAATTGTGTCGAGTCGGTTTTTGAATTTGAGGCCTCTGGTGTGGAGTTTTTTACGTCGACGCCCATAGCCAAATTGCGCGCACGCTTGTGCGCCGTTTTTACAAAGTTTTCAGATTGCCTCTCGGGTTTGCATCTCTAGCTGAATTGGCCATAGAAACAATTTTGTCGAGACGGTTTTTGAATTTGAGGCCTCGGGTGCGGAGTTTTTGACGTCGTCGCCCCTAACCAAATTGCGCGCACGCTTGTGCTCCGTTTTTACAAAGTTTTCAGATTGCCATTCGGGTTTGCATTTCTAGCTTAATTGGCCATAGAATCAATTGTGTCGAGACGGTTTTTGAATTTGAGGCCTCGGGTGCGGAGTTTTTGACGTCGTCGCCCATAGTCAAATTGCGCGCACGGTTGTGCGCCGTTTTTACAAAGTTTTCAGATTGCCTCTCAGGTTTGCATCTCTAGCTGAATTGGCCATAGAATCAATTGTGTCGAGACGGTTTTTGAATTTGAGGCCTCGGGTGCGGAGTTTTTGACGTCGTCGCCCATAGTCAAATTTCGCGCACGGTTGTGCGCCATTTTTACAAAGTTTTCAAATTGCCTCTCGGGTTTGCATTACTAGCTGAATTGGCCATAGAATCAATTGTGTCGAGACGGTTTTTGAATTTGAGGCCTCGGGTGCGGAGTTTTTGACGTCGTCGCCCATAGCCAAATTGCGCGCACGCTTGTGCGCCGTTTTTACAAAGTTTTCAAATTGCCTCTCGGGTTTGCATTTCTAGCTAAAATTGGTCATAAAATCAATTGTGTCGAGACGGTTTTTGAATTTGAGGCCTCGGGTGCGGAGTTTTTGACGTCGTCGCCCATAGCCAAATTGCGCGCACGCTTGTGCGCCGTTTTTACAAAGTTTTCAGATTGCCTCTCGGGTTTGCATTTCTAGCTGAATTGGCCATAGAATCAAATGTGTCAAGACGGTTTTTGAATTTGAGGCCTCGGGTGCGGAGTTTTTGACGTCGTCGCCCATAGCCAAATTGCGCGCACGCTTGTGAGCCATTTTTACAAAGTTTTCAGATTGCCTCTCGGGTTTGCATTACTAGCTGAATTGGCCATAGAATCAATTGTGTCGAGACGGTTTTTGAATTTGAGGCCTCGGGTGCGGAGTTTTTGACGTCGTCGCCCATAGCCAAATTGCGCGCACACTTGTGCGCCGTTTTTACAAAGTTTTCAAATTGCCTCTCGGGTTTGCATTCCTAGCTAAAATTGGTCATAGAATCAATTGTGTCGAGACGGTTTTTGAATTTGAGGCCTCAGGTGCGGAGTTTTTGACGTCGTCGCCCATATCCAAATTGCGCGTAGGCTTGTGCGCCGTTTTTACAAAGTTTTCAGATTGCCTCTCGGGTTTGAATTTCCCACTGAATTGGCCATAGAATCAATTGTGTCGAGACGGTTTTTTAATTTGAGGCCTCGGGTGCGGAGTTTTTGACGTCGTCGCCCATAGCCAAATTGCGCGCACGCTTGTGCGCCGTTTTTACAAAGTTTTCAGATTGCCATTCGGGTTTGCATTTCTAGCTTAATTGGCCATAGAATCAATTGTGTCGAGACGGTTTTTGAATTTGAGGCCTCGGGTGCGGAGTTTTTGACGTCGTCGCCCATAGTCAAATTGCGCGCACGGTTGTGCGCCGTTTTTACAAAGTTTTCAGATTGCCTCTCGGGTTTGCATCTCTAGCTGAATTGGCCATAGAATCAATTGTGTCGAGACGGTTTTTGAATTTGAGGCCTCGGGTGCGGAGTTTTTGACGTCGTCGCCCATAGTCAAATTTCGCGCACGGTTGTGCGCCATTTTTACAAAGTTTTCAAATTGCCTCTCGGGTTTGCATTACTAGCTGAATTGGCCATAGAATCAATTGTGTCGAGACGGTTTTTGAATTTGAGGCCTCGGGTGCGGAGTTTTTGACGTCGTCGCCCATAGCCAAATTGCGCGCACGCTTGTGCGCCGTTTTTACAAAGTTTTCAAATTGCCTCTCGGGTTTGCATTTCTAGCTAAAATTGGTCATAAAATCAATTGTGTCGAGACGGTTTTTGAATTTGAGGCCTCGGGTGCGGAGTTTTTGACGTCGTCGCCCATAGCCAAATTGCGCGCACGCTTGTGCGCCGTTTTTACAAAGTTTTCAGATTGCCTCTCGGGTTTGCATTTCTAGCTGAATTGGCCATAGAATCAAATGTGTCAAGACGGTTTTTGAATTTGAGGCCTCGGGTGCGGAGTTTTTGACGTCGTCGCCCATAGCCAAATTGCGCGCACGCTTGTGAGCCATTTTTACAAAGTTTTCAGATTGCCTCTCGGGTTTGCATTACTAGCTGAATTGGCCATAGAATCAATTGTGTCGAGACGGTTTTTGAATTTGAGGCCTCGGGTGCGGAGTTTTTGACGTCGTCGCCCATAGCCAAATTGCGCGCACACTTGTGCGCCGTTTTTACAAAGTTTTCAAATTGCCTCTCGGGTTTGCATTCCTAGCTAAAATTGGTCATAGAATCAATTGTGTCGAGACGGTTTTTGAATTTGAGGCCTCAGGTGCGGAGTTTTTGACGTCGTCGCCCATATCCAAATTGCGCGTAGGCTTGTGCGCCGTTTTTACAAAGTTTTCAGATTGCCTCTCGGGTTTGAATTTCCCACTGAATTGGCCATAGAATCAATTTTGTCGAGACGGTTTTTTAATTTGAGGCCTCGGGTGCGGAGTTTTTGACGTCGTCGCCCATAGCCAAATTGCGCGCACGCTTGTGCGCCGTTTTTACAAAGTTTTCAGATTGCCTCTCGGGTTTGCATTTCTAGCTGAATTGGCCATAGAATCAATTGTGTCGAGACGGTTTTTGAATTTGAGGCCTCGGGTGCGGAGTTTTTGACGTCGTCGCCCATAGTCAAATTTCGCGCACGGTTGTGCGCCGTTTTTACAAAGTTTTCAGATTGCCTCTCGGGTTTGCATTACTAGCTGAATTGGCCATAGAATCAATTGTGTCGAGACAGTTTTTGAATTTGAGGCCTCGGGTGCGGAGTTTTTGACGTCGTCGCCCATAGCCAAATTGCGCGCACGCTTGTGCGCCGTTTTTACAAAGTTTTCAAATTGCCTCTCGGGTTTGCATTTCTAGCTAAAATTGGTCATAAAATCAATTGTGTCGAGACGGTTTTTGAATTTGAGGCCTCGGGTGCGGAGTTTTTGACGTCGTCGCCCATAGCCAAATTGCGCGCACGCTTGTGCGCCGTTTTTACAAAGTTTTCAGATTGCCTCTCGGGTTTGCATTTCTAGCTGAATTGGCCATAGAATCAAATGTGTCAAGACGGTTTTTGAATTTGAGGCCTCGGGTGCGGAGTTTTTGACGTCGTCGCCCCTAACCAAATTGCGCGCACGCTTGTGCGCCGTTTTTACAAAGTTTTCAAATTGCCTCTCGGGTTTGCATTCCCAGCTAAAATTGGTCATAAAATCAATTGTGTCGAGACGGTTTTTGAATTTGAGGCCTCGGGTGCGGAGTTTTTGACGTCGTCGCCCATATCCAAATTGCGCGTAGGCTTGTGCGCCGTTTTTACAAAGTTTTCAGATTGCCTCTCGGGTTTGAATTTCCCACTGAATTGGCCATATAATCAATTGTGTCGAGACGGTTTTTTAATTTGAGGCCTCGGGTGCGGAGTTTTTGACGTCGTCGCCCATAGCCAAATTGCGCGCACGCTTGTGCGCCGTTTTTACAAAGTTTTCAGATTGCCTCTCGGGTTTGCATTTCTAGCTGAATTGGCCATAGAATCAATTGTGTCGAGATGGTTTTTGAATTTGAGGCCTCGGGTGCGGAGTTTTTGACGTCGTCGCCCATAGTCAAATTTCGCGCACGGTTGTGCGCCGTTTTTACAAGGTTTTCAGATTGCCTCTCGGGTTTGCATTACTAGCTGAATTGGCCATAGAATCAATTGTGTCGAGACGGTTTTTGAATTTGAGGCCTCGGGTGCGGAGTTTTTTACGTCGTCGCCCATAGCCAAATTGCGCGCACGCTTGTGCGCCGTTTTTACAAAGTTTTCAAATTGCCTCTCGGGTTTGCATTTCTAGCTAAAATTGGTCATAAAATCAATTGTGTCGAGACGGTTTTTGAATTTGAGGCCTTGGGTGCGGAGTTTTTGACGTCGTCGCCCATAGCCAAATTGCGCGCACGCTTGTGCGCCGTTTTTACAAAGTTTTCAGATTGCCTCTCGGGTTTGCATTTCTAGCTGAATTGGCCATAGAATCAAATGTGTCAAGACGGTTTTTGAATTTGAGGCCTCGGGTGCGGAGTTTTTGACGTCGTCGCCCCTAACCAAATTGCGCGCACGCTTGTGCGCCGTTTTTACAAAGTTTTCAAATTGCCTCTCGGGTTTGCATTTCTAGCTGAATTGGCCATAGAATCAAATGTGTCAAGACGGTTTTTGAATTTGAGGCCTCGGGTGCGGAGTTTTTGACGTCGTCGCCCCTAACCAAATTGCGCGCACGCTTGTGCGCCGTTTTTACAAAGTTTTCAAATTGCCTCTCGGGTTTGCATTTCTAGCTAAAATTGGTCATAGAATCAATTGTGTCGAGACGGTTTTTGAATTTGAGGCCTCGGGTGCGGAGTTTTTGACGTCGTCGCCCCTAATCAAATTGGGCGCACGCTTGTGCGCCGTTTTTACAAAGTTTTCAGATTGCCTCTCGGGTTTGCATTCCTAGCTGAATTGGCCAAAGAATCAATTTTGTCGAGACGGTTTTTGAATTTGAGGCCTCGGGTGCGGAGTTTTTGACGTCGTCGCCCCTAACCAAATTGCGCGCACGCTTGTGCGCCGTTTTTACAAAGTTTTCAGATTGCCATTCGGGTTTGCATTTCTAGCTGAATTGGCCATAGAATCAATTGTGTCGAGATGGTTTTTGAATTTGAGGCCTCGGGTGCGGAGTTTTTGACGTCGTCGCCCATAGTCAAATTGCGCGCACGGTTGTGCGCCGTTTTTACAAAGTTTTCAAATTGCCTCTCGGGTTTGCATTTCTAGCTAAAATTGGTCATAAAATCAATTGTGTCGAGACGGTTTTTGAATTTGAGGCCTCGGGTGCGGAGTTTTTGACGTCGTCGCCCATAGCCAAATTGCGCGCACGCTTGTGCGCCGTTTTTACAAAGTTTTCAGATTGCCTCTCGGGTTTGCATTTCTAGCTGAATTGGCCATAGAATCAAATGTGTCAAGACGGTTTTTGAATTTGAGGCCTCGGGTGCGGAGTTTTTGACGTCGTCGCCCATAGCCAAATTGCGCGCACGCTTGTGCGCCGTTTTTACAAAGTTTTCAGATTGCCTCTCGGGTTTGCATTAGTAGCTGAATTGGCCATAGAATCAATTTTGTCGAGACGGTTTTTGAATTTGAGGCCTCGGGTGCGGAGTTTTTGACGTCGTCGCCCATAGCCAAATTGCGCGCACGCTTGTGCGCCGTTTTTACAAAGTTTTCAAATTGCCTCTCGGGTTTGCATTTCTAGCTAAAATTGGTCATAGAATCAATTGTGTCGAGACGGTTTTTGAATTTGAGGCCTCGGGTGCGGAGTTTTTGACGTCGTCGCCCATAGCCAAATTGCGCGCACGCTTGTGCGCCGTTTTTACAAAGTTTTCAGATTGCCTCTCGGGTTTGCATTTCTAGCTGAATTGGCCATAGAATCAAATGTGTCAAGACGGTTTTTGAATTTGAGGCCTCGGGTGCGGAGTTTTTGACGTCGTCGCCCCTAACCAAATTGCGCGCACGCTTGTGCGCCGTTTTTACAAAGTTTTCAAATTGCCTCTCGGGTTTGCATTTCTAGCTGAATTGGCCATAGAATCAAATGTGTCAAGACGGTTTTTGAATTTGAGGCCTCGGGTGCGGAGTTTTTGACGTCGTCGCCCCTAACCAAATTGCGCGCACGCTTGTGCGCCGTTTTTACAAAGTTTTCAAATTGCCTCTCGGGTTTGCATTTCTAGCTAAAATTGGTCATAGAATCAATTGTGTCGAGACGGTTTTTGAATTTGAGGCCTCGGGTGCGGAGTTTTTGACGTCGTCGCCCCTAATCAAATTGGGCGCACGCTTGTGCGCCGTTTTTACAAAGTTTTCAGATTGCCTCTCGGGTTTGCATTCCTAGCTGAATTGGCCAAAGAATCAATTTTGTCGAGACGGTTTTTGAATTTGAGGCCTCGGGTGCGGAGTTTTTGACGTCGTCGCCCCTAACCAAATTGCGCGCACGCTTGTGCGCCGTTTTTACAAAGTTTTCAGATTGCCATTCGGGTTTGCATTTCTAGCTGAATTGGCCATAGAATCAATTGTGTCGAGATGGTTTTTGAATTTGAGGCCTCGGGTGCGGAGTTTTTGACGTCGTCGCCCATAGTCAAATTGCGCGCACGGTTGTGCGCCGTTTTTACAAAGTTTTCAAATTGCCTCTCGGGTTTGCATTTCTAGCTAAAATTGGTCATAAAATCAATTGTGTCGAGACGGTTTTTGAATTTGAGGCCTCGGGTGCGGAGTTTTTGACGTCGTCGCCCATAGCCAAATTGCGCGCACGCTTGTGCGCCGTTTTTACAAAGTTTTCAGATTGCCTCTCGGGTTTGCATTTCTAGCTGAATTGGCCATAGAATCAAATGTGTCAAGACGGTTTTTGAATTTGAGGCCTCGGGTGCGGAGTTTTTGACGTCGTCGCCCATAGCCAAATTGCGCGCACGCTTGTGCGCCGTTTTTACAAAGTTTTCAGATTGCCTCTCGGGTTTGCATTAGTAGCTGAATTGGCCATAGAATCAATTTTGTCGAGACGGTTTTTGAATTTGAGGCCTCGGGTGCGGAGTTTTTGACGTCGTCGCCCATAGCCAAATTGCGCGCACGCTTGTGCGCCGTTTTTACAAAGTTTTCAAATTGCCTCTCGGGTTTGCATTTCTAGCTAAAATTGGTCATAGAATCAATTGTGTCGAGACGGTTTTTGAATTTGAGGCCTCGGGTGCGGAGTTTTTGACGTCGTCGCCCATAGCCAAATTGCGCGCACGCTTGTGCGCCGTTTTTACAAAGTTTTCAGATTGCCTCTCGGGTTTGCATTTCTAGCTGAATTGGCCATAGAATCAAATGTGTCAAGACGGTTTTTGAATTTGAGGCCTCGGGTGCGGAGTTTTTGACGTCGTCGCCCCTAACCAAATTGCGCGCACGCTTGTGCGCCGTTTTTACAAAGTTTTCAAATTGCCTCTCGGGTTTGCATTTCTAGCTAAAATTGGTCATAGAATCAATTGTGTCGAGAAGGTTTTTGAATTTGAGGCCTCGGGTGCGGAGTTTTTGACGTCGTCGCCCCTAATCAAATTGCGCGCACGCTTGTGCGCCGTTTTTACAAAGTTTTCAGATTGCCTCTCGGGTTTGCATTTCTAGCTGAATTGGCCATATAATCAATTTTGTCGAGACGGTTTTTGAATTTGAGGCCTCGGGTGCGGAGTTTTTGACGTCGTCGCCCCTAACCAAATTGCGCGCACGCTTGTGCGCCGTTTTTACAAAGTTTTCAGATTGCCTCTCGGGTTTGCATTAGTAGCTGAATTTGCCAAAGAATCAATTTTGTCGAGACGGTTTTTGAATTTGAGGCCTCGGGTGCGGAGTTTTTGACGTCGTCGCCCATAGCCAAATTGCGCGCACGCTTGTGCGCCGTTTTTACAAAGTTTTCAGATTGCCTCTCGGGTTTGCATTAGTAGCTGAATTGGCCATAGAATCAATTTTGTCGAGACGGTTTTTGAATTTGAGGCCTCGGGTGCGGAGTTTTTGACGTCGTCGCCCATAGCCAAATTGCGCGCACGCTTGTGCGCCGTTTTTACAAAGTTTTCAAATTGCCTCTCGGGTTTGCATTTCTAGCTAAAATTGGTCATAAAATCAATTGTGTCGAGACGGTTTTTGAATTTGAGGCCTCGGGTGCGGAGTTTTTGACGTCGTCGCCCATAGCCAAATTGCGCGCACGCTTGTGCGCCGTTTTTACAAAGTTTTCAGATTGCCTCTCGGGTTTGCATTTCTAGCTGAATTGGCCATAGAATCAAATGTGTCAAGACGGTTTTTGAATTTGAGGCCTCGGGTGCGGAGTTTTTGACGTCGTCGCCCATAGCCAAATTGCGCGCACGCTTGTGAGCCATTTTTACAAAGTTTTCAGATTGCCTCTCGGGTTTGCATTACTAGCTGAATTGGCCATAGAATCAATTGTGTCGAGACGGTTTTTGAATTTGAGGCCTCGGGTGCGGAGTTTTTGACGTCGTCGCCCATAGCCAAATTGCGCGCACACTTGTGCGCCGTTTTTACAAAGTTTTCAAATTGCCTCTCGGGTTTGCATTCCTAGCTAAAATTGGTCATAGAATCAATTGTGTCGAGACGGTTTTTGAATTTGAGGCCTCAGGTGCGGAGTTTTTGACGTCGTCGCCCATATCCAAATTGCGCGTAGGCTTGTGCGCCGTTTTTACAAAGTTTTCAGATTGCCTCTCGGGTTTGAATTTCCCACTGAATTGGCCATAGAATCAATTTTGTCGAGACGGTTTTTTAATTTGAGGCCTCGGGTGCGGAGTTTTTGACGTCGTCGCCCATAGCCAAATTGCGCGCACGCTTGTGCGCCGTTTTTACAAAGTTTTCAGATTGCCTCTCGGGTTTGCATTTCTAGCTGAATTGGCCATAGAATCAATTGTGTCGAGACGGTTTTTGAATTTGAGGCCTCGGGTGCGGAGTTTTTGACGTCGTCGCCCATAGTCAAATTTCGCGCACGGTTGTGCGCCGTTTTTACAAAGTTTTCAGATTGCCTCTCGGGTTTGCATTACTAGCTGAATTGGCCATAGAATCAATTGTGTCGAGACAGTTTTTGAATTTGAGGCCTCGGGTGCGGAGTTTTTGACGTCGTCGCCCATAGCCAAATTGCGCGCACGCTTGTGCGCCGTTTTTACAAAGTTTTCAAATTGCCTCTCGGGTTTGCATTTCTAGCTAAAATTGGTCATAAAATCAATTGTGTCGAGACGGTTTTTGAATTTGAGGCCTCGGGTGCGGAGTTTTTGACGTCGTCGCCCATAGCCAAATTGCGCGCACGCTTGTGCGCCGTTTTTACAAAGTTTTCAGATTGCCTCTCGGGTTTGCATTTCTAGCTGAATTGGCCATAGAATCAAATGTGTCAAGACGGTTTTTGAATTTGAGGCCTCGGGTGCGGAGTTTTTGACGTCGTCGCCCCTAACCAAATTGCGCGCACGCTTGTGCGCCGTTTTTACAAAGTTTTCAAATTGCCTCTCGGGTTTGCATTCCCAGCTAAAATTGGTCATAAAATCAATTGTGTCGAGACGGTTTTTGAATTTGAGGCCTCGGGTGCGGAGTTTTTGACGTCGTCGCCCATATCCAAATTGCGCGTAGGCTTGTGCGCCGTTTTTACAAAGTTTTCAGATTGCCTCTCGGGTTTGAATTTCCCACTGAATTGGCCATATAATCAATTGTGTCGAGACGGTTTTTTAATTTGAGGCCTCGGGTGCGGAGTTTTTGACGTCGTCGCCCATAGCCAAATTGCGCGCACGCTTGTGCGCCGTTTTTACAAAGTTTTCAGATTGCCTCTCGGGTTTGCATTTCTAGCTGAATTGGCCATAGAATCAATTGTGTCGAGATGGTTTTTGAATTTGAGGCCTCGGGTGCGGAGTTTTTGACGTCGTCGCCCATAGTCAAATTTCGCGCACGGTTGTGCGCCGTTTTTACAAGGTTTTCAGATTGCCTCTCGGGTTTGCATTACTAGCTGAATTGGCCATAGAATCAATTGTGTCGAGACGGTTTTTGAATTTGAGGCCTCGGGTGCGGAGTTTTTTACGTCGTCGCCCATAGCCAAATTGCGCGCACGCTTGTGCGCCGTTTTTACAAAGTTTTCAAATTGCCTCTCGGGTTTGCATTTCTAGCTAAAATTGGTCATAAAATCAATTGTGTCGAGACGGTTTTTGAATTTGAGGCCTTGGGTGCGGAGTTTTTGACGTCGTCGCCCATAGCCAAATTGCGCGCACGCTTGTGCGCCGTTTTTACAAAGTTTTCAGATTGCCTCTCGGGTTTGCATTTCTAGCTGAATTGGCCATAGAATCAAATGTGTCAAGACGGTTTTTGAATTTGAGGCCTCGGGTGCGGAGTTTTTGACGTCGTCGCCCCTAACCAAATTGCGCGCACGCTTGTGCGCCGTTTTTACAAAGTTTTCAAATTGCCTCTCGGGTTTGCATTTCTAGCTGAATTGGCCATAGAATCAAATGTGTCAAGACGGTTTTTGAATTTGAGGCCTCGGGTGCGGAGTTTTTGACGTCGTCGCCCCTAACCAAATTGCGCGCACGCTTGTGCGCCGTTTTTACAAAGTTTTCAAATTGCCTCTCGGGTTTGCATTTCTAGCTAAAATTGGTCATAGAATCAATTGTGTCGAGACGGTTTTTGAATTTGAGGCCTCGGGTGCGGAGTTTTTGACGTCGTCGCCCCTAATCAAATTGGGCGCACGCTTGTGCGCCGTTTTTACAAAGTTTTCAGATTGCCTCTCGGGTTTGCATTCCTAGCTGAATTGGCCAAAGAATCAATTTTGTCGAGACGGTTTTTGAATTTGAGGCCTCGGGTGCGGAGTTTTTGACGTCGTCGCCCCTAACCAAATTGCGCGCACGCTTGTGCGCCGTTTTTACAAAGTTTTCAGATTGCCATTCGGGTTTGCATTTCTAGCTGAATTGGCCATAGAATCAATTGTGTCGAGATGGTTTTTGAATTTGAGGCCTCGGGTGCGGAGTTTTTGACGTCGTCGCCCATAGTCAAATTGCGCGCACGGTTGTGCGCCGTTTTTACAAAGTTTTCAAATTGCCTCTCGGGTTTGCATTTCTAGCTAAAATTGGTCATAAAATCAATTGTGTCGAGACGGTTTTTGAATTTGAGGCCTCGGGTGCGGAGTTTTTGACGTCGTCGCCCATAGCCAAATTGCGCGCACGCTTGTGCGCCGTTTTTACAAAGTTTTCAGATTGCCTCTCGGGTTTGCATTTCTAGCTGAATTGGCCATAGAATCAAATGTGTCAAGACGGTTTTTGAATTTGAGGCCTCGGGTGCGGAGTTTTTGACGTCGTCGCCCATAGCCAAATTGCGCGCACGCTTGTGCGCCGTTTTTACAAAGTTTTCAGATTGCCTCTCGGGTTTGCATTAGTAGCTGAATTGGCCATAGAATCAATTTTGTCGAGACGGTTTTTGAATTTGAGGCCTCGGGTGCGGAGTTTTTGACGTCGTCGCCCATAGCCAAATTGCGCGCACGCTTGTGCGCCGTTTTTACAAAGTTTTCAAATTGCCTCTCGGGTTTGCATTTCTAGCTAAAATTGGTCATAGAATCAATTGTGTCGAGACGGTTTTTGAATTTGAGGCCTCGGGTGCGGAGTTTTTGACGTCGTCGCCCATAGCCAAATTGCGCGCACGCTTGTGCGCCGTTTTTACAAAGTTTTCAGATTGCCTCTCGGGTTTGCATTTCTAGCTGAATTGGCCATAGAATCAAATGTGTCAAGACGGTTTTTGAATTTGAGGCCTCGGGTGCGGAGTTTTTGACGTCGTCGCCCCTAACCAAATTGCGCGCACGCTTGTGCGCCGTTTTTACAAAGTTTTCAAATTGCCTCTCGGGTTTGCATTTCTAGCTGAATTGGCCATAGAATCAAATGTGTCAAGACGGTTTTTGAATTTGAGGCCTCGGGTGCGGAGTTTTTGACGTCGTCGCCCCTAACCAAATTGCGCGCACGCTTGTGCGCCGTTTTTACAAAGTTTTCAAATTGCCTCTCGGGTTTGCATTTCTAGCTAAAATTG
The DNA here is from genome assembly GCA_963675135.1 of Galeopsis tetrahit. Classification (NCBI taxonomy): domain Eukaryota; kingdom Viridiplantae; phylum Streptophyta; class Magnoliopsida; order Lamiales; family Lamiaceae; genus Galeopsis; species Galeopsis tetrahit. Next base: position 86,427,048 of record OY776126.1, on the reverse strand, counting down.
GTCATAGAATCAATTGTGTCGAGACGGTTTTTGAATTTGAGGCCTCGGGTGCGGAGTTTTTGACGTCGTCGCCCCTAATCAAATTGGGCGCACGCTTGTGCGCCGTTTTTACAAAGTTTTCAGATTGCCTCTCGGGTTTGCATTCCTAGCTGAATTGGCCAAAGAATCAATTTTGTCGAGACGGTTTTTGAATTTGAGGCCTCGGGTGCGGAGTTTTTGACGTCGTCGCCCCTAACCAAATTGCGCGCACGCTTGTGCGCCGTTTTTACAAAGTTTTCAGATTGCCATTCGGGTTTGCATTTCTAGCTGAATTGGCCATAGAATCAATTGTGTCGAGATGGTTTTTGAATTTGAGGCCTCGGGTGCGGAGTTTTTGACGTCGTCGCCCATAGTCAAATTGCGCGCACGGTTGTGCGCCGTTTTTACAAAGTTTTCAAATTGCCTCTCGGGTTTGCATTTCTAGCTAAAATTGGTCATAAAATCAATTGTGTCGAGACGGTTTTTGAATTTGAGGCCTCGGGTGCGGAGTTTTTGACGTCGTCGCCCATAGCCAAATTGCGCGCACGCTTGTGCGCCGTTTTTACAAAGTTTTCAGATTGCCTCTCGGGTTTGCATTTCTAGCTGAATTGGCCATAGAATCAAATGTGTCAAGACGGTTTTTGAATTTGAGGCCTCGGGTGCGGAGTTTTTGACGTCGTCGCCCATAGCCAAATTGCGCGCACGCTTGTGCGCCGTTTTTACAAAGTTTTCAGATTGCCTCTCGGGTTTGCATTAGTAGCTGAATTGGCCATAGAATCAATTTTGTCGAGACGGTTTTTGAATTTGAGGCCTCGGGTGCGGAGTTTTTGACGTCGTCGCCCATAGCCAAATTGCGCGCACGCTTGTGCGCCGTTTTTACAAAGTTTTCAAATTGCCTCTCGGGTTTGCATTTCTAGCTAAAATTGGTCATAGAATCAATTGTGTCGAGACGGTTTTTGAATTTGAGGCCTCGGGTGCGGAGTTTTTGACGTCGTCGCCCATAGCCAAATTGCGCGCACGCTTGTGCGCCGTTTTTACAAAGTTTTCAGATTGCCTCTCGGGTTTGCATTTCTAGCTGAATTGGCCATAGAATCAAATGTGTCAAGACGGTTTTTGAATTTGAGGCCTCGGGTGCGGAGTTTTTGACGTCGTCGCCCCTAACCAAATTGCGCGCACGCTTGTGCGCCGTTTTTACAAAGTTTTCAAATTGCCTCTCGGGTTTGCATTTCTAGCTAAAATTGGTCATAGAATCAATTGTGTCGAGAAGGTTTTTGAATTTGAGGCCTCGGGTGCGGAGTTTTTGACGTCGTCGCCCCTAATCAAATTGCGCGCACGCTTGTGCGCCGTTTTTACAAAGTTTTCAGATTGCCTCTCGGGTTTGCATTTCTAGCTGAATTGGCCATATAATCAATTTTGTCGAGACGGTTTTTGAATTTGAGGCCTCGGGTGCGGAGTTTTTGACGTCGTCGCCCCTAACCAAATTGCGCGCACGCTTGTGCGCCGTTTTTACAAAGTTTTCAGATTGCCTCTCGGGTTTGCATTAGTAGCTGAATTTGCCAAAGAATCAATTTTGTCGAGACGGTTTTTGAATTTGAGGCCTCGGGTGCGGAGTTTTTGACGTCGTCGCCCATAGCCAAATTGCGCGCACGCTTGTGCGCCGTTTTTACAAAGTTTTCAGATTGCCTCTCGGGTTTGCATTAGTAGCTGAATTGGCCATAGAATCAATTTTGTCGAGACGGTTTTTGAATTTGAGGCCTCGGGTGCGGAGTTTTTGACGTCGTCGCCCATAGCCAAATTGCGCGCACGCTTGTGCGCCGTTTTTACAAAGTTTTCAAATTGCCTCTCGGGTTTGCATTTCTAGCTAAAATTGGTCATAGAATCAATTGTGTCGAGACGGTTTTTGAATTTGAGGCCTCGGGTGCGGAGTTTTTGACGTCGTCGCCCATAGCCAAATTGCGCGCACGCTTGTGCGCCGTTTTTACAAAGTTTTCAGATTGCCTCTCGGGTTTGCATTTCTAGCTGAATTGGCCATAGAATCAAATGTGTCAAGACGGTTTTTGAATTTGAGGCCTCGGGTGCGGAGTTTTTGACGTCGTCGCCCCTAACCAAATTGCGCGCACGCTTGTGCGCCGTTTTTACAAAGTTTTCAAATTGCCTCTCGGGTTTGCATTTCTAGCTAAAATTGGTCATAGAATCAATTGTGTCGAGACGGTTTTTGAATTTGAGGCCTCGGGTGCGGAGTTTTTGACGTCGTCGCCCCTAACCAAATTGCGCGCACGCTTGTGCGCCGTTTTTACAAATTTTTCAGATTGCCATTCGGGTTTGCATTAGTAGCTGAATTGGCCATAGAATCAATTTTGTCGAGACGGTTTTTGAATTTGAGGCCTCGGGTGCGGAGTTTTTGACGTCGTCGCCCATAGTCAAATTTCGCGCACGGTTGTGCGCCGTTTTTACAAAGTTTTCAGATTGCCTCTCGGGTTTGCATTACTAGCTGAATTGGCCATAGAATCAATTGTGTCGAGACGGTTTTTGAATTTGAGGCCTCGGGTGCGGAGTTTTTGACGTCGTCGCCCATAGCCAAATTGCGCGCACGCTTGTGCGCCGTTTTTACAAAGTTTTCAAATTGCCTCTCGGGTTTGCATTTCTAGCTAAAATTGGTCATAAAATCAATTGTGTCGAGACGGTTTTTGAATTTGAGGCCTCGGGTGCGGAGTTTTTGACGTCGTCGCCCATAGCCAAATTGCGCGCACGCTTGTGAGTCGTTTTTACAAAGTTTTCAGATTGTCTCTCGGGTTTGCATTTCTAGCTGAATTGGCCATAGAATCAAATGTGTCAAGACGGTTTTTGAATTTGAGGCCTCGGGTGCGGAGTTTTTGACGTCGTCGCCCCTAACCAAATTGCGCGCACGCTTGTGCGCCGTTTTTACAAAGTTTTCAAATTGCCTCTCGGGTTTGCATTTCTAGCTAAAATTGGTCATAGAATCAATTGTGTCGAGACGGTTTTTGAATTTGAGGCCTCGGGTGCGGAGTTTTTGACGTCGTCGCCCCTAATCAAATTGCGCGCACGCTTGTGCGCCGTTTTTACAAAGTTTTCAGATTGCCTCTCGGGTTTGCATTCCTAGCTGAATTGGCCAAAGAATCAATTTTGTCGAGACGGTTTTTGAATTTGAGGCCTCGGGTGCGGAGTTTTTGACGTCGTCGCCCCTAACCAAATTGCGCGCACGCTTGTGCGCCGTTTTTACAAAGTTTTCAGATTGCCATTCGGGTTTGCATTTCTAGCTGAATTGGCCATAGAATCAATTGTGTCGAGATGGTTTTTGAATTTGAGGCCTCGGGTGCGGAGTTTTTGACGTCGTCGCCCATAGTCAAATTGCGCGCACGCTTGTGCGCCGTTTTTACAAAGTTTTCAAATTGCCTCTCGGGTTTGCATTTCTAGCTAAAATTGGTCATAAAATCAATTGTGTCGAGACGGTTTTTGAATTTGAGGCCTCGGGTGCGGAGTTTTTGACGTCGTCGCCCATAGCCAAATTGCGCGCACGCTTGTGCGCCGTTTTTACAAAGTTTTCAGATTGCCTCTCGGGTTTGCATTTCTAGCTGAATTGGCCATAGAATCAAATGTGTCAAGACGGTTTTTGAATTTGAGGCCTCGGGTGCGGAGTTTTTGACGTCGTCGCCCATAGTCAAATTTCGCGCACGGTTGTGCGCCGTTTTTACAAAGTTTTCAGATTGCCTCTCGGGTTTGCATTACTAGCTGAATTGGCCATAGAATCAATTGTGTCGAGACGGTTTTTGAATTTGAGGCCTCGGGTGCGGAGTTTTTGACGTCGTCGCCCATAGCCAAATTGCGCGCACGCTTGTGCGCCGTTTTTACAAAGTTTTCAAATTGCCTCTCGGGTTTGCATTTCTAGCTAAAATTGGTCATAAAATCAATTGTGTCGAGACGGTTTTTGAATTTGAGGCCTCGGGTGCGGAGTTTTTGACGTCGTCGCCCATAGCCAAATTGCGCGCACGCTTGTGCGCCGTTTTTACAAAGTTTTCAGATTGCCTCTCGGGTTTGCATTTCTAGCTGAATTGGCCATAGAATCAAATGTGTCAAGACGGTTTTTGAATTTGAGGCCTCGGGTGCGGACTTTTTGACGTCGTCGCCCCTAACCAAATTGCGCGCACGCTTGTGCGCCGTTTTTACAAAGTTTTCAGATTGCCATTCGGGTTTGCATTTCTAGCTGAATTGGCCATAGAATCAATTGTGTCGAGATGGTTTTTGAATTTGAGGCCTCGGGTGCGGAGTTTTTGACGTCGTCGCCCCTAACCAAATTGCGCGCACGCTTGTGCGCCGTTTTTACAAAGTTTTCAGATTGCCTCTCGGGTTTGCATTAGTAGCTGAATTTGCCATAGAATCAATTTTGTCGAGACGGTTTTTGAATTTGAGGCCTCGGGTGCGGAGTTTTTGACGTCGTCGCCCATAGTCAAATTTCGCGCACGGTTGTGCGCCGTTTTTACAAAGTTTTCAGATTGCCTCTCGGGTTTGCATTACTAGCTGAATTGGCCATAGAATCAATTGTGTCGAGACGGTTTTTGAATTTGAGGCCTCGGGTGCGGAGTTTTTGACGTCGTCGCCCATAGCCAAATTGCGCGCACGCTTGTGCGCCGTTTTTACAAAGTTTTCAAATTGCCTCTCGGGTTTGCATTTCTAGCTAAAATTGGTCATAAAATCAATTGTGTCGAGACTGTTTTTGAATTTGAGGCCTCGGGTGCGGAGTTTTTGACGTCGTCGCCCATAGCCAAATTGCGCGCACGCTTGTGCGCCGTTTTTACAAAGTTTTCAGATTGTCTCTCGGGTTTGCATTTCTAGCTGAATTGGCCATAGAATCAAATGTGTCAAGACGGTTTTTGAATTTGAGGCCTCGGGTGCGGAGTTTTTGACGTCGTCGCCCCTAACCAAATTGCGCGCACGCTTGTGCGCCGTTTTTACAAAGTTTTCAAATTGCCTCTCGGGTTTGCATTTCTAGCTAAAATTGGTCATAGAATCAATTGTGTCGAGACGGTTTTTGAATTTGAGGCCTCGGGTGCGGAGTTTTTGACGTCGTCGCCCCTAATCAAATTGCGCGCACGCTTGTGCGCCGTTTTTACAAAGTTTTCAGATTGCCTCTCGGGTTTGCATTCCTAGCTGAATTGGCCAAAGAATCAATTTTGTCGAGACGGTTTTTGAATTTGAGGCCTCGGGTGCGGAGTTTTTGACGTCGTCGCCCCTAACCAAATTGCGCGCACGCTTGTGCGCCGTTTTTACAAAGTTTTCAGATTGCCATTCGGGTTTGCATTTCTAGCTGAATTGGCCATAGAATCAATTGTGTCGAGATGGTTTTTGAATTTGAGGCCTCGGGTGCGGAGTTTTTGACGTCGTCGCCCATAGTCAAATTGCGCGCACGCTTGTGCGCCGTTTTTACAAAGTTTTCAAATTGCCTCTCGGGTTTGCATTTCTAGCTAAAATTGGTCATAAAATCAATTGTGTCGAGACGGTTTTTGAATTTGAGGCCTCGGGTGCGGAGTTTTTGACGTCGTCGCCCATAGCCAAATTGCGCGCACGCTTGTGCGCCGTTTTTACAAAGTTTTCAGATTGCCTCTCGGGTTTGCATTTCTAGCTGAATTGGCCATAGAATCAAATGTGTCAAGACGGTTTTTGAATTTGAGGCCTCGGGTGCGGAGTTTTTGACGTCGTCGCCCATAGTCAAATTTCGCGCACGGTTGTGCGCCGTTTTTACAAAGTTTTCAGATTGCCTCTCGGGTTTGCATTACTAGCTGAATTGGCCATAGAATCAATTGTGTCGAGACGGTTTTTGAATTTGAGGCCTCGGGTGCGGAGTTTTTGACGTCGTCGCCCATAGCCAAATTGCGCGCACGCTTGTGCGCCGTTTTTACAAAGTTTTCAAATTGCCTCTCGGGTTTGCATTTCTAGCTAAAATTGGTCATAAAATCAATTGTGTCGAGACGGTTTTTGAATTTGAGGCCTCGGGTGCGGAGTTTTTGACGTCGTCGCCCATAGCCAAATTGCGCGCACGCTTGTGCGCCGTTTTTACAAAGTTTTCAGATTGCCTCTCGGGTTTGCATTTCTAGCTGAATTGGCCATAGAATCAAATGTGTCAAGACGGTTTTTGAATTTGAGGCCTCGGGTGCGGAGTTTTTGACGTCGTCGCCCCTAACCAAATTGCGCGCACGCTTGTGCGCCGTTTTTACAAAGTTTTCAAATTGCCTCTCGGGTTTGCATTTCTAGCTAAAATTGGTCATAGAATCAATTGTGTCGAGAAGGTTTTTGAATTTGAGGCCTCGGGTGCGGAGTTTTTGACGTCGTCGCCCCTAATCAAATTGCGCGCACGCTTGTGCGCCGTTTTTACAAAGTTTTCAGATTGCCTCTCGGGTTTGCATTTCTAGCTGAATTGGCCATATAATCAATTTTGTCGAGACGGTTTTTGAATTTGAGGCCTCGGGTGCGGAGTTTTTGACGTCGTCGCCCCTAACCAAATTGCGCGCACGCTTGTGCGCCGATTTTACAAAGTTTTCAGATTGCCTCTCGGGTTTGCATTAGTAGCTGAATTTGCCATAGAATCAATTTTGTCGAGACGGTTTTTGAATTTGAGGCCTCGGGTGCGGAGTTTTTGACGTCGTCGCCCATAGCCAAATTGCGCGCACGCTTGTGCGCCGTTTTTACAAAGTTTTCAAATTGCCTCTCGGGTTTGCATTTCTAGCTAAAATTGGTCATAGAATCAATTGTGTCGAGACGGTTTTTGAATTTGAGGCCTCGGGTGCGGAGTTTTTGACGTCGTCGCCCATAGCCAAATTGCGCGCACGCTTGTGCGCCGTTTTTACAAAGTTTTCAGATTGCCTCTCGGGTTTGCATTTCTAGCTGAATTGGCCATAGAATCAAATGTGTCAAGACGGTTTTTGAATTTGAGGCCTCGGGTGCGGAGTTTTTGACGTCGTCGCCCCTAACCAAATTGCGCGCACGCTTGTGCGCCGTTTTTACAAAGTTTTCAAATTGCCTCTCGGGTTTGCATTTCTAGCTAAAATTGGTCATAGAATCAATTGTGTCGAGACGGTTTTTGAATTTGAGGCCTCGGGTGCGGAGTTTTTGACGTCGTCGCCCCTAACCAAATTGCGCGCACGCTTGTGCGCCGTTTTTACAAATTTTTCAGATTGCCATTCGGGTTTGCATTAGTAGCTGAATTGGCCATAGAATCAATTTTGTCGAGACGGTTTTTGAATTTGAGGCCTCGGGTGCGGAGTTTTTGACGTCGTCGCCCATAGTCAAATTTCGCGCACGGTTGTGCGCCGTTTTTACAAAGTTTTCAGATTGCCTCTCGGGTTTGCATTACTAGCTGAATTGGCCATAGAATCAATTGTGTCGAGACGGTTTTTGAATTTGAGGCCTCGGGTGCGGAGTTTTTGACGTCGTCGCCCATAGCCAAATTGCGCGCACGCTTGTGCGCCGTTTTTACAAAGTTTTCAAATTGCCTCTCGGGTTTGCATTTCTAGCTAAAATTGGTCATAAAATCAATTGTGTCGAGACGGTTTTTGAATTTGAGGCCTCGGGTGCGGAGTTTTTGACGTCGTCGCCCATAGCCAAATTGCGCGCACACTTGTGCGCCGTTTTTACAAAGTTTTCAGATTGTCTCTCGGGTTTGCATTTCTAGCTGAATTGGCCATAGAATCAAATGTGTCAAGACGGTTTTTGAATTTGAGGCCTCGGGTGCGGAGTTTTTGACGTCGTCGCCCCTAACCAAATTGCGCGCACGCTTGTGCGCCGTTTTTACAAAGTTTTCAAATTGCCTCTCGGGTTTGCATTTCTAGCTAAAATTGGTCATAGAATCAATTGTGTCGAGACGGTTTTTGAATTTGAGGCCTCGGGTGCGGAGTTTTTGACGTCGTCGCCCCTAATCAAATTGCGCACGCTTGTGCGCCGTTTTTACAAAGTTTTCAGATTGCCTCTCGGGTTTGCATTCCTAGCTGAATTGGCCAAAGAATCAATTTTGTCGAGACGGTTTTTGAATTTGAGGCCTCGGGTGCGGAGTTTTTGACGTCGTCGCCCCTAACCAAATTGCGCGCACGCTTGTGCGCCGTTTTTACAAAGTTTTCAGATTGTCATTCGGGTTTGCATTTCTAGCTGAATTGGCCATAGAATCAATTGTGTCGAGATGGTTTTTGAATTTGAGGCCTCGGGTGCGGAGTTTTTGACGTCGTCGCCCATAGTCAAATTGCGCGCACGGTTGTGCGCCGTTTTTACAAAGTTTTCAAATTGCCTCTCGGGTTTGCATTTCCAGCTAAAATTGGTCATAAAATCAATTGTGTCGAGACGGTTTTTGAATTTGAGGCCTCGGGTGCGGAGTTTTTGACGTCGTCGCCCATAGCCAAATTGCGCGCACGCTTGTGCGCCGTTTTTACAAAGTTTTCAGATTGCCTCTCGGGTTTGCATTTCTAGCTGAATTGGCCATAGAATCAAATGTGTCAAGACGGTTTTTGAATTTGAGGCCTCGGGTGCGGAGTTTTTGACGTCGTCGCCCCTAACCAAATTGCGCGCACGCTTGTGCGCCGTTTTTACAAAGTTTTCAAATTGCCTCTCGGGTTTGCATTTCTAGCTAAAATCGGTCATAGAATCAATTGTGTCGAGACGGTTTTTGAATTTGAGGCCTCGGGTGCGGAGTTTTTGACGTCGTCGCCCCTAATCAAATTGCGCGCACGCTTGTGCGCCGTTTTTACAAAGTTTTCAGATTGCCTCTCGGGTTTGCATTTCTAGCTGAATTGGCCATATAATCAATTTTGTCGAGACGGTTTTTGAATTTGAGGCCTCGGGTGCGGAGTTTTTGACGTCGTCGCCCCTAACCAAATTGCGCGCACGCTTGTGCGCCGTTTTTACAAAGTTTTCAGATTGCCTCTCGGGTTTGCATTAGTAGCTGAATTTGCCATAGAATCAATTTTGTCGAGACGGTTTTTGAATTTGAGGCCTCGGGTGCGGAGTTTTTGACGTCGTCGCCCATAGCCAAATTGCGCGCACGCTTGTGCGCCGTTTTTACAAAGTTTTCAGATTGCCTCTCGGGTTTGCATTAGTAGCTGAATTGGCCATAGAATCAATTTTGTCGAGACGGTTTTTGAATTTGAGGCCTCGGGTGCGGAGTTTTTGACGTCGTCGCCCATAGCCAAATTGCGCGCACGCTTGTGCGCCGTTTTTACAAAGTTTTCAAATTGCCTCTCGGGTTTGCATTTCTAGCTAAAATTGGTCATAGAATCAATTGTGTCGAGACGGTTTTTGAATTTGAGGCCTCGGGTGCGGAGTTTTTGACGTCGTCGCCCATAGCCAAATTGCGCGCACGCTTGTGCGCCGTTTTTACAAAGTTTTCAGATTGCCTCTCGGGTTTGCATTTCTAGCTGAATTGGCCATAGAATCAAATGTGTCAAGACGGTTTTTGAATTTGAGGCCTCGGGTGCGGAGTTTTTGACGTCGTCGCCCCTAACCAAATTGCGCGCACGCTTGTGCGCCGTTTTTACAAAGTTTTCAAATTGCCTCTCGGGTTTGCATTTCTAGCTAAAATTGGTCATAGAATCAATTGTGTCGAGACGGTTTTTGAATTTGAGGCCTCGGGTGCGGAGTTTTTGACGTCGTCGCCCCTAATCAAATTGCGCGCACGCTTGTGCGCCGTTTTTACAAAGTTTTCAGATTGCCTCTCGGGTTTGCATTCCTAGCTGAATTGGCCAAAGAATCAATTTTGTCGAGACGGTTTTTGAATTTGAGGCCTCGGGTGCGGAGTTTTTGACGTCGTCGCCCCTAACCAAATTGCGCGCACGCTTGTGCGCTGTTTTTACAAAGTTTTCAGATTGCCATTCGGGTTTGCATTTCTAGCTGAATTGGCCATAGAATCAATTGTGTCGAGATGGTTTTTGAATTTGAGGCCTCGGGTGCGGAGTTTTTGACGTCGTCGCCCATAGTCAAATTGCGCGCACGGTTGTGCGCCGTTTTTACAAAGTTTTCAAATTGCCTCTCGGGTTTGCATTTCTAGCTAAAATTGGTCATAAAATCAATTGTGTCGAGACGGTTTTTGAATTTGAGGCCTCGGGTGCGGAGTTTTTGACGTCGTCGCCCATAGCCAAATTGCGCGCACGCTTGTGCGCCGTTTTTACAAAGTTTTCAGATTGCCTCTCGGGTTTGCATTTCTAGCTGAATTGGCCATAGAATCAATTGTGTCGAGACGGTTTTTGAATTTGAGGCCTCGGGTGCGGAGTTTTTGACGTCGTCGCCCCTAATCAAATTGCGCGCACGCTTGTGCGCCGTTTTTACAAAGTTTTCAGATTGCCTCTCGGGTTTGCATTCCTAGCTGAATTGGCCAAAGAATCAATTTTGTCGAGACGGTTTTTGAATTTGAGGCCTCGGGTGCGGAGTTTTTGACGTCGTCGCCCCTAATCAAATTGCGCGCACGCTTGTGCGCCGTTTTTACAAAGTTTTCAGATTGCCTCTCGGGTTTGCATTTCTAGCTGAATTGGCCATATAATCAATTTTGTCGAGACGGTTTTTGAATTTGAGGCCTCGGGTGCGGAGTTTTTGACGTCGTCGCCCCTAACCAAATTGCGCGCACGCTTGTGCGCCGTTTTTACAAAGTTTTCAGATTGCCTCTCGGGTTTGCATTAGTAGCTGAATTTGCCATAGAATCAATTTTGTCGAGACGGTTTTTGAATTTGAGGCCTCGGGTGCGGAGTTTTTGACGTCGTCGCCCATAGCCAAATTGCGCGCACGCTTGTGCGCCGTTTTTACAAAGTTTTCAGATTGCCTCTCGGGTTTGCATTAGTAGCTGAATTGGCCATAGAATCAATTTTGTCGAGACGGTTTTTGAATTTGAGGCCTCGGGTGCGGAGTTTTTGACGTCGTCGCCCATAGCCAAATTGCGCGCACGCTTGTGCGCCGTTTTTACAAAGTTTTCAAATTGCCTCTCGGGTTTGCATTTCTAGCTAAAATTGGTCATAGAATCAATTGTGTCGAGACGGTTTTTGAATTTGAGGCCTCGGGTGCGGAGTTTTTGACGTCGTCGCCCATAGCCAAATTGCGCGCACGCTTGTGCGCCGTTTTTACAAAGTTTTCAGATTGCCTCTCGGGTTTGCATTTCTAGCTGAATTGGCCATAGAATCAAATGTGTCAAGACGGTTTTTGAATTTGAGGCCTCGGGTGCGGAGTTTTTGACGTCGTCGCCCCTAACCAAATTGCGCACACGCTTGTGCGCCGTTTTTACAAAGTTTTCAAATTGCCTCTCGGGTTTGCATTTCTAGCTAAAATTGGTCATAGAATCAATTGTGTCGAGACGGTTTTTGAATTTGAGGCCTCGGGTGCGGAGTTTTTGACGTCGTCGCCCCTAATCAAATTGCGCGCACGCTTGTGCGCCGTTTTTACAAAGTTTTCAGATTGCCTCTCGGGTTTGCATTCCTAGCTGAATTGGCCAAAGAATCAATTTTGTCGAGACGGTTTTTGAATTTGAGGCCTCGGGTGCGGAGTTTTTGACGTCGTCGCCCCTAACCAAATTGCGCGCACGCTTGTGCGCCGTTTTTACAAAGTTTTCAGATTGCCATTCGGGTTTGCATTTCTAGCTGAATTGGCCATAGAATCAATTGTGTCGAGATGGTTTTTGAATTTGAGGCCTCGGGTGCGGAGTTTTTGACGTCGTCGCCCATAGTCAAATTGCGCGCACGGTTGTGCGCCGTTTTTACAAAGTTTTCAAATTGCCTCTCGGGTTTGCATTTCTAGCTAAAATTGGTCATAAAATCAATTGTGTCGAGACGGTTTTTGAATTTGAGGCCTCGGGTGCGGAGTTTTTGACGTCGTCGCCCATAGCCAAATTGCGCGCACGCTTGTGCGCCGTTTTTACAAAGTTTTCAGATTGCCTCTCGGGTTTGCATTTCTAGCTGAATTGGCCATAGAATCAAATGTGTCAAGACGGTTTTTGAATTTGAGGCCTCGGGTGCGGAGTTTTTGACGTCGTCGCCCCTAACCAAATTGCGCGCACGCTTGTGCGCCGTTTTTACAAAGTTTTCAAATTGCCTCTCGGGTTTGCATTTCTAGCTAAAATCGGTCATAGAATCAATTGTGTCGAGACGGTTTTTGAATTTGAGGCCTCGGGTGCGGAGTTTTTGACGTCGTCGCCCCTAATCAAATTGCGCGCACGCTTGTGCGCCGTTTTTACAAAGTTTTCAGATTGCCTCTCGGGTTTGCATTTCTAGCTGAATTGGCCATATAATCAATTTTGTCGAGACGGTTTTTGAATTTGAGGCCTCGGGTGCGGAGTTTTTGACGTCGTCGCCCCTAACCAAATTGCGCGCACGCTTGTGCGCCGTTTTTACAAAGTTTTCAGATTGCCTCTCGGGTTTGCATTAGTAGCTGAATTTGCCATAGAATCAATTTTTTCGAGACGGTTTTTGAATTTGAGGCCTCGGGTGCGGAGTTTTTGACGTCGTCGCCCATAGCCAAATTGCGCGCACGCTTGTGCGCCGTTTTTACAAAGTTTTCAGATTGCCTCTCGGGTTTGCATTAGTAGCTGAATTGGCCATAGAATCAATTTTGTCGAGACGGTTTTTGAATTTGAGGCCTCGGGTGCGGAGTTTTTGACGTCGTCCCCCATAGCCAAATTGCGCGCACGCTTGTGCGCCGTTTTTACAAAGTTTTCAAATTGCCTCTCGGGTTTGCATTTCTAGCTAAAATTGGTCATAGAATCAATTGTGTCGAGACGGTTTTTGAATTTGAGGCCTCGGGTGCGGAGTTTTTGACGTCGTCGCCCATAGCCAAATTGCGCGCACGCTTGTGCGCCGTTTTTACAAAGTTTTCAGATTGCCTCTCGGGTTTGCATTTCTAGCTGAATTGGCCATAGAATCAAATGTGTCAAGACGGTTTTTGAATTTGAGGCCTCGGGTGCGGAGTTTTTGACGTCGTCGCCCCTAACCAAATTGCGCGCACGCTTGTGCGCCGTTTTTACAAAGTTTTCAAATTGCCTCTCGGGTTTGCATTTCTAGCTAAAATTGGTCATAGAATCAATTGTGTCGAGAAGGTTTTTGAATTTGAGGCCTCGGGTGCGGAGTTTTTGACGTCGTCGCCCCTAATCAAATTGCGCGCACGCTTGTGCGCCGTTTTTACAAAGTTTTCAGATTGCCTCTCGGGTTTGCATTTCTAGCTGAATTGGCCATATAATCAATTTTGTCGAGACGGTTTTTGAATTTGAGGCCTCGGGTGCGGAGTTTTTGACGTCGTCGCCCCTAACCAAATTGCGCGCACGCTTGTGCGCCGTTTTTACAAAGTTTTCAGATTGCCTCTCGGGTTTGCATTAGTAGCTGAATTTGCCATAGAATCAATTTTGTCGAGACGGTTTTTGAATTTGAGGCCTCGGGTGCGGAGTTTTTGACGTCGTCGCCCATAGCCAAATTGCGCGCACGCTTGTGCGCCGTTTTTACAAAGTTTTCAGATTGCCTCTCGGGTTTGCATTAGTAGCTGAATTGGCCATAGAATCAATTTTGTCGAGACGGTTTTTGAATTTGAGGCCTCGGGTGCGGAGTTTTTGACGTCGTCGCCCCTAACCAAATTGCGCGCACGCTTGTGCGCCGTTTTTACAAAGTTTTCAAATTGCCTCTCGGGTTTGCATTTCCAGCTAAAATTGGTCATAAAATCAATTGTGTCGAGACGGTTTTTGAATTTGAGGCCTCGGGTGCGGAGTTTTTGACGTCGTCGCCCATATCCAAATTGCGCGTAGGCTTGTGCGCCGTTTTTATAAAGTTTTCAGATTGCCTCTCGGGTTTGAATTTCCCACTGAATTGGCCATAGAATCAATTGTGTCGAGACGGTTTTTTAATTTGAGGCCTCGGGTGCGGAGTTTTTGACGTCGTCGCCCATAGTCAAATTGCGCGCACGGTTGTGCGCCGTTTTTACAAAGTTTTCAAATTGTCATTCGGGTTTGCATTTCTAGCTGAATTGGCCATAGAATCAATTGTGTCGAGATGGTTTTTGAATTTGAGGCCTCGGGTGCGGAGTTTTTGACGTCGTCGCCCATAGTCAAATTGCGCGCACGGTTGTGCGCCTATTTACAAAGTTTTCAAATTGCCTCTCGGGTTTGCATTTCTAGCTAAAATTGGTCATAAAATCAATTGTGTCGAGACGGTTTTTGAATTTGAGGCCTCGGGTGCGGAGTTTTTGACGTCGTCGCCCATAGCCAAATTGCGCGCACGCTTGTGCGCCGTTTTTACAAAGTTTTCAGATTGCCTCTCGGGTTTGCATTTCTAGCTGAATTGGCCATAGAATCAAATGTGTCAAGACGGTTTTTGAATTTGAGGCCTCGGGTGCGGAGTTTTTGACGTCGTCGCCCATAGCCAAATTGCGCGCACGCTTGTGCGCCGTTTTTACAAAGTTTTCAGATTGCCTCTCGGGTTTGCATTTCTAGCTGAATTGGCCATAGAATCAAATGTGTCAAGACGGTTTTTGAATTTGAGGCCTCGGGTGCGGAGTTTTTGACGTCGTCGCCCATAGCCAAATTGCGCGCACGCTTGTGCGCCGTTTTTACAAAGTTTTCAGATTGCCTCTCGGGTTTGCATTAGTAGCTGAATTGGCCATAGAATCAATTTTGTCGAGACGGTTTTTGAATTTGAGGCCTCGGGTGCGGAGTTTTTGACGTCGTCCCCCATAGCCAAATTGCGCGCACGCTTGTGCGCCGTTTTTACAAAGTTTTCAAATTGCCTCTCGGGTTTGCATTAGTAGCTGAATTGGCCATAGAATCAATTGTGTCGAGATGGTTTTTGAATTTGAGGCCTCGGGTGCGGAGTTTTTGACGTCGTCGCCCATAGCCAAATTGCGCGCACGCTTGTGCGCCGTTTTTACAAAGTTTTCAGATTGCCTCTCGGGTTTGCATTAGTAGCTGAATTGGCCATAGAATCAATTTTGTCGAGACGGTTTTTGAATTTGAGGCCTCGGGTGCGGAGTTTTTGACGTCGTCCCCCATAGCCAAATTGCGCGCACGCTTGTGCGCCGTTTTTACAAAGTTTTCAAATTGCCTCTCGGGTTTGCATTAGTAGCTGAATTGGCCATAGAATCAATTGTGTCGAGACGGTTTTTGAATTTGAGGCCTCGGGTGCGGAGTTTTTGACGTCGTCGCCCATAGCCAAATTGCGCGCACGCTTGTGCGCCGTTTTTACAAAGTTTTCAGATTGCCTCTCGGGTTTGCATTAGTAGCTGAATTGGCCATAGAATCAATTGTGTCGAGATGGTTTTTGAATTTGAGGCCTCGGGTGCGGAGTTTTTGACGTCGTCGCCCATAGTCAAATTGCGCGCACGGTTGTGCGCCTATTTACAAAGTTTTCAAATTGCCTCTCGGGTTTGCATCTCTAGCTAAAATTGGTCATAAAATCAATTGTGTCGAGACGGTTTTTGAATTTGAGGCCTCGGGTGCGGAGTTTTTGACGTCGTCGCCCATAGCCAAATTGCGCGCACGCTTGTGCGCCGTTTTTACAAAGTTTTCAGATTGCCTCTCGGGTTTGCATTTCTAGCTGAATTGGCCATATAATCAATTTTGTCGAGACGGTTTTTGAATTTGAGGCCTCGGGTGCGGAGTTTTTGACGTCGTCGCCCATAGCCAAATTGCGCGCACGCTTGTGCGCCGTTTTTACAAAGTTTTCAGATTGCCTCTCGGGTTTGCATTAGTAGCTGAATTGGCCATAGAATCAATTTTGTCGAGACGGTTTTTGAATTTGAGGCCTCGGGTGCGGAGTTTTTGACGTCGTCCCCCATAGCCAAATTGCGCGCACGCTTGTGCGCCGTTTTTACAAAGTTTTCAAATTGCCTCTCGGGTTTGCATTAGTAGCTGAATTGGCCATAGAATCAATTGTGTCGAGATGGTTTTTGAATTTGAGGCCTCGGGTGCGGAGTTTTTGACGTCGTCGCCCATAGCCAAATTGCGCGCACGCTTGTGCGCCGTTTTTACAAAGTTTTCAGATTGCCTCTCGGGTTTGCATTAGTAGCTGAATTGGCCATAGAATCAATTTTGTCGAGACGGTTTTTGAATTTGAGGCCTCGGGTGCGGAGTTTTTGACGTCGTCCCCCATAGCCAAATTGCGCGCACGCTTGTGCGCCGTTTTTACAAAGTTTTCAAATTGCCTCTCGGGTTTGCATTAGTAGCTGAATTGGCCATAGAATCAATTGTGTCGAGACGGTTTTTGAATTTGAGGCCTCGGGTGCGGAGTTTTTGACGTCGTCGCCCATAGCCAAATTGCGCGCACGCTTGTGCGCCGTTTTTACAAAGTTTTCAGATTGCCTCTCGGGTTTGCATTAGTAGCTGAATTGGCCATAGAATCAATTGTGTCGAGATGGTTTTTGAATTTGAGGCCTCGGGTGCGGAGTTTTTGACGTCGTCGCCCATAGTCAAATTGCGCGCACGGTTGTGCGCCTATTTACAAAGTTTTCAAATTGCCTCTCGGGTTTGCATTTCTAGCTAAAATTGGTCATAAAATCAATTGTGTCGAGACGGTTTTTGAATTTGAGGCCTCGGGTGCGGAGTTTTTGACGTCGTCGCCCATAGCCAAATTGCGCGCACGCTTGTGCGCCGTTTTTACAAAGTTTTCAGATTGCCTCTCGGGTTTGCATTTCTAGCTGAATTGGCCATATAATCAATTTTGTCGAGACGGTTTTTGAATTTGAGGCCTCGGGTGCGGAGTTTTTGACGTCGTCGCCCATAGCCAAATTGCGCGCACGCTTGTGCGCCGTTTTTACAAAGTTTTCAGATTGCCTCTCGGGTTTGCATTAGTAGCTGAATTGGCCATAGAATCAATTTTGTCGAGACGGTTTTTGAATTTGAGGCCTCGGGTGCGGAGTTTTTGACGTCGTCCCCCATAGCCAAATTGCGCGCACGCTTGTGCGCCGTTTTTACAAAGTTTTCAAATTGCCTCTCGGGTTTGCATTTCTAGCTAAAATTGGTCATAGAATCAATTGTGTCGAGACGGTTTTTGAATTTGAGGCCTCGGGTGCGGAGTTTTTGACGTCGTCGCCCATAGCCAAATTGCGCGCACGCTTGTGCGCCGTTTTTACAAAGTTTTCAGATTGCCTCTCGGGTTTGCATTTCTAGCTGAATTGGCCATAGAATCAAATGTGTCAAGACGGTTTTTGAATTTGAGGCCTCGGGTGCGGAGTTTTTGACGTCGTCGCCCCTAACCAAATTGCGCGCACGCTTGTGCGCCGTTTTTACAAAGTTTTCAAATTGCCTCTCGGGTTTGCATTTCTAGCTAAAATTGGTCATAGAATCAATTGTGTCGAGAAGGTTTTTGAATTTGAGGCCTCGGGTGCGGAGTTTTTGACGTCGTCGCCCCTAATCAAATTGCGCGCACGCTTGTGCGCCGTTTTTACAAAGTTTTCAGATTGCCTCTCGGGTTTGCATTTCTAGCTGAATTGGCCATATAATCAATTTTGTCGAGACGGTTTTTGAATTTGAGGCCTCGGGTGCGGAGTTTTTGACGTCGTCGCCCCTAACCAAATTGCGCGCACGCTTATGCGCCGTTTTTACAAAGTTTTCAGATTGCCTCTCGGGTTTGCATTAGTAGCTGAATTTGCCATAGAATCAATTTTGTCGAGACGGTTTTTGAATTTGAGGCCTCGGGTGCGGAGTTTTTGACGTCGTCGCCCATAGCCAAATTGCGCGCACGCTTGTGCGCCGTTTTTACAAAGTTTTCAAATTGCCTCTCGGGTTTGCATTTCTAGCTAAAATTGGTCATAGAATCAATTGTGTCGAGACGGTTTTTGAATTTGAGGCCTCGGGTGCGGAGTTTTTGACGTCGTCGCCCATAGCCAAATTGCGCGCACGCTTGTGCGCCGTTTTTACAAAGTTTTCAGATTGCCTCTCGGGTTTGCATTTCTAGCTGAATTGGCCATAGAATCAAATGTGTCAAGACGGTTTTTGAATTTGAGGCCTCGGGTGCGGAGTTTTTGACGTCGTCGCCCCTAACCAAATTGCGCGCACGCTTGTGCGCCGTTTTTACAAAGTTTTCAAATTGCCTCTCGGGTTTGCATTTCTAGCTAAAATTGGTCATAGAATCAATTGTGTCGAGACGGTTTTTGAATTTGAGGCCTCGGGTGCGGAGTTTTTGACGCCGTCGCCCCTAATCAAATTGCGCGCACGCTTGTGCGCCGTTTTTACAAAGTTTTCAAATTGCCTCTCGGGTTTGCATTCCTAGCTGAATTGGCCAAAGAATCAATTTTGTCGAGACGGTTTTTGAATTTGAGGCCTCGGGTGCGGAGTTTTTGACGTCGTCGCCCCTAACCAAATTGCGCGCACGCTTGTGCGCCGTTTTTACAAAGTTTTCAGATTGCCATTCGGGTTTGCATTTCTAGCTGAATTGGCCATAGAATCAATTGTGTCGAGATGGTTTTTGAATTTGAGGCCTCGGGTGCGGAGTTTTTGACGTCGTCGCCCATAGTCAAATTGCGCGCACGGTTGTGCGCCGTTTTTACAAAGTTTTCAAATTGCCTCTCGGGTTTGCATTTCTAGCTAAAATTGGTCATAAAATCAATTGTGTCGAGACGGTTTTTGAATTTGAGGCCTCGGGTGCGGAGTTTTTGACGTCGTCGCCCATAGCCAAATTGCGCGCACGCTTGTGCGCCGTTTTTACAAAGTTTTCAGATTGCCTCTCGGGTTTGCATTTCTAGCTGAATTGGCCATAGAATCAAATGTGTCAAGACGGTTTTTGAATTTGAGGCCTCGGGTGCGGAGTTTTTGACGTCGTCGCCCCTAACCAAATTGCGCGCACGCTTGTGCGCCGTTTTTACAAAGTTTTCAAATTGCCTCTCGGGTTTGCATTTCTAGCTAAAATCGGTCATAGAATCAATTGTGTCGAGACGGTTTTTGAATTTGAGGCCTCGGGTGCGGAGTTTTTGACGTCGTCGCCCCTAATCAAATTGCGCGCACGCTTGTGCGCCGTTTTTACAAAGTTTTCAGATTGCCTCTCGGGTTTGCATTTCTAGCTGAATTGGCCATATAATCAATTTTGTCGAGACGGTTTTTGAATTTGAGGCCTCGGGTGCGGAGTTTTTGACGTCGTCGCCCCTAACCAAATTGCGCGCACGCTTGTGCGCCGTTTTTACAAAGTTTTCAGATTGCCTCTCGGGTTTGCATTAGTAGCTGAATTTGCCATAGAATCAATTTTCTCGAGACGGTTTTTGAATTTGAGGCCTCGGGTGCGGAGTTTTTGACGTCGTCGCCCATAGCCAAATTGCGCGCACGCTTGTGCGCCGTTTTTACAAAGTTTTCAGATTGCCTCTCGGGTTTGCATTAGTAGCTGAATTGGCCATAGAATCAATTTTGTCGAGACGGTTTTTGAATTTGAGGCCTCGGGTGCGGAGTTTTTGACGTCGTTCCCCATAGCCAAATTGCGCGCACGCTTGTGCGCCGTTTTTACAAAGTTTTCAAATTGCCTCTCGGGTTTGCATTTCTAGCTAAAATTGGTCATAGAATCAATTGTGTCGAGACGGTTTTTGAATTTGAGGCCTCGGGTGCGGAGTTTTTGACGTCGTCGCCCATAGCCAAATTGCGCGCACGCTTGTGCGCCGTTTTTACAAAGTTTTCAGATTGCCTCTCGGGTTTGCATTTCTAGCTGAATTGGCCATAGAATCAAATGTGTCAAGACGGTTTTTGAATTTGAGGCCTCGGGTGCGGAGTTTTTGACGTCGTCGCCCCTAACCAAATTGCGCGCACGCTTGTGCGCCGTTTTTACAAAGTTTTCAAATTGCCTCTCGGGTTTGCATTTCTAGCTAAAATTGGTCATAGAATCAATTGTGTCGAGAAGGTTTTTGAATTTGAGGCCTCGGGTGCGGAGTTTTTGACGTCGTCGCCCCTAATCAAATTGCGCGCACGCTTGTGCGCCGTTTTTACAAAGTTTTCAGATTGCCTCTCGGGTTTGCATTTCAAGCTGAATTGGCCATATAATCAATTTTGTCGAGACGGTTTTTGAATTTGAGGCCTCGGGTGCGGAGTTTTTGACGTCGTCGCCCCTAACCAAATTGCGCGCACGCTTGTGCGCCGTTTTTACAAAGTTTAAAATTGCCTCTCGGGTTTGCATTAGTAGCTGAATTTGCCATAGAATCAATTTTGTCGAGACGGTTTTTGAATTTGAGGCCTCGGGTGCGGAGTTTTTGACGTCGTCGCCCATAGCCAAATTGCGCGCACGCTTGTGCGCCGTTTTTACAAAGTTTTCAGATTGCCTCTCGGGTTTGCATTAGTAGCTGAATTGGCCATAGAATCAATTTTGTCGAGACGGTTTTTGAATTTGAGGCCTCGGGTGCGGAGTTTTTGACGTCGTCGCCCCTAACCAAATTGCGCGCACGCTTGTGCGCCGTTTTTACAAAGTTTTCAAATTGCCTCTCGGGTTTGCATTTCCAGCTAAAATTGGTCATAAAATCAATTGTGTCGAGACGGTTTTTGAATTTGAGGCCTCGGGTGCGGAGTTTTTGACGTCGTCGCCCATATCCAAATTGCGCGTAGGCTTGTGCGCCGTTTTTACAAAGTTTTCAGATTGCCTCTCGGGTTTGAATTTCCCACTGAATTGGCCATAGAATCAATTGTGTCGAGACGGTTTTTTAATTTGAGGCCTCGGGTGCGGAGTTTTTGACGTCGTCGCCCATAGTCAAATTGCGCGCACGGTTGTGCGCCGTTTTTACAAAGTTTTCAAATTGTCATTCGGGTTTGCATTTCTAGCTGAATTGGCCATAGAATCAATTGTGTCGAGATGGTTTTTGAATTTGAGGCCTCGGGTGCGGAGTTTTTGACGTCGTCGCCCATAGTCAAATTGCGCGCACGGTTGTGCGCCGTTTTTACAAAGTTTTCAAATTGCCTCTCGGGTTTGCATTTCTAGCTAAAATTGGTCATAAAATCAATTGTGTCGAGACGGTTTTTGAATTTGAGGCCTCGGGTGCGGAGTTTTTGACGTCGTCGCCCATAGCCAAATTGCGCGCACGCTTGTGCGCCGTTTTTACAAAGTTTTCAGATTGCCTCTCAGGTTTGCATTTCTAGCTGAATTGGCCATAGAATCAAATGTGTCAAGACGGTTTTTGAATTTGAGGCCTCGGGTGCGGAGTTTTTGACGTCGTCGCCCCTAACCAAATTGCGCGCACGCTTGTGCGCCGTTTTTACAAAGTTTTCAGATTGCCTCTCGGGTTTGCATTTCTAGCTGAATTGGCCATAGAATCAAATGTGTCAAGACGGTTTTTGAATTTGAGGCCTCGGGTGCGGAGTTTTTGACGTCGTCGCCCCTAACCAAATTGCGCGCACGCTTGTGCGCCGTTTTTACAAAGTTTTCAAATTGCCTCTCGGGTTTGCATTTCTAGCTAAAATCGGTCATAGAATCAATTGTGTCGAGACGGTTTTTGAATTTGAGGCCTCGGGTGCGGAGTTTTTGACGTCGTCGCCCCTAATCAAATTGCGCGCACGCTTGTGCGCCGTTTTTACAAAGTTTTCAGATTGCCTCTCGGGTTTGCATTTCTAGCTGAATTGGCCATATAATCAATTTTGTCGAGACGGTTTTTGAATTTGAGGCCTCGGGTGCGGAGTTTTTGACGTCGTCGCCCCTAACCAAATTGCGCGCACGCTTGTGCGCCGTTTTTACAAAGTTTTCAGATTGCCTCTCGGGTTTGCATTAGTAGCTGAATTTGCCATAGAATCAATTTTTTCGAGACGGTTTTTGAATTTGAGGCCTCGGGTGCGGAGTTTTTGACGTCGTCGCCCATAGCCAAATTGCGCGCACGCTTGTGCGCCGTTTTTACAAAGTTTTCAGATTGCCTCTCGGGTTTGCATTAGTAGCTGAATTGGCCATAGAATCAATTTTGTCGAGACGGTTTTTGAATTTGAGGCCTCGGGTGCGGAGTTTTTGACGTCGTTCCCCATAGCCAAATTGCGCGCACGCTTGTGCGCCGTTTTTACAAAGTTTTCAAATTGCCTCTCGGGTTTGCATTTCTAGCTAAAATTGGTCATAGAATCAATTGTGTCGAGACGGTTTTTGAATTTGAGGCCTCGGGTGCGGAGTTTTTGACGTCGTCGCCCATAGCCAAATTGCGCGCACGCTTGTGCGCCGTTTTTACAAAGTTTTCAGATTGCCTCTCGGGTTTGCATTTCTAGCTGAATTGGCCATAGAATCAAATGTGTCAAGACGGTTTTTGAATTTGAGGCCTCGGGTGCGGAGTTTTTGACGTCGTCGCCCCTAACCAAATTGCGCGCACGCTTGTGCGCCGTTTTTACAAAGTTTTCAAATTGCCTCTCGGGTTTGCATTTCTAGCTAAAATTGGTCATAGAATCAATTGTGTCGAGAAGGTTTTTGAATTTGAGGCCTCGGGTGCGGAGTTTTTGACGTCGTCGCCCCTAATCAAATTGCGCGCACGCTTGTGCGCCGTTTTTACAAAGTTTTCAGATTGCCTCTCGGGTTTGCATTTCTAGCTGAATTGGCCATATAATCAATTTTGTCGAGACGGTTTTTGAATTTGAGGCCTCGGGTGCGGAGTTTTTGACGTCGTCGCCCCTAACCAAATTGCGCGCACGCTTGTGCGCCGTTTTTACAAAGTTTAAAATTGCCTCTCGGGTTTGCATTAGTAGCTGAATTTGCCATAGAATCAATTTTGTCGAGACGGTTTTTGAATTTGAGGCCTCGGGTGCGGAGTTTTTGACGTCGTCGCCCATAGCCAAATTGCGCGCACGCTTGTGCGCCGTTTTTACAAAGTTTTCAGATTGCCTCTCGGGTTTGCATTAGTAGCTGAATTGGCCATAGAATCAATTTTGTCGAGACGGTTTTTGAATTTGAGGCCTCGGGTGCGGAGTTTTTGACGTCGTCGCCCCTAACCAAATTGCGCGCACGCTTGTGCGCCGTTTTTACAAAGTTTTCAAATTGCCTCTCGGGTTTGCATTTCCAGCTAAAATTGGTCATAAAATCAATTGTGTCGAGACGGTTTTTGAATTTGAGGCCTCGGGTGCGGAGTTTTTGACGTCGTCGCCCATATCCAAATTGCGCGTAGGCTTGTGCGCCGTTTTTACAAAGTTTTCAGATTGCCTCTCGGGTTTGAATTTCCCACTGAATTGGCCATAGAATCAATTGTGTCGAGACGGTTTTTTAATTTGAGGCCTCGGGTGCGGAGTTTTTGACGTCGTCGCCCATAGTCAAATTGCGCGCACGGTTGTGCGCCGTTTTTACAAAGTTTTCAAATTGTCATTCGGGTTTGCATTTCTAGCTGAATTGGCCATAGAATCAATTGTGTCGAGATGGTTTTTGAATTTGAGGCCTCGGGTGCGGAGTTTTTGACGTCGTCGCCCATAGTCAAATTGCGCGCACGGTTGTGCGCCGTTTTTACAAAGTTTTCAAATTGCCTCTCGGGTTTGCATTTCTAGCTAAAATTGGTCATAAAATCAATTGTGTCGAGACGGTTTTTGAATTTGAGGCCTCGGGTGCGGAGTTTTTGACGTCGTCGCCCATAGCCAAATTGCGCGCACGCTTGTGCGCCGTTTTTACAAAGTTTTCAGATTGCCTCTCAGGTTTGCATTTCTAGCTGAATTGGCCATAGAATCAAATGTGTCAAGACGGTTTTTGAATTTGAGGCCTCGGGTGCGGAGTTTTTGACGTCGTCGCCCCTAACCAAATTGCGCGCACGCTTGTGCGCCGTTTTTACAAAGTTTTCAAATTGCCTCTCGGGTTTGCATTTCTAGCTAAAATCGGTCATAGAATCAATTGTGTCGAGACGGTTTTTGAATTTGAGGCCTCGGGTGCGGAGTTTTTGACGTCGTCGCCCCTAATCAAATTGCGCGCACGCTTGTGCGCCGTTTTTACAAAGTTTTCAGATTGCCTCTCGGGTTTGCATTTCTAGCTGAATTGGCCATATAATCAATTTTGTCGAGACGGTTTTTGAATTTGAGGCCTCGGGTGCGGAGTTTTTGACGTCGTCGCCCCTAACCAAATTGCGCGCACGCTTGTGCGCCGTTTTTACAAAGTTTTCAGATTGCCTCTCGGGTTTGCATTAGTAGCTGAATTTGCCATAGAATCAATTTTGTCGAGACGGTTTTTGAATTTGAGGCCTCGGGTGCGGAGTTTTTGACGTCGTCGCCCATAGCCAAATTGCGCGCACGCTTGTGCGCCGTTTTTACAAAGTTTTCAGATTGCCTCTCGGGTTTGCATTAGTAGCTGAATTGGCCATAGAATCAATTTTGTCGAGACGGTTTTTGAATTTGAGGCCTCGGGTGCGGAGTTTTTGACGTCGTCGCCCATAGCCAAATTGCGCGCACGCTTGTGCGCCGTTTTTACAAAGTTTTCAAATTGCCTCTCGGGTTTGCATTTCTAGCTAAAATTGGTCATAGAATCAATTGTGTCGAGACGGTTTTTGAATTTGAGGCCTCGGGTGCGGAGTTTTTGACGTCGTCGCCCATAGCCAAATTGCGCGCACGCTTGTGCGCCGTTTTTACAAAGTTTTCAGATTGCCTCTCGGGTTTGCATTTCTAGCTGAATTGGCCATAGAATCAAATGTGTCAAGACGGTTTTTGAATTTGAGGCCTCGGGTGCGGAGTTTTTGACGTCGTCGCCCCTAACCAAATTGCGCGCACGCTTGTGCGCCGTTTTTACAAAGTTTTCAAATTGCCTCTCGGGTTTGCATTTCTAGCTAAAATTGGTCATAGAATCAATTGTGTCGAGACGGTTTTTGAATTTGAGGCCTCGGGTGCGGAGTTTTTGACGTCGTCGCCCCTAATCAAATTGCGCGCACGCTTGTGCGCCGTTTTTACAAAGTTTTCAGATTGCCTCTCGGGTTTGCATTCCTAGCTGAATTGGCCAAAGAATCAATTTTGTCGAGACGGTTTTTGAATTTGAGGCCTCGGGTGCGGAGTTTTTGACGTCGTCGCCCCTAACCAAATTGCGCGCACGCTTGTGCGCCGTTTTTACAAAGTTTTCAGATTGCCATTCGGGTTTGCATTTCTAGCTGAATTGGCCATAGAATCAATTGTGTCGAGATGGTTTTTGAATTTGAGGCCTCGGGTGCGGAGTTTTTGACGTCGTCGCCCATAGTCAAATTGCGCGCACGGTTGTGCGCCGTTTTTACAAAGTTTTCAAATTGCCTCTCGGGTTTGCATTTCTAGCTAAAATTGGTCATAAAATCAATTGTGTCGAGACGGTTTTTGAATTTGAGGCCTCGGGTGCGGAGTTTTTGACGTCGTCGCCCATAGCCAAATTGCGCGCACGCTTGTGCGCCGTTTTTACAAAGTTTTCAGATTGCCTCTCGGGTTTGCATTTCTAGCTGAATTGGCCATAGAATCAAATGTGTCAAGACGGTTTTTGAATTTGAGGCCTCGGGTGCGGAGTTTTTGACGTCGTCGCCCCTAACCAAATTGCGCGCACGCTTGTGCGCCGTTTTTACAAAGTTTTCAAATTGCCTCTCGGGTTTGCATTTCTAGCTAAAATCGGTCATAGAATCAATTGTGTCGAGACGGTTTTTGAATTTGAGGCCTCGGGTGCGGAGTTTTTGACGTCGTCGCCCCTAATCAAATTGCGCGCACGCTTGTGCGCCGTTTTTACAAAGTTTTCAGATTGCCTCTCGGGTTTGCATTTCTAGCTGAATTGGCCATATAATCAATTTTGTCGAGACGGTTTTTGAATTTGAGGCCTCGGGTGCGGAGTTTTTGACGTCGTCGCCCCTAACCAAATTGCGCGCACGCTTGTGCGCCGTTTTTACAAAGTTTTCAGATTGCCTCTCGGGTTTGCATTAGTAGCTGAATTTGCCATAGAATCAATTTTTTCGAGACGGTTTTTGAATTTGAGGCCTCGGGTGCGGAGTTTTTGACGTCGTCGCCCATAGCCAAATTGCGCGCACGCTTGTGCGCCGTTTTTACAAAGTTTTCAGATTGCCTCTCGGGTTTGCATTAGTAGCTGAATTGGCCATAGAATCAATTTTGTCGAGACGGTTTTTGAATTTGAGGCCTCGGGTGCGGAGTTTTTGACGTCGTCCCCCATAGCCAAATTGCGCGCACGCTTGTGCGCCGTTTTTACAAAGTTTTCAAATTGCCTCTCGGGTTTGCATTTCTAGCTAAAATTGGTCATAGAATCAATTGTGTCGAGACGGTTTTTGAATTTGAGGCCTCGGGTGCGGAGTTTTTGACGTCGTCGCCCATAGCCAAATTGCGCGCACGCTTGTGCGCCGTTTTTACAAAGTTTTCAGATTGCCTATCGGGTTTGCATTTCTAGCTGAATTGGCCATAGAATCAAATGTGTCAAGACGGTTTTTGAATTTGAGGCCTCGGGTGCGGAGTTTTTGACGTCGTCGCCCCTAACCAAATTGCGCGCACGCTTGTGCGCCGTTTTTACAAAGTTTTCAAATTGCCTCTCGGGTTTGCATTTCTAGCTAAAATTGGTCATAGAATCAATTGTGTCGAGAAGGTTTTTGAATTTGAGGCCTCGGGTGCGGAGTTTTTGACGTCGTCGCCCCTAATCAAATTGCGCGCACGCTTGTGCGCCGTTTTTACAAAGTTTTCAGATTGCCTCTCGGGTTTGCATTTCTAGCTGAATTGGCCATATAATCAATTTTGTCGAGACGGTTTTTGAATTTGAGGCCTCGGGTGCGGAGTTTTTGATGTCGTCGCCCCTAACCAAATTGCGCGCACGCTTGTGCGCCGTTTTTACAAAGTTTTCAGATTGCCTCTCGGGTTTGCATTAGTAGTTGAATTTGCCATAGAATCAATTTTGTCGAGACGGTTTTTGAATTTGAGGCCTCGGGTGCGGAGTTTTTGACGTCGTCGCCCATAGCCAAATTGCGCGCACGCTTGTGCGCCGTTTTTACAAAGTTTTTAGATTGCCTCTCGGGTTTGCATTAGTAGCTGAATTGGCCATAGAATCAATTTTGTCGAGACGGTTTTTGAATTTGAGGCCTCGGGTGCGGAGTTTTTGACGTCGTCGCCCATAGCCAAATTGCGCGCACGCTTGTGCGCCGTTTTTACAAAGTTTTCAAATTGCCTCTCGGGTTTGCATTTCTAGCTAAAATTGGTCATAGAATCAATTGTGTCGAGACGGTTTTTGAATTTGAGGCCTCGGGTGCGGAGTTTTTGACGTCGTCGCCCATAGCCAAATTGCGCGCACGCTTGTGCGCCGTTTTTACAAAGTTTTCAGATTGCCTCTCGGGTTTGCATCTCTAGCTGAATTGGCCATAGAATCAAATGTGTCAAGACGGTTTTTGAATTTGAGGCCTCGGGTGCGGAGTTTTTGACGTCGTCGCCCCTAACCAAATTGCGCGCACGCTTGTGCGCCGTTTTTACAAAGTTTTCAAATTGCCTCTCGGGTTTGCATTTCTAGCTAAAATTGGTCATAGAATCAATTGTGTCGAGACGGTTTTTGAATTTGAGGCCTCGGGTGCGGAGTTTTTGACGTCGTCGCCCCTAACCAAATTGCGCGCACGCTTGTGCGCCGTTTTTAAAAATTTTTCAGATTGCCATTCGGGTTTGCATTAGTAGCTGAATTGGCCATAGAATCAATTTTGTCGAGACGGTTTTTGAATTTGAGGCCTCGGGTGCGGAGTTTTTGACGTCGTCGCCCCTAACCAAATTGCGCGCACGCTTGTGCGCCGTTTTTACAAAGTTTTCAAATTGCCTCTCGGGTTTGCATTTCTAGCTAAAATTGGTCATAGAATCAATTATGTCGAGAAGGTTTTTGAATTTGAGGCCTCGGGTGCGGAGTTTTTGACGTCGTCGCCCCTAATCAAATTGCGCGCACGCTTGTGCGCCGTTTTTACAAAGTTTTCAGATTGCCTCTCGGGTTTGCATTTCTAGCTGAATTGGCCATATAATCAATTTTGTCGAGACGGTTTTTGAATTTGAGGCCTCGGGTGCGGAGTTTTTGACGTCGTCGCCCCTAACCAAATTGCGCGCACGCTTGTGCGCCGTTTTTACAAAGTTTTCAGATTGCCTCTCGGGTTTGCATTAGTAGCTGAATTTGCCATAGAATCAATTTTGTCGAGACGGTTTTTGAATTTGAGGCCTCGGGTGCGGAGTTTTTGACGTCGTCGCCCATAGCCAAATTGCGCGCACGCTTGTGCGCCGTTTTTACAAAGTTTTCAGATTGCCTCTCGGGTTTGCATTAGTAGCTGAATTGGCCATAGAATCAATTTTGTCGAGACGGTTTTTGAATTTGAGGCCTCGGGTGCGGAGTTTTTGACGTCGTCGCCCATAGCCAAATTGCGCGCACGCTTGTGCGCCGTTTTTACAAAGTTTTCAAATTGCCTCTCGGGTTTGCATTTCTAGCTAAAATTGGTCATAGAATCAATTGTGTCGAGACGGTTTTTGAATTTGAGGCCTCGGGTGCGGAGTTTTTGACGTCGTCGCCCATAGCCAAATTGCGCGCACGCTTGTGCGCCGTTTTTACAAAGTTTTCAGATTGCCTCTCGGGTTTGCATTTCTAGCTGAATTGGCCATAGAATCAAATGTGTCAAGACGGTTTTTGAATTTGAGGCCTCGGGTGCGGAGTTTTTGACGTCGTCGCCCCTAACCAAATTGCGCGCACGCTTGTGCGCCGTTTTTACAAAGTTTTCAAATTGCCTCTCGGGTTTGCATTTCTTGCTAAAATTGGTCATAGAATCAATTGTGTCGAGACGGTTTTTGAATTTGAGGCCTCGGGTGCGGAGTTTTTGACGTCGTCGCCCCTAACCAAATTGCGCGCACACTTGTGCGCCGTTTTTACAAATTTTTCAGATTGCCATTCGGGTTTGCATTAGTAGCTGAATTGGCCATAGAATCAATTTTGTCGAGACGGTTTTTGAATTTGAGGCCTCGGGTGCGGAGTTTTTGACGTCGTCGCCCATAGTCAAATTGCGCGCACGCTTGTGCGCCGTTTTTACAAAGTTTTCAGATTGCCTCTCGGGTTTGCATTAGTAGCTGAATTTGCCATAGAATCAATTTTGTCGAGACGGTTTTTGAATTTTAGGCCTCGGGTGCGGAGTTTTTGACGTCGTCGCCCATAGCCAAATTGCGCGCACGCTTGTGCGCCGTTTTTACAAAGTTTTCAGATTGCCTCTCGGGTTTGCATTAGTAGCTGAATTGGCCATAGAATCAATTTTGTCGAGACGGTTTTTGAATTTGAGGCCTCGGGTGCGGAGTTTTTGACGTCGTCGCCCATAGCCAAATTGCGCGCACGCTTGTGCGCCGTTTTTACAAAGTTTTCAAATTGCCTCTCGGGTTTGCATTCCTAGCTAAAATTGGTCATAGAATCAATTGTGTCGAGACGGTTTTTGAATTTGAGGCCTCGGGTGCGGAGTTTTTGACGTCGTCGCCCATAGCCAAATTGCGCGCACGCTTGTGCGCCGTTTTTACAAAGTTTTCAGATTGCCTCTCGGGTTTGCATCTCTAGCTGAATTGGCCATAGAATCAAATGTGTCAAGACGGTTTTTGAATTTGAGGCCTCGGGTGCGGAGTTTTTGACGTCGTCGCCCCTACCCAAATTGCGCGCACGCTTGTGCGCCGTTTTTACAAAGTTTTCAAATTGCCTCTCGGGTTTGCATTTCTAGCTAAAATTGGTCATAGAATCAATTGTGTCGAGACGGTTTTTGAATTTGAGGCCTCGGGTGCGGAGTTTTTGACGTCGTCGCCCCTAACCAAATTGCGCGCACGCTTGTGCGCCGTTTTTACAAATTTTTCAGATTGCCATTCGGGTTTGCATTAGTAGCTGAATTGGCCATAGAATCAATTTTGTCGAGACGGTTTTTGAATTTGAGGCCTCGGGTGCGGAGTTTTTGACGTCGTCGCCCCTAACCAAATTGCGCGCACGCTTGTGCGCCGTTTTTACAAAGTTTTCAAATTGCCTCTCGGGTTTGCATTTCTAGCTAAAATTGGTCATAGAATCAATTGTGTCGAGAAGGTTTTTGAATTTGAGGCCTCGGGTGCGGAGTTTTTGACGTCGTCGCCCCTAATCAAATTGCGCGCACGCTTGTGCGCCGTTTTTACAAAGTTTTCAGATTGCCTCTCGGGTTTGCATTTCTAGCTGAATTGGCCATATAATCAATTTTGTCGAGACGGTTTTTGAATTTGAGGCCTCGGGTGCGGAGTTTTTGACGTCGTCGCCCCTAACCAAATTGCGCGCACACTTGTGCGCCGTTTTTACAAATTTTTCAGATTGCCATTCGGGTTTGCATTAGTAGCTGAATTGGCCATAGAATCAATTTTGTCGAGACGGTTTTTGAATTTGAGGCCTCGGGTGCGGAGTTTTTGACGTCGTCGCCCATAGTCAAATTGCGCGCACGCTTGTGCGCCGTTTTTACAAAGTTTTCAGATTGCCTCTCGGGTTTGCATTAGTAGCTGAATTTGCCATAGAATCAATTTTGTCGAGACGGTTTTTGAATTTTAGGCCTCGGGTGCGGAGTTTTTGACGTCGTCGCCCATAGCCAAATTGCGCGCACGCTTGTGCGCCGTTTTTACAAAGTTTTCAGATTGCCTCTCGGGTTTGCATTAGTAGCTGAATTGGCCATAGAATCAATTTTGTCGAGACGGTTTTTGAATTTGAGGCCTCGGGTGCGGAGTTTTTGACGTCGTCGCCCATAGCCAAATTGCGCGCACGCTTGTGCGCCGTTTTTACAAAGTTTTCAAATTGCCTCTCGGGTTTGCATTCCTAGCTAAAATTGGTCATAGAATCAATTGTGTCGAGACGGTTTTTGAATTTGAGGCCTCGGGTGCGGATTTTTTGACGTCGTCGCCCATAGCCAAATTGCGCGCACGCTTGTGCGCCGTTTTTACAAAGTTTTCAGATTGCCTCTCGGGTTTGCATTTCTAGCTGAATTGGCCATAGAATCAAATGTGTCAAGACGGTTTTTGAATTTGAGGCCTCGGGTGCGGAGTTTTTGACATCGTCGCCCCTAACCAAATTGCGCGCACGCTTGTGCGCCGTTTTTACAAAGTTTTCAAATTGCCTCTCGGGTTTGCATTTCTAGCTAAAATTGGTCATAGAATCAATTGTGTCGAGACGGTTTTTGAATTTGAGGCCTCGGGTGCGGAGTTTTTGACGTCGTCGCCCCTAACCAAATTGCGCGCACGCTTGTGCGCCGTTTTTACAAATTTTTCAGATTGCCATTCGGGTTTGCATTAGTAGCTGAATTGGCCATAGAATCAATTTTGTCGAGACGGTTTTTGAATTTGAGGCCTCGGGTGCGGAGTTTTTGACGTCGTCGCCCCTAACCAAATTGCGCGCACGCTTGTGCGCCGTTTTTACAAAGTTTTCAGATTGCCTCTCGGGTTTGCATTAGTAGCTGAATTTGCCATAGAATCAATTTTGTCGAGACAGTTTTTGAATTTGAGGCCTCGGGTGCGGAGTTTTTGACGTCGTCGCCCCTAACCAAATTGCGCGCACGCTTGTGCGCCGTTTTTACAAAGTTTTCAGATTGCCTCTCGGGTTTGCATTAGTAGCTGAATTTGCCATAGAATCAATTTTGTCGAGACGGTTTTTGAATTTGAGGCCTCGGGTGCGGAGTTTTTGACGTCGTCGCCCATAGCCAAATTGCGCGCACGCTTGTGCGCCGTTTTTACAAAGTTTTCAGATTGCCTCTCGGGTTTGCATTAGTAGCTGAATTGGCCATAGAATCAATTTTGTCGAGACGGTTTTTGAATTTGAGGCCTCGGGTGCGGAGTTTTTGACGTCGTCGCCCATAGCCAAATTGCGCGCACGCTTGTGCGCCGTTTTTACAAAGTTTTCAGATTGCCTCTCGGGTTTGCATTAGTAGCTGAATTTGCCATAGAATCAATTTTGTCGAGACGGTTTTTGAATTTGAGGCCTCGGGTGCGGAGTTTTTGACGTCGTCGCCCATAGCCAAATTGCGCGCACGCTTGTGCGCCGTTTTTACAAAGTTTTCAGATTGCCTCTCGGGTTTGCATTAGTAGCTGAATTGGCCATAGAATCAATTTTGTCGAGACGGTTTTTGAATTTGAGGCCTCGGGTGCGGAGTTTTTGACGTCGTCGCCCATAGCCAAATTGCGCGCACGCTTGTGCGCCGTTTTTACAAAGTTTTCAAATTGCCTCTCGGGTTTGCATTTCTAGCTAAAATTGGTCATAGAATCAATTTTGTCGAGACGGTTTTTGAATTTGAGGCCTCGGGTGCGGAGTTTTTGACGTCGTCGCCCATAGTCAAATTGAGCGCACGGTTGTGCGCCGTTTTTACAAAGTTTTCAGATTGCCTCTCGGGTTTGCATCTCTAGCTGAATTGGCCATAGAATCAATTGTGTCGAGACGGTTTTTGAATTTGAGGCTTCGGGTGCGGAGTTTTTGACGTCGTCGCCCATAGCCAAATTGTGCGCACGCTTGTGCGCCGTTTTTACAAAGTTTTCAAATTGCCTCTCGGGTTTGCATTTCCAGCTAAAATTGATCATAGAATCAATTGTGTCGAGATGGTTTTTGAATTTGAGGCCTCGGGTGCGGAGTTTTTGACGTCGTCGCCCCTAACCAAATTGCGCGCATGCTTGTGCGCCGTTTTTACAAAGTTTTCAGATTGCCATTCGGGTTTGCATTTCTAGCTGAATTGGCCAAAGAATCAATTGTGTCGAGACGGTTTTTGAATTTGAGGCCTCGGGTGCGGAGTTTTTGACGTCGTCGCCCAAAGTCAAATTTCGCACACGGTTGTGCGCCGTTTTTACAAAGTTTTCAGATTGCCTCTCGGGTTTGCATTACTAGCTGAATTGGCCATAGAATCAATTGTGTCGAGACGGTTTTTGAATTTGAGGCCTCGGGTGCGGAGTTTTTGATGTCGTCGCCCATAGCCAAATTGCGCACACGCTTGTGCGCCGTTTTTACAAAGTTTTCAGATTGCCTCTCGGGTTTGCATTCCTAGCTGAATTGGCCATATAATCAATTTTGTCTAGACGGTTTTTGAATTTGAGGCCTCGGGTGCGGAGTTTTTGACGTCGTCGCCCATAGCCAAATTGCGCGCACGCTTGTGCGCCGTTTTTACAAAGTTTTCAGATTGCCTCTCGGGTTTGCATTTCTAGCTGAATTGGCCATAGAATCAAACGTGTCAAGACGGTTTTTGAATTTGAGGCCTCGGGTGCGGAGTTTTTGACGTCGTCGCCCCTAACCAAATTGCGCGCACGCTTGTGCGCCGTTTTTACAAAGTTTTCAAATTGCCTCTCGGGTTTGCATTTCTTGCTAAAATTGGTCATAGAATCAATTGTGTCGAGACGGTTTTTGAATTTGAGGCCTCGGGTGCGGAGTTTTTGACGTCGTCGCCCCTAACCAAATTGCGCGCACACTTGTGCGCCGTTTTTACAAATTTTTCAGATTGCCATTCGGGTTTGCATTAGTAGCTGAATTGGCCATAGAATCAATTTTGTCGAGACGGTTTTTGAATTTGAGGCCTCGGGTGCGGAGTTTTTGACGTCGTCGCCCATAGTCAAATTGCGCGCACGCTTGTGCGCCGTTTTTACAAAGTTTTCAGATTGCCTCTCGGGTTTGCATTAGTAGCTGAATTTGCCATAGAATCAATTTTGTCGAGACGGTTTTTGAATTTTAGGCCTCGGGTGCGGAGTTTTTGACGTCGTCGCCCATAGCCAAATTGCGCGCACGCTTGTGCGCCGTTTTTACAAAGTTTTCAGATTGCCTCTCGGGTTTGCATTAGTAGCTGAATTGGCCATAGAATCAATTTTGTCGAGACGGTTTTTGAATTTGAGGCCTCGGGTGCGGAGTTTTTGACGTCGTCGCCCATAGCCAAATTGCGCGCACGCTTGTGCGCCGTTTTTACAAAGTTTTCAGATTGCCTCTCGGGTTTGCATTAGTAGCTGAATTTGCCATAGAATCAATTTTGTCGAGACGGTTTTTGAATTTGAGGCCTCGGGTGCGGAGTTTTTGACGTCGTCGCCCATAGCCAAATTGCGCGCACGCTTGTGCGCCGTTTTTACAAAGTTTTCAGATTGCCTCTCGGGTTTGCATTAGTAGCTGAATTGGCCATAGAATCAATTTTGTCGAGACGGTTTTTGAATTTGAGGCCTCGGGTGCGGAGTTTTTGACGTCGTCGCCCATAGCCAAATTGCGCGCACGCTTGTGCGCCGTTTTTACAAAGTTTTCAAATTGCCTCTCGGGTTTGCATTTCTAGCTAAAATTGGTCATAGAATCAATTTTGTCGAGACGGTTTTTGAATTTGAGGCCTCGGGTGCGGAGTTTTTGACGTCGTCGCCCATAGTCAAATTGAGCGCACGGTTGTGCGCCGTTTTTACAAAGTTTTCAGATTGCCTCTCGGGTTTGCATCTCTAGCTGAATTGGCCATAGAATCAATTGTGTCGAGACGGTTTTTGAATTTGAGGCTTCGGGTGCGGAGTTTTTGACGTCGTCGCCCATAGCCAAATTGTGCGCACGCTTGTGCGCCGTTTTTACAAAGTTTTCAAATTGCCTCTCGGGTTTGCATTTCCAGCTAAAATTGATCATAGAATCAATTGTGTCGAGATGGTTTTTGAATTTGAGGCCTCGGGTGCGGAGTTTTTGACGTCGTCGCCCCTAACCAAATTGCGCGCATGCTTGTGCGCCGTTTTTACAAAGTTTTCAGATTGCCATTCGGGTTTGCATTTCTAGCTGAATTGGCCAAAGAATCAATTGTGTCGAGACGGTTTTTGAATTTGAGGCCTCGGGTGCGGAGTTTTTGACGTCGTCGCCCAAAGTCAAATTTCGCACACGGTTGTGCGCCGTTTTTACAAAGTTTTCAGATTGCCTCTCGGGTTTGCATTACTAGCTGAATTGGCCATAGAATCAATTGTGTCGAGACGGTTTTTGAATTTGAGGCCTCGGGTGCGGAGTTTTTGATGTCGTCGCCCATAGCCAAATTGCGCACACGCTTGTGCGCCGTTTTTACAAAGTTTTCAGATTGCCTCTCGGGTTTGCATTCCTAGCTGAATTGGCCATATAATCAATTTTGTCTAGACGGTTTTTGAATTTGAGGCCTCGGGTGCGGAGTTTTTGACGTCGTCGCCCATAGCCAAATTGCGCGCACGCTTGTGCGCCGTTTTTACAAAGTTTTCAGATTGCCTCTCGGGTTTGCATTTCTAGCTGAATTGGCCATAGAATCAAACGTGTCAAGACGGTTTTTGAATTTGAGGCCTCGGGTGCGGAGTTTTTGACGTCGTCGCCCCTAACCAAATTGCGCGCACGCTTGTGCGCCGTTTTTACAAAGTTTTCAAATTGCCTCTCGGGTTTGCATTTCTTGCTAAAATTGGTCATAGAATCAATTGTGTCGAGACGGTTTTTGAATTTGAGGCCTCGGGTGCGGAGTTTTTGACGTCGTCGCCCCTAACCAAATTGCGCGCACACTTGTGCGCCGTTTTTACAAATTTTTCAGATTGCCATTCGGGTTTGCATTAGTAGCTGAATTGGCCATAGAATCAATTTTGTCGAGACGGTTTTTGAATTTGAGGCCTCGGGTGCGGAGTTTTTGACGTCGTCGCCCATAGTCAAATTGCGCGCACGCTTGTGCGCCGTTTTTACAAAGTTTTCAGATTGCCTCTCGGGTTTGCATTAGTAGCTGAATTTGCCATAGAATCAATTTTGTCGAGACGGTTTTTGAATTTTAGGCCTCGGGTGCGGAGTTTTTGACGTCGTCGCCCATAGCCAAATTGCGCGCACGCTTGTGCGCCGTTTTTACAAAGTTTTCAGATTGCCTCTCGGGTTTGCATTAGTAGCTGAATTGGCCATAGAATCAATTTTGTCGAGACGGTTTTTGAATTTGAGGCCTCGGGTGCGGAGTTTTTGACGTCGTCGCCCATAGCCAAATTGCGCGCACGCTTGTGCGCCGTTTTTACAAAGTTTTCAAATTGCCTCTCGGGTTTGCATTCCTAGCTAAAATTGGTCATAGAATCAATTGTGTCGAGACGGTTTTTGAATTTGAGGCCTCGGGTGCGGATTTTTTGACGTCGTCGCCCATAGCCAAATTGCGCGCACGCTTGTGCGCCGTTTTTACAAAGTTTTCAGATTGCCTCTCGGGTTTGCATTTCTAGCTGAATTGGCCATAGAATCAAATGTGTCAAGACGGTTTTTGAATTTGAGGCCTCGGGTGCGGAGTTTTTGACATCGTCGCCCCTAACCAAATTGCGCGCACGCTTGTGCGCCGTTTTTACAAAGTTTTCAAATTGCCTCTCGGGTTTGCATTTCTAGCTAAAATTGGTCATAGAATCAATTGTGTCGAGACGGTTTTTGAATTTGAGGCCTCGGGTGCGGAGTTTTTGACGTCGTCGCCCCTAACCAAATTGCGCGCACGCTTGTGCGCCGTTTTTACAAATTTTTCAGATTGCCATTCGGGTTTGCATTAGTAGCTGAATTGGCCATAGAATCAATTTTGTCGAGACGGTTTTTGAATTTGAGGCCTCGGGTGCGGAGTTTTTGACGTCGTCGCCCCTAACCAAATTGCGCGCACGCTTGTGCGCCGTTTTTACAAAGTTTTCAGATTGCCTCTCGGGTTTGCATTAGTAGCTGAATTTGCCATAGAATCAATTTTGTCGAGACAGTTTTTGAATTTGAGGCCTCGGGTGCGGAGTTTTTGACGTCGTCGCCCCTAACCAAATTGCGCGCACGCTTGTGCGCCGTTTTTACAAAGTTTTCAGATTGCCTCTCGGGTTTGCATTAGTAGCTGAATTTGCCATAGAATCAATTTTGTCGAGACGGTTTTTGAATTTGAGGCCTCGGGTGCGGAGTTTTTGACGTCGTCGCCCATAGCCAAATTGCGCGCACGCTTGTGCGCCGTTTTTACAAAGTTTTCAGATTGCCTCTCGGGTTTGCATTAGTAGCTGAATTGGCCATAGAATCAATTTTGTCGAGACGGTTTTTGAATTTGAGGCCTCGGGTGCGGAGTTTTTGACGTCGTCGCCCATAGCCAAATTGCGCGCACGCTTGTGCGCCGTTTTTACAAAGTTTTCAGATTGCCTCTCGGGTTTGCATTAGTAGCTGAATTTGCCATAGAATCAATTTTGTCGAGACGGTTTTTGAATTTGAGGCCTCGGGTGCGGAGTTTTTGACGTCGTCGCCCATAGCCAAATTGCGCGCACGCTTGTGCGCCGTTTTTACAAAGTTTTCAGATTGCCTCTCGGGTTTGCATTAGTAGCTGAATTGGCCATAGAATCAATTTTGTCGAGACGGTTTTTGAATTTGAGGCCTCGGGTGCGGAGTTTTTGACGTCGTCGCCCATAGCCAAATTGCGCGCACGCTTGTGCGCCGTTTTTACAAAGTTTTCAAATTGCCTCTCGGGTTTGCATTTCTAGCTAAAATTGGTCATAGAATCAATTTTGTCGAGACGGTTTTTGAATTTGAGGCCTCGGGTGCGGAGTTTTTGACGTCGTCGCCCATAGTCAAATTGAGCGCACGGTTGTGCGCCGTTTTTACAAAGTTTTCAGATTGCCTCTCGGGTTTGCATCTCTAGCTGAATTGGCCATAGAATCAATTGTGTCGAGACGGTTTTTGAATTTGAGGCTTCGGGTGCGGAGTTTTTGACGTCGTCGCCCATAGCCAAATTGTGCGCACGCTTGTGCGCCGTTTTTACAAAGTTTTCAAATTGCCTCTCGGGTTTGCATTTCCAGCTAAAATTGATCATAGAATCAATTGTGTCGAGATGGTTTTTGAATTTGAGGCCTCGGGTGCGGAGTTTTTGACGTCGTCGCCCCTAACCAAATTGCGCGCATGCTTGTGCGCCGTTTTTACAAAGTTTTCAGATTGCCATTCGGGTTTGCATTTCTAGCTGAATTGGCCAAAGAATCAATTGTGTCGAGACGGTTTTTGAATTTGAGGCCTCGGGTGCGGAGTTTTTGACGTCGTCGCCCAAAGTCAAATTTCGCACACGGTTGTGCGCCGTTTTTACAAAGTTTTCAGATTGCCTCTCGGGTTTGCATTACTAGCTGAATTGGCCATAGAATCAATTGTGTCGAGACGGTTTTTGAATTTGAGGCCTCGGGTGCGGAGTTTTTGATGTCGTCGCCCATAGCCAAATTGCGCACACGCTTGTGCGCCGTTTTTACAAAGTTTTCAGATTGCCTCTCGGGTTTGCATTCCTAGCTGAATTGGCCATATAATCAATTTTGTCTAGACGGTTTTTGAATTTGAGGCCTCGGGTGCGGAGTTTTTGACGACGTCGCCCATAGCCAAACTTGCGCGCATGGTTGTGTGCCATTTTTACAAAGTTTTCAGATTGCCTCCCAAGTTTGCATCCCTCACTGAATTGGCCATATAATCAATTGTGTCGAGATGGTTTTTGAATTTGAGGCCTCGGGTGCGGAGTTTTTGACGTCGTCGCCCATAGTCAAATTGCGCGCACGGTTGTGCGCCGTTTTTACAAAGTTTTCAGATTGCATCTCGGGTTTGCATTCCCAGCTGAATTGGCCATAGAATCAATTTTGTCGAGACGGTTTTTGAATTTGAGGCCTCGGGTGCGGAGTTTTTGACGTCGTCGCCCATAGCCAAATTGCGCGCACGCTTGTGCGCCGTTTTTAGAAAGTTTTCAGATTGCCTCTCGGGTTTGCATTTCTAGCTAAATTGGCCATAGAATCAATTGTGTCGAGACGGTTTTTGAATTTGAGGCCTCGGGTGCGGAGTTTTTAACGTCGTCGCCCATAGTCAAATTGCGCGCACGCTTGTGCACCGTTTTTACAAAGTTTTCAGATTGCCTCTCGGGTTTGCATTACTAGCTGAATTGGCCATAGAATCAATTGTGTCGAGACGGTTTTTGAATTTGAGGCCTCGGGTGCGGAGTTTTTGACGTCGTCGCCCATAGCCAAATTGCGCGCACGCTTCTGCGCCGTTTTTACAAAGTTTTCAAATTGCCTCTCGGGTTTGCATCCCTAGCTAAAATTGGTCATAGAATCAATTGTGTCGAGACGGTTTTTGAATTTGAGGCCTCGGGTGCGGAGTTTTTGACGTCGTCGCCCATATCCAAATTGCGCGTAGGCTTGTGCGCCGTTTTTACAAAGTTTTCAGATTGCCTCTCGGGTTTGAATTTCCCACTGAATTGGCCATAGAATCAATTGTGTCGAGTCGGTTTTTGAATTTGAGGCCTCTGGTGCGGAGTTTTTTACGTCGACGCCCATAGCCAAATTGCGTGCACGCTTGTGCGCCGTTTTTACAAAGTTTTCAGATTGCCTCTCGGGTTTGCATTTCTAGCTGAATTGGCCATAGAATCAATTTTGTCGAGACAGTTTTTGAATTTGAGGCCTCGGGTGCGGAGTTTTTGACGTCGTCGCCCCTAACCAAATTGCGCGCACGCTTGTGCTCCGTTTTTACAAAGTTTTCAGATTGCCATTCGGGTTTGCATTTCTAGCTTAATTGGCCATAGAATCAATTGTGTCGAGACGGTTTTTGAATTTGAGGCCTCGGGTGCGGAGTTTTTGACGTCGTCGCCCATAGTCAAATTGCGCGCACGGTTGTGCGCCGTTTTTACAAAGTTTTCAGATTGCCTCTCGGGTTTGCATCTCTAGCTGAATTGGCCATAGAATCAATTGTGTCGAGACGGTTTTTGAATTTGAGGCTTCGGGTGCGGAGTTTTTGACGTCGTCGCCCATAGCCAAATTGTGCGCACGCTTGTGCGCCGTTTTTACAAAGTTTTCAAATTGCCTCTCGGGTTTGCAATTCCAGCTAAAATTGATCATAGAATCAATTGTGTCGAGATGGTTTTTGAATTTGAGGCCTCGGGTGCGGAGTTTTTGACGTCGTCGCCCCTAACCAAATTGCGCGCACGCTTGTGCGCCGTTTTTACAAAGTTTTCAGATTGCCATTCGGGTTTGCATTTCTAGCTGAATTGGCCAAAGAATCAATTGTGTCGAGACGGTTTTTTAATTTGAGGCCTCGGGTGCGGAGTTTTTGACGTCGTCGCCGAAAGTCAAATTTCGCACACGGTTGTGCGCCGTTTTTACAAAGTTTTCAGATTGCCTCTCGGGTTTGCATTACTAGCTGAATTGACCATAGAATCAATTGTGTCGAGACGGTTTTTGAATTTGAGGCCTCGGGTGCGGAGTTTTTGATGTCGTCGCCCATAGCCAAATTGCGCACACGCTTGTGCGCCGTTTTTACAAAGTTTTCAGATTGCCTCTCGGGTTTGCATTCCTAGCTGAATTGGCCATATAATCAATTTTGTCTAGACGGTTTTTGAATTTGATGCCTCGGGTGCGGAGTTTTTGACGACGTCGCCCATAGCCAAACTTGCGCGCATGGTTGTGTGCCATTTTTACAAAGTTTTCAGATTGCCTCCCAAGTTTGCATCCCTCACTGAATTGGCCATATAATCAATTGTTTCGAGACGGTTTTTGTATTTGAGGCCTCGGGTGCGGAGTTTTTGACGTCGTCGCCCATAGCCAAATTGCGCGCACGCTTGTGCGCCGTTTTTACAAAGTTTTCAAATTGCCTCTCGGGTTTGCATTTCCAGCTAAAATTGATCATAGAATCAATTGTGTCGAGATGGTTTTTGAATTTGAGCCCTCGGGTGCGGAGTTTTTGACGTCGTCGCCCCTAACCAAATTGCGCGCACGCTTGTGCGCCGTTTTTACAAAGTTTTCAGATTGCCATTCGGGTTTGCATTTCTAGCTGAATTGGCCAAAGAATCAATTGTGTCGAGACGGTTTTTGAATTTGAGGCCTCGGGTGCGGAGTTTTTGACGTCGTCGCCCAAAGTCAAATTTCGCACACGGTTGTGCGCCGTTTTTACAAAGTTTTCAGATTGCCTCTCGGGTTTGCATTACTAGCTGAATTGGCCATAGAATCAATTGTGTCGAGACGGTTTTTGAATTTGAGGCCTCGGGTGCGGAGTTTTTGATGTCGTCGCCCATAGCCAAATTGCGCGCACGCTTGTGCGCCGTTTTTACAAAGTTTTCAGATTGCCTCTCGGGTTTGCATTCCTAGCTGAATTGGCCATATAATCAATTTTGTCGAGATGTTTTTTGAATTTGAGGCCTCGGGTGCGGAGTTTTTGACGACGTCGCCCATAGCCAAACTTGCGCGCATGGTTGTGTGCCATTTTTACAAAGTTTTCAGATTGCTTCCCAAGTTTGCATCCCTCACTGAATTGGCCATAGAATCAATTGTTTCGAGACGGTTTTTGTATTTGAGGCCTCGGGTGCGGAGTTTTTGACGTCGTCGCCCATAGCCAAATTGCGCGCACGCTTGTGCGCCGTTTTTACAAAGTTTTCAAATTGCCTCCCGGGTTTGCATTTCCAGCTAAAATTGATCATAGAATCAATTGTGTCGAGATGGTTTTTGAATTTGAGGCCTCGGGTGCGGAGTTTTTGACGTCGTCGCCCCTAACCAAATTGCGCGCACGCTTGTGCGCCGTTTTTACAAAGTTTTCAGATTGCCATTCGGGTTTGCACTTCTAGCTTAATTGGCCAAAGAATCAATTGTGTCGAGACGGTTTTTGAATTTGAGGCCTCGGGTGCGGAGTTTTTGACGTCGTCGCCCAAAGTCAAATTTCGCACACGGTTGTGCGCCGTTTTTACAAAGTTTTCAGATTGCCTCTCGGGTTTGCATTTCTAGCTGAATTGGCCATAGAATCAATTGTGTCGAGACGGTTTTTGAATTTGAGGCCTCGGGTGCGGAGTTTTTGACGTCGTCGCCTATAGCCAAATTGCGCGCACGCTTGTGACCCGTTTTTACAAAGTTTTCAGATTGCCTCTCGGGTTTGCATATCTAGCTAAAATTGGTCATAGAATCAATTGTGTCGAGACGGTTTTTGAATTTGAGGCCTCGGGTGCGGAGTTTTTGACGTCGTCGCCCATAGCCAAATTGCGCGCACGCTTGTGCGCCGTTTTTACAAAGTTTTTAGATTGCCTCTCGGGTTTGAATTTCCCACTGAATTGGCCATAGAATCAATTGTGTCAAGACGGTTTTTGAATTTGAGGCCTCGGGTGCGGAGTTTTTGATGTCGTCGCCCATAGCCAAATTGCGCGCACGCTTGTGCGCCGTTTTTACAAAGTTTTCAGATTGCCTCTCGGGTTTGCATTCCAAGCTGAATTGGCCATATAATCAATTTTGTCGAGACGGTTTTTGAATTTGAGGCCTCGGGTGCAGAGTTTTTGACGTCGTCGCCCATAGCCAAACTTGCGCGCATGGTTGTGTGCCATTTTTACAAAGTTTTCAGATTGCCTCCCAAGTTTGCATCCCTCACTGAATTGGCCATAGAATCAATTGTGTCGAGACGGTTTTTGAATTTGAGGCCTCGGGTGCGGAGTTTTTGACGTCGTCGCCCATAGCCAAATTGCGCGCACGCTTGTGCGCCGTTTTTACAAAGTTTTCAAATTGCCTCTCGGGTTTGCATTCCTAGCTAAAATTGTCATAGAATCAATTGTGTCGAGACGTTTTTGAATTTGAGGCCTCGGGTGCGGAGTTTTTGACGTCGTCGCCCATATCCAAATTGCGCGTAGGCTTGTGCGCCGTTTTTACAAAGTTTTCAGATTGCCTCTCGGGTTTGAATTTCCCACTGAATTGGCCATAGAATCAATTGTGTCGAGTCGGTTTTTGAATTTGAGGCCTCTGGTGCGGAGTTTTTTACGTCGACGCCCATAGCCAAATTGCGTGCACGCTTGTGCGCCGTTTTTACAAAGTTTTCAGATTTCCTCTCGGGTTTGCATTTCTAGCTGAATTGGCCATAGAATCAATTTTGTCGAGACGGTTTTTGAATTTGAGGCCTCGGGTGCGGAGTTTTTGACGTCGTCACCCCTAACCAAATTGCGCGCACGCTTGTGCTCCGTTTTTACAAAGTTTTCAGATTGCCATTCGGGTTTGCATTTCTAGCTTAATTGGCCATAGAATCAATTGTGTCGAGACGGTTTTTGAATTTGAGGCCTCGGGTGCGGAGTTTTTGACGTCGTCGCCCATAGTCAAATTGCGCGCACGGTTGTGCGCCGTTTTTACAAAGTTTTCAGATTGCCTCTCGGGTTTGCATCTCTAGCTGAATTGGCCATAGAATCAATTGTGTCGAGACGGTTTTTGAATTTGAGGCTTCGGGTGCGGAGTTTTTGACGTCGTCGCCCATAGCCAAATTGTGCGCACGCTTGTGCGCCGTTTTTACAAAGTTTTCAAATTGCCTCTCGGGTTTGCATTTCCAGCTAAAATTGATCATAGAATCAATTGTGTCGAGATGGTTTTTGAATTTGAGGCCTCGGGTGCGGAGTTTTTGACGTCGTCGCCCCTAACCAAATTGCGCGCACGCTTGTGCGCCGTTTTTACAAAGTTTTCAGATTGCCATTCGGGTTTGCATTTCTAGCTGAATTGGCCAAAGAATCAATTGTGTCGAGACGGTTTTTGAATTTGAGGCCTCGGGTGCGGAGTTTTTGACGTCGTCGCCCAAAGTCAAATTTCGCACACGGTTGTGCGCCGTTTTTACAAAGTTTTCAGATTGCCTCTCGGGTTTGCATTACTAGCTGAATTGGCCATAGAATCAATTGTGTCGAGACGGTTTTTGAATTTGAGGCCTCGGGTGCGGAGTTTTTGATGTCGTCGCCCATAGCCAAATTGCGCACACGCTTGTGCGCCGTTTTTACAAAGTTTTCAGATTGCCTCTCGGGTTTGCATTCCTAGCTGAATTGGCCATATAATCAATTTTGTCTAGACGGTTTTTGAATTTGACGCCTCGGGTGCGGAGTTTTTGACGACGTCGCCCATAGCCAAACTTGCGCGCATGGTTGTGTGCCATTTTTACAAAGTTTTCAGATTGCCTCCCAAGTTTGCATCCCTCACTGAATTGGCCATATAATCAATTGTTTCGAGACGGTTTTTGTATTTGAGGCCTCGGGTGCGGAGTTTTTGACGTCGTCGCCCATAGCCAAATTGCGCGCACGCTTGTGCGCCGTTTTTACAAAGTTTTCAAATTGCCTCTCGGGTTTTCATTTCCAGCTAAAATTGATCATAGAATCAATTGTGTCGAGATGGTTTTTGAATTTGAGGCCTCGGGTGCGGAGTTTTTTACGTCGACGCCCATAGCCAAATTGCGTGCACGCTTGTGCGCCGTTTTTACAAAGTTTTCAGATTTCCTCTCGGGTTTGCATTTCTAGCTGAATTGGCCATAGAATCAATTTTGTCGAGACGGTTTTTGAATTTGAGGCCTCGGGTGCGGAGTTTTTGACGTCGTCACCCCTAACCAAATTGCGCGCACGCTTGTGCTCCGTTTTTACAAAGTTTTCAGATTGCCATTCGGGTTTGCATTTCTAGCTTAATTGGCCATAGAATCAATTGTGTCGAGACGGTTTTTGAATTTGAGGCCTCGGGTGCGGAGTTTTTGACGTCGTCGCCCATAGTCAAATTGCGCGCACGGTTGTGCGCCGTTTTTACAAAGTTTTCAGATTGCCTCTCGGGTTTGCATCTCTAGCTGAATTGGCCATAGAATCAATTGTGTCGAGACGGTTTTTGAATTTGAGGCTTCGGGTGCGGAGTTTTTGACGTCGTCGCCCATAGCCAAATTGTGCGCACGCTTGTGCGCCGTTTTTACAAAGTTTTCAAATTGCCTCTCGGGTTTGCATTTCCAGCTAAAATTGATCATAGAATCAATTGTGTCGAGATGGTTTTTGAATTTGAGGCCTCGGGTGCGGAGTTTTTGACGTCGTCGCCCCTAACCAAATTGCGCGCACGCTTGTGCGCCGTTTTTACAAAGTTTTCAGATTGCCATTCGGGTTTGCATTTCTAGCTGAATTGGCCAAAGAATCAATTGTGTCGAGACGGTTTTTGAATTTGAGGCCTCGGGTGCGGAGTTTTTGACGTCGTCGCCCAAAGTCAAATTTCGCACACGGTTGTGCGCCGTTTTTACAAAGTTTTCAGATTGCCTCTCGGGTTTGCATTACTAGCTGAATTGGCCATAGAATCAATTGTGTCGAGACGGTTTTTGAATTTGAGGCCTCGGGTGCGGAGTTTTTGATGTCGTCGCCCATAGCCAAATTGCGCACACGCTTGTGCGCCGTTTTTACAAAGTTTTCAGATTGCCTC
The DNA here is from genome assembly GCA_963675135.1 of Galeopsis tetrahit. NCBI lineage: Eukaryota > Viridiplantae > Streptophyta > Magnoliopsida > Lamiales > Lamiaceae > Galeopsis > Galeopsis tetrahit. The sequence continues at coordinate 86,382,092 of OY776126.1, read as the reverse complement.
TCGGGTTTGCATTCCTAGCTGAATTGGCCATATAATCAATTTTGTCTAGACGGTTTTTGAATTTGACGCCTCGGGTGCGGAGTTTTTGACGACGTCGCCCATAGCCAAACTTGCGCGCATGGTTGTGTGCCATTTTTACAAAGTTTTCAGATTGCCTCCCAAGTTTGCATCCCTCACTGAATTGGCCATATAATCAATTGTTTCGAGACGGTTTTTGTATTTGAGGCCTCGGGTGCGGAGTTTTTGACGTCGTCGCCCATAGCCAAATTGCGCGCACGCTTGTGCGCCGTTTTTACAAAGTTTTCAAATTGCCTCTCGGGTTTTCATTTCCAGCTAAAATTGATCATAGAATCAATTGTGTCGAGATGGTTTTTGAATTTGAGGCCTCGGGTGCGGAGTTTTTGACGTCGTCGCCCCTAACCAAATTGCGCGCACGCTTGTGCGCCGTTTTTACAAAGTTTTCAGATTGCCATTCGGGTTTGCATTTCTAGCTGAATTGGCCAAAGAATCAATTGTGTCGAGACGGTTTTTGAATTTGAGGCCTCGGGTGCGGAGTTTTTGACGTCGTCGCCCAAAGTCAAATTTCGCACACGGTTGTGCGCCGTTTTTACAAAGTTTTCAGATTGCCTCTCGGGTTTGCATCCCTAGCTGAATTGGCCATATAATCAATTTTGTCGAGACGGTTTTTGAATTTGAGGCCTCGGGTGCGGAGTTTTCGACGACGTCGCCCATAGCCAAACTTGCGCGCATGGTTGTGTGCCATTTTTACAAAGTTTTCAGATTGCCTCCCAAGTTTGCATCCCTCACTGAATTGGCCATAGAATCAATTTTTTCGAGACGGTTTTTGTATTTGAGGCCTCGGGTGCGGAGTTTTTGACGTCGTCGCCCATAGCCAAATTGCGCGCACGCTTGTGCGCCGTTTTTACAAAGTTTTCAAATTGCCTCTCGGGTTTGCATTTCCAGCTAAAATTGATCATAGAATCAATTGTGTCGAGATGGTTTTTGAATTTGAGGCCTCGGGTGCGGAGTTTTTGACGTCGTCGCCCCTAACCAAATTGCGCGCACGCTTGTGCGCCGTTTTTACAAAGTTTTCAGATTGCCATTCGGGTTTGCATTTCTAGCTGAATTGGCCAAAGAATCAATTGTGTCGAGACGGTTTTTGAATTTGAGGCCTCGGGTGCGGAGTTTTTGACGTCGTCGCCCAAAGTCAAATTTCGCACACGGTTGTGCGCCGTTTTTACAAAGTTTTCAGATTGCCTCTCGGGTTTGCATTTCTAGCTGAATTGGCCATAGAATCAATTGTGTCGAGACGGTTTTTGAATTTGAGGCCTCGGGTGCGGAGTTTTTGACGTCGTCGCCTATAGCCAAATTGCGCGCACGCTTGTGCGCCGTTTTTACAAAGTTTTCAGATTGCCTCTCGGGTTTGCATTTCTAGCTAAAATTGGTCATAGAATCAATTGTGTCGAGACGGTTTTTGAATTTGAGGCCTCGGGTGCGGAGTTTTTGACGTCGTCGCCCATAGCCAAATTGCGCGCACGCTTGTGCGCCGTTTTTACAAAGTTTTTAGATTGCCTCTCGGGTTTGAATTTCCCACTGAATTGGCCATAGAATCAATTGTGTCGAGACGGTTTTTGAATTTGAGGCCTCGGGTGCGGAGTTTTTGATGTCGTCGCCCATAGCCAAATTGCGCGCACGCTTGTGCGCCGTTTTTACAAAGTTTTCAGATTGCCTCTCGGGTTTGCATCCCTAGCTGAATTGGCCATATAATCAATTTTGTCGAGACGGTTTTTGAATTTGAGGCCTCGGGTGCGGAGTTTTTGACGACGTCGCCCATAGCCAAACTTGCGCGCATGGTTGTGTGCCATTTTTACAAAGTTTTCAGATTGCCTCCCAAGTTTGCATCCCTCACTGAATTGGCCATAGAATCAATTGTTTCGAGACGGTTTTTGTATTTGAGGCCTCGGGTGCGGAGTTTTTGACGTCGTCGCCCATAGCCAAACTTGCGCGCATGGTTGTGTGCCATTTTTACAAAGTTTTCAGATTGCCTCTCGGGTTTGCATTACTAGCTGAATTGGCCATAAAATCAATTGTGTCGAGACGGTTTTTGAATTTGAGGCCTCGGGTGCGGAGTTTTTGACGTTGTTGCCCATAGCCAAATTGCGCGCACGCTTGTGCGCCGTTTTTACAAAGTTTTCAGATTGCCTCTCGGGTTTGAATTCCTAGCTAAAATTGGTCATAGAATCAATTGTGTCGAGACGGTTTTTGAATTTGAGGCCTCGGGTGCGGAGTTTTTGACGTCGTCGCCCATAGCCAAATTGCGCGCACGCTTGTGCGCCGTTTTTACAAAGGTTTCAGATTGCCTCTCGGGTTTGCATTCCAAGCTAAAATTGGTCATAGAATCAATTGTGTCGAGACGGTTTTTGAATTTGAGGCCTCGGGTGCGGAGTTTTTTACGTCGTCGCCCATAGCCAAATTGCGCGCACGCTTGTGCGCCGTTTTTACAAACTTTTCAGATTGCCTCTCGGGTTTGCATGTCTAGCTGAATTTGCCGTAGAATCAATTGTGTCGAGACGGTTTTTGAATTTGAGGCCTCGGGTGCGGAGTTTTTGACGTCGTCGCCCATAGCCAAATTGCGCGCACGCTTGTGCGCCGTTTTTACAAAGTTTTCAGATTGCCTCTCGGGTTTGCATTTCTAGCTAAAATTGGTCATAGAATCAATTGTGTCGAGACGGTTTTTGAATTTGAGGCCTCGGGTGGGTGCGGAGTTTTTGACGTCGTCGCCCATAGCCAAATTGCGCGCACGCTTGTGCGCCGTTTTTACAAAGTTTTCAGATTGCCTCCCGGGTTTGAATTTCCCACTGAATTGGCCATAGAATCAATTGTGTCGAGACGGTTTTTGAATTTGAGGCCTCGGGTGCGGAGTTTTTGACGTCGTCGCCCATAGCCAAATTGCGCGCACGCTTGTGCGCCGTTTTTACAAAGTTTTCAGATTGCCTCTCGGGTTTTCATTTCTAGCTGAATTGGCCATAAAATCAATTATCTCGAGACGGTTTTTGAATTTGAGGCCTCGGGTGCGGAGTTTTTGACGTCGTCGCCCATAGCCAAACTTGCGCGCATGGTTGTGTGTTATTTTTACAAAGTTTTCAGATTGCCTCTCGGGTTTGCATTACTAGCTGAATTGGCCATAAAATCAATTGTGTCGAGACGGTTTTTGAATTTGAGGCCTCGGGTGTGGAGTTTTTGACGTTGTCGCCCATAGCCAAATTGCGCGCACGCTTGTGCGCCGTTTTTACAAAGTTTTCAGATTGCCTCTCGGGTTTGAATTCCTAGCTAAAATTGGTCATAGAATCAATTGTGTCGAAACGGTTTTTGAATTTGAGGCCTCGGGTGCGGAGTTTTTGACGTCGTCGCCCATAGCCAAATTGCGCGCACGCTTATGCGCCGTTTTTACAAAGGTTTCAGATTGCCTCTCGGGTTTGCATTCCTAGCTAAAATTGGTCATAGAATCAATTGTGTCGAGACGGTTTTTGAATTTGAGGCCTCGGGTGCGGAGTTTTTTACGTCGTCGCCCATAGCCAAATTGCGCGCACGCTTGTGCGCCGTTTTTACAAACTTTTCAGATTGCCTCTCGGGTTTGCATGTCTAGCTGAATTTGCCGTAGAATCAATTGTGTCGAGACGGTTTTTGAATTTGAGGCCTCGGGTGCGGAGTTTTTGACGTCGTCGCCCATAGCCAAATTGCGCGCACGCTTGTGCGCCGTTTTTACAAAGTTTTCAGATTGCCTCTCGGGTTTGCATTTCTAACTAAAATTGGTCATAGAATCAATTGTGTCGAGACAATTTTTGAATTTGAGGCCTCGGGTGCAGAGTTTTTGACGTCGTCGCCCATAGCCAAACTTGCGCGCATGGTTGTGTGCCATTTTTACAAGGTTTTCAGATTGCCTCCCAAGTTTGCATCTCTCACTGAATTAGCCATAGAATCAATTGTGTCGAGACGGTTTTTGAATTTGAGGCCTCGGGTGCGGAGTTTTTGACGTCGTCGCCCATAGCCAAACTTGCGCGCATGGTTGTGTGCCGTTTTTACAAAGTTTTCAGATTGCCTCTCGGGTTTGCATTACTAGCTGAATTGGCCATAGAATCAATTGTGTCGAGACGGTTTTTGAATTTGAGGCCTCGGGTGCGGAGTTTTTGACGTTGTCGCCCATAGCCAAATTGCGCGCACGCTTGTGCGCCATTTTTACAAAGTTTTCAGATTGCCTCTCGGGTTTGCATTACTAGCTGAATTGGCCATAGAATCAATTGTGTCGAGACGGTTTTTGAATTTGAGGCCTCGGGTGCGGAGTTTTAGACGTTGTCGCCCATAGCCAAATTGCGCGCACGCTTGTGCGCCGTTTTTACAAAGTTTTCAGATTGCCTCTCGGGTTTGAATTCCTAGCTAAAATTGGTCATAGAATCAATTGTGTCGAGACGGTTTTTGAATTTGAGGCCTCGGGTGCGGAGTTTTTGACGTCGTCGCCCATAGCCAAATTGCGCGCACGCTTGTGCGCCGTTTTTACAAAGGTTTCAGATTGCCTATCGGGTTTGCATTTCTAGATAATATTGGTCATAGAATCAATTTTGTCGAGATGCATTTTGAATTTGAGGCCTCGAGTGCGGAGTTTTTGACGTCGTCGCCCATAGCCAAATTGCGCGCACGCTTGTGCGCCGTTTTTACAAAGTTTTCAGATTGCCTCCCGGGTTTGAATTTCCCAGTGAATTGGCCATAGAATCAATTGTGTCGAGACGGTTTTTGAATTTGAGGCATCGGGTGCGTAGTTTTTGACGTCGTCGCCCATAGCCAAATTGCGCGCACGCTTGTGCGCCGTTTTTACAAAGTTTTCAGATTGCCTCTCGGGTTTGCATTGCTAGCTGAATTGGCCATAGAATCAATTGTGTCGAGAAGGTTTTTGAATTTGAGGCCTCGGGTGCGGAGTTTTTGACGTTGTCGCCCATAGCCAAATTGCGTGCACGCTTGTGCGGCGTTTTTACAAAGTTTTCAGATTGCCTCTCGGGTTTGCATTTCTAGCTAAAATTGGTCATAGAATCAATTGTGTCGAGACGGTTTTTGAATTTTGAGGCCTCGGGTGCGGAGTTTTTGACGTCGTCGCCCATAGCCAAATTGCGCGCACGCTTGTGCGCCGTTTTTACAAAGGTTTCAGATTGCCTCTCGGGTTTGAATTTCCCACTGAATTGACTATAGAATCAATTGAGTCGAGACGGTTTTTGAATTTGAGGCCTCGGGTGCGGAGTTTTTTACGTCGTCGCCCATAGCCAAATTGCGCGCACGCTTGTGCGCCGTTTTTACAAACTTTTCAGATTGCCTCTCGGGTTTGCATGTCTAGCTGAATTTGCCGTAGAATCAATTGTGTCGAGACGGTTTTTGAATTTGAGGCCTCGGGTGCGGAGTTTTTGACGTCGTCGCCCATAGCCAAATTGCGCGCACGCTTGTGCGCCGTTTTTACAAAGTTTTCAGATTGCCTCTCGGGTTTGCATTTCTAACTAAAATTGGTCATAGAATCAATTGTGTCGAGACGGTTTTTGAATTTGAGGCCTCGTGTGCGGAGTTTTTGACGTCGTCGCCATAGCCAAATTGCGCGCACGCTTGTGCGCCGTTTTTACAAAGTTTTCAGATTGCCTCCCGGGTTTGAATTTCCCACTGAATTGGCCATAGAATCAATTGTGTCAAGACGGTTTTTGAATTTGAGGCCTCGGGTGTGGAGTTTTTGACGTCGTCGCCCATAGCCAAATTGCGCGCACGCTTGTGCGCCGTTTTTACAAAGTTTTCAGATTGCCTCTCGGGTTTTCATATCTAGCTGAATTGGCCATAGAATCAATTATCTCGAGACGGTTTTTGAATTTGAGGCCTCGGGTGCGGAGTTTTTGACGTCGTCGCCCATAGCCAAACTTGCGCGCATGGTTGTGTGCCATTTTTACAAAGTTTTCAGATTGCCTCTCGGGTTTGCATTACTAGCTGAATTGGCCATAGAATCAATTGTGTCGAGACGGTTTTTGAATTTGAGGCCTTTGGGTGCGGAGTTTTTGACGTTGTCGCCCATAGCCAAATTGCGCGCACGCTTGTGCGCCGTTTTTACAAAGTTTTCAGATTGCCTCTCGGGTTTGAATTCCTAGCTAAAATTGGTCATAGAATCAATTGTGTCGAGACGGTTTTTGAATTTGAGGCCTCGGGTGCGGAGTTTTTAACGTCGTCGCCCATCGCCAAATTGCGCGCACGCTTGTGCGCCGTTTTTACAAAGTTTTCAGATTGCCTCTCGGGTTTGCATTTCTAGATAAAATTGGTCATAGAATCAATTGTGTCGAGACGCGTTTTGAATTTGAGGCCTCGAGTGCGGAGTTTTTGACATCGTCGCCCATAGCCAAATTGCGCGCACGCTTGTGCGCCGTTTTTACAAAGTTTTCAGATTGCCTCCCGGGTTTGAATTTCCCACTTAATTGGCCATATAATCAATTGTGTTGAGACGGTTTTTGAATTTGAGGCATCGGGTGAGGAGTTTTTGACGTCGTCGCCCATAGCCAAATTGCGCGCACGCTTGTGCGCCGTTTTTACAAAGTTTTCAGATTGCCTCTCGGGTTTGCATTGCAAGCTGAATTGGCCATAGAATCAATTGTGTCGAGAAGGTTTTTGAATTTGAGGCCTCGGGTGCGGAGTTTTTGACGTTGTCGCCATAGCCAAATTGCGCGCACGCTTGTGCGCCGTTTTTACAAAGTTTTCAGATTGCCTCTCGGGTTTGCATCCCTAGCTAAAATTGGTCATAGAATCAATTGTGTCTAGACGGTTTTTGAATTTGAGGCCTCGGGTGCGGAGTTTTTGACGTCGTCGCCCATAGCCAAATTGCGCGCACGCTTGTGCGCCGTTTTTACAAAGGCTTCAGATTGCCTCTCGGGTTTGAATTTCCCACTGAATTGACTATAGAATCAATTGAGTCGAGACGGTTTTTGAATTTGAGGCCTCGGGTGCGGAGTTTTTTACGTCGTCGCCCATAGCCAAATTGCGCGCACGCTTGTGCGCCGTTTTTACAAACTTTTCAGATTGCCTCTCGGGTTTGCATGTCTAGCTGAATTTGCCGTAGAATCAATTGTGTCGAGACGGTTTTTGAATTTGAGGCCTCGGGTGAGGATTTTTTGACGTCGTCGCCCATAGCTAAATTGCGAGCACGCTTGTGCGCCGTTTTTACAAAGTTTTCAGATTGCCTCTCGGGTTTGCATTTCTAGCTAAAATTGGTCATAGAATCAATTGTGTCGAGACGGTTTTTGAATTTGAGGCCTCGGGTGCGGAGTTTTTGACGTCGTCGCCCATAGCCAAATTGTGCGCACGCTTGTGCGCCGTTTTTACAAAGTTTTCAGATTGCCTCCCGGGTTTGAATTTCCCACTGAATTGGCCATAGAATCAATTGTGTCGAGACGGTTTTTGAATTTGAGGCCTCGGGTGCGGAGTTTTTGACGTCGTTGCCCATAGCCAAATTGCGCGCACGCTTGTGCGTCGTTTTTACAAAGTTTTCAGATTGCCTCTCGGGTTTTCATTCCTAGCTGAATTGGCCATAGAATCAAATGTCTCGAGACGGTTTTTGAATTTGAGGCCTCGGGTGCGGAGTTTTTGACGTCGTCGCCCATAGCCAAATTGCGCGCACGCTTGTGCGCCGTTTTTACAAAGGTTTCAGATTGCCTCTCAGGTTTGAATTTCCCACTGAATTGACTATAGAATCAATTGAGTCGAGACGGTTTTTGAAATTTGAGGCCTCGGGTGCGGAGTTTTTTACGTCGTCGCCCATAGCCAAATTGCGCGCACGCTTGTGCGCCGTTTTTACAAACTTTTCAGATTGCCTCTCGGGTTTGCATATCTAGCTGAATATGCCGTAGAATCAATTGTGTCGAGACGGTTTTTGAATTTGAGGCCTCGGGTGCGGAGTTTTTGACGTCGTCGCCCATAGCCAAATTGCACGCACGCTTGTGCGCCGTTTTTACAAAGTTTTCAGATTGCCTCTCGGGTTTGCATTTCTAGCTGAATTGGCCATACAATCAATTTTGTCGAGATGGTTTTTGAATTTGAGGCCTCGGGTGCGGAGTTTTTGACGTTGTCGCCATAGCCAAATTGCGCGCACGCTTGTGCGCCGTTTTTACAAACTTTTCAGATTGCCTCTCGGGTTTGCATGTCTAGCTGAATTTGCCGTAGAATCAATTGTGTCGAGACGGTTTTTGAATTTAAGCCCTCGGGTGCGGAGTTTTTGACGTCGTCGCCCATAGCCAAATTGCGCGCACGCTTGTGCGCCGTTTTTACAAAGTTTTCAGATTGCCTCTCGGGTTTGCATTTCTAACTAAAATTGGTCATAGAATCAATTTTGTCGAGACGGTTTTTGAATTTGAGGCCTCGGGTGCGGAGTTTTTGACGTCGTCGCCCATAGCCAAATTGCGCGCACGCTTGTGCGCCGTTTTTACAAAGTTTTCAGATTGCCTCCCGGGTTTGAATATCCCATTGAATTGGCCATAGAATCAATTGTGTCGAGACGGTTTTTGAATTTGAGGCCTTGGGTGCGGAGTTTTTGACGTCGTCGCCCATAGTCAAATTGCGCGCACGCTTGTGCGCCGTTTTTACAAAGTTTTCAGATTGCCTCTCGGGTTTTCATTTCCAGCTGAATTGGCCATAGAATCAATTATCTCGAGACGGTTTTTGAATTTGAGGCCTCGGGTGCGGAGTTTTTGACGTCGTCGCCCATAGCCAAACTTGCGCGCATGGTTGTGTGCCATTTTTACAAAGTTTTCAGATTGCCTCTCGGGTTTGCATTACTAGCTGAATTTGCCGTAGAATCAATTGTGTCGAGACGGTTTTTGAATTTGAGGCCTCGGGTGCGGAGTTTTTGACGTCGTCGCCCATAGCCAAATTGCGCGCACGCTTGTGCGCCGTTTTTACAAAGATTTCAGATTGCCTCTCGGGTTTGCATTTCTAGCTGAATTGGCCATAGAATCAATTGTGTCGAGACGGTTTTTGAATTTGAGGCCTCGGGTGCGGAGTTTTTGACGTTGTCGCCCATAGCCAAATTGCGCGCACGCTTGTGCGCCGTTTTTACAAAGTTTTCAGATTGCCTCTCGGGTTTGAATTCCTAGCTAAAATTGGTCATAGAATCAATTGTGTCGAGACGGTTTTTGAATTTGAGGCCTCGGGTGCGGAGTTTTTGACGTCGTCGCCCATAGCCAAATTGCGCGCACGCTTGTGCGCCGTTTTTACAAAGGTTTCAGATTGCCTCTCGGGTTTGCATTCCTAGCTAAAATTGGTCATAGAATCAATTGTGTCGAGACGGTTTTTGAATTTGAGGCCTCGGGTGCAGAGTTTTTTACGTCGTCGCCCATAGCCAAATTGCGCGCACGCTTGTGCGCCGTTTTTACAAACTTTTCAGATTGCCTCTCGGGTTTGCATGTCTAGCTGAATTTGCCGTAGAATCAATTGTGTCGAGACGGTTTTTGAATTTGAGGCCTCGGGTGCGGAGTTTTTGACGTCGTCGCGCATAGCCAAATTGCGCGCACGCTTGTGCGCCGTTTTTACAAAGTTTTCAGATTGCCTCTCGGGTTTGCATTTCTAACTAAAATTGGTCATAGAATCAATTGTGTCGAGACGGTTTTTGAATTTGAGGCCTCGGGTGCGGAGTTTTTGACGTCGTCGCCCATAGCCAAATTGCGCGCACGCTTGTGCGCCGTTTTTACAAAGTTTTCAGATTGCCTCCCGGGTTTGAATTTCCCACTGAATTGGCCATAGAATCAATTGTGTCGAGACGGTTTTTGAATTTGAGGCCTCGGGTGCGGAGTTTTTGACGTCGTCGCCCATAGCCAAATTGCGCGCACGCTTGTGCGCCGTTTTTACAAAGTTTTCAGATTGCCTCTCGGGTTTTCATTTCTAGCTGAATTGGCCATAGAATCAATTATCTCGAGACGGTTTTTGAATTTGAGGCCTCGGGTGCGGAGTTTTTGACGTCGTCGCCCATAGCCAAACTTGCGCGCATGGTTGTGTGCCATTTTTACAAAGTTTTCAGATTGCCTCTCGGGTTTGCATTACTAGCTGAATTGGCCATAGAATCAATTGTGTCGAGACGTTTTTTGAATTTGAGGCCTCGGGTGCGGAGTTTTTGACGTTGTCGCCCATAGCCAAATTGCGCGCACGCTTGTGCGCCGTTTTTACAAAGTTTTCAGATTGCCTCTCGGGTTTGAATTCCTAGCTAAAATTGGTCATAGAATCAATTGTGTCGAGACGGTATTTGAATTTGAGGCCTCGGGTGCGGAGTTTTTGACGTCGTCGCCCATAGCCAAATTGCGCGCACGCTTGTGCGCCGTTTTTACAAAGGTTTCAGATTGCCTCTCGGGTTTGCATTCCTAGCTAAAATTGGTAATAGAATCAATTGTGTCGAGACGGTTTTTGAATTTGAGGCCTCGGGTGCGGAGTTTTTAACGTCGTCGCCCATCGCCAAATTGCGCGCACGCTTGTGTGCCGTTTTTACAAAGTTTTCAGATTGCCTATCGGGTTTGCATTTCTAGATAAAATTGGTCATAGAATCAATTGTGTCGAGATGCATTTTGAATTTGAGGCCTCGAGTGCGGAGTTTTTGACGTCGTCGCCCATAGCCAAATTGCGCGCACGCTTGTGCGCCGTTTTTACAAAGTTTTCAGATTGCCTCCCGGGTTTGAATTTCCCACTGAATTGGCCATAAAATCAATTGTGTCGAGACGGTTTTTGAATTTGAGGCATCGGGTGCGTAGTTTTTGACGTCGTCGCCCATAGCCAAATTGCGCGCACGCTTGTGCGCTGTTTTTACAAAGTTTTCAGATTGCCTCTCGGGTTTGCATTGCTAGTTGAATTGGCCATAGAATCAATTGTGTCGAGAAGGTTTTTGAATTTGAGGCCTCGGGTGCGGAGTTTTTGACGTTGTCGCCCATAGCCAAATTGCGTGCACGCTTGTGCGCCTTTTTTACAAAGTTTTCAGATTGCCTCTCGGGTTTGCATTTCTAGCTAAAATTGGTCATAGAATCAATTGTGTCGAGACGGTTTTTGAATTTTGAGGCCTCGGGTGTGGAGTTTTTGACGTCGTCGCCCATAGCCAAATTGCGCGCACGCTTGTGCGCCGTTTTTACAAAGGTTTCAGATTGCCTCTCGGGTTTGAATTTCCCACTGAATTGACTATAGAATCAATTGAGTCGAGACGGTTTTTGAATTTGAGGCCTCGGGTGCGGAGTTTTTTACGTCGTCGCCCATAGCCAAATTGCGCGCACGCTTGTGCGCCGTTTTTACAAACTTTTCAGATTGCCTCTCGGGTTTGCATGTCTAGCTGAATTTGCCGTAGAATCAATTGTGTCGAGACGGTTTTTGAATTTGAGGCCTCGGGTGCGGAGTTTTTGACGTCGTCGCCCATAGCCAAATTGCGCGCACGCTTGTGCGACGTTTTTACAAAGTTTTCAGATTGCCTCTCGGGTTTGCATTTCTAACTAAAATTGGTCATAGAATCAATTGTGTGAGACGCGTTTTGAATTTGAGGCCTCGAGTGCGGAGTTTTTGACATCGTCGCCCATAGCCAAATTGCGCGCACGCTTGTGCGCCGTTTTTACAAAGTTTTCAGATTGCCTCCCGGGTTTGAATTTCCCACTTAATTGGCCATATAATCAATTGTGTCAAGACGGTTTTTGAATTTGAGGCATCGGGTGCGGAGTTTTTGACGTCGTCGCCCATAGCCAAATTGCGCGCACGCTTGTGCGCCTTTTTTACAAAGTTTTCAGATTGCCTCTCGGGTTTGCATTGCTAGCTGAATTGGCCATATAATCAATTGTGTCGAGAAGGTTTTTGAATTTGAGGCCTCGGGTGCGGAGTTTTTGACGTTGTCGCCATAGCCAAATTGCGCGCACGCTTGTGCGCCATTTTTACAAAGTTTTCAGATTGCCTCTCGGGTTTGCATTCCTAGCTAAAATTGGTCATAGAATCAATTGTGTCTAGACGGTTTTTGAATTTGAGGCCTCGGGTGCGGAGTTTTTGACGTCGTCGCCCATAGCCAAATTGCGCGCACGCTTGTGCGCCGTTTTTACAAAGGTTTCAGATTGCCTCTCGGGTTTGAATTTCCCACTGAATTGACTATAGAATCAATTGAGTCGAGACGGTTTTTGAATTTGAGGCCTCGGGTGCGGAGTTTTTGACGTCGTCGCCCATAGCCAAATTGCGCGCACGCTTGTGCGCCGTTTTTACAAACTTTTCAGATTGCCTCTCGGGTTTGCATGTCTAGCTGAATTTGCCGTAGAATCAATTGTGTCGAGACGGTTTTTGAATTTGAGGCCTCGGGTGCGGAGTTTTTGACATCGTCGCCCATAGCCAAATTGCGCGCACGCTTGTGCGCCGTTTTTACAAAGTTTTCAGATTGCCTCTCGGGTTAGAATTCCTAGCTAAAATTGGTCATAGAATCAATTGTGTCGAGACGGTTTTTGAATTTGAGGCCTCGGGTGCGGAGTTTTTGACGTCGTCGCCCATAGCCAAATTGCGCGCACGCTTGTGCGCCGTTTTTACAAAGGTTTCAGATTGCCTCTCGGGTTTGCATTCCTAGCTAAAATTGGTCATAGAATCAATTGTGTCGAGACGGTTTTTGAAGTTGAGGCCTCGGGTGCGGAGTTTTTAACGTCGTCGCCCATCGCCAAATTGCGCGCACGCTTGTGCGCCGTTTTTACAAAGTTTTCAGATTGCCTATCGGGTTTGCATTTCTAGATAAAATTGGTCATAGAATCAATTGTGTCGAGATGCATTTTGAATTTGAGGCCTCGAGTGCGGAGTTTTTGACGTCGTCGCCCATAGCCAAATTGCGCGCACGCTTGTGCGCCGTTTTTACAAAGTTTTCAGATTGCCACCCGGGTTTGAATTTCCCACTGAATTGGCCATAGAATCAATTGTGTCGAGACGGTTTTTGAATTTGAGGCATCGGGTGCGTAGTTTTTGACGTCGTCGCCCATAGCCAAATTGCGCGCACGCTTGTGCGCCGTTTTTACAAAGTTTTCAGATTGCCTCTCGGTTTTGCATTGCTAGCTGAATTGGCCATAGAATCAATTGTGTCGAGAAGGTTTTTGAATTTGAGGCCTCGGGTGCGGAGTTTTTGACGTTGTCGCCCATAGCCAAATTGCGTGCACGCTTGTGCGCCGTTTTTACAAAGTTTTCAGATTGCCTCTCGGGTTTGCATTTCTAGCTAAAATTGGTCATAGAATCAATTGTGTCGAGACGGTTTTTGAATTTTGAGGCCTCGGGTGCGGAGTTTTTGACGTCGTCGCCCATAGCCAAATTGCGCGCACGCTTGTGCGCCGTTTTTACAAAGGTTTCAGATTGCCTCCCGGGTTTGAATTTCCCACTTAATTGGCCATATAATCAATTGTGTCGAGACGGTTTTTGAATTTGAGGCATCGGGTGCGGAGTTTTTGACGTCGTCGCCCATAGCCAAATTGCGCACACGCTTGTGCGCCGTTTTTACAAAGTTTTCAGATTGCCTCTCGGGTTTGCATTGCTAGCTGAATTGGCCATATAATCAATTGTGTCGAGAAGGTTTTTGAATTTGAGGCCTCGGGTGCGGAGTTTTTGACGTTGTCGCCATAGCCAAATTGCGCGCACGCTTGTGCGCTGTTTTTACAAAGTTTTCTGATTGCCTCTCGGGTTTGCATTCCTAGCTAAAATTGGTCATATAATCAATTGTGTCTAGACGGTTTTTGAATTTGAGGCCTCGGGTGCGGAGTTTTTGACGTCGTCGCCCATAGCCAAATTGCGCGCACGCTTGTGCGCCGTTTTTACAAAGGTTTCAGATTGCCTCTCGGGTTTGAATTTCCCACTGAATTGACTATAGAATCAATTGAGTCGAGACGGTTTTTGAATTTGAGGCCTCGGGTGCGGAGTTTTTTACGTCGTCGCCCATAGCCAAATTGCGCGCACGCTTGTGCGCCGTTTTTACAAACTTTTCAGATTGCCTCTCGGGTTTGCATGTCTAGCTGAATTTGCCGTAGAATCAATTGTGTCGAGACGGTTTTGAATTTGAGGCCTCGGGTGCGGAGTTTTTGACGTCGTCGCCCATAGCCAAATTGCGCGCACGCTTGTGCGCCGTTTTTACAAAGTTTTCAGATTGCCTCTCGGGTTTGCATTTCTAACTAAAATTGGTCATAGAATCAATTGTGTCGAGACGGTTTTTGAATTTGAGGCCTCGGGTGCGGAGTTTTTGACGTCGTCGCCCATAGCCAAATTGCGCGCACGCTTGTGCGACGTTTTTACAAAGTTTTCAGATTGCCTCCCGGGTTTGAATTTCCCACTGAATTGGCCATAGAATCAATTGTGTCGAGACGGTTTTTGAATTTGAGGCCTCGGGTGCGGAGTTTTTGACGTCGTCACCCATAGCCAAATTGCGCGCACGCTTGTGCGACGTTTTTACAAAGTTTTCAGATTGCCTCTCGGGTTTTCATTACTAGCTGAATTGGCCATATAATCAATTTCTCGAGACGGTTTTTGAATTTGAGGCCTCGGGTGCGGAGTTTTTGACGTCGTCGCCCATAGCCAAACTTGCGCGCATGGTTGTGTGCCATTTTTACAAAGTTTTCAGATTGCCTCTCGGGTTTGCATTACTAGCTGAATTGGCCATAGAATCAATTGTGTCGAGACGGTTTTTGAATTTGAGGCCTCGGGTGCGGAGTTTTTGACGTTGTCGCCCATAGCCAAATTGCGCGCACGGTTGTGCGCCGTTTTTACAAAGTTTTCAGATTGCCTCTCGGGTTTGAATTCCTAGCTAAAATTGGTCATAGAATCAATTGTGTCGAGACGGTTTTTGAATTTGAGGCCTCGGGTGCGGAGTTTTTAACGTCGTCGCCCATCGCCAAATTGCGCGCACGCTTGTGCGCCGTTTTTACAAAGTTTTCAGATTGCCTCTCGGGTTTGCATTTCGAGATAAAATTGGTCATAGAATCAATTGTGTCGAGACGCGATTTGAATTTGAGGCCTCGAGTGCGGAGTTTTTGACATCGTCGCCCATAGCCAAATTGCGCGCACGCTTGTGCGCCGTTTTTACAAAGTTTTCAGATTGCCTCCCGGGTTTGAATTTCCCACTTAATTGGCCATATAATCAATTGTGTCGAGACGATTTTTGAATTTGAGGCATCGGGTGCGGAGTTTTTGACGTCGTCGCCCATAGCCAAATTGCGCGCACGCTTGTGCGCCGTTTTTACAAAGTTTTCAGATTGCCTCTCGGGTTTGCATTGCTAGCTGAATTGGCCATAGAATCAATTGTGTCGAGAAGGTTTTTGAATTTGAGGCCTCGGGTGCGGAGTTTTTGACGTTGTCGCCATAGCCAAATTGCGCGCACGCTTGTGCGCCGTTTTTACAAAGTTTTCAGATTGCCTCTTGGGTTTGCATCCCTAGCTAAAATTGGTCATAGAATCAATTGTGTCTAGACGGTTTTTGAATTCGAGGCCTCGGGTGCGGAGTTTTTGACGTCGTCGCCCATAGCCAAATTGCGCGCACGCTTGTGCGCCGTTTTTACAAAGGTTTTAGATTGCCTCTCGGGTTTGAATTTCCCACTGAATTGACTATAGAATCAATTGAGTCGAGACGGTTTTTGAATTTGAGGCCTCGGGTGCGGAGTTTTTTACGTCGTCGCCCATAGCCAAATTGCGCGCACGCTTGTGCGCCGTTTTTACAAACTTTTCAGATTGCCCTTCGGGTTTGCATGTCTAGCTGAATTTGCCGTAGAATCAATTGTGTCGAGACGGTTTTTGAATTTGAGGCCTCGGGTGCGGAGTTTTTGACATCGTCGCCCATAGCCAAATTGCGCGCACGCTTGTGCGCCGTTTTTACAAAGTTTTCAGATTGCCTCTCGGGTTTGCATTTCTAGCTAAAATTGGTCATAGAATCAATTGTGTCGAGACGGTTTTTGAATTTGAGGCCTCGAGTGGGTGCGGAGTTTTTGACGTCGTCGCCCATAGCCAAATTGCGCGCACGCTTGTGCGCCGTTTTTACAAAGTTTTCAGATTGCCTCCCGGGTTTGAATTTCCCACTGAATTGGCCATAGAATCAATTGTGTCGAGACGGTTTTTGAATTTGAGGCCTCGGGTGCGGCGTTTTTGACGTCGTCGCCCATAGCCAAATTGCGCGCACGCTTGTGCGCCGTTTTTACAAAGTTTTCAGATTGCCTCTCGGGTTTTCATTTCTAGCTGAATTGGCCATAGAATCAATTATCTCGAGACGGTTTTTGAATCTGAGGCCTCGGGTGCGGAGTTTTTGACGTCGTCGCCCATAGCCAAACTTGCGCGCATGGTTGTGTGCCATTTTTACAAAGTTTTCAGATTGCCTCCCAGGTTTGCATCCCTCACTGAATTGGCCATAGGATCAATTGTGTCGAGATGGTTTTTGAATTTGAGGCCTCGGGTGCGGAGTTTTTTACGTCGTCGCCCATAGCCAAATTGCGCGCACGCATGTGTGCCGTTTTTACAAAGTTTTCAGATTGCCTCTCGGGTTTGCATTTCTAGCTGAATTGGCCATAAAATCAATTGTGTCGAGACGGTTTTTGAATTTGAGGCCTCGGGTGCGGAGTTTTTGACGTTGTCGACCATAGCCAAATTTCGCGCACGCTTGTGCGCCGTTTTTACAAAGTTTTCAGATTGCCTCTCGGGTTTGAATTTCTAGCTAAAATTGGTCATAGAATCAATTGTGTCGAGACGGTTTTTGAATTTGAGGCCTCGGGTGTGGAGTTTTTGACGTCGTCGCCCATAGCCAAATTGCGCGCAAGCTTTTGCGCCGTTTTTACAAAGGTTTCAGATTGCCTCTCGGGTTTGAATTTCCCACTGAATTGGCCATAGAATCAATTGTGTCGAGACAGTTTTTGAATTTGAGGCCTCGGGTGCGGAGTGTTTTACGTCGTCGCCCATAGCCAAATTGCGCGCACGCTTGTTCGCCGTTTTTACAAACTTTTCAGATTGCCTCTCGGGTTTGCATTTCTAGCTGAATTGGCCGTAGAATCAATTGTGTCGAGACGGTTTTTGAATTTGAGGCCTCGGGTGCGGAGTTTTTGACGTCGTTGCCCATAGCCAAATTGCGCGCACGCTTGTGCGCCGTTTTTACAAAGTTTTCAGATTGCCTCTCGGGTTTGCATTTCTAGCTAAAATTGGTCATAGAATCAATTGTGTCGAGACGGTTTTTGAATTTGAGGCCTCGGGTGTGGAGTTTTTGACGTCGTCGCCCATAGCCAAATTGCGCGCACGCTTGTGCGCCGTTTTTACAAAGTTTTCAGATTGCCTCCCGGGTTTGAATTTCCCACTGAATTGGCCATAGAATCAATTGTGTTGAAACGGTTTTCGAATTTGAGGCCTCGGGTGCGGAGTTTTTGACGTCGTCGCCCATAGCCAAATTGCGCGCACACTTGTGCGCCGTTTTTACAAAGTTTTCAGATTGCCTCTCGGGTTTGCATTTCTAGCTGAATTGGCCGTAGAATCAATTGTGTCGAGACGGTTTTTGAATTTGAGGCCTCGGGTGCGGAGTTTTTGACGTCGTCGCCCATAGCCAAATTGCGCGCACGCTTGTGCGCCGTTTTTACAAAGTTTTCAGATTGCCTCTCGGGTTTGCATTTCTAGCTGAATTGGCCATAGAATCAATTGTGTCGAGACGGTTTTTGAATTTGAGGCCTCGGGTGCGGAGTTTTTGACGTCGTTGCCCATAGCCAAATTGCGCGCACGCTTGTGCGCCGTTTTTACAAAGTTTTCAGATTGCCTCTCGGGTTTGCATTTCTAGCTAAAATTGGTCATAGAATCAATTGTGTCGAGACGGTTTTTGAATTTGAGGCCTCGGGTGCGGAGTTTTTGACGTCGTCGCCCATAGCCAAATTGCGCGCACGCTTGTGCGCCGTTTTTACAAAGTTTTCAGATTGCCTCTCGGGTTTAAATTTCCCACTGAATTGGCCATAGAATCAATTGTGTCGAGATGGTTTTTGAATTTGAGGCCTCGGGTGCGGAGTTTTTGAAGTCGTCGCCCATAGCCAAATTGCGCGCATGCTTGTGCGCCGTTTTTACAAAGTTTTCAGATTGCCTCTCGGGTTTACATTTCTAGCTGAATTGGCCATACAATCAATTTTGTCGAGATGGTTTTTGAATTTGAGGCCTCGGGTGCGGAGTTTTTGAAGTCGTCGCCCATCGCCAAATTGCGCGCACGCTTGTGCACCGTTTTTACAAAGTTTTCAGATTGCCTCTCGGGTTTGCATATCTATCTGAATTGGCCATAGAATCAATTGTGTCGAGACGGTTTTTGAATTTGAGGCATCGGGTGCGGAGTTTTTGACGTCGTCGCCATAGCCAAATTACGCGCACGCTTGTGCGCCGTTTTTACAAATTTTTCAGATTGCCTCTCGGGTTTGCATTTCTAGCTGAATTGGCCATAGAATCAATTGTGTCGAGAAGGTTTTTGAATTTGAGGCCTCGGGTGCGGAGTTTTTGACGTTGTCGCCCATAGCCAAATTGCGCGCACGCTTGTGCGCCGTTTTTACAAAGTTTTCAGATTGCCTCTCGGGTTTGCATTCCTAGCTAAAATTGGTCATAGAATCAATTGTGTCGAGACGGTTTTTGAATTTGAGGCCTCGGGTGCGGAGTCTTTGACGTCGTCGCACATAGCCAAATTGCGCGCACGCTTGTGCGCCGTTTTGCCAAAGGTTTCAGATTGCCTCTCGGGTTTGAATTTCCCACTGAATTGACTATAGAATCAATTGAGTCGAGACGGTTTTTGAATTTGAGGCCTCGGGTGCGGAGTTTTTTACGTCGTCGCCCATACCCAAATTGCGCGCACGCTTGTGCGCCGTTTTTACAAACTTTTCAGATTGCCTCTCGGGTTTGCATGTCTAGCTGAATTGGCCGTAGAATCAATTGTGTCGAGACGGTTTTTGAATTTGAGGCCTCGGGTGCGGAGTTGTTGACGTCGTCACCCATAGCCAAACTTGCGCGCATGGTTGTGTGCCATTTTTACAAAGTTTTCAGATTGCCTCCCAGGTTTGCATCCCTCACTGAATTGGCCATATGATCAATTGTGTCGAGACGGCTTTTGAATTTGAGGCCTCGGGTGCGGAGTTTTTTACGTCGTCGCCCATAGCCAAATTGCGCGCACGCATGTGTGCCGTTTTTACAAAGTTTTCAGATTGCCTCTCGGGTTTGCATTCCTAGCTGAATTGGCCATAGAATCAATTGTGTCGAGACGGTTTTTGAATTTGAGGCCTCGGGTGCGGAGTTTTTGACGTTGTCGCCCATAGCCAAATTGCGCGCACGCTTGTGCGCCGTTTTTACAAAGTTTTCAGATTGCCTCTCGGGTTTGAATTTCTAGCTAAAATTTGTCATAGAATCAATTGTGTCGAGACGGTTTTTGAATTTGAGGCCTCAGGTGCGGAGTTTTTGACGTCGTCGCCCATAGCCAAATTGCGCGCACGCTTGTGCGCCGTTTTTACAAAGTTTTCAGATTGCCTCTCGGGTTTGAATTTCCCACTGAATTGGCCATAGAATCAATTGTGTCGAGACGGTTTTTGAATTTGAGGCCTCGGGTGCGGAGTTTTTGACGTCGTCGCCCATAGCCAAATTGCGCGCACGCTTGTGCGCCGTTTTTACAAAGTTTTCAGATTGCCTCCCGGGTTTGAATTTCCCACTGAATTGGCCATAGAATCAATTGTGTCGAGTCGGTTTTTGAATTTGAGGCCTCGGGTGCGGAGTTTTTTACGTCGTCGCCCATAGCCAAATTGCGCGCATGCTTGTGCGCCGTTTTTACAAAGTTTTCAGATTGCCTCTCGGGTTTTCATTTCTAGCTGAATTGGCCTTAGAATCAATTGTCTCGAGATGGTTTTTGAATTTGAGGCATCGGGTGCGGAGTTGTTGACGTCGTCGCCCATAGCCAAACTTGCGCGCATGGTTGTGTGCCAATTTCACAAAGTTTTCAGATTGCCTCCCAGGTTTGCATACCTCACTGAATTGGCCATAGGATCAATTGTGTCGAGACGGTTTTTGAATTTGAAGCCTCGGGTGCGGAGTTTTTTACGTCGTCGCCCATAGCCAAATTGCGCGCACGCATGTGTGCCGTTTTTACAAAGTTTTCAGATTGTCTCTCGGGTTTGCATTTCTAGCTGAATTGGCCATAGAATTAATTTTGTCGAGACGGTTTTTGAATTTGAGGCCTCGGGTGTGGAGTTTTTGACGTTGTCGCCCATAGCCAAATTGCGCGCACGCTTGTGCGCCGTTTTTACAAAGTTTTCAGATTGCCTCTCGGGTTTGAATTTCTAGCTAAAATTGGTCATAGAATCAAAAGTGTCGAGACGGTTTTTGAATTTGAGGCCTCGGGTGTAGAGTTTTTGACGTCGTCGCCCATAGCCAAATTGCGCGCACGCTTGTGCGCCGTTTTTACAAAGTTTTCAGATTGCCTCTCGGGTTTGAATTTCCCACTGAATTGGCCATAGAATCAATTTTGTCGAGACGGTTTTTGAATTTGAGGCCTCGGGTGCGGAGTTTTTGACGTCGTCGCCCATAGCCAAATTGCGCGCACGCTTGTGCGCCTTTTTTACAAAGTTTTCAGATTGCCTCTCGGGTTTGCATTGCTAGCTGAATTGGCCATATAATCAATTGTGTCGAGAAGGTTTTTGAATTTGAGGCCTCGGGTGCGGAGTTTTTGACGTTGTCGCCATAGCCAAATTGCGCGCACGCTTGTGCGCCGTTTTTACAAAGTTTTCAGATTGCCTCTCGGGTTTGCATTCCTAGCTAAAATTGGTCATAGAATCAATTGTGTCTAGACGGTTTTTGAATTTGAGGCCTCGGGTGCGGAGTTTTTGACGTCGTCGCCCATAGCCAAATTGCGCGCACGCTTGTGCGCCGTTTTTACAAAGGTTTCAGATTGCCTCTCGGGTTTGAATTTCCCACTGAATTGACTATAGAATCAATTGAGTCGAGACGGTTTTTGAATTTGAGGCCTCGGGTGCGGAGTTTTTGACGTCGTCGCCCATAGCCAAATTGCGCGCACGCTTGTGCGCCGTTTTTACAAACTTTTCAGATTGCCTCTCGGGTTTGCATGTCTAGCTGAATTTGCCGTAGAATCAATTATGTCGAGACGGTTTTTGAATTTGAGGCCTCGGGTGCGGAGTTTTTGACATCGTCGCCCATAGCCAAATTGCGCGCACGCTTGTGCGCCGTTTTTACAAAGTTTTCAGATTGCCTCTCGGGTTAAAATTCCTAGCTAAAATTGGTCATAGAATCAATTGTGTCGAGACGGTTTTTGAATTTGAGGCCTCGGGTGCGGAGTTTTTGACGTCGTCGCCCATAGCCAAATTGCGCGCACGCTTGTGCGCCGTTTTTACAAAGGTTTCAGATTGCCTCTCGGGTTTGCATTCCTAGCTAAAATTGGTCATAGAATCAATTGTGTCGAGACGGTTTTTGAATTTGAGGCCTCGGGTGCGGAGTTTTTAACGTCGTCGCCCATCGCCAAATTGCGCGCACGCTTGTGCGCCGTTTTTACAAAGTTTTCAGATTGCCTATCGGGTTTGCATTTCTAGATAAAATTGGTCATAGAATCAATTGTGTCGAGATGCATTTTGAATTTGAGGCCTCGAGTGCGGAGTTTTTGACGTCGTCGCCCATAGCCAAATTGCGCGCACGCTTGTGCGCCGTTTTTACAAAGTTTTCAGATTGCCACCCGGGTTTGAATTTCCCACTGAATTGGCCATAGAATCAATTGTGTCGAGACGGTTTTTGAATTTGAGGCATCGGGTGCGTAGTTTTTGACGTCGTCGCCCATAGCCAAATTGCGCGCACGCTTGTGCGCCGTTTTTACAAAGTTTTCAGATTGCCTCTCGGGTTTGCATTGCTAGCTGAATTGGCCATAGAATCAATTGTGTCGAGAAGGTTTTTGAATTTGAGGCCTCGGGTGCGGAGTTTTTGACGTTGTCGCCCATAGCCAAATTGCGTGCACGCTTGTGCGCCGTTTTTACAAAGTTTTCAGATTGCCTCTCGGGTTTGCATTTCTAGCTAAAATTGGTCATAGAATCAATTGTGTCGAGACGGTTTTTGAATTTTGAGGCCTCGGGTGCGGAGTTTTTGACGTCGTCGCCCATAGCCAAATTGCGCGCACGCTTGTGCGCCGTTTTTACAAAGGTTTCAGATTGCCTCTCGGGTTTGAATTTCCCACTGAATTGACTATAGAATCAATTGAGTCGAGACGGTTTTTGAATTTGAGGCCTCGGGTGCGGAGTTTTTTACGTCGTCGCCCATATCAGAATTGCGCGCACGCTTGTGCGCCGTTTTTACAAACTTTTCAGATTGCCTCTCGGGTTTGCATGTCTAGCTGAATTTGCCGTAGAATCAATTGTGTCGAGACGGTTTTTGAATTTGAGGCCTCGGGTGCGGAGTTTTTGACGTCGTCGCCCATAGCCAAATTGCGCGCACGCTTGTGCGCCGTTTTTACAAAGTTTTCAGATTGCCTCTCGGGTTTGCATTTCTAACTAAAATTGGTCATAGAATCAATTGTGTCGAGACGGTTTTTGAATTTGAGGCCTCGGGTGCGGAGTTTTTGACGTCGTCGCCCATAGCCAAATTGCGCGCACGCTTGTGCGCCGTTTTTACAAAGTTTTCAGATTGCCTCCCGGGTTTGAATTTCCCACTGAATTGGCCATAGAATCAATTGTGTCGAGACGGTTTTTGAATTTGAGGCCTCGGGTGCGGAGTTTTTGACGTCGTCGCCCATAGCCAAATTGCGCGCACGCTTGTGCGACGTTTTTACAAAGTTTTCAGATTGCCTCTCGGGTTTTCATTACTAGCTGAATTGGCCATAGAATCAATTATCTCGAGACGGTTTTTGAATTTGAGGCCTCGGGTGCGGAGTTTTTGACGTCGTCGCCCATAGCCAAACTTGCGCGCATGGTTGTGTGCCATTTTTACAAAGTTTTCAGATTGCCTCTCGGGTTTGCATTACTAGCTGAATTGGCCATAGAATCAATTGTGTCGAGACGGTTTTATGAATTTGAGGCCTCGGGTGCGGAGTTTTTGACGTTGTCGCCCATAGCCAAATTGCGCGCACGCTTGTGCGCCGTTTTTACAAAGTTTTCAGATTGCCTCTCGGGTTTGAATTCCTAGCTAAAATTGGTCATAGAATCAATTGTGTCGAGACGGTTTTTGAATTTGAGGCCTCGGGTGCGGAGTTTTTGACGTCGTCGCCCATAGCCAAATTGCGCGCACGCTTGTGCGCCGTTTTTACAAAGGTTTCAGATTGCCTCTCGGGTTTGCATTCCCAGCTAAAATTGGTCATAGAATCAATTGTGTCGAGACGGTTTTTGAATTTGAGGCCTCGGGTGCGGAGTTTTTAACGTCGTCGCCCATCGCCAAATTGCGCGCACGCTTGTGCGCCGTTTTTACAAAGTTTTCAGATTGCCTCTCGGGTTTGCATTTCTAGATAAAATTGGTCATAGAATCAATTGTGTCGAGACGCGTTTTGAATTTGAGGCCTCGAGTGCGGAGTTTTTGACATCGTCGCCCATAGCCAAATTGCGCGCACGCTTGTGCGCCGTTTTTACAAAGTTTTCAGATTGCCTCTCGGGTTTGCATTTCTAGCTAAAATTGGTCATAGAATCAATTGTGTCGAGACGGTTTTTGAATTTTGAGGCCTCGGGTGCGGAGTTTTTGACGTCGTCGCCCATAGCCAAATTGCGCGCACGCTTGTGCGCCGTTTTTACAAAGGTTTCAGATTGCCTCTCGGGTTTGAATTTCCCACTGAATTGACTATAGAATCAATTGAGTCGAGACGGTTTTTGAATTTGAGGCCTCGGGTGCGGAGTTTTTTACGTCGTCGCCCATATCCAAATTGCGCGCACGCTTGTGCGCCGTTTTTACAAACTTTTCAGATTGCCTCTCGGGTTTGCATGTCTAGCTGAATTTGCCGTAGAATCAATTGTGTCGAGACGGTTTTTGAATTTGAGGCCTCGGGTGCGGAGTTTTTGACGTCGTCGCCCATAGCCAAATTGCGCGCACGCTTGTGCGCCGTTTTTACAAAGTTTTCAGATTGCCTCTCGGGTTTGCATTTCTAACTAAAATTGGTCATAGAATCAATTGTGTCGAGACGGTTTTTGAATTTGAGGCCTCGGGTGCGGAGTTTTTGACGTCGTCGCCCATAGCCAAATTGCGCGCACGCTTGTGCGCCGTTTTTACAAAGTTTTCAGATTGCCTCCCGGGTTTGAATTTCCCACTGAATTGGCCATAGAATCAATTGTGTCGAGACGGTTTTTGAATTTGAGGCCTCGGGTGCGGAGTTTTTGACGTCGTCGCCCATAGCCAAATTGCGCGCACGCTTGTGCGACGTTTTTACAAAGTTTTCAGATTGCCTCTCGGGTTTTCATTACTAGCTGAATTGGCCATAGAATCAATTATCTCGAGACGGTTTTTGAATTTGAGGCCTCGGGTGCGGAGTTTTTGACGTCGTCGCCCATAGCCAAACTTGCGCGCATGGTTGTGTGCCATTTTTACAAAGTTTTCAGATTGCCTCTCGGGTTTGCATTACTAGCTGAATTGGCCATAGAATCAATTGTGTCGAGACGGTTTTATGAATTTGAGGCCTCGGGTGCGGAGTTTTTGACGTTGTCGCCCATAGCCAAATTGCGCGCACGCTTGTGCGCCGTTTTTACAAAGTTTTCAGATTGCCTCTCGGGTTTGAATTCCTAGCTAAAATTGGTCATAGAATCAATTGTGTCGAGACGGTTTTTGAATTTGAGGCCTCGGGTGCGGAGTTTTTGACGTCGTCGCCCATAGCCAAATTGCGCGCACGCTTGTGCGCCGTTTTTACAAAGGTTTCAGTTTGCCTCTCGGGTTTGCATTCCCAGCTAAAATTGGTCATAGAATCAATTGTGTCGAGACGGTTTTTGAATTTGAGGCCTCGGTGCGGAGTTTTTAACGTCGTCGCCCATCGCCAAATTGCGCGCACGCTTGTGCGCCGTTTTTACAAAGTTTTCAGATTGCCTCTCGGGTTTGCATTTCTAGATAAAATTGGTCATAGAATCAATTGTGTCGAGACGCGTTTTGAATTTGAGGCCTCGAGTGCGGAGTTTTTGACATCGTCGCCCATAGCCAAATTGCGCGCACGCTTGTGCGCCATTTTTACAAAGTTTTCAGATTGCCTCCCGGGTTTGAATTTCCCACTTAATTGGCCATATAATCAATTGTGTCGAGACGGTTTTTGAATTTGAGGCATCGGGTGCGGAGTTTTTGACGTCGTCGCCCATAGCCAAATTGCGCACACGCTTGTGCGCCGTTTTTACAAAGTTTTCAGATTGCCTCTCGGGTTTGCATTGCTAGCTGAATTGGCCATATAATCAATTGTGTCGAGAAGGTTTTTGAATTTGAGGCCTCGGGTGCGGAGTTTTTGACGTTGTCGCCATAGCCAAATTGCGCGCACGCTTGTGCGCTGTTTTTACAAAGTTTTCTGATTGCCTCTCGGGTTTGCATTCCTAGCTAAAATTGGTCATAGAATCAATTGTGTCTAGACGGTTTTTGAATTTGAGGCCTCGGGTGCGGAGTTTTTGACGTCGTCGCCCATAGCCAAATTGCGCGCACGCTTGTGCGCCGTTTTTACAAAGGTTTCAGATTGCCTCTCGGGTTTGAATTTCCCACTGAATTGACTATAGAATCAATTGAGTCGAGACGGTTTTTGAATTTGAGGCCTCGGGTGCGGAGTTTTTTACGTCGTCGCCCATAGCCAAATTGCGCGCACGCTTGTGCGCCGTTTTTACAAAGTTTTCAGATTGCCTCTCGGGTTTGCATTTCTAGCTAAAATTGGTCATAGAATCAATTGTGTCGAGACGGTTTTTGAATTTTGAGGCCTCGGGTGCGGAGTTTTTGACGTCGTCGCCCATAGCCAAATTGCGCGCACGCTTGTGCGCCGTTTTTACAAAGGTTTCAGATTGCCTCTCGGGTTTGAATTTCCCACTGAATTGACTATAGAATCAATTGAGTCGAGACGGTTTTTGAATTTGAGGCCTCGGGTGCGGAGTTTTTTACGTCGTCGCCCATAGCCAAATTGCGCGCACGCTTGTGCGCCGTTTTTACAAACTTTTCAGATTGCCTCTCGGGTTTGCATGTCTAGCTGAATTTGCCGTAGAATCAATTGTGTCGAGACGGTTTTGAATTTGAGGCCTCGGGTGCGGAGTTTTTGACGTCGTCGCCCATAGCCAAATTGCGCGCACGCTTGTGCGCCGTTTTTACAAAGTTTTCAGATTGCCTCTCGGGTTTGCATTTCTAACTAAAATTGGTCATAGAATCAATTGTGTCGAGACGGTTTTTGAATTTGAGGCCTCGGGTGCGGAGTTTTTGACGTCGTCGCCCATAGCCAAATTGCGCGCATGCTTGTGCGCCGTTTTTACAAAGTTTTCAGATTGCCTCTCGGGTTTACATTTCTAGCTGAATTGGCCATACAATCAATTTTGTCGAGATGGTTTTTGAATTTGAGGCCTCGGGTGCGGAGTTTTTGAAGTCGTCGCCCATCGCCAAATTGCGCGCACGCTTGTGCACCGTTTTTACAAAGTTTTCAGATTGCCTCTCGGGTTTGCATATCTATCTGAATTGACCATAGAATCAATTGTGTCGAGACGGTTTTTGAATTTGAGGCATCGGGTGCGGAGTTTTTGACGTCGTCGCCCATAGCCAAATTACGCGCACGCTTGTGCGCCGTTTTTACAAATTTTTCAGATTGCCTCTCGGGTTTGCATTTCTAGCTGAATTGGCCATAGAATCAATTGTGTCGAGAAGGTTTTTGAATTTGAGGCCTCGGGTGCGGAGTTTTTGACGTTGTCGCCCATAGCCAAATTGCGCGCACGCTTGTGCGCCGTTTTTACAAAGTTTTCAGATTGCCTCTCGGGTTTGCATTCCTAGCTAAAATTGGTCATAGAATCAATTGTGTCGAGACGGTTTTTGAATTTGAGGCCTCGGGTGCGGAGTCTTTGACGTCGTCGCACATAGCCAAATTGCGCGCACGCTTGTGCGCCGTTTTGCCAAAGGTTTCAGATTGCCTCTCGGGTTTGAATTTCCCACTGAATTGACTATAGAATCAATTGAGTCGAGACGGTTTTTGAATTTGAGGCCTCGGGTGCGGAGTTTTTTACGTCGTCGCCCATACCCAAATTGCGCGCACGCTTGTGCGCCGTTTTTACAAACTTTTCAGATTGCCTCTCGGGTTTGAATTTCCCACTTAATTGGCCATATAATCAATTGTGTCGAGACGATTTTTGAATTTGAGGCATCGGGTGCGGAGTTTTTGACGTCGTCGCCCATAGCCAAATTGCGCGCACGCTTGTGCGCCGTTTTTACAAAGTTTTCAGATTGCCTCTCGGGTTTGCATTCCTAGCTAAAATTGGTCATAGAATCAATTGTGTCTAGACGGTTTTTGAATTTGAGGCCTCGGGTGCGGAGTTTTTGACGTCGTCGCCCATAGCCAAATTGCGCGCACGCTTGTGCGCCGTTTTTACAAAGGTTTTAGATTGCCTCTCGGGTTTGAATTTCCCACTGAATTGACTATAGAATCAATTGAGTCGAGACGGTTTTTGAATTTGAGGCCTCGGGTGCGGAGTTTTTTACGTCGTCGCCCATAGCCAAATTGCGCGCACGCTTGTGCGCCGTTTTTACAAACTTTTCAGATTGCCCTTCGGGTTTGCATGTCTAGCTGAATTTGCCGTAGAATCAATTGTGTCGAGACGGTTTTTGAATTTGAGGCCTCGGGTGCGGAGTTTTTGACGTCGTCGCCCATAGCCAAATTGCGCGCACGCTTGTGCGCCGTTTTTACAAAGTTTTCAGATTGCCTCTCGGGTTTGCATTTCTAGCTAAAATTGGTCATAGAATCAATTGTGTCGAGACGGTTTTTGAATTTGAGGCCTCGAGTGGGTGCGGAGTTTTTGACGTCGTCGCCCATAGCCAAATTGCGCGCACGCTTGTGCGCCGTTTTTACAAAGTTTTCAGATTGCCTCCCGGGTTTGAATTTCCCACTGAATTGGCCATAGAATCAATTGTGTCGAGACGGTTTTTGAATTTGAGGCCTCGGGTGCGGCGTTTTTGACGTCGTCGCCCATAGCCAAATTGCGCGCACGCTTGTGCGCCGTTTTTACAAAGTTTTCAGATTGCCTCTCGGGTTTTCATTTCTAGCTGAATTGGCCATAGAATCAATTATCTCGAGACGGTTTTTGAATCTGAGGCCTCGGGTGCGGAGTTTTTGACGTCGTCGCCCATAGCCAAACTTGCGCGCATGGTTGTGTGCCATTTTTACAAAGTTTTCATATTGCCTCCCAGGTTTGCATCCCTCACTGAATTGGCCATAGGATCAATTGTGTCGAGATGGTTTTTGAATTTGAGGCCTCGGGTGCGGAGTTTTTTACGTCGTCGCCCATAGCCAAATTGCGCGCACGCATGTGTGCCGTTTTTACAAAGTTTTCAGATTGCCTCTCGGGTTTGCATTTCTAGCTGAATTGGCCATAAAATCAATTGTGTCGAGACGGTTTTTGAATTTGAGGCCTCGGGTGCGGAGTTTTTGACGTTGTCGCCCATAGCCAAATTTCGCGCACGCTTGTGCGCCGTTTTTACAAAGTTTTCAGATTGCCTCTCGGGTTTGAATTTCTAGCTAAAATTGGTCATAGAATCAATTGTGTCGAGACGGTTTTTGAATTTGAGGCCTCGGGTGTGGAGTTTTTGACGTCGTCGCCCATAGCCAAATTGCGCGCAAGCTTGTGCGCCGTTTTTACAAAGGTTTCAGATTGCCTCTCGGGTTTGAATTTCCCACTGAATTGGCCATAGAATCAATTGTGTCGAGACAGTTTTTGAATTTGAGGCCTCGGGTGCGGAGTTTTTTACGTCGTCGCCCATAGCCAAATTGCGCGCACGCTTGTTCGCCGGTTTTACAAACTTTTCAGATTGCCTCTCGGGTTTGCATTTCTAGCTGAATTGGCCGTAGAATCAATTGTGTCGAGACGGTTTTTGAATTTGAGGCCTCGGGTGCGGAGTTTTTGACGTCGTTGCCCATAGCCAAATTGCGCGCACGCTTGTGCGCCGTTTTTACAAAGTTTTCAGATTGCCTCTCGGGTTTGCATTTCTAGCTAAAATTGGTCATAGAATCAATTGTGTCGAGACGGTTTTTGAATTTGAGGCCTCGGGTGTGGAGTTTTTGACGTCGTCGCCCATAGCCAAATTGCGCGCACGCTTGTGCGCCGTTTTTACAAAGTTTTCAGATTGCCTCCCGGGTTTGAATTTCCCACTGAATTGGCCATAGAATCAATTGTGTTGAAACGGTTTTCGAATTTGAGGCCTCGGGTGCGAAGTTTTTGACGTCGTCGCCCATAGCCAAATTGCGCGCACACTTGTGCGCTGTTTTTACAAAGTTTTCAGATTGCCTCTCGGGTTTGCACTCCTAGCTAAAATTGGTCATAGAATCAATTGTGTCGATACGGTTTTTGAATTTGAGGCCTCGGGTGCGGAGTTTTTGACGTCGTCGCCCATAGCCAAATTGCGCGCACGCTTGTGCGCCGTTTTTACAAAGTTTTCAGATTGCCTCCCGGGTTTAAATTTCCCACTGAATTGGCCATAGAATCAATTGTGTCGAAACGGTT
Source organism: Galeopsis tetrahit (assembly GCA_963675135.1). NCBI lineage: Eukaryota > Viridiplantae > Streptophyta > Magnoliopsida > Lamiales > Lamiaceae > Galeopsis > Galeopsis tetrahit. The sequence continues at coordinate 86,352,430 of OY776126.1, read as the reverse complement.
TTCGAATTTGAGGCCTCGGGTGCGGAGTTTTTGACGTCGTCGCCCATAGCCAAATTGCGCGCACGCTTGTGCGCCGTTTTTACAAAGTTTTCAGATTGCCTCTCGGGTTTGCATTTCTAGCTGAATTGGCCATAGAATCAATTGTGTCGAGACGGTTTTTGAATTTGAGGCCTCGGGTGCGGAGTTTTTGACGTTGTCGCCCATAGCCAAATTGCGCGCACGCTTGTGCGCCGTTTTTACAAAGTTTTCAGATTGCCTCTCGGGTTTGCATTTCTAGCTAAAATTGGTCATAGAATCAATTGTGTCGAGACGGTTTTTGAATTTGAGGCCTCGGGTGCGGAGTTTTTGACGTCGTCGCCCATAGCCAAATTGCGCGCACGCTTGTGCGCCGTTTTTACAAAGTTTTCAGATTGCCTCTCGGGTTTGAATTTCCCACTGAATTGGCCATAGAATCAATTGTGTCGAGATGGTTTTTGAATTTGAGGCCTCGGGTGCGGAGTTTTTGAAGTCGTCGCCCATAGCCAAATTGCGCGCATGCTTGTGCGCCGTTTTTACAAAGTTTTCAGATTGCCTCTCGGGTTTACATTTCTAGCTGAATTGGCCATACAATCAATTTTGTCGAGATGGTTTTTGAATTTGAGGCCTCGGGTGCGGAGTTTTTGAAGTCGTCGCCCATCGCCAAATTGCGCGCACGCTTGTGCACCGTTTTTACAAAGTTTTCAGATTGCCTCTCGGGTTTGCATATCTATCTGAATTGGCCATAGAATCAATTGTGTCGAGACGGTTTTTGAATTTGAGGCATCGGGTGCGGAGTTTTTGACGTCGTCGCCCATAGCCAAATTACGCGCACGCTTGTGCGCCGTTTTTACAAATTTTTCAGATTGCCTCTCGGGTTTGCATTTCTAGCTGAATTGGCCATAGAATCAATTGTGTCGAGAAGGTTTTTGAATTTGAGGCCTCGGGTGCGGAGTTTTTGACGTTGTCGCCCATAGCCAAATTGCGCGCACGCTTGTGCGCCGTTTTTACAAAGTTTTCAGATTGCCTCTCGGGTTTGCATTCCTAGCTAAAATTGGTCATAGAATCAATTGTGTCGAGACGGTTTTTGAATTTGAGGCCTCGGGTGCGGAGTCTTTGACGTCGTCGCACATAGCCAAATTGCGCGCACGCTTGTGCGCCGTTTTGCCAAAGGTTTCAGATTGCCTCTCGGGTTTGAATTTCCCACTGAATTGACTATAGAATCAATTGAGTCGAGACGGTTTTTGAATTTGAGGCCTCGGGTGCGGAGTTTTTTACGTCGTCGCCCATACCCAAATTGCGCGCACGCTTGTGCGCCGTTTTTACAAACTTTTCAGATTGCCTCTCGGGTTTGCATGTCTAGCTGAATTGGCCGTAGAATCAATTGTGTCGAGACGGTTTTTGAATTTGAGGCCTCGGGTGCGGAGTTGTTGACGTCGTCACCCATAACCAAACTTGCGCGCATGGTTGTGTGCCATTTTTACAAAGTTTTCAGATTGCCTCCCAGGTTTGCATCCCTCACTGAATTGGCCATATGATCAATTGTGTCGAGACGGCTTTTGAATTTGAGGCCTCGGGTGCGGAGTTTTTTACGTCGTCGCCCATAGCCAAATTGCGCGCACGCATGTGTGCCGTTTTTACAAAGTTTTCAGATTGCCTCTCGGGTTTGCATCCCTAGCTGAATTGGCCATAGAATCAATTGTGTCGAGACGGTTTTTGAATTTGAGGCCTCGGGTGCGGAGTTTTTGACGTTGTCGCCCATAGCCAAATTGCGCGCACGCTTGTGCGCCGTTTTTACAAAGTTTTCAGATTGCCTCTCGGGTTTGAATTTCTAGCTAAAATTTGTCATAGAATCAATTGTGTCGAGACGGTTTTTGAATTTGAGGCCTCAGGTGCGGAGTTTTTGACGTCGTCGCCCATAGCCAAATTGCGCGCACGCTTGTGCGCCGTTTTTACAAAGTTTTCAGATTGCCTCTCGGGTTTGAATTTCCCACTGAATTGGCCATAGAATCAATTGTGTCGAGACGGTTTTTGAATTTGAGGCCTCGGGTGCGGAGTTTTTGACGTCGTCGCCCATAGCCAAATTGCGCGCACGCTTGTGCGCCGTTTTTACAAAGTTTTCAGATTGCCTCCCGGGTTTGAATTTCCCACTGAATTGGCCATAGAATCAATTGTGTCGAGTCGGTTTTTGAATTTGAGGCCTCGGGTGCGGAGTTTTTGACGTCGTCGCCCATAGCCAAATTGCGCGCGTGCTTGTGCGCCGTTTTTACAAAGTTTTCAGATTGCCTCTCGGGTTTTCATTTCTAGCTGAATTGGCCTTAGAATCAATTGTCTCGAGATGGTTTTTGAATTTGAGGCATCGGGTGCGGAGTTGTTGACGTCGTCGCCCATAGCCAAACTTGCGCGCATGGTTGTGTGCCAATTTTACAAAGTTTTCAGATTGCCTCCCAGGTTTGCATACCTCACTGAATTGGCCATAGGATCAATTGTGTCGAGACGGTTTTTGAATTTGAAGCCTCGGGTGCGGAGTTTTTTACGTCGTCGCCCATAGCCAAATTGCGCGCACGCATGTGTGCCGTTTTTACAAAGTTTTCAGATTGTCTCTCGGGTTTGCATTTCTAGCTGAATTGGCCATAGAATTAATTTTGTCGAGACGGTTTTTGAATTTGAGGCCTCGGGTGTGGAGTTTTTGACGTTGTCGGCCATAGCCAAATTGCGCGCACGCTTGTGCGCCGTTTTTACAAAGTTTTCAGATTGCCTCTCGGGTTTGAATTTCTAGCTAAAATTGGTCATAGAATCAAAAGTGTCGAGACGGTTTTTGAATTTGAGGCCTCGGGTGTAGAGTTTTTACCGTCGTCGCCCATAGCCAAATTGCGCGCACGCTTGTGCGCCGTTTTTACAAAGTTTTCAGATTGCCTCTCGGGTTTGAATTTCCCACTGAATTGGCCATAGAATCAATTTTGTCGAGACGGTTTTTGAATTTGAGGCCTCGGGTGCGGAGTTTTTGACGTCGTCGCCCATAGCCAAATTGCGCGCACGCTTGTGCGCCGGTTTTACAAAGTTTTCAGATTGCCTCTCGGGTTTGCATTTCTAGCTGAATTGGCCATACAATCAATTTTGTCGAGATGGTTTTTGAATTTGAGGCCTCGGGAGCGGAGTTTTTGAAGTCGTCGCCCATCGCCAAATTGCGCGCACGCTTGTGCACCGTTTTTACAAAGTTTTCAGATTGCCTCTCGGGTTTGCATTTCTATCTGAATTGGCCATAGAATCAATTGTGTCGAGACGGTTTTTGAATTTGAGGCATCGGGTGCGGAGTTTTTGACGTTGTCGCCCATAGCCAAATTGCGCGCACGCTTGTGCGCCGTTTTTACAAACTTTTCAGATTGCCTCTCGGGTTTGCATTCCTAGCTAAAATTGGTCATAGAATCAATTGTGTCGAGACGGTTTTTGAATTTGAGGCCTCGGGTGCGGAGTTTTTGACGTCGTCGCCCATAGCCAAATTGCGCGCACGCTTGTGCGCCGTTTTTACAAAGTTTTCAGATTGCCTCTCGGGTTTGAATTTCCCACTGAATTGGCCATAGAATCAATTGTGTCGAGATGGTTTTTGAATTTGAGGCCTCGGGTGCGGAGTTTTTGAAGTCGTCGCCCATAGCCAAATTGCGCGCATGCTTGTGCGACGTTTTTACAAAGTTTTCAGATTGCCTCTCGGGTTTACATTTCTAGCTGAATTGGCCATACAATCAATTTTGTCGAGATGGTTTTTGAATTTGAGGCCTCGGGTGCGGAGTTTTTGAAGTCGTCGCCCATCGCCAAATTGCGCGCACGCTTGTGCACCGTTTTTACAAAGTTTTCAGATTGCCTCTCGGGTTTGCATATCTATCTGAATTGGCCATAGAATCAATTGTGTCGAGACGGTTTTTGAATTTGAGGCATCGGGTGCGGAGTTTTTGACGTCGTCGCCCATAGCCAAATTACGCGCACGCTTGTGCGCCGTTTTTACAAATTTTTCAGATTGCCTCTCGGGTTTGCATTTCTAGCTGAATTGGCCATAGAATCAATTGTGTCGAGAAGGTTTTTGAATTTGAGGCCTCGGGTGCGGAGTTTTTGACGTTGTCGCCCATAGCCAAATTGCGCGCACGCTTGTGCGCCGTTTTTACAAAGTTTTCAGATTGCCTCTCGGGTTTGCATTCCTAGCTAAAATTGGTCATAGAATCAATTGTGTCGAGACGGTTTTTGAATTTGAGGCCTCGGGTGCGGAGTCTTTGACGTCGTCGCACATAGCCAAATTGCGCGCACGCTTGTGCGCCGTTTTGCCAAAGGTTTCAGATTGCCTCTCGGGTTTGAATTTCCCACTGAATTGACTATAGAATCAATTGAGTCGAGACGGTTTTTGAATTTGAGGCCTCGGGTGCGGAGTTTTTTACGTCGTCGCCCATAGCCAAATTGCGCGCACGCTTGTGCGCCGTTTTTACAAACTTTTCAGATTGCCTCTCGGGTTTGCATGTCTAGCTCAATTGGCCGTAGAATCAATTGTGTCGAGACGGTTTTTGAATTTGAGGCCTCGGGTGCGGAGTTGTTGACGTCGTCACCCATAGCCAAACTTGCGCGCATGGTTGTGTGCCATTTTTACAAAGTTTTCAGATTGCCTCCCAGGTTTGCATCCCTCACTGAATTGGCCATATGATCAATTGTGTCGAGACGGTTTTTGAATTTGAGGCCTCGGGTGCGGAGTTTTTTACGTCGTCGCCCATAGCCAAATTGCGCGCACGCATGTGTGCCGTTTTTACAAAGTTTTCAGATTGCCTCTCGGGTTTGCATTCCTAGCTGAATTGGCCATAGAATCAATTGTGTCGAGACGGTTTTTGAATTTGAGGCCTCGGGTGCGGAGTTTTTGACGTTGTCGCCCATAGCCAAATTGCGCGCACGCTTGTGCGCCGTTTTTACAAAGTTTTCAGATTGCCTCTCGGGTTTGAATTTCTAGCTAAAATTTGTCATAGAATCAATTGTGTCGAGACGGTTTTTGAATTTGAGGCCTCAGGTGCGGAGTTTTTGACGTCGTCGCCCATAGCCAAATTGCGCGCACGCTTGTGCGCCGTTTTTACAAAGTTTTCAGATTGCCTCTCGGGTTTGAATTCCCCACTGAATTGGCCATAGAATCAATTGTGTCGAGACGGTTTTTGAATTTGAGGCCTCGGGTGCGGAGTTTTTGACGTCGTCGCCCATAGCCAAATTGCGCGCACGCTTGTGCGCCGTTTTTACAAAGTTTTCAGATTGCCTCCCGGGTTTGAATTTCCCACTGAATTGGCCATAGAATCAATTGTGTCGAGTCGGTTTTTGAATTTGAGGCCTCGGGTGCGGAGTTTTTGACGTCGTCGCCCATAGCCAAATTGCGCGCATGCTTGTGCGCCGTTTTTACAAAGTTTTCAGATTGCCTCTCGGGTTTTCATTTCTAGCTGAATTGGCCTTAGAATCAATTGTCTCGAGACGGTTTTTGAATTTGAGGCCTCGGGTGCGGAGTTGTTGACGTCGTCGCCCATAGCCAAACTTGCGCGCATGGTTGTGTGCCATTTTTACAAAGTTTTCAGATTGCCTCCCAGGTTTGCATCCCTCACTGAATTGGCCATAGGATCAATTGTGTCGAGACGGTTTTTGAATTTGAAGCCTCGGTGCGGAGTTTTTTACGTCGTCGCCCATAGCCAAATTGCGCGCACGCATGTGTGCCGTTTTTACAAAGTTTTCAGATTGCCTCTCGGGTTTGCATTTCTAGCTGAATTGGCCATAGAATTAATTTTGTCGAGACGGTTTTTGAATTTGAGGCCTCGGGTGCGGAGTTTTTGACGTTGTCGCCCATAGCCAAATTGCGCGCACGCTTGTGCGCCGTTTTTACAAAGTTTTCAGATTGCCTCTCGGGTTTGAATTTCTAGCTAAAATTGGTCATAGAATCAATTGTGTCGAGACGGTTTTTGAATTTGAGGCCTCGGGTGTAGAGTTTTATGACGTCGTCGCCCATAGCCAAATTGCGCGCACGCTTGTGCGCCGTTTTTACAAAGTTTTCAGATTGCCTCTCGGGTTTGAATTTCCCACTGAATTGGCCATAGAATCAATTTTGTCGAGACGGTTTTTGAATTTGAGGCCTCGGGTGCGGAGTTTTTGACGTCGTCGCCCATAGCCAAATTGCGCGCACGCTTGTGCGCCGTTTTTACAAAGTTTTCAGATTGCCTCTCGGGTTTGCATTTCTAGCTGAATTGGCCATACAATCAATTTTGTCGAGATGGTTTTTGAATTTGAGGCCTCGGGTGCGGAGTTTTTGAAGTCGTCGCCCATCGCCAAATTGCGCGCACGCTTGTGCACCGTTTTTACAAAGTTTTCAGATTGCCTCTCGGGTTTGCATTTCTATCTGAATTGGCCATAGAATCAATTGTGTCGAGACGGTTTTTGAATTTGAGGCATCGGGTGCGGAGTTTTTGACGTTGTCGCCCATAGCCAAATTGAGCGCACGCTTGTGCGCCGTTTTTACAAACTTTTCAGATTGCCTCTCGGGTTTGCATTCCTAGCTAAAATTGGTCATAGAATCAATTGTGTCGAGACGGTTTTTGAATTTGAGGCCTCGGGTGCGGAGTTTTTGACGTCGTCGCCCATAGCCAAATTGCGCGCACGCTTGTGCGCCGTTTTTACAAATTTTTCAGATTGCCTCTCGGGTTTGCATTTCTAGCTGAATTGGCCATAGAATCAATTGTGTCGAGAAGGTTTTTGAATTTGAGGCCTCGGGTGCAGAGTTTTTGACGTTGTCGCCCATAGCCAAATTGCGCGCACGCTTGTGCGCCGTTTTTACAAACTTTTCAGATTGCCTCTCGGGTTTGCATTCCTAGCTAAAATTGGTCATAGAATCAATTGTGTCGAGACGGTTTTTGAATTTGAGGCCTCGGGTGCGGAGTTTTTGACGTCGTCGCCCATAGCCAAATTGCGCGCACGCTTGTGCGCCGTTTTTACAAAGGTTTCAGATTGCCTCTCGGGTTTGAATTTCCCACTAAATTGACTATAGAATCAATTGAGTCGAGACGGTTTTTGAATTTGAGGCCTCGGGTGCGGAGTTTTTTACGTCGTCGCCCATAGCCAAATTGCGCACACGCTTGTGCGCCGTTTTTACAAACTTTTCAGATTGCCTCTCGGGTTTGCATGTCTAGCTGAATTGGCCGTAGAATCAATTGTGTCGAGACGGTTTTTGAATTTGAGGCCTCTGGTGCGGAGTTTTTAACGTCGTCGCCCATAGCCAAATTGCGCGCACGCTTGTGCGCCGTTTTTACAAAGTTTTCAGATTGCCTCTCGGGTTTGCATTTCTAGCTAAAATTGGTCATAGAATCAATTGTGTCGAGACGGTTTTTGAATTTGAGGCCTCGGGTGCGGAGTTTTTGACGTCGTCGCCCATAGCCAAATTGCGCGCACGCTTGTGCGCCGTTTTTACAAAGTTTTCATATTGCCTCCCGGGTTTGAATTTCCCACTGAAATGGCCATAGAATCAATTGTGTTGAGACGGTTTTTGAATTTGAGGCCTCGGGTGCGGAGTTTTTGACGTCGTCGCCCATAGCCAAATTGCGCGCACGCTTGTGCGCCGTTTTTACAAATTTTCAGATTGCCTCTCAGGTTTTCATTTCTACCTGAATTGGCCTTAGAATCAATTGTCTCGAGACGGTTTTTGAATTTGAGGCCTCGGGTGCGGAGTTGTTGACGTCGTCGCCCATAGCCAAACTTGCGCGCATGGTTGTGTGCCATTTTTACAAAGTTTTCATATTGCCTCCCAGGTTTGCATCCCTCACTGAATTGGCCATATGATCAATTGTGTCGAGACGGTTTTTGAATTTGAGGCATCGGGTGCGGAGTTTTTTACGTCGTCGCCCATAGCCAAATTGCGCGCACGCATGTGTGCCGTTTTTACAAAGTTTTGAGATTGCCTCTCGGGTTTGCATTTCTAGCTGAATTGGCCATAGAATCAATTGTGTCGAGACGGTTTTTGAATTTGAGGCCTCGGGTGCGGAGTTTTTGACGATGTCGCCCATAGCCAAATTGCGCGCAGGCTTGTGCGCCGTTTTTACAAAGTTTTCAGATTGCCTCTCGGGTTTGAATTTCCCACTGAATTGGCCATAGAATCAATTGTGTCGAGTCGGTTTTTGAATTTGAGGCCTCTGGTGCGGAGTTTTTTACGTCGACGCCCATAGCCAAATTGCGCGCACGCTTGTTCGCCGTTTTTACAAACTTTTCAGATTGCCTCTCGGGGTTGCATTCCTAGCTGAATTGGCCGTAGAATCAATTGTGTCGAGACGGTTTTTGAATTTGAGGCCTCGGGTGTGGAGTTTTTGACGTCGTCGCCCATAGCCAAATTGCGCGCACGCTTGTGCGCCGTTTTTACAAAGTTTTCAGATTGCCTCCCGGGTTTGAATCTCCCACTGAATTGGCCATAGAATCAATTGTGTCGAGACGGTTTTCGAATTTGAGGCCTCGGGTGCGGAGTTTTTGACGTCGTCGCCCATAGCCAAATTGCGCGCACGCTTGTGCGCCGTTTTTACAAAGTTTTCAGATTGTCTCTTGGGTTTTCATTTCTAGCTGAATTGGCCATATAATCAATTGTCTCGAGACGGTTTTTGAATTTGAGGCCTCGGGTGCGGAGTTTTTGACGTCGTCGCCCATAGCCAAACTTGCGCGCATGGTTGTGTGCCATTTTTACAAAGTTTTCAGATTGCCTCCCAGGTTTGCATCCCTCACTAAATTGGCCATAGAATCAATTGTATCGAGACGGTTTTTGAATTTTAGGCCTGGGGTGCGGAGTTTTTTACGTCGTCGCCCATAGCCAATTTGCGCGTACACGTGTGCGCCGTTTTTACAATGTTTTCAGATTGCCTCTCGGGTTTGCATTACTAGCTGAATTGGCCATAGAATCAATTGTGTCGAGACGGTTTTTGAATTTAAGGCCTCGGGTGCGGAGTTTTTGACGTCGTCGCCCATAGCCAAATTGCGCGCATGGTTGTGTGCCATTTTACAAAGTTTTCAGATTGCCTCCCACGTTTGCATCCCTCACTGAATTGGCCATAGAATGAATTTTGTCGAGATGGTTTTTGAATTTGAGGCCTCGGGTGCGGAGTTTTTGACGTCGTCGCCCATAGCCAAACTTGCGCGCATGGTTGTGTGCCATTTTTACAAAGTTTTCAGATTGCCTCCCAGGTTTGCATCCCACACTGAATTGGCCATAGAATCAATTGTGTCGAGACGGTTTTTCAATTTGAGGCCTCGGGTGCAGAGTTTTTGACGTTGTCGCCCATAACCAAACTTGCTCGCATGGTTGTGTGCCATTTTTACAAAGTTTTTAGATTGCCTCCCAGGTTTGCATCCCTCACTGAATTGGCCATAGAATCAATTATGTCGAGACGGTTTTTGAATTTGAGGCCTAGGGTGCGGAGTTTTTGACGTCGTCGCCCATAGCCAAACTTGCGCGCATGGTTGTGTGCCGTTTTTACAAAGTTTTCAGATTGCCTCCCAGGTTTGCACCCCTCACTGAATTGGCCATAGAATCAATTGTGTCGAGACATTTTTTGAATTTGAGGCCTAGGGTGCGGAGTTTTTGACGTCGTCGCCCATAGCCAAATTGCGCGCACGCTTGTACGCCATTTTTACAAAGTTTTCAGATTGCCTCCCAGGTTTGCATCCCTCACTGAATTGTCCATAGAATCAATTGTGTCGAGACGATTTTTGAATTTGAGGCCTAGGGTGCGGAGTTTTTGACGTCGTCGCCCATAGCCAAACTTGCGCGCATGGTTGTGTGCCGTTTTTACAAAGTTTTCAGATTGCCTCCCAGGTTTGCACCCCTCACTGAATTGGCCATAGAATCAATTGTGTCGAGACGGTTTTTGAATTTGAGGCCTCGGGTGCGGAGTTTTTGACGTTGTCGCCCATAGCCAAATTGCGCGCACGCTTGTGCGCCGCTTTTACAAAGTTTTCAGATTGCCTCTCGGGTTTGCATTTCTAGTTAAATTGGACATAGAATCAATTGTGTCGAGACGGTTTTTGAATTTGAGGCCTCGGGTGCGGAGTTTTTGACGTCGTCGCCCATAGCCAAATTGCGCGCACGCTTGTGCGCCATTTTTACAAAGGTTTCAGATTGCCCCTCGGGTTTGAATTTCCCACTGAATTGGCCATAGAATCAATTGTGTCGAGACGGTTTTTGAATTTGAGGCCTCGGGTGCAGAGTTTTTTACGTCGTCGCCCATAGCCAAATTGCGCGCACGCTTGTGCGCCGTTTTTACAAACTTTTCAGATTGCCTCTCGGGTTTGCATTTCTAGCTGAATTGGCCGTAGAATCAATTGTGTCGAGACGGTTTTTGAATTTGAGGCCTCGGGGGCGGAGTTTTTGACGTCGTCGCCCATAGCCAAATTGCGCGCGCTTGTGCGCCGTTTTTACAAAGTTTTCAGATTGCCTCTCGGGTTTGCATTTCTAGCTAAAATTGGTCATAGAATCAATTGTGTCGAGACGGTTTTTGAATTTGAGGCCTCGGGTGCGGAGTTTTTGACGTCGTCGCCCCTAATCAAATTGCGCGCACGCTTGTGCGCCGTTTTTACAAAGTTTTCAGATTGCCTCTCGGGTTTGCATTTCTAGCTGAATTGGCCATATAATCAATTTTGTCGAGACGGTTTTTGAATTTGAGGCCTCGGGTGCGGAGTTTTTGACGTCGTCGCCCCTAACCAAATTGCGCGCACGCTTGTGCGCCGTTTTTACAAAGTTTTCAGATTGCCTCTCGGGTTTGCATTAGTAGCTGAATTTGCCATAGAATCAATTTTGTCGAGACGGTTTTTGAATTTGAGGCCTCGGGTGCGGAGTTTTTGACGTCGTCGCCCATAGCCAAATTGCGCGCACGCTTGTGCGCCGTTTTTACAAAGTTTTCAGATTGCCTCTCGGGTTTGCATTAGTAGCTGAATTGGCCATAGAATCAATTTTGTCGAGACGGTTTTTGAATTTGAGGCCTCGGGTGCGGAGTTTTTGACGTCGTCGCCCATAGCCAAATTGCGCGCACGCTTGTGCGCCGTTTTTACAAAGTTTTCAAATTGCCTCTCGGGTTTGCATTTCTAGCTAAAATTGGTCATAAAATCAATTGTGTCGAGACGGTTTTTGAATTTGAGGCCTCGGGTGCGGAGTTTTTGACGTTGTCGCCCATAGCCAAATTGCGCGCAGACTTGTGCGCCGTTTTTACAAAGTTTTTAGATTGCCTCTCGGGTTAGAATTTCCCACTGAATTGGCCATAGAATCAATTGTGTCGAGACGGTTTTTGAATTTGAGGCCTCGGGTGCGGAGTTTTTGACGTCGTCGCCCATAGCCAAATGGCGCGCACGCTTGTGCGCCGTTTTTACAAAGTTTTCAAATTGCCTCTCGGGTTTGCATTCCTAGCTAAAATTGGTCATAGAATCAATTGTGTCGAGACGGTTTTTGAATTTGAGGCCTCGTGTGCGGAGTTTTTGACGTCGTCGCCCCTAACCAAATTGCGCGCACGCTTGTGCGCCGTTTTTACAAAGTTTTCAGATTGCCATTCGGGTTTGCATTTCTAGCTGAATTGGCCATAGAATCAATTGTGTCGAGACGGTTTTTGAATTTGAGGCCTCGGGTGCGGAGTTTTTGACGTCGTCGCCCATAGTCAAATTTCGCGCACGGTTGTGCGCCGTTTTTACAAAGTTTTCAGATTGCCTCTCGGGTTTGCATTACTAGCTGAATTGGCCATAGAATCAATTGTGTCGAGACGGTTTTTGAATTTGAGGCCTCGGGTGCGGAGTTTTTGACGTCGTCGCCCATAGCCAAATTGCGCGCACGCTTGTGCGCCGTTTTTACAAAGTTTTCAAATTGCCTCTCGGGTTTGCATTTCTAGCTAAAATTGGTCATAAAATCAATTGTGTCGAGACGGTTTTTGAATTTGAGGCCTCGGGTGCGGAGTTTTTGACGTCGTCGCCCATAGCCAAATTGCGCGCACGCTTGTGCGCCGTTTTTACAAAGTTTTCAGATTGCCTCTCGGGTTTGCATTTCTAGCTGAATTGGCCATAGAATCAAATGTGTCAAGACGGTTTTTGAATTTGAGGCCTCGGGTGCGGAGTTTTTGACGTCGTCGCCCCTAACCAAATTGCGAGCACGCTTGTGCGCCGTTTTTACAAAGTTTTCAAATTGCCTCTCGAGTTTGCATTTCTAGCTGAATTGGCCATAGAATCAATTTTGTCGAGACGGTTTTTGAATTTGAGGCCTCGGGTGCGGAGTTTTTGACGTCGTCGCCCCTAACCAAATTGCGCGCACGCTTGTGCGCCGTTTTTACAAAGTTTTCAGATTGCCATTCGGGTTTGCATTTCTAGCTGAATTGGCCATAGAATCAATTGTGTCGAGATGGTTTTTGAATTTGAGGCCTCGGGTGCGGAGATTTTGACGTCGTCGCCCATAGTCAAATTGCGCGCACGGTTGTGCGCCGTTTTTACAAAGTTTTCAGATTGCCTCTCGGGTTTGCATTTCTAGCTGAATTGGCCATAGAATCAATTGTGTCGAGACGGTTTTTGAATTTGAGGCCTCGGGTGCGGAGTTTTTGACGTCGTCGCCCATAGCCAAATTGCGCGCACGCTTGTGCGCCGTTTTTAGAAAGTTTTCAGATTGCCTCTCGGGTTTGCATTTCTAGCTAAATTGGCCATAGAATCAATTGTGTCGAGACGGTTTTTGAATTTGAGGCCTCGGGTGCGGAGTTTTTAACGTCGTCGCCCATAGTCAAATTGCGCGCACGCTTGTGCACCGTTTTTACAAAGTTTTCAGATTGCCTCTCGGGTTTGCATTACTAGCTGAATTGGCCATAGAATCAATTGTGTCGAGACGGTTTTTGAATTTGAGGCCTCGGGTGCGGAGTTTTTGACGTCGTCGCCCATAGCCAAATTGCGCGCACGCTTGTGCGCCGTTTTTACAAAGTTTTCAAATTGCCTCTCGGGTTTGCATCCCTAGCTAAAATTGGTCATAGAATCAATTGTGTCGAGACGGTTTTTGAATTTGAGGCCTCGGGTGCGGAGTTTTTGACGTCGTCGCCCATATCCAAATTGCGCGTAGGCTTGTGCGCCGTTTTTACAAAGTTTTCAGATTGCCTCTCGGGTTTGAATTTCCCACTGAATTGGCCATAGAATCAATTGTGTCGAGTCGGTTTTTGAATTTGAGGCCTCTGGTGCGGAGTTTTTTACGTCGACGCCCATAGCCAAATTGCGTGCACGCTTGTGCGCCGTTTTTACAAAGTTTTCAGATTGCCTCTCGGGTTTGCATTTCTAGCTGAATTGGCCATAGAATCAATTTTGTCGAGACGGTTTTTGAATTTGAGGCCTCGGGTGCGGAGTTTTTGACGTCGTCGCCCCTAACCAAATTGCGCGCACGCTTGTGCTCCGTTTTTACAAAGTTTTCAGATTGCCATTCGGGTTTGCATTTCTAGCTTAATTGGCCATAGAATCAATTGTGTCGAGACGGTTTTTGAATTTGAGGCCTCGGGTGCGGAGTTTTTGACGTCGTCGCCCATAGTCAAATTGCGCGCACGGTTGTGCGCCGTTTTTACAAAGTTTTCAGATTGCCTCTCGGGTTTGCATCTCTAGCTGAATTGGCCATAGAATCAATTGTGTCGAGACGGTTTTTGAATTTGAGGCTTCGGGTGCGGAGTTTTTGACGTCGTCGCCCATAGCCAAATTGTGCGCACGCTTGTGCGCCGTTTTTACAAAGTTTTCAAATTGCCTCTCGGGTTTGCATTCCTAGCTGAATTGGCCATATAATCAATTGTGTCGAGATGGTTTTTGAATTTGAGGCCTCGGGTGCGGAGTTTTTGACGTCGTCGCCCCTAACCAAATTGCGCGCACGCTTGTGCGCCGTTTTTACAAAGTTTTCAGATTGCCATTCGGGTTTGCATTTCTAGCTGAATTGGCCAAAGAATCAATTGTGTCGAGACGGTTTTTGAATTTGAGGCCTCGGGTGCGGAGTTTTTGACGTCGTCGCCCAAAGTCAAATTTCGCACACGGTTGTGCGCCGTTTTTACAAAGTTTTCAGATTGCCTCTCGGGTTTGCATTACTAGCTGAATTGGCCATAGAATCAATTGTGTCGAGACGGTTTTTGAATTTGAGGCCTCGGGTGCGGAGTTTTTGATGTCGTCGCCCATAGCCAAATTGCGCGCACGCTTGTGCGCCATTTTTACAAAGTTTTCAGATTGCCTCTCGGGTTTGCATTCCTAGCTGAATTGGCCATATAATCAATTTTGTCGAGACGGTTTTTGAATTTGAGGCCTCGGGTGCGGAGTTTTTGACGACGTCGCCCATAGCCAAACTTGCGCGCATGGTTGTGTGCCATTTTTACAAAGTTTTCAGATTGCCTCCCAAGTTTGCATCCCTCACTGAATTGGCCATAGAATCAATTGTTTCGAGACGGTTTTTGTATTTGAGGCCTCGGGTGCGGAGTTTTTGACGTCGTCGCCCATAGCCAAATTGCGCGCACGCTTGTGCGCCGTTTTTACAAAGTTTTCAAATTGCCTCTCGGGTTTGCATTTCCAGCTAAAATTGATCATAGAATCAATTGTGTCGAGATGGTTTTTGAATTTGAGGCCTCGGGTGCGGAGTTTTTGACGTCGTCGCCCCTAACCAAATTGCGCGCACGCTTGTGCGCCGTTTTTACAAAGTTTTCAGATTGCCATTCGGGTTTGCACTTCTAGCAGAATTGGCCAAAGAATCAATTGTGTCGAGACGGTTTTTGAATTTGAGGCCTCGGGTGCGGAGTTTTTGACGTCGTCGCCCAAAGTCAAATTTCGCACACGGTTGTGCGCCGTTTTTACAAAGTTTTCAGATTGCCTCTCGGGTTTGCATTTCTAGCTGAATTGGCCATAGAATCAATTGTATCGAGACGGTTTTTGAATTTGAGGCCTCGGGTGCGGAGTTTTTGACGTCGTCGCCTATAGCCAAATTGCGCGCACGCTTGTGCGCCGTTTTTACAAAGTTTTCAGATTGCCTCTCGGGTTTGCATTTCTAGCTAAAATTGGTCATAGAATCAATTGTGTCGAGACGGTTTTTGAATTTGAGGCCTCGGGTGCGGAGTTTTTGACGTCGTCGCCCATAGCCAAATTGCGCGCACGCTTGTGCGGCGTTTATACAAAGTTTTTAGATTGCCTCTCGGGTTTGAATTTCCCACTGAATTGGCCATAGAATCAATTGTGTCGAGACGGTTTTTGAATTTGAGGCCTCGGGTGCGGAGTTTTTGACGTCGTCGCCCATAGCCAAATTGCGCGCACGCTTGTGCGCCGTTTTTACAAAGTTTTCAGATAGCCTCTCGGGTTTGCATTTCCAGCTAAAATTGATCATAGAATCAATTGTGTCGAGATGGTTTTTGAATTTGAGGCCTCGGGTGCGGAGTTTTTGACGTCGTCGCCCCTAACCAAATTGCGCGCACGCTTGTGCGCCGTTTTTACAAAGTTTTCAGATTGCCATTCGGGTTTGCACTTCTAGCAGAATTGGCCAAAGAATCAATTGTGTCGAGACGGTTTTTGAATTTGAGGCCTCGGGTGCGGAGTTTTTGACGTCGTCGCCCAAAGTCAAATTTCGCACACGGTTGTGCGCCGTTTTTACAAAGTTTTCAGATTGCCTCTCGGGTTTGCATTTCTAGCTGAATTGGCCATAGAATCAATTGTGTCGAGACGGTTTTTGAATTTGAGGCCTCGGGTGCGGAGTTTTTGACGTCGTCGCCCATAGCCAAATTGCGCGCACGCTTGTGCGCCGTTTTTACAAAGTTTTCAAATTGCCTCTCGGGTTTGCATTTCTAGCTAAAATTGGTCATAGAATCAATTGTGTCGAGACGGTTTTTGAATTTGAGGCCTCGGGTGCGGAGTTTTTGACGTCGTCGCCCATAGCCAAATTGCGCGCACGCTTTTGCGCCGTTTTTACAAAGTTTTCAGATTGCCTCTCGGGTTTGCATCCCTAGCTGAATTGGCCATAGAATCAATTGTGTCGAGACGGTTTTTGAATTTGAGGCCTCGGGTGCGGAGTTTTGGACGTCGTCGCCCATAGTCAAATTGCGCGCACGCTTGTGCGCCGTTTTTACAAAGTTTTCAGATTGCCTCTCGGGTTTGCATTAGTAGCTGAATTGGCCATAGAATCAATTTTGTCGAGACGGTTTTTTAATTTGAGGCCTCGGGTGCGGAGTTTTTGACGTCGTCGCCCATAGCCAAATTGCGCGCACGCTTGTGCGCCGTTTTTACAAAGTTTTCAAATTGCCTCTCTGGTTTGCATTTCTAGCTAAAATTGGTCATAGAATCAATTGTGTCGAGACGGTTTTTGAATTTGAGGTCTCGGGTGCGGAGTTTTTGACGTCGTCGCCCATAGCCAAATTGCGCGCAGGCTTGTGCGCCGTTTTTACAAAGTTTTCAGATTGCCTCTCGGGTTTGAATTTCCCACTGAATTGGCCATAGAATCAATTGTGTCGACACGGTTTTTTAATTTGAGGCCTCGGGTGCGGAGTTTTTGACGTCGTCGCCCATAGCCAAATTGCGCGCACGCTTGTGCGCCGTTTTTACAAAGTTTTCAGATTGCCTCTCGGGTTTGCATTTCTAGCTGAATTGGCCATAGAATCAATTGTGTCGAGACGGTTTTTGAATTTGAGGCCTCGGGTGCGGAGTTTTTGACGTCGTCGCCCATAGTCAAATTGCGCGCACGCTTGTGCGCCGTTTTTACAAAGTTTTCAGATTGCCTCTCGGGTTTGCATTAGTAGCTGAATTGGCCATAGAATCAATTTTTCGAGACGGTTTTTGAATTTGAGGCCTCGGGTGCGGAGTTTTTGACGTCGTCGCCCATAGCCAAATTGCGCGCACGCTTGTGCGCCGTTTTTACAAAGTTTTCAAATTGCCTCTCGGGTTTGCATCTCTAGCTAAAATTGGTCATAGAATCAATTGTGTCGAGACGGTTTTTGAATTTGAGGCCTCGGGTGCGGAGTTTTTGACGTCGTCGCCCATAGCCAAATTGCGCGCAGACTTGTGCGCCGTTTTTACAAAGTTTTTAGATTGCCTCTCGGGTTTGAATTTCCCACTGAATTGGCCATAGAATCAATTGTGTCGAGACGGTTTTTGAATTTGAGGCCTCGGGTGCGGAGTTTTTGACGTCGTCGCCCATAGCCAAATGGCGCGCACGCTTGTGCGCCGTTTTTACAAAGTTTTCAAATTGCCTCTCGGGTTTGCATGCCTAGCTAAAATTGGTCATAGAATCAATTGTGTTGAGACGGTTTTTGAATTTGAGGCTTCGGGTGCGGAGTTTTTGACGTCGTCGCCCCTAACCAAATTGCGCGCACGCTTGTGCGCCGTTTTTACAAAGTTTTCAGATTGCCATTCGGGTTTGCATTTCTAGCTGAATTGGCCATAGAATCAATTGTGTCGAGACGGTGTTTGAATTTGAGGCCTCGGGTGCAGAGTTTTTGACGTCGTCGCCCATAGTAAAATTTCGCGCACGGTTGTGCGCCGTTTTTACAAAGTTTTCAGATTGCCTCTCGGGTTTGCATTACTAGCTGAATTGGCCATAGAATCAATTGTGTCGAGACGGTTTTTGAATTTGAGGCCTCGGGTGCGGAGTTTTTGACGTCGTCGCCCATAGCCAAATTGCGCGCACGCTTGTGCGCCGTTTTTACAAAGTTTTCAAATTGCCTCTCGGGTTTGCATCTCCAGCTAAAATTGGTCATCAAATCAATTGTGTCGAGAGGGTTTTTGAATTTGAGGCCTCGGGTGCGGAGTTTTTGACGTCGTCGCCCATAGCCAAATTGCGCGCACGCTTGTGCGCCGTTTTTACAAAGTTTTCAGATTGCCTCTCGGGTTTGCATTTCTAGCTGAATTGGCCATAGAATCAAATGTGTCAAGACGGTTTTTGAATTTGAGGCCTCGGGTGCGGAGTTTTTGACGTCGTCGCCCCTAACCAAATTGCGCGCACGCTTGTGCGCCGTTTTTACAAAGTTTTCAAATTGCCTCTCGGGTTTGCATTTCTAGCTAAAATTGGTCATAGAATCAATTGTGTCGAGACGGTTTTTGAATTTGAGGCCTCGGGTGCGGAGTTTTTGACGTCGTCGCCCCTAATCAAATTGCGCGCACGCTCGTGCGCCGTTTTTACAAAGTTTTCAGATTGCCTCTCGGGTTTGCATTTCTAGCTGAATTGGCCATAGAATCAATTTTGTCGAGACGGTTTTTGAATTTGAGGCCTCGGGTGCGGAGTTTTTGACGTCGTCGCCCCTAACCAAATTGCGCGCACGCTTGTGCGCCGTTTTTACAAAGTTTTCAGATTGCCATTCGGGTTTGCATTTCTAGCTGAATTGGCCATAGAATCAATTTTGTCGAGACGGTTTTTGAATTTGAGGCCTCGGGTGCGGAGTTTTTGACGTCGTCGCCCCTAACCAAATTGCGCGCACGCTTGTGCTCCGTTTTTACAAAGTTTTCAGATTGCCATTCGGGTTTGCATTTCTAGCTTAATTGGCCATAGCATCAATTGTGTCGAGACGGTTTTTGAATTTGAGGCCTCGGGTGCGGAGTTTTTGACGTCGTCGCCCATAGTCAAATTGCGCGCACGGTTGTGCGCCGTTTTTACAAAGTTTTCAGATTGCCTCTCGGGTTTGCATCTCTAGCTGAATTGGCCATAGAATCAATTGTGTCGAGACGGTTTTTGAATTTGGGGCTTCGGGTGCGGAGTTTTTGACGTCGTCGCCCATAGCCAAATTGCGCGCACGCTTGTGCGCCGTTTTTACAAAGTTTTCAAATTGCCTCTCGGGTTTGCATTTCCAGCTAAAATTGATCATAGAATCAATTGTGTCGAGATGGTTTTTGAATTTGAGGCCTCGGGTGCGGAGTTTTTGACGTCGTCGCCCCTAACCAAATTGCGCGCACGCTTGTGCGCCGTTTTTACAAAGTTTTCAGATTGCCATTCGGGTTTGCATTTCTAGCTGAATTGGCCAAAGAATCAATTGTGTCGAGATGGTTTTTGAATTTGAGGCCTCGGGTGCAGAGTTTTTGACGTCGTCGCCCAAAGTCAAATTTCGCACACGGTTGTGCGCCGTTTTTACAAAGTTTTCAGATTGCCTCTCGGGTTTGCATTACTAGCTGAATTGGCCATATAATCAATTGTGTCGAGACGGTTTTTGAATTTGAGGCCTCGGGTGCGGAGTTTTTGATGTCGTCGCCCATAGCCAAACTTGCGCGCATGGTTGTGTGCCATTTTTACAAAGTTTTCAGATTGCCTCCCAAGTTTTCATCCCTCACTGAATTGGCCATAGAATCAATTGTTTCGAGACGGTTTTTGTATTTGAGGCCTCGGGTGCGGAGTTTTTGACGTCGTCGCCCATAGCCAAATTGCGCGCACGCTTGTGCGCCGTTTTTACAAAGTTTTCAGATTGCCTCTCGGGTTTGCATTTCTAGCTGAATTGGCCATAGAATCAATTGTGTCGAGACGGTTTTTGAATTTGAGGCCTCGGGTGCGGAGTTTTTGACGTCGTCGCCTATAGCCAAATTGCGCGCACGCTTGTGCGCCGTTTTTACAAAGTTTTCAGATTGCCTCTAGGGTTTGCATTTCTAGCTAAAATTGGTCATAGAATCAATTGTGTCGAGACGGTTTTTGAATTTGAGGCCTCGGGTGCGGAGTTTTTGACGTCGTCGCCCATAGCCAAATTGCGCGCACGCTTGTGCGCCGTTTTTACAAAGTTTTCAGATTGCCTCTCGGGTTTGAATTTCCCACTGAATTGGCCATAGAATCAATTGTGTCGAGACGGTTTTTGAATTTGAGGCCTCGGGTGCGGAGTTTTTGATGTCGTCGCCCATAGCCAAATTGCGCGCACGCTTGTGCGCCGTTTTTACAAAGTTTTCAGATTGCCTCTCGGGTTTGCATTCCTAGCTGAATTGGCCATATAATCAATTTTGTCGAGACGGTTTTTGAATTTGAGGCCTCGGGTGCGGAGTTTTTGACGTCGTCGCCCATAGCCAAACTTGCGCGCATGGTTGTGTGCCATTTTTACAAAGTTTTCAGATTGCCTCCCAAGTTTGCAATCCTCACTGAATTGGCCATAGAATCAATTGTGTCGAGACGGTTTTTGAATTTGAGGCCTCGGGTGCAGAGTTTTTGACGTCGTCGCCCATAGCCAAATTGCGCGCACGCTTGTGCGCCGTTTTTACAAAGTTTTCAGATTGCCTCTCGGGTTTGCATTTCTAGCTGAATTGGCCATAGAATCAATTGTGTCGAGACAGTTTTTGAATTTGAGGCCTCGGGTGCGGAGTTTTTGACGTCGTCGCCCATAGCCAAATTGCGCGCACGCTTGTGCGCCGTTTTTACAAAGTTTTCAGATTGCCTCTCGAGTTTGCATTTCTAGCTAAAATTGGTCATAAAATCAATTGTGTCGAGACGGTTTTTGAATTTGAGGTCTCGGGTGCGGAGTTTTTGACGTCGTCGCCCATAGCCAAATTGGGCGCACGCTTGTGCGCCGTTTTTACAAAGTTTTCAATTACCTCTCGGGTTTGAATTTCCCACTGAATTGGCCATAGAATCAATTGTGTCGAGACGGTTTTTGAATTTGAGGCCTCAGGTGCGGTGTTTTTGACGTCGTCGCCCATAGCCAAACTTGCGCGCATGGTTGTGTGCCATTTTTACAAAGTTTTCAGATTGCCTCCCAAGTTTGCATCCCTCACTGAATTGGCCATAGAATCAATTGTGTCGAGACGGTTTTTGAATTTGAGGCCTCGGGTGCGGAGTTTTTGACGTCGTCTCCCATAGCCAAATTGCGCGCACGCCTGTGCGCCATTTTTACAAAGTTTTCAGATTGCCTCTCGGGTTTGCATTCCTAGCTGAATTGGCCATAGAATCAATTGTGTCGAGACGGTTTTTGAATTTGAGGCCTCGGGTGCGGAGTTTTTGACGTCGTCGCCCATAGCCAAATTGCGCGCACGCTTGTGCGCCATTTTTACAAAGTTTTCAGATTGCCTCTCGGGTTTGCATTTCTAGCTGAATTGGCCATAGAATCAATTGTGTCGAGACGGTTTTTGAATTTGAGGCCTCGGGTGCGGTGTTTTTGACGTCGTCGCCTATAGCCAAATTGCGCGCACGCTTGTGCGCCGTTTTTACAAAGTTTTCAGATTGCCTCTCGGGTTTGCATTTCTAGCTAAAATTGGTCATAGAATCAATTGTGTCGAGACGGTTTTTGAATTTGAGGCCTCGGGTGCGGAGTGTTTGACGTCGTCGCCCATAGCCAAATTGCGCGCACGCTTGTGCGCCGTTTTTACAAAGTTTTCAGATTGCCTCTCGGGTTTGAATTTCCCACTGAATTGGACATAGAATCAATTGTGTCGAGACGGTTTTTGAATTTGAGGCCTCGGGTGCGGAGTTATTGATGTCGTCGCCCATAGCCAAATTGCGCGCACGCTTGTGCGCCGTTTTTACAAAGTTTTCAGATTGCCTCTCGGGTTTGCATTTCCAGCTGAATTGGCCATAGAATCAATTTTGTCGAGACGGTTTTTGAATTTGAAGCCTCGGGTGCGGAGTTTTTGACGTCGTCGCCCATAGCCAAACTTGCGCGCATGGTTGTGTGCCATTTTTACAAAGTTTTCAGATTGCCTCCCAAGTTTGCGTCCCTCACTGAATTGGCCATAGAATCAATTATGTCGAGACGGTTTTTGAATTTGAGGCCTCGGGTGCGGAGTTTTTGACGTCGTCGCCCATAGCCAAATTGCGCGCACGCTTGTGCGCCGTTTTTACAAAGTTTTCAGATTGCCTCTCGGGTTTGCGTTTCAAGCTGAATTGGCCATAGAATCAATTGTGTCGAGACGGTTTTTGAATTTGAGGCCTCGAGTGCGGAGTTTTTTACGTCGTCGCCCATAGCCAAATTGCGCGCACGCTTGTGCGCCGTTTTTACAAAGTTTTCAGATTGCCTCTCGGGTTTGCATTTCTAGCTAAAATTGGTCATAAAATCAATTGTGTCGAGACGGTTTTTGAATTTGAGGTCTCGGGTGCAGAGTTTTTGACGTCGTCGCCCATAGCCAAATTGCGCGCACGCTTGTGCGCCGTTTTTACAAAGTTTTCAGATTGCCTCTCGGGTTTGCATTTCTAGCTGAATTGGCCATAGAATCAATTGTGTCGAGACGGTTTTTGAATTTGAGGCCTCGGGTGCGGTGTTTTTGACGTCGTCGCCTATAGCCAAATTGCGCGCACGCTTGTGCGCCGTTTTTACAAAGTTTTCAGATTGCCTCTCGGGTTTGCATTTCTAGCTAAAATTGGTCATAGAATCAATTGTGTCGAGACGGTTTTTGAATTTGAGGCCTCGGGTGCGGAGTTTTTGACGTTGTCGCCCATAGCCAAATTGCGCGCACGCTTGTGCGCCGTCTTTACAAAGTTTTCAGATTGCCTCTCGGGTTTGCATTTCTAGCTGAATTGGCCATAGAATCAATTGTGTCGAGACGGTTTTTGAATTTGAGGCCTCGGGTGCGGTGTTTTTGACGTCGTCGCCTATAGCCAAATTGCGCGCACGCTTGTGCGCCGTTTTTACAAAGTTTTCAGATTGCCTCTCGGGTTTGCATTTCTAGCTAAAATTGGTCATAGAATCAATTGTGTCGAGACGGTTTTTGAATTTGAGGCCTCGGGTGCGGAGTGTTTGACGTCGTCGCCCATAGCCAAATTGCGCGCACGCTTGTGCGCCGTTTTTACAAAGTTTTCAGATTGCCTCTCGGGTTTGAATTTCCCACTGAATTGGACATAGAATCAATTGTGTCGAGACGGTTTTTGAATTTGAGGCCTCGGGTGCGGAGTTTTTGATGTCGTCGCCCATAGCCAAATTGCGCGCACGCTTGTGCGCCGTTTTTACAAAGTTTTCAGATTGCCTCTCGGGTTTGCATTTCCAGCTGAATTGGCCATAGAATCAATTTTGTCGAGACGGTTTTTGAATTTGAAGCCTCGGGTGCGGAGTTTTTGACGTCGTCGCCCATAGCCAAACTTGCGCGCATGGTTGTGTGCCATTTTTACAAAGTTTTCAGATTGCCTCCCAAGTTTGCGTCCCTCACTGAATTGGCCATAGAATCAATTATGTCGAGACGGTTTTTGAATTTGAGGCCTCGGGTGCGGAGTTTTTGACGTCGTCGCCCATAGCCAAATTGCGCGCACGCTTGTGCGCTGTTTTTACAAAGTTTTCAGATTGCCTCTCGGGTTTGCATTTCTAGCTGAATTGGCCATAGAATCAATTGTGTCGAGACGGTTTTTGAATTTGAGGCCTCGAGTGCAGAGTTTTTGACGTCGTCGCCCATAGCCAAATTGCGCGCACGCTTGTGCGCCGTTTTTACAAAGTTTTCAGATTGCCTCTCGGGTTTGCATTTCTAGCTAAAATTGGTCATAAAATCAATTGTGTCGAGACGGTTTTTGAATTTGAGGTCTCGGGTGCAGAGTTTTTGACGTCGTCGCCCATAGCCAAATTGCGCGCACGCTTGTGCGCCGTTTTTACAAAGTTTTCAGATTGCCTCTCGGGTTTGCATGTCTAGCTGAATTGGCCATAGAATCAATTGTGTCGAGACGGTTTTTGAATTTGAGGCCTCGGGTGCGGTGTTTTTGACGTCGTCGCCTATAGCCAAATTGCGCGCACGCTTGTGCGCCGTTTTTACAAAGTTTTCAGATTGCCTCTCGGGTTTGCATTTCTAGCTAAAATTGGTCATAGAATCAATTGTGTCGAGACGGTTTTTGAATTTGAGGCCTCGGGTGCGGAGTGTTTGACGTCGTCGCCCATAGCCAAATTGCGCGCACGCTTGTGCGCCGTTTTTACAAAGTTTTCAGATTGCCTCTCGGGTTTGAATTTCCCACTGAATTGGACATAGAATCAATTGTGTCGAGACGGTTTTTGAATTTGAGGCCTCGGGTGCGGAGTTTTTGATGTCGTCGCCCATAGCCAAATTGCGCGCACGCTTGTGCGCCGTTTTTACAAAATTTTCAGATTGCCTCTCGGGTTTGCATTTCCAGCTGAATTGGCCATAGAATCAATTTTGTCGAGACGGTTTTTGAATTTGAAGCCTCGGGTGCGGAGTTTTTGACGTCGTCGCCCATAGCCAAACTTGCGCGCATGGTTGTGTGCCATTTTTACAAAGTTTTCAGATTGCCTCCCAAGTTTGCGTCCCTCACTGAATTGGCCATAGAATCAATTATGTCGAGACGGTTTTTGAATTTGAGGCCTCGGGTGCGGAGTTTTTGACGTCGTCGCCCATAGCCAAATTGCGCGCACGCTTGTGCGCCGTTTTTACAAAGTTTTCAGATTGCCTCTCGGGTTTGCATTTCAAGCTGAATTGGCCATAGAATCAATTGTGTCGAGACGGTTTTTGAATTTGAGGCCTCGAGTGCGGAGTTTTTTACGTCGTCGCCCATAGCGAAATTGCGCGCACGCTTGTGCGCCGTTTTTACAAAGTTTTCAGATTGCCTCTCGGGTTTGCATTTCTAGCTAAAATTGGTCATAAAATCAATTGTGTCGAGACGGTTTTTGAATTTGAGGTCTCGGGTGCAGAGTTTTTGACGTCGTCGCCCATAGCCAAATTGCGCGCACGCTTGTGCGCCGTTTTTACAAAGTTTTCAGATTGCCTCTCGGGTTTGCATTTCTAGCTGAATTGGCCATAGAATCAATTGTGTCGAGACGGTTTTTGAATTTGAGGCCTCGGGTGCGGTGTTTTTGACGTCGTCGCCTATAGCCAAATTGCGCGCACGCTTGTGCGCCGTTTTTACAAAGTTTTCAGATTGCCTCTCGGGTTTGCATTTCTAGCTAAAATTGGTCATAGAATCAATTGTGTCGAGACGGTTTTTGAATTTGAGGCCTCGGGTGCGGAGTTTTTGACGTTGTCGCCCATAGCCAAATTGCGCGCACGCTTGTGCGCCGTCTTTACAAAGTTTTCAGATTGCCTCTCGGGTTTGCATTTCTAGCTGAATTGGCCATAGAATCAATTGTGTCGAGACGGTTTTTGAATTTGAGGCCTCGGGTGCGGTGTTTTTGACGTCGTCGCCTATAGCCAAATTGCGCGCACGCTTGTGCGCCGTTTTTACAAAGTTTTCAGATTGCCTCTCGGGTTTGCATTTCTAGCTAAAATTGGTCATAGAATCAATTGTGTCGAGACGGTTTTTGAATTTGAGGCCTCGGGTGCGGAGTGTTTGACGTCGTCGCCCATAGCCAAATTGCGCGCACGCTTGTGCGCCGTTTTTACAAAGTTTTCAGATTGCCTCTCGGGTTTGAATTTCCCACTGAATTGGACATAGAATCAATTGTGTCGAGACGGTTTTTGAATTTGAGGCCTCGGGTGCGGAGTTTTTGATGTCGTCGCCCATAGCCAAATTGCGCGCACGCTTGTGCGCCGTTTTTACAAAGTTTTCAGATTGCCTCTCGGGTTTGCATTTCCAGCTGAATTGGCCATAGAATCAATTTTGTCGAGACGGTTTTTGAATTTGAAGCCTCGGCTGCGGAGTTTTTGACGTCGTCGCCCATAGCCAAACTTGCGCGCATGGTTGTGTGCCATTTTTACAAAGTTTTCAGATTGCCTCCCAAGTTTGCGTCCCTCACTGAATTGGCCATAGAATCAATTATGTCGAGACGGTTTTTGAATTTGAGGCCTCGGGTGCGGAGTTTTTGACGTCGTCGCCCATAGCCAAATTGCGCGCACGCTTGTGCGCTGTTTTTACAAAGTTTTCAGATTGCCTCTCGGGTTTGCATTTCTAGCTGAATTGGCCATAGAATCAATTGTGTCGAGACGGTTTTTGAATTTGAGGCCTCGAGTGCAGAGTTTTTGACGTCGTCGCCCATAGCCAAATTGCGCGCACGCTTGTGCGCCGTTTTTACAAAGTTTTCAGATTGCCTCTCGGGTTTGCATTTCTAGCTAAAATTGGTCATAAAATCAATTGTGTCGAGACGGTTTTTGAATTTGAGGTCTCGGGTGCAGAGTTTTTGACGTCGTCGCCCATAGCCAAATTGCGCGCACGCTTGTGCGCCGTTTTTACAAAGTTTTCAGATTGCCTCTCGGGTTTGCATGTCTAGCTGAATTGGCCATAGAATCAATTGTGTCGAGACGGTTTTTGAATTTGAGGCCTCGGGTGCGGTGTTTTTGACGTCGTCGCCTATAGCCAAATTGCGCGCACGCTTGTGCGCCGTTTTTACAAAGTTTTCAGATTGCCTCTAGGGTTTGCATTTCTAGCTAAAATTGGTCATAGAATCAATTGTGTCGAGACGGTTTTTGAATTTGAGGCCTCGGGTGCGGAGTTTTTGACGTTGTCGCCCATAGCCAAATTGCGCGCACGCTTGTGCGCCGTCTTTACAAAGTTTTCAGATTGCCTCTCGGGTTTGCATTTCTAGCTGAATTGGCCATAGAATCAATTGTGTCGAGACGGTTTTTGAATTTGAGGCCTCGGGTGCGGAGTTTTTGACGTCGTCGCCCATAGCCAAACTTGCGTGCATGGTTGTGTGCCATTTTTACAAAGTTTTCAGATTGCCTCCCAAGTTTGCATCCCTCACTGAATTGGCCATAGAATCAATTGTGTCGAGACGGTTTTTGAATTTGAGGCCTCGGGTGCGGAGTTTTTGACGTCGTCGCCCATAGCCAAATTGCGCGCACGCTTGTGTGCCATTTTTACAAAGTTTTCAGATTGCCTCTCGGGTTTGCATTTCTAGCTGAATTGGCCATAGAATCAATTGTGTCGAGACGGTTTTTGAATTTGAGGCCTCGAGTGCGGAGTTTTTGACGTCGTCGCCCATAGCCAAATTGCGCGCACGCTTGTGCGCCGTTTTTACAAAGTTTTCAGATTGCCTCTCGGGTTTGCATTTCAAGCTAAAATTGGTCATAAAATCAATTGTGTCGAGACGGTTTTTGAATTTGAGGTCTCGGGTGCGGAGTTTTTGACGTCGTCGCCCATAGCCAAATTGCGCGCACGCTTGTGCGCCGTTTTTACAAAGTTTTCAGATTGCCTCTCGGGTTTGCATTTCTAGCTGAATTGGCCATAGAATCAATTGTGTCGAGACGGTTTTTGAATTTGAGGCCTCGGGTGCGGTGTTTTTGACGTCGTCGCCTATAGCCAAATTGCGCGCACGCTTGTGCGCCGTTTTTACAAAGTTTTCAGATTGCCTCTCGGGTTTGCATTTCTAGCTAAAATTGGTCATAGAATCAATTGTGTCGAGACGGTTTTTGAATTTGAGGCCTCGGGTGCGGAGTTTTTGACGTTGTCGCCCATAGCCAAATTGCGCGCACGCTTGTGCGCCGTCTTTACAAAGTTTTCAGATTGCCTCTCGGGTTTGCATTTCTAGCTGAATTGGCCATATAATCAATTGTGTCGAGACGGTTTTTGAATTTGAGGCCTCGGGTGCGGAGTTTTTGACGTCGTCGCCCATAGCCAAACTTGCGTGCATGGTTGTGTGCCATTTTTACAAAGTTTTCAGATTGCCTCCCAAGTTTGCATCCCTCACTGAATTGGCCATAGAATCAATTGTGTCGAGACGGTTTTTGAATTTGAGGCCTCGGGTGCGGAGTTTTTGACGTCGTCGCCCATAGCCAAATTGCGCGCACGCTTGTGTGCCATTTTTACAAAGTTTTCAGATTGCCTCTCGGGTTTGCATTTCTAGCTGAATTGGCCATAGAATCAATTGTGTCGAGACGGTTTTTGAATTTGAGGCCTCGAGTGCGGAGTTTTTGACGTCGTCGCCCATAGCCAAATTGCGCGCACGCTTGTGCGCCGTTTTTACAAAGTTTTCAGATTGCCTCTCGGGTTTGCATTTCAAGCTAAAATTGGTCATAAAATCAATTGTGTCGAGACGGTTTTTGAATTTGAGGTCTCGGGTGCGGAGTTTTTGACGTCGTCGCCCATAGCCAAATTGCGCGCACGCTTGTGCGCCGTTTTTACAAAGTTTTCAGATTGCCTCTCGGGTTTGCATTTCTAGCTGAATTGGCCATAGAATCAATTGTGTCGAGACGGTTTTTGAATTTGAGGCCTCGGGTGCGGTGTTTTTGACGTCGTCGCCTATAGCCAAATTGCGCGCACGCTTGTGCGCCGTTTTTACAAAGTTTTCAGATTGCCTCTCGGGTTTGCATTTCTAGCTAAAATTGGTCATAGAATCAATTGTGTAGAGACGGTTTTTGAATTTGAGGCCTCGGGTGCGGAGTTTTTGACGTCGTCGCCCATAGCCAAATTGCGCGCACGCTTGTGCGCCGTTTTTACAAAGTTTTCAGATTGCCTCTCGGGTTTGAATTTCCCACTGAATTGGCCATAGAATCAATTGTGTCGAGACGGTTTTTGAATTTGAGGCCTCGGGTGCGGAGTTTTTGATGTCGTCGCCCATAGCCAAACTTGCGCGCATGGTTGTGTGCCATTTTTACAAAGTTTTCAGATTGCCTCCCAAGTTTGCATCTCTCACTGAATTGGCCATAGAATCAATTGTGTCGAGACGGTTTTTGAATTTGAGGCCTCGGGTGCGGAGTTTTTGACGTCGTCTCCCATAGCCAAATTGCGCGCACGCCTGTGCGCCATTTTTACAAAGTTTTCAGATTGCCTCTCGGGTTTGCATTTCTAGCTGAATTGGCCATAGAATCAATTGTGTCGAGACGGTTTTTGAATTTGAGGCCTCGGGTGCGGAGTTTTTGACGTCGTCGCCCATAGCCAAACTTGCGTACATGGTTGTGTGCCATTTTTACAAAGTTTTCAGATTGCCTCCCAAGTTTGCATCCCTCACTGAATTGGCCATAGAATCAATTGTGTCGAGACGGTTTTTGAATTTGAGGCCTCGGGTGCGGAGTTTTTGACGTCGTCGCCCATAGCCAAATTGCGCGCACGCTTGTGCGCCATTTTTACAAAGTTTTCAGATTGCCTCTCGGGTTTGCATTTCTAGCTGAATTGGCCATAGAATCAATTGTGTCGAGACGGTTTTTAAATTTGAGGCCTCGAGTGCGGAGTTTTTGACGTCGTCGCCCATAGCCAAATTGCGCGCACGCTTGTGCGCCGTTTTTACAAAGTTTTCAGATTGCCTCTCGGGTTTGCATTTCAAGCTAAAATTGGTCATAAAATCAATTGTGTCGAGACGGTTTTTGAATTTGAGGTCTCGGGTGCGGAGTTTTTGACGTCGTCGCCCATAGCCAAATTGCGCGCACGCTTGTGCGCCGTTTTTACAAAGTTTTCAGATTGCCTCTCGGGTTTGCATTTCTAGCTGAATTGGCCATAGAATCAATTGTGTCGAGACGGTTTTTGAATTTGAGGCCTCGGGTGCGGTGTTTTTGACGTCGTCGCCTATAGCCAAATTGCGCGCACGCTTGTGCGCCGTTTTTACAAAGTTTTCAGATTGCCTCTCGGGTTTGCATTTCTAGCTAAAATTGGTCATAGAATCAATTGTGTCGAGACGGTTTTTGAATTTGAGGCCTCGGGTGCGGAATTTTTGACGTCGTCGCCCATAGCCAAACTTGCGCGCATGGTTGTGTGCCATTTTTACAAAGTTTTCAGATTGCCTCTCGGGTTTGAATTTCCCACTGAATTGGCCATAGAATCAATTGTGTCGAGACGGTTTTTGAATTTGAGGCCTCAGGTGCGGTGTTTTTGACGTCGTCGCCCATAGCCAAACTTGCGCGCATGGTTGTGTGCCATTTTTACAAAGTTTTCAGATTGCCTCCCAAGTTTGCATCCCTCACTGAATTGGCCATAGAATCAATTGTGTCGAGACGGTTTTTGAATTTGAGGCCTCGGGTGCGGAGTTTTTGACGTCGTCTCCCATAGCCAAATTGCGCGCACGCCTGTGCGCCATTTTTACAAAGTTTTCAGATTGCCTCTCGGGTTTGCATTTCTAGCTGAATTGGCCATAGAATCAATTGTGTCGAGACGGTTTTTGAATTTGAGGCCTCGGGTGCGGAGTTTTTGACGTCGTCGCCCATAGCCAAACTTGCGTGCATGGTTGTGTGCCATTTTTACAAAGTTTTCAGATTGCCTCCCAAGTTTACATCCCTCACTGAATTGGCCATAGAATCAATTGTGTCGAGACGGTTTTTGAATTTGAGGCCTCGGGTGCGGAGTTTTTGACGTCGTCGCCCATAGCCAAATTGCGCGCACGCTTGTGCGCCATTTTTACAAAGTTTTCAGATTGCCTCTCGGGTTTGCATTTCTAGCTGAATTGGCCATAGAATCAATTGTGTCGAGACGGTTTTTGAATTTGAGGCCTCGGGTGCGGAGTTTTTGACGTCGTCGCCCATAGCCAAACTTGCGTGCATGGTTGTGTGCCATTTTTACAAAGTTTTCAGATTGCCTCCCAAGTTTGCATCCCTCACTGAATTGGCCATAGAATCAATTGTGTCGAGACGGTTTTTGAATTTGAGGCCTCGGGTGCGGAGTTTTTGACGTCGTTGCCCATAGCCAAATTGCGCGCAGACTTGTGCGCCGTTTTTACAAAGTTTTTAGATTGCCTCTCGGGTTTGAATTTCCCACTGAATTGGCCATAGAGTCAATTGTGTCGAGACGGTTTTTGAATTTGAGGCCTCGGGTGCGGAGTTTTTGACGTCGTCGCCCATAGCCAAATTGCGCGCACGCTTGTGCGCCGTTTTTACAAAGTTTTCAGATTGCCTCTCGGGTTTGCATTTCTAGCTGAATTGGCCATAGAATCAATTGTGTCGAGACAGTTTTTGAATTTGAGGCCTCGAGTGCGGAGTTTTTGACGTCGTCGCCCATAGCCAAATTGCGCGCACGCTTGTGAGCCGTTTTTACAAAGTTTTCAGATTGCCTCTCGGGTTTGCATTTCTAGCTAAAATTGGTCATAAAATCAATTGTGTCGAGACGGTTTTTGAATTTGAGGTCTCGGGTGCGGAGTTTTTGACGTCGTCGCCCATAGCCAAATTGCGCGCACGCTTGTGCGCCGTTTTTACAAAGTTTTCAGATTGCCTCTCGGGTTTGCATTTCTAGCTGAATTGGCCATAGAATCAATTGTGTCGAGACGGTTTTTGAATTTGAGGCCTCGGGTGCGGTGTTTTTGACGTCGTCGCCTATAGCCAAATTGCGCGCACGCTTGTGCGCCGTTTTTACAAAGTTTTCAGATTGCCTCTCGGGTTTGCATTTCTAGCTAAAATTGGTCATAGAATCAATTGTGTCGAGACGGTTTTTGAATTTGAGGCCTCGGGTGCGGAATTTTTGACGTCGTCGCCCATAGCCAAACTTGCGCGCATGGTTGTGTGCCATTTTTACAAAGTTTTCAGATTGCCTCTCGGGTTTGAATTTCCCACTGAATTGGCCATAGAATCAATTGTGTCGAGACGGTTTTTGAATTTGAGGCCTCAGGTGCGGTGTTTTTGACGTCGTCGCCCATAGCCAAACTTGCGCGCATGGTTGTGTGCCATTTTTACAAAGTTTTCAGATTGCCTCCCAAGTTTGCATCCCTCACTGAATTGGCCATAGAATCAATTGTGTCGAGACGGTTTTTGAATTTGAGGCCTCGGGTGCGGAGTTTTTGACGTCGTCTCCCATAGCCAAATTGCGCGCACGCCTGTGCGCCATTTTTACAAAGTTTTCAGATTGCCTCTCGGGTTTGCATTTCTAGCTGAATTGGCCATAGAATCAATTGTGTCGAGACGGTTTTTGAATTTGAGGCCTCGGGTGCGGAGTTTTTGACGTCGTCGCCCATAGCCAAACTTGCGTGCATGGTTGTGTGCCATTTTTACAAAGTTTTCAGATTGCCTCCCAAGTTTACATCCCTCACTGAATTGGCCATAGAATCAATTGTGTCGAGACGGTTTTTGAATTTGAGGCCTCGGGTGCGGAGTTTTTGACGTCGTCGCCCATAGCCAAATTGCGCGCACGCTTGTGCGCCATTTTTACAAAGTTTTCAGATTGCCTCTCGGGTTTGCATTTCTAGCTGAATTGGCCATAGAATCAATTGTGTCGAGACGGTTTTTGAATTTGAGGCCTCGGGTGCGGAGTTTTTGACGTCGTCGCCCATAGCCAAACTTGCGTGCATGGTTGTGTGCCATTTTTACAAAGTTTTCAGATTGCCTCCCAAGTTTGCATCCCTCACTGAATTGGCCATAGAATCAATTGTGTCGAGACGGTTTTTGAATTTGAGGCCTCGGGTGCGGAGTTTTTGACGTCGTCGCCCATAGCCAAATTGCGCGCAGACTTGTGCGCCGTTTTTACAAAGTTTTTAGATTGCCTCTCGGGTTTGAATTTCCCACTGAATTGGCCATAGAGTCAATTGTGTCGAGACGGTTTTTGAATTTGAGGCCTCGGGTGCGGAGTTTTTGACGTCGTCGCCCATAGCCAAATTGCGCGCACGCTTGTG
Source organism: Galeopsis tetrahit (assembly GCA_963675135.1). Classification (NCBI taxonomy): domain Eukaryota; kingdom Viridiplantae; phylum Streptophyta; class Magnoliopsida; order Lamiales; family Lamiaceae; genus Galeopsis; species Galeopsis tetrahit. Next base: position 86,320,103 of record OY776126.1, on the reverse strand, counting down.
CGCCGTTTTTACAAAGTTTTCAGATTGCCTCTCGGGTTTGCATTTCTAGCTGAATTGGCCATAGAATCAATTGTGTCGAGACAGTTTTTGAATTTGAGGCCTCGAGTGCGGAGTTTTTGACGTCGTCGCCCATAGCCAAATTGCGCGCACGCTTGTGAGCCGTTTTTACAAAGTTTTCAGATTGCCTCTCGGGTTTGCATTTCTAGCTAAAATTGGTCATAAAATCAATTGTGTCGAGACGGTTTTTGAATTTGAGGTCTCGGGTGCGGAGTTTTTGACGTCGTCGCCCATAGCCAAATTGCGCGCACGCTTGTGCGCCGTTTTTACAAAGTTTTCAGATTGCCTCTCGGGTTTGCATTTCTAGCTGAATTGGCCATAGAATCAATTGTGTCGAGACGGTTTTTGAATTTGAGGCCTCGGGTGCGGTGTTTTTGACGTCGTCGCCTATAGCCAAATTGCGCGCACGCTTGTGCGCCGTTTTTACAAAGTTTTCAGATTGCCTCTCGGGTTTGCATTTCTAGCTAAAATTGGTCATAGAATCAATTGTGTCGAGACGGTTTTTGAATTTGAGGCCTCGGGTGCGGAGTTTTTGACGTTGTCGCCCATAGCCAAATTGTGGGCACGCTTGTGCGCCGTCTTTACAAAGTTTTCAGATTGCCTCTCGGGTTTGAATTTCCCAATGAATTGGCCATAGAATCAATTGTGTGGAGACGGTTTTTGAATTTGAGGCCTCGGGTGCGGAGTTTTTGATGTCGTCGCCCATAGCCAAATTGCGCGCACGCTTGTGCGCCGTTTTTACAAAGTTTTCAGATTGCCTCTCGGGTTTGCATTCCCAGCTGAATTGGCCATAAAATCAATTTTGTCGAGACGGTTTTTGAATTTGAGGCCTCGGGTGCGGAGTTTTTGACGTCGTCGCCCATAGCCAAACTTGCGCGCATGGTTGTGTGCCATTTTTACAAAGTTTTCAGATTGCCTCCCAAGTTTGCGTCCCTCACTGAATTGGCCATAAAATCAATTGTGTCGAGACGGTTTTTGAATTTGAGGCCTCGGGTGCGGAGTTTTTGACGTCGTCGCCCATAGCCAAATTGCGCGCACGCTTGTGCGCCGTTTTTACAAAGTTTTCAGATTGCCACTCGGGTTTGCATTTCTAGCTGAATTGGCCATAGAATCAATTGTGTCGAGACGGTTTTTGAATTTGAGGTCTCGGGTGCGGAGTTTTTGACGTCGTCGCCCATAGCCAAATTACGCGCACGCTTGTGCGCCGTTTTTACAAAGTTTTCAGATTGCCTCCCGGGTTTGAATTTCCCACTGAATTGGCCATAGAATCAATTGTGTCGAGACGGTTTTTGAATTTGAGGCCTCGGGTGCGGAGTTTTTGACGTCGTCACCCATAGCCAAATTGCGCGCACGCTTGTGCGACGTTTTTACAAAGTTTTCAGATTGCCTCTCGGGTTTTCATTACTAGCTGAATTGGCCATAGAATCAATTATCTCGAGACGGTTTTTGAATTTGAGGCCTCGGGTGCGGAGTTTTTGACGTCGTCGCCCATAGCCAAACTTGCGCGCATGGTTGTGTGCCATTTTTACAAAGTTTTCAGATTGCCTCTCGGGTTTGCATTACTAGCTGAATTGGCCATAGAATCAATTGTGTCGAGACAGTTTTTGAATTTGAGGCCTCGGGTGCGGAGTTTTTGACGTTGTCGCCCATAGCCAAATTGCGCGCACGGTTGTGCGCCGTTTTTACAAAGTTTTCAGATTGCCTCTCGGGTTTGAATTCCTAGCTAAAATTGGTCATAGAATCAATTGTGTCGAGACGGTTTTTGAATTTGAGGTCTCGGGTGCGGAGTTTTTGACGTCGTCGCCCATAGCCAAATTGCGCGCACGCTTGTGCGACGTTTTTACAAAGGTTTCAGATTGCCTCTCGGGTTTGCATTCCTAGCTAAAATTGGTCATAGAATCAATTGTGTCGAGACGGTTTTTGAATTTGAGGCCTCGGGTGCGGAGTTTTTAACGTCGTCGCCCATCGCCAAATTGCGCGCACGCTTGTGCGCCGTTTTTACAAAGTTTTCAGATTGCCTCTCGGGTTTGCATTTCTAGATAAAATTGGTCATAGAATCAATTGTGTCGAGACGCGATTTGAATTTGAGGCCTCGAGTGCGGAGTTTTTGACATCGTCGCCCATAGCCAAATTGCGCGCACGCTTGTGCGCCGTTTTTACAAAGTTTTCAGATTGCCTCCCGGGTTTGAATTTCCCACTTAATTGGCCATATAATCAATTGTGTCGAGACGGTTTTTGAATTTGAGGCATCGGGTGCGGAGTTTTTGACGTCGTCGCCCATAGCCAAATTGCGCGCACGCTTGTGCGCCGTTTTTAGAAAGTTTTCAGATTGCCTCTCGGGTTTGCATTTCTAGCTGAATTGGCCATAGAATCAATTGTGTCGAGACGGTTTTTGAATTTGAGGCCTCGGGTGCGGTGTTTTTGACGTCGTCGCCTATAGCCAAATTGCGCGCACGCTTGTGCGCCATTTTTACAAAGTTTTCAGATTGCCTCTCGGGTTTGCATTACTAGCTGAATTGGCCATAGAATCAATTGTGTCGAGACGGTTTTTGAATTTGAGGCCTCGGGTGCGGAGTTTTTGACGTTGTCGCCCATAGCCAAATTGCGCGCACGGTTGTGCGCCGTTTTTACAAAGTTTTCAGATTGCCTCTCGGGTTTGAATTCCTAGCTAAAATTGGTCATAGAATCAATTGTGTCGAGACGGTTTTTGAATTTGAGGCCTCGGGTGCGGAGTTTTTGACGTCGTCGCCCATAGCCAAATTGCGCGCACGCTTGTGCGACGTTTTTACAAAGGTTTCAGATTGCCTCTCGGGTTTGCATTCCTAGCTAAAATTGGTCATAGAATCAATTGTGTCGAGACGGTTTTTGAATTTGAGGCCTCGGGTGCGGAGTTTTTAACGTCGTCGCCCATAGCCAAATTGCGCGCACGCTTGTGCGCCGTCTTTACAAAGTTTTCAGATTGCCTCTCGGGTTTGAATTTCCCAATGAATTGGCCATAGAATCAATTGTGTGGAGACGGTTTTTGAATTTGAGGCCTCGGGTGCGGAGTTTTTGATGTCGTCGCCCATAGCCAAATTGCGCGCACGCTTGTGCGCCGTTTTTACAAAGTTTTCAGATTGCCTCTCGGGTTTGCATTCCCAGCTGAATTGGCCATAAAATCAATTTTGTCGAGACGGTTTTTGAATTTGAGGCCTCGGGTGCGGAGTTTTTGACGTCGTCGCCCATAGCCAAACTTGCGCGCATGGTTGTGTGCCATTTTTACAAAGTTTTCAGATTGCCTCTCGGGTTTGCATTACTAGCTGAATTGGCCATAGAATCAATTGTGTCGAGACAGTTTTTGAATTTGAGGCCTCGGGTGCGGAGTTTTTGACGTTGTCGCCCATAGCCAAATTGCGCGCACGGTTGTGCGCCGTTTTTACAAAGTTTTCAGATTGCCTCTCGGGTTTGAATTCCTAGCTAAAATTGGTCATAGAATCAATTGTGTCGAGACGGTTTTTGAATTTGAGGCCTCGGGTGCGGAGTTTTTGACGTCGTCGCCCATAGCCAAATTGCGCGCACGCTTGTGCGACGTTTTTCCAAAGGTTTCAGATTGCCTCTCGGGTTTGCATTCCTAGCTAAAATTGGTCATAGAATCAATTGTGTCGAGACGGTTTTTGAATTTGAGGCCTCGGGTGCGGAGTTTTTAACGTCGTCGCCCATCGCCAAATTGCGCGCACGCTTGTGCGCCGTTTTTACAAAGTTTTCAGATTGCCTCTCGGGTTTGCATTTCTAGATAAAATTGGTCATAGAATCAATTGTGTCGAGACGCGATTTGAATTTGAGGCCTCGAGTGCGGAGTTTTTGACATCGTCGCCCATAGCCAAATTGCGCGCACGCTTGTGCGCCGTTTTTACAAAGTTTTCAGATTGCCTCCCGGGTTTGAATTTCCCACTTAATTGGCCATATAATCAATTGTGTCGAGACGGTTTTTGAATTTGAGGCATCGGGTGCGGAGTTTTTGACGTCGTCGCCCATAGCCAAATTGCGCGCACGCTTGTGCGCCGTTTTTACAAAGTTTTCAGATTGCCTCTCGGGTTTGCATTTCCAGCTGAATTGGCCATAGAATCAATTGTGTCGAGACGGTTTTTGAATTTGAGGCCTCGGGTGCGGTGTTTTTGACGTCGTCGCCTATAGCCAAATTGCGCGCACGCTTGTGCGCCATTTTTACAAAGTTTTCAGATTGCCTCTCGGGTTTGCATTACTAGCTGAATTGGCCATAGAATCAATTGTGTCGAGACGGTTTTTGAATTTGAGGCCTCGGGTGCGGAGTTTTTGACGTCGTCGCCCATAGCCAAACTTGCGTGCATGGTTGTGTGCCATTTTTACAAAGTTTTCAGATTGCCTCCCAAGTTTGCATCCCTCACTGAATTGGCCATAGAATCAATTGTGTCGAGACGGTTTTTGAATTTGAGGCCTCGGGTGCGGAGTTTTTGACGTCGTCGCCCATAGCCAAATTGCGCGCACGCTTGTGCGCCATTTTTACAAAGTTTTCAGATTGCCTCTCGGGTTTGCATTTCTAGCTGAATTGGCCATAGAATCAATTGTGTCGAGACGGTTTTTGAATTTGAGGCCTCGGGTGCGGAGTTTTTGACGTCGTCGCCCATAGCCAAACTTGCGTGCATGGTTGTGTGCCATTTTTACAAAGTTTTCAGATTGCCTCCCAAGTTTGCATCCCTCACTGAATTGGCCATAGAATCAATTGTGTCGAGACGGTTTTTGAATTTGAGGCCTCGGGTGCGAAGTTTTTGACGTCGTCGCCCATAGCCAAATTGCGCGCAGACTTGTGCGCCGTTTTTACAAAGTTTTTAGATTGCCTCTCGGGTTTGAATTTCCCACTGAATTGGCCATAGAGTCAATTGTGTCGAGACGGTTTTTGAATTTGAGGCCTCGGGTGCGGAGTTTTTGACGTCGTCGCCCATAGCCAAATTGCGCGCACGCTTGTGCGCCGTTTTTACAAAGTTTTCAGATTGCCTCTCGGGTTTGCATTTCTAGCTGAATTGGCCATAGAATCAATTGTGTCGAGACAGTTTTTGAATTTGAGGCCTCGAGTGCGGAGTTTTTGACGTCGTCGCCCATAGCCAAATTGCGCGCACGCTTGTGAGCCGTTTTTACAAAGTTTTCAGATTGCCTCTCGGGTTTGCATTTCTAGCTAAAATTGGTCATAAAATCAATTGTGTCGAGACGGTTTTTGAATTTGAGGTCTCGGGTGCGGAGTTTTTGACGTCGTCGCCCATAGCCAAATTGCGCGCACGCTTGTGCGCCGTTTTTACAAAGTTTTCAGATTGCCTCTCGGGTTTGCATTTCTAGCTGAATTGGCCATAGAATCAATTGTGTCGAGACGGTTTTTGAATTTGAGGCCTCGGGTGCGGTGTTTTTGACGTCGTCGCCTATAGCCAAATTGCGCGCACGCTTGTGCGCCGTTTTTACAAAGTTTTCAGATTGCCTCTCGGGTTTGCATTTCTAGCTAAAATTGGTCATAGAATCAATTGTGTCGAGACGGTTTTTGAATTTGAGGCCTCGGGTGCGGAGTTTTTGACGTTGTCGCCCATAGCCAAATTGCGCGCACGCTTGTGCGCCGTCTTTACAAAGTTTTCAGATTGCCTCTCGGGTTTGAATTCCCCAATGAATTGGCCATAGAATCAATTGTGTGGAGACGGTTTTTGAATTTGAGGCCTCGGGTGCGGAGTTTTTGATGTCGTCGCCCATAGCCAAATTGCGCGCACGCTTGTGCGCCGTTTTTACAAAGTTTTCAGATTGCCTCTCGGGTTTGCATTCCCAGCTGAATTGGCCATAAAATCAATTTTGTCGAGACGGTTTTTGAATTTGAGGCCTCGGGTGCGGAGTTTTTGACGTCGTCGCCCATAGCCAAACTTGCGCGCATGGTTGTGTGCCATTTTTACAAAGTTTTCAGATTGCCTCCCAAGTTTGCGTCCCTCACTGAATTGGCCATAGAATCAATTGTGTCGAGACGGTTTTTGAATTTGAGGCCTCGGGTGCGGAGTTTTTGACGTCGTCGCCCATAGCCAAATTGCGCGCACGCTTGTGCGCCGTTTTTACAAAGTTTTCAGATTGCCACTCGGGTTTGCATTTCTAGCTGAATTGGCCATAGAATCAATTGTGTCGAGACGGTTTTTGAATTTGAGGTCTCGGGTGCGGAGTTTTTGACGTCGTCGCCCATAGCCAAATTACGCGCACGCTTGTGCGCCGTTTTTACAAAGTTTTCAGATTGCCTCCCGGGTTTGAATTTCCCACTGAATTGGCCATAGAATCAATTGTGTCGAGACGGTTTTTGAATTTGAGGCCTCGGGTGCGGAGTTTTTGACGTCGTCACCCATAGCCAAATTGCGCGCACGCTTGTGCGACGTTTTTACAAAGTTTTCAGATTGCCTCTCGGGTTTTCATTACTAGCTGAATTGGCCATAGAATCAATTATCTCGAGACGGTTTTTGAATTTGAGGCCTCGGGTGCGGAGTTTTTGACGTCGTCGCCCATAGCCAAACTTGCGCGCATGGTTGTGTGCCATTTTTACAAAGTTTTCAGATTGCCTCTCGGGTTTGCATTACTAGCTGAATTGGCCATAGAATCAATTGTGTCGAGACGGTTTTTGAATTTGAGGCCTCGGGTGCGGAGTTTTTGACGTTGTCGCCCATAGCCAAATTGCGCGCACGGTTGTGCGCCGTTTTTACAAAGTTTTCAGATTGCCTCTCGGGTTTGAATTCCTAGCTAAAATTGGTCATAGAATCAATTGTGTCGAGACGGTTTTTGAATTTGAGGCCTCGGGTGCGGAGTTTTTGACGTCGTCGCCCATAGCCAAATTGCGCGCACGCTTGTGCGACGTTTTTACAAAGGTTTCAGATTGCCTCTCGGGTTTGCATTCCTAGCTAAAATTGGTCATAGAATCAATTGTGTCGAGACGGTTTTTGAATTTGAGGCCTCGGGTGCGGAGTTTTTAACGTCGTCGCCCATCGCCAAATTGCGCGCACGCTTGTGCGCCGTTTTTACAAAGTTTTCAGATTGCCTCTCGGGTTTGCATTTCTAGATAAAATTGGTCATAGAATCAATTGTGTCGAGACGCGATTTGAATTTGAGGCCTCGAGTGCGGAGTTTTTGACATCGTCGCCCATAGCCAAATTGCGCGCACGCTTGTGCGCCGTTTTTACAAAGTTTTCAGATTGCCTCCCGGGTTTGAATTTCCCACTTAATTGGCCATATAATCAATTGTGTCGAGACGGTTTTTGAATTTGAGGCATCGGGTGCGGAGTTTTTGACGTCGTCGCCCATAGCCAAATTGCGCGCACGCTTGTGCGCCGTTTTTACAAAGTTTTCAGATTGCCTCTCGGGTTTGCATTGCTAGCTGAATTGGCCATAGAATCAATTGTGTCGAGAAGGTTTTTGAATTTGAGGCCTCGGGTGCGGAGTTTTTGACGTTGTCGCCATAGCCAAATTGCGCGCACGCTTGTGCGCCGTTTTTACAAAGTTTTCAGATTGCCTCTCGGGTTTGCATTCCTAGCTAAAATTGGTCATAGAATCAATTGTGTCTAGACGGTTTTTGAATTTGAGGCCTCGGGTGCGGAGTTTTTGACGTCGTCGCCCATAGCCAAATTGCGCGCACGCTTGTGCGCCGTTTTTACAAAGGTTTTAGATTGCCTCTCGGGTTTGAATTTCCCACTGAATTGACTATAGAATCAATTGAGTCGAGACGGTTTTTGAATTTGAGGCCTCGGGTGCGGAGTTTTTTACGTCGTCGCCCATAGCCAAATTGCGCGCACGCTTGTGCGCCGTTTTTACAAACTTTTCAGATTGCCCTTCGGGTTTGCATGTCTAGCTGAATTTGCCGTAGAATCAATTGTGTCGAGACGGTTTTTGAATTTGAGGCCTCGGGTGCGGAGTTTTTGACGTCGTCGCCCATAGCCAAATTGCGCGCACGCTTGTGCGCCGTTTTTACAAAGTTTTCAGATTGCCTCTCGGGTTTGCATTTCTAGCTAAAATTGGTCATAGAATCAATTGTGTCGAGACGGTTTTTGAATTTGAGGCCTCGGGTGGGTGCGGAGTTTTTGACGTCGTCGCCCATAGCCAAATTGCGCGCACGCTTGTGCGCCGTTTTTACAAAGTTTTCAGATTGCCTCTCGGGTTTGAATTCCTAGCTAAAATTGGTCATAGAATCAATTGTGTCGAGACGGTTTTTGAATTTGAGGCCTCGGGTGCGGAGTTTTTGACGTCGTCGCCCATAGCCAAATTGCGCGCACGCTTGTGCGACGTTTTTACAAAGGTTTCAGATTGCCTCTCGGGTTTGCATTCCTAGCTAAAATTGGTCATAGAATCAATTGTGTCGAGACGGTTTTTGAATTTGAGGCCTCGGGTGCGGAGTTTTTAACGTCGTCGCCCATCGCCAAATTGCGCGCACGCTTGTGCGCCGTTTTTACAAAGTTTTCAGATTGCCTCTCGGGTTTGCATTTCTAGATAAAATTGGTCATAGAATCAATTGTGTCGAGACGCGATTTGAATTTGAGGCCTCGAGTGCGGAGTTTTTGACATCGTCGCCCATAGCCAAATTGCGCGCACGCTTGTGCGCCGTTTTTACAAAGTTTTCAGATTGCCTCCCGGGTTTGAATTTCCCACTTAATTGGCCATATAATCAATTGTGTCGAGACGGTTTTTGAATTTGAGGCATCGGGTGCGGAGTTTTTGACGTCGTCGCCCATAGCCAAATTGCGCGCACGCTTGTGCGCCGTTTTTACAAAGTTTTCAGATTGCCTCTCGGGTTTGCATTGCTAGCTGAATTGGCCATAGAATCAATTGTGTCGAGAAGGTTTTTGAATTTGAGGCCTCGGGTGCGGAGTTTTTGACGTTGTCGCCATAGCCAAATTGCGCGCACGCTTGTGCGCCGTTTTTACAAAGTTTTCAGATTGCCTCTCGGGTTTGCATTTCTAGCTAAAATTGGTCATAGAATCAATTGTGTCGAGACGGTTTTTGAATTTGAGGCCTCGGGTGGGTGCGGAGTTTTTGACGTCGTCGCCCATAGCCAAATTGCGCGCACGCTTGTGCGCCGTTTTTACAAAGTTTTCAGATTGCCTCCCGGGTTTGAATTTCCCACTGAATTGGCCATAGAATCAATTGTGTCGAGACGGTTTTTGAATTTGAGGCCTCGGGTGCGGCGTTTTTGACGTCGTCGCCCATAGCCAAATTGCGCGCACGCTTGTGCGCCGTTTTTACAAAGTTTTCAGATTGCCTCTCGGGTTTTCATTTCTAGCTGAATTGGCCATAGAATCAATTATCTCGAGACGGTTTTTGAATTTGAGGCCTCGGGTGCGGAGTTTTTGACGTCGTCGCCCATAGCCAAACTTGCGCGCATGGTTGTGTGCCATTTTTACAAAGTTTTCAGATTGCCTCCCAGGTTTGCATCCCTCACTGAATTGGCCATAGGATCAATTGTGTCGAGATGGTTTTTGAATTTGAGGCCTCGGGTGCGGAGTTTTTTACGTCGTCGCCCATAGCCAAATTGCGCGCACGCATGTGTGCCGTTTTTACAAAGTTTTCAGATTGCCTCTCGGGTTTGCATTTCTAGCTGAATTGGCCATAAAATCAATTGTGTCGAGACGGTTTTTGAATTTGAGGCCTCGGGTGCGGAGTTTTTGACGTTGTCGCCCATAGCCAAATTGCGCGCACGCTTGTGCGCCGTTTTTACAAAGTTTTCAGATTGCCTCTCGGGTTTGAATTTCTAGCTAAAATTGGTCATAGAATCAATTGTGTCGAGACGGTTTTTGAATTTGAGGCCTCGGGTGTGGAGTTTTTGACGTCGTCGCCCATAGCCAAATTGCGCGCAAGCTTGTGCGCCGTTTTTACAAAGGTTTCAGATTGCCTCTCGGGTTTGAATTTCCCACTGAATTGGCCATAGAATCAATTGTGTCGAGACAGTTTTTGAATTTGAGGCCTCGGGTGCGGAGTTTTTTACGTCGTCGCCCATAGCCAAATTGCGCGCACGCTTGTTCGCCGTTTTTACAAACTTTTCAGATTGCCTCTCGGGTTTGCATTTCTAGCTGAATTGGCCGTAGAATCAATTGTGTCGAGACGGTTTTTGAATTTGAGGCCTCGGGTGCGGAGTTTTTGACGTCGTTGCCCATAGCCAAATTGCGCGCACGCTTGTGCGCCGTTTTTACAAAGTTTTCAGATTGCCTCTCGGGTTTGCATTTCTAGCTAAAATTGGTTATAGAATCAATTGTGTCGAGACGGTTTTTGAATTTGAGGCCTCGGGTGTGGAGTTTTTGACGTCGTCGCCCATAGCCAAATTGCGCGCACGCTTGTGCGCCGTTTTTACAAAGTTTTCAGATTGCCTCCCGGGTTTGAATTTCCCACTGAATTGGCCATAGAATCAATTGTGTCGAGACGGTTTTTGAATTTGAGGCCTCGGGTGCGGCGTTTTTGACGTCGTCGCCCATAGCCAAATTGCGCGCACGCTTGTGCGCCGTTTTTACAAAGTTTTCAGATTGCCTCTCGGGTTTTCATTTCTAGCTGAATTGGCCATAGAATCAATTATCTCGAGACGGTTTTTGAATTTGAGGCCTCGGGTGCGGAGTTTTTGACGTCGTCGCCCATAGCCAAACTTGCGCGCATGGTTGTGTGCCATTTTTACAAAGTTTTCAGATTGCCTCCCAAGTTTGCGTCCCTCACTGAATTGGCCATAGAATCAATTGTGTCGAGACGGTTTTTGAATTTGAGGCCTCGGGTGCGGAGTTTTTGACGTCGTCGCCCATAGCCAAATTGCGCGCACGCTTGTGCGCCGTTTTTACAAAGTTTTCAGATTGCCACTCGGGTTTGCATTTCTAGCTGAATTGGCCATAGAATCAATTGTGTCGAGACGGTTTTTGAATTTGAGGTCTCGGGTGCGGAGTTTTTGACGTCGTCGCCCATAGCCAAATTACGCGCACGCTTGTGCGCCGTTTTTACAAAGTTTTCAGATTGCCTCCCGGGTTTGAATTTCCCACTGAATTGGCCATAGAATCAATTGTGTCGAGACGGTTTTTGAATTTGAGGCCTCGGGTGCGGAGTTTTTGACGTCGTCACCCATAGCCAAATTGCGCGCACGCTTGTGCGACGTTTTTACAAAGTTTTCAGATTGCCTCTCGGGTTTTCATTACTAGCTGAATTGGCCATAGAATCAATTATCTCGAGACGGTTTTTGAATTTGAGGCCTCGGGTGCGGAGTTTTTGACGTCGTCGCCCATAGCCAAACTTGCGCGCATGGTTGTGTGCCATTTTTACAAAGTTTTCAGATTGCCTCTCGGGTTTGCATTACTAGCTGAATTGGCCATAGAATCAATTGTGTCGAGACGGTTTTTGAATTTGAGGCCTCGGGTGCGGAGTTTTTGACGTTGTCGCCCATAGCCAAATTGCGCGCACGGTTGTGCGCCGTTTTTACAAAGTTTTCAGATTGCCTCTCGGGTTTGAATTCCTAGCTAAAATTGGTCATAGAATCAATTATGTCGAGACGGTTTTTGAATTTGAGGCCTCGGGTGCGGAGTTTTTGACGTCGTCGCCCATAGCCAAATTGCGCGCACGCTTGTGCGACGTTTTTACAAAGGTTTCAGATTGCCTCTCGGGTTTGCATTCCTAGCTAAAATTGGTCATAGAATCAATTGTGTCGAGACGGTTTTTGAATTTGAGGCCTCGGGTGTGGAGTTTTTAACGTCATCGCCCATCGCCAAATTGCGCGCACGCTTGTGCGCCGTTTTTACAAAGTTTTCAGATTGCCTCTCGGGTTTGCATTTCTAGATAAAATTGGTCATAGAATCAATTGTGTCGAGACGCGATTTGAATTTGAGGCCTCGAGTGCGGAGTTTTTGACATCGTCGCCCATAGCCAAATTGCGCGCACGCTTGTGCGCCGTTTTTACAAAGTTTTCAGATTGCCTCCCGGGTTTGAATTTCCCACTTAATTGGCCATATAATCAATTGTGTCGAGACGGTTTTTGAATTTGAGGCATCGGGTGCGGAGTTTTTGACGTCGTCGCCCATAGCCAAATTGCGCGCACGCTTGTGCGCCGTTTTTACAAAGTTTTCAGATTGCCTCTCGGGTTTGCATTGCTAGCTGAATTGGCCATAGAATCAATTGTGTCGAGAAGGTTTTTGAATTTGAGGCCTCGGGTGCGGAGTTTTTGACGTTGTCGCCATAGCCAAATTGCGCGCACGCTTGTGCGCCGTTTTTACAAAGTTTTCAGATTGCCTCTCGGGTTTGCATTCCTAGCTAAAATTGGTCATAGAATCAATTGTGTCTAGACGGTTTTTGAATTTGAGGCCTCGGGTGCGGAGTTTTTGACATCGTCGCCCATAGCCAAATTGCGCGCACGCTTGTGCGCCGTTTTTACAAAGGTTTTAGATTGCCTCTCGGGTTTGAATTTCCCACTGAATTGACTATAGAATCAATTGAGTCGAGACGGTTTTTGAATTTGAGGCCTCGGGTGCGGAGTTTTTTACGTCGTCGCCCATAGCCAAATTGCGCGCACGCTTGTGCGCCGTTTTTACAAACTTTTCAGATTGCCCTTCGGGTTTGCATGTCTAGCTGAATTTGCCGTAGAATCAATTGTGTCGAGACGGTTTTTGAATTTGAGGCCTCGGGTGCGGAGTTTTTGACGTCGTCGCCCATAGCCAAATTGCGCGCACGCTTGTGCGCCGTTTTTACAAAGTTTTCAGATTGCCTCTCGGGTTTGCATTTCTAGCTAAAATTGGTCATAGAATCAATTGTGTCGAGACGGTTTTTGAATTTGAGGCCTCGGGTGGGTGCGGAGTTTTTGACGTCGTCGCCCATAGCCAAATTGCGCGCACGCTTGTGCGCCGTTTTTAAAAAGTTTTCAGATTGCCTCCCGGGTTTGAATTTCCCACTGAATTGGCCATAGAATCAATTGTGTCGAGACGGTTTTTGAATTTGAGGCCTCGGGTGTGGCGTTTTTGACGTCGTCGCCCATAGCCAAATTGCGCGCACGCTTGTGCGCCGTTTTTACAAAGTTTTCAGATTGCCTCTCGGGTTTTCATTTCTAGCTGAATTGGCCATAGAATCAATTATCTCGAGACGGTTTTTGAATTTGAGGCCTCGGGTGCGGAGTTTTTGACGTCGTCGCCCATAGCCAAACTTGCGCGCATGGTTGTGTGCCATTTTTACAAAGTTTTCAGATTGCCTCCCAGGTTTGCATCCCTCACTGAATTGGCCATAGGATCAATTGTGTCGAGATGGTTTTTGAATTTGAGGCCTCGGGTGCGGAGTTTTTTACGTCGTCGCCCATAGCCAAATTGCGCGCACGCATGTGTGCCGTTTTTACAAAGTTTTCAGATTGCCTCTCGGGTTTGCATTTCTAGCTGAATTGGCCATAAAATCAATTGTGTCGAGACGGTTTTTGAATTTGAGGCCTCGGGTGCGGAGTTTTTGACGTTGTCGCCCATAGCCAAATTGCGCGCACGCTTGTGCGCCGTTTTTACAAAGTTTTCAGATTGCCTCTCGGGTTTGAATTTCTAGCTAAAATTGGTAATAGAATCAATTGTGTCGAGATGGTTTTTGAATTTGAGGCCTCGGGTGTGGAGTTTTTGACGTCGTCGCCCATAGCCAAATTGCGCGCAAGCTTGTGCGCCGTTTTTACAAAGGTTTCAGATTGCCTCTCGGGTTTGAATTTCCCACTGAATTGGCCATAGAATCAATTGTGTCGAGACAGTTTTTGAATTTGAGGCCTCGGGTGCGGAGTTTTTTACGTCGTCGCCCATAGCCAAATTGCGCGCACGCTTGTTCGCCGTTTTTACAAACTTTTCAGATTGCCTCTCGGGTTTGCATTTCTAGCTGAATTGGCCGTAGAATCAATTGTGTCGAGACGGTTTTTGAATTTGAGGCCTCGGGTGCGGAGTTTTTGACGTCGTTGCCCATAGCCAAATTGCGCGCACGCTTGTGCGCCGTTTTTACAAAGTTTTCAGATTGCCTCTCGGGTTTGCATTTCTAGCTAAAATTGGTCATAGAATCAATTGTGTCGAGACGGTTTTTGAATTTGAGGCCTCGGGTGTGGAGTTTTTGACGTCGTCGCCCATAGCCAAATTGCGCGCACGCTTGTGCGCCGTTTTTACAAAGTTTTCAGATTGCCTCCCGGGTTTGAATTTCCCACTGAATTGGCCATAGAATCAATTGTGTCGAAACGGTTTTCGAATTTGAGGCCTCGGGTGCGGAGTTTTTGACGTCGTCGCCCATAGCCAAATTGCGCGCACACTTGTGCGCCGTTTTTACAAAGTTTTCAGATTGCCTCTCGGGTTTGCACTCCTAGCTAAAATTGGTCATAGAATCAATTGTGTCGATACGGTTTTTGAATTTGAGGCCTCGGGTGCGGAGTTTTTGACGTCGTCGCCCATAGCCAAATTGCGCGCACGCTTGTGCGCCGTTTTTACAAAGTTTTCAGATTGCCTCCCGGGTTTAAATTTCCCACTGAATTGGCCATAGAATCAATTGTGTCGAAACGGTTTTCGAATTTGAGGCCTCGGGTGCGGAGTTTTTGACGTCGTCGCCCATAGCCAAATTGCGCGCACGCTTGTGCGCCGTTTTTACAAAGTTTTCAGATTGCCTCTCGGGTTTGCATTTCTAGCTGAATTGGCCATAGAATCAATTGTGTCGAGACGGTTTTTGAATTTGAGGCCTCGGGTGCGGAGTTTTTGACGTTGTCGCCCATAGCCAAATTGCGCGCACGCTTGTGCGCCGTTTTTACAAAGTTTTCAGATTGCCTCTCGGGTTTGCATTTCTAGCTAAAATTGGTCATAGAATCAATTGTGTCGAGACGGTTTTTGAATTTGAGGCCTCGGGTGCGGAGTTTTTTACGTCGTCGCCCATAGCCAAATTGCGCGCACGCTTGTGCGCCGTTTTTACAAAGTTTTCAGATTGCCTCTCGGGTTTGAATTTCCCACTGAATTGGCCATAGAATCAATTGTGTCGAGATGGTTTTTGAATTTGAGGCCTCGGGTGCGGAGTTTTTGAAGTCGTCGCCCATAGCCAAATTGCGCGCATGCTTGTGCGCCGTTTTTACAAAGTTTTCAGATTGCCTCTCGGGTTTACATTTCTAGCTGAATTGGCCATACAATCAATTTTGTCGAGATGGTTTTTGAATTTGAGGCCTCGGGTGCGGAGTTTTTGAAGTCGTCGCCCATCGCCAAATTGCGCGCACGCTTGTGCACCGTTTTTACAAAGTTTTCAGATTGCCTCTCGGGTTTGCATATCTATCTGAATTGGCCATAGAATCAATTGTGTCGAGACGGTTTTTGAATTTGAGGCATCGGGTGCGGAGTTTTTGACGTCGTCGCCCATAGCCAAATTACGCGCACGCTTGTGCGCCGTTTTTACAAATTTTTCAGATTGCCTCTCGGGTTTGCATTTCTAGCTGAATTGGCCATAGAATCAATTGTGTCGAGAAGGTTTTTGAATTTGAGGCCTCGGGTGCGGAGTTTTTGACGTTGTCGCCCATAGCCAAATTGCGCGCACGCTTGTGCGCCGTTTTTACAAAGTTTTCAGATTGCCTCTCGGGTTTGCATTCCTAGCTAAAATTGGTCATAGAATCAATTGTGTCGAGACGGTTTTTGAATTTGAGGCCTCGGGTGCGGAGTCTTTGACGTCGTCGCACATAGCCAAATTGCGCGCACGCTTGTGCGCCGTTTTGCCAAAGGTTTCAGATTGCCTCTCGGGTTTGAATTTCCCACTGAATTGACTATAGAATCAATTGAGTCGAGGCGGTTTTTGAATTTGAGGCCTCGGGTGCGGAGTTTTTTACGTCGTCGCCCATAGCCAAATTGCGCGCACGCTTGTGCGCCGTTTTTACAAACTTTTCAGATTGCCTCTCGGGTTTGCATGTCTAGCTGAATTGGCCGTAGAATCAATTGTGTCGAGACGGTTTTTGAATTTGAGGCCTCGGGTGCGGAGTTGTTGACGTCGTCACCCATAGCCAAACTTGCGCGCATGGTTGTGTGCCATTTTTACAAAGTTTTCAGATTGCCTCCCAGGTTTGCATCCCTCACTGAATTGGCCATATGATCAATTGTGTCGAGACGGTTTTTGAATTTGAGGCCTCGGGTGCGGAGTTTTTTACGTCGTCGCCCATAGCCAAATTGCGCGCACGCATGTGTGCCGTTTTTACAAAGTTTTCAGATTGCCTCTCGGGTTTGCATTCCTAGCTGAATTGGCCATAGAATCAATTGTGTCGAGACGGTTTTTGAATTTGAGGCCTCGGGTGAGGAGTTTTTGACGTTGTCGCCCATAGCCAAATTGCGCGCACGCTTGTGCGCCGTTTTTACAAAGTTTTCAGATTGCCTCTCGGGTTTGAATTTCTAGCTAAAATTTGTCATAGAATCAATTGTGTCGAGACGGTTTTTGAATTTGAGGCCTCAGGTGCGGAGTTTTTGACGTCGTCGCCCAGAGCCAAATTGCGCGCACGCTTGTGCGCCGTTTTTACAAAGTTTTCAGATTGCCTCTCGGGTTTGAATTTCCCACTGAATTGGCCATAGAATCAATTGTGTCGAGACGGTTTTTGAATTTGAGGCCTCGTGTGCGGAGTTTTTGACGTCGTCGCCCATAGCCAAATTGCGCGCACGCTTGTGCGCCGTTTTTACAAAGTTTTCAGATTGCCTCCGGGGTTTGAATTTCCCACTGAATTGGCCATAGAATCAATTGTGTCGAGTCGGTTTTTGTATTTGAGGCCTCGGGTGCGGAGTTTTTGATGTCGTCGCCCATAGCCAAATTGCGCGCATGCTTGTGCGCCGTTTTTACAAAGTTTTCAGATTGCCTCTCGGGTTTTCATTTCTAGCTGAATTGGCCTTAGAATCAATTGTCTCGAGACGGTTTTTGAATTTGAGGCCTCGGGTGCGGAGTTGTTGACGTCGTCGCCCATAGCCAAACTTGCGCGCATGGTTGTGTGCCATTTTTACAAAGTTTTCAGATTGCCTCCCAGGTTTGCATCCCTCACTGAATTGGCCATAGGATCAATTGTGTCGAGACGGTTTTTGAATTTGAAGCCTCGGGTGCGGAGTTTTTTACGTCGTCGCCCATAGCCAAATTGCGCGCACGCATGTGTGCCGTTTTTACAAAGTTTTCAGATTGCCTCTCGGGTTTGCATTTCTAGCTGAATTGGCCATAGAATTAATTTTGTCGAGACGGTTTTTGAATTTGAGGCCTCGGGTGCGGAGTTTTTGACGTTGTCGCCCATAGCCAAATTGCGCGCACGCTTGTGCGCCGTTTTTACAAAGTTTTCAGATTGCCTCTCGGGTTTGAATTTCTTGCTAAAATTGGTCATAGAATCAATTGTGTCGAGACGATTTTTGAATTTGAGGCCTCGGGTGCAGAGTTTTTGACGTCGTCGCCCATAGCCAAATTGCGCGCACGCTTGTGCGCCGTTTTTACAAAGTTTTCAGATTGCCTCTCGGGTTTGAATTTCCCACTGAATTGGCCATAGAATCAATTTTGTCGAGACGGTTTTTGAATTTGAGGCCTCGGGTGCGGAGTTTTTGACGTCGTCGCCCATAGCCAAATTGCGCGCACGCTTGTGCGCCGTTTTTACAAAGTTTTCAGATTGCCTCTCGGGTTTGCATTTCTAGCTGAATTGGCCATACAATCAATTTTGTCGAGATGGTTTTTGAATTTGAGGCCTCGGCTGCGGAGTTTTTGAAGTCGTCGCCCATCGCCAAATTGCGCGCACGCTTGTGCACCGTTTTTACAAAGTTTTCAGATTGCCTCTCGGGTTTGCATTTCTATCTGAATTGGCCATAGAATCAATTGTGTCGAGACGGTTTTTGAATTTGAGGCATCGGGTGCGGAGTTTTTGACGTTGTCGCCCATAGCTAAATTGCGCGCACGCTTGTGCGCCGTTTTTACAAACTTTTCAGATTGCCTCTCGGGTTTGCATTCCTAGCTAAAATTGGTCATAGAATCAATTGTGTCGAGACGGTTTTTGAATTTGAGGCCTCGGGTGCGGAGTTTTTTACGTCGTCGCCCATAGCCAAATTGCGCGCACGCTTGTTCGCCGTTTTTACAAATTTTTCAGATTGCCTCTCGGGTTTGCATTTCTAGCTGAATTGGCCATAGAATCAATTATGTCGAGAAGGTTTTTGAATTTGAGGCCTCGGGTGCGGAGTTTTTGACGTTGTCGCCCATAGCCAAATTGCGCGCACGCTTGTGCGCCGTTTTTACAAACTTTTCAGATTGCCTCTCGGGTTTGCATTCCTAGCTAAAATTGGTCATAGAATCAATTGTGTCGAGACAGTTTTTGAATTTGAGGCCTCGGGTGCGGAGTTTTTGACGTCGTCGCCCATAGCCAAATTGCGCGCACGCTTGTGCGCCGTTTTTACAAAGGTTTCAGATTGCCTCTCGGGTTTGAATTTCCCACTAAATTGACTATAGAATCAATTGAGTCGAGACGGTTTTTGAATTTGAGGCCTCGGGTGCGAGTTTTTTACGTCGTCGCCCATAGCCAAATTGCGCACACGCTTGTGCGCCGTTTTTACAAACTTTTCAGATTACCTCTCGGGTTTGCATGTCTAGCTGAATTGGTCGTAGAATCAATTGTGTCGAGACGGTTTTTGAATTTGAGGCCTCTGGTGCGGAGTTTTTAACGTCGTCGCCCATAGCCAAATTGCGCGCACGCTTGTGCGTCGTTTTTACAAAGTTTTCAGATTGCCTCTCGGGTTTGCATTTCTAGCTAAAATTGGTCATAGAATCAATTGTGTCGAGACGGTTTTTGAATTTGAGGCCTCGGGTGCGGAGTTTTTGACATCGTCGCCCATAGCCAAATTGCGCGCACGCTTGTGCGCCGTTTTTACAAAGTTTTCATATTGCCTCCCGGGTTTGAATTTCCCACTGAAATGGCCATAGAATCAATTGTGTCGAGACGGTTTTTGAATTTGAGGCCTCGGGTGCGGAGTTTTTGACGTCGTCGCCCATAGCCAAATTGCGCGCACGCTTGTGCGCCGTTTTTACAAATTTTCAGATTGCCTCTCGGGTTTTCATTTCTACCTGAATTGGCCTTAGAATCAATTGTCTCGAGACGGTTTTTGAATTTGAGGCCTCGGGTGCGGAGTTGTTGACGTCGTCGCCCATAGCCAAACTTGCGCGCATGGTTGTGTGCCATTTTTACAAAGTTTTCATATTGCCTCCCAGGTTTGCATCCCTCACTGAATTGGCCATATGATCAATTGTGTCGTGACGGTTTTTGAATTTGAGGCATCGGGTGCGGAGTTTTTTACGTCGTCGCCCATAGCCAAATTGCGCGCACGCATGTGTGCCGTTTTTACAAAGTTTTGAGATTGCCTCTCGGGTTTGCATTTCTAGCTGAATTGGCCATAGAATCAATTGTGTCGAGACGGTTTTTGAATTTGAGGCCTCGGGTGCGGAGTTTTTGACGATGTCGCCCATAGCCAAATTGCGCGCACGCTTGTGCGCCGTTTTTACAAAGTTTTCAGATTGCCTCTCGGGTTTGAATTTCTAGCTAAAATTGGTCATAGAATCAATTGTGTCGAGACGGTTTTTGAATTTGAGGCCTCGAGTGCCGAGTTTTTGACGTCGTCGCCCATAGCCAAATTGCGCGCACGCTTGTGCGCCGTTTTTACAAAGGTTTCAGATTGCCTCTCGGGTTTGAATTTCCCACTGAATTGGCCATAGAATCAATTGTGTCGAGACAGTTTTTGAATTTGAGTCCTCGGGTGCGGAGTTTTTTACGTCGTCGCCCATAGCCAAATTGCGCGCACGCTTGTTCGCCGTTTTTACAAACTTTTCAGATTGCCTCTCGGGGTTGCATTCCTAGCTGAATTGGCCGTAGAATCAATTGTGTCGAGACGGTTTTTGAATTTGAGGCCTCGGGTGTGGAGTTTTTGACGTCGTCGCCCATAGCCAAATTGCGCGCACGCTTGTGCGCCGTTTTTACAAAGTTTTCAGATTGCCTCCCGGGTTTGAATTTCCCACTGAATTGGCCATAGAATCAATTGTGTCGAGACGGTTTTCGAATTTCAGGCCTCGGGTGCGGAGTTTTTGACGTCGTCGCCCATAGCCAAATTGCGCGCACGCTTGTGCGCCGTTTTTACAAAGTTTTCAGATTGTCTCTTGGGTTTTCATTTCTAGCTGAATTGGCCATATAATCAATTGTCTCGAGACGGTTTTTGAATTTGAGGCCTCGGGTGCGGAGTTTTTGACGTCGTCGCCCATAGCCAAACTTGCGCGCATGGTTGTGTGCCATTTTTACAAAGTTTTCAGATTGCCTCCCAGGTTTGCATCCCTCACTAAAATGGCCATAGAATCAATTGTATCGAGACGGTTTTTGAATTTTAGGCCTGGGGTGCGGAGTTTTTTACGTCGTCGCCCATAGCCAATTTGCGCGTACACGTGTGCGCCGTTTTTACAATGTTTTCATATTGCCTCTCGGGTTTGCATTACTAGCTGAATTGGCCATAGAATCAATTGTGTCGAGACGGTTTTTGAATTTAAGGCCTCGGGTGCGGAGTTTTTGACGTCGTCGCCCATAGCCAAATTGCGCGCATGGTTGTGTGCCATTTTACAAAGTTTTCAGATTGCCTCCCAGGTTTGCATCCCTCACTGAATTGGCCATAGAATGAATTTTGTCGAGATGGTTTTTGAATTTGAGGCCTCGGGTGCGGAGTTTTTGACGTCGTCGCCCATAGCCAAACTTGCGCGCATGGTTGTGTGCCATTTTTACAAAGTTTTCAGATTGCCTCCCAGGTTTGCATCCCACACTGAATTGGCCATAGAATCAATTGTGTCGAGACGGTTTTTGAATTTGAGGCCTCGGGTGCAGAGTTTTTGACGTTGTCGCCCATAACCAAACTTGCTCGCATGGTTGTGTGCCATTTTTACAAAGTTTTTAGATTGCCTCCCAGGTTTGCATCCCTCACTGAATTGGCCATAGAATCAATTATGTCGAGACGGTTTTTGAATTTGAGGCCTAGGGTGCGGAGTTTTTGACGTCGTCGCCCATAGCCAAACTTGCGCGCATGGTTGTGTGCCGTTTTTACAAAGTTTTCAGATTGCCTCCCAGGTTTGCACCCCTCACTGAATTGGCCATAGAATCAATTGTGTCGAGACGTTTTTTGAATTTGAGGCCTAGGGTGCGGAGTTTTTGACGTCGTCGCCCATAGCCAAATTGCGCGCACGCTTGTACGCCATTTTTACAAAGTTTTCAGATTGCCTCCCAGGTTTGCATCCCTCACTGAATTGTCCATAGAATCAATTGTGTCGAGACGATTTTTGAATTTGAGGCCTAGGGTGCGGAGTTTTTGACGTCGTCGCCCATAGCCAAACTTGCGCGCATGGTTGTGTGCCGTTTTTACAAAGTTTTCAGATTGCCTCCCAGGTTTGCACCCCTCACTGAATTGGCCATAGAATCAATTGTGTCGAGACGGTTTTTGAATTTGAGGCCTCGGGTGCGGAGTTTTTGACGTTGTCGCCCATAGCCAAATTGCGCGCACGCTTGTGCGCCGCTTTTACAAAGTTTTCAGATTGCCTCTCGGGTTTGCATTTCTAGCTAAATTGGACATAGAATCAATTGTGTCGAGACGGTTTTTGAATTTGAGGCCTCGGGTGCGGAGTTTTTGACGTCGTCGCCCATAGCCAAATTACGCGCACGCTTGTGCGCCATTTTTACAAAGGTTTCAGATTGCCCCTCGGGTTTGAATTTCCCACTGAATTGGCCATAGAATCAATTGTGTCGAGACGGTTTTTGAATTTGAGGCCTCGGGTGCAGAGTTTTTTACATCGTCGCCCATAGCCAAATTGCGCGCACGCTTGTGCGCCGTTTTTACAAACTTTTCAGATTGCCTCTCGGGTTTGCATTTCTAGCTGAATTGGCCGTAGAATCAATTGTGTCGAGACGGTTTTTGAATTTGAGGCCTCGGGGGCGGAGTTTTTGACGTCGTCGCCCATAGCCAAATTGCGCGCGCTTGTGCGCCGTTTTTACAAAGTTTTCAGATTGCCTCTCGGGTTTGCATTTCTAGCTAAAATTGGTCATAGAATCAATTGTGTCGAGACGGTTTTTGAATTTGAGGCCTCGGGTGCGGAGTTTTTGACGTCGTCGCCCCTAATCAAATTGCGCGCACGCTTGTGCGCCGTTTTTACAAAGTTTTCAGATTGCCTCTCGGGTTTGCATTTCTAGCTGAATTGGCCATATAATCAATTTTGTCGAGACGGTTTTTGAATTTGAGGCCTCGGGTGCGGAGTTTTTGACGTCGTCGCCCCTAACCAAATTGCGCGCACGCTTGTGCGCCGTTTTTACAAAGTTTTCAGATTGTCTCTCGGGTTTGCATTAGTAGCTGAATTTGCCATAGAATCAATTTTGTCGAGACGGTTTTTGAATTTGAGGCCTCGGGTGCGGAGTTTTTGACGTCGTCGCCCATAGCCAAATTGCGCGCACGCTTGTGCGCCGTTTTTACAAAGTTTTCAGATTGCCTCTCGGGTTTGCATTAGTAGCTGAATTGGCCATAGAATCAATTTTGTCGAGACGGTTTTTGAATTTGAGGCCTCGGGTGCGGAGTTTTTGACGTCGTCGCCCATAGCCAAATTGCGCGCACGCTTGTGCGCCGTTTTTACAAAGTTTTCAAATTGCCTCTCGGGTTTGCATTTCTAGCTAAAATTGGTCATAGAATCAATTGTGTCGAGACGGTTTTTGAATTTGAGGCCTCGGGTGCGGAGTTTTTGACGTTGTCGCCCATAGCCAAATTGCGCGCAGACTTGTGCGCCGTTTTTACAAAGTTTTTAGATTGCCTCTCGGGTTTGAATTTCCCACTGAATTGGCCATAGAATCAATTGTGTCGAGACGGTTTTTGAATTTGAGGCCTCGGGTGCGGAGTTTTTGACGTCGTCGCCCATAGCCAAATGGCGCGCACGCTTGTGCGCCGTTTTTACAAAGTTTTCAAATTGCCTCTCGGGTTTGCATTCCTAGCTAAAATTGGTCATAGAATCAATTGTGTCGAGACGGTTTTTGAATTTGAGGCCTCGTGTGCGGAGTTTTTGACGTCGTCGCCCCTAACCAAATTGCGCGCACGCATGTGCGCCGTTTTTACAAAGTTTTCAGATTGCCATTCGGGTTTGCATTTCTAGCTGAATTGGCCATAGAATCAATTGTGTCGAGACGGTTTTTGAATTTGAGGCCTCGGGTGCGGAGTTTTTGACGTCGTCGCCCATAGTCAAATTTCGCGCACGGTTGTGCGCCGTTTTTACAAAGTTTTCAGATTGCCTCTCGGGTTTGCATTACTAGCTGAATTGGCCATAGAATCAATTGTGTCGAGACGGTTTTTGAATTTGAGGCCTCGGGTGCGGAGTTTTTGACGTCGTCGCCCATAGCCAAATTGCGCGCACGCTTGTGCGCCGTTTTTACAAAGTTTTCAAATTGCCTCTCGGGTTTGCATTTCTAGCTAAAATTGGTCATAAAATCAATTGTGTCGAGACGGTTTTTGAATTTGAGGCCTCGGGTGCGGAGTTTTTGACGTCGTCGCCCATAGCCAAATTGCGCGCACGCTTGTGCGCCGTTTTTACAAAGTTTTCAGATTGCCTCTCGGGTTTGCATTTCTAGCTGAATTGGCCATAGAATCAAATGTGTCAAGACGGTTTTTGAATTTGAGGCCTCGGGTGCGGAGTTTTTGACGTCGTCGCCCCTAACCAAATTGCGCGCACGCTTGTGCGCCGTTTTTACAAAGTTTTCAAATTGCCTCTCGGGTTTGCATTTCTAGCTGAATTGGCCATAGAATCAATTTTGTCGAGACGGTTTTTGAATTTGAGGCCTCGGGTGCGGAGTTTTTGACGTCGTCGCCCCTAACCAAATTGCGCGCACGCTTGTGCGCCGTTTTTACAAAGTTTTCAGATTGCCATTCGGGTTTGCATTTCTAGCTGAATTGGCCATAGAATCAATTGTGTCGAGATGGTTTTTGAATTTGAGGCCATGGGTGCGGAGATTTTGACGTCGTCGCCCATAGTCAAATTGCGCGCACGGTTGTGCGCCGTTTTTACAAAGTTTTCAGATTGCCTCTCGGGTTTGCATTTCTAGCTGAATTGGCCATAGAATCAATTGTGTCGAGACGGTTTTTGAATTTGAGGCCTCGGGTGCGGAGTTTTTGACGTCGTCGCCCATAGCCAAATTGCACGCACGCTTGTGCGCCGTTTTTACAAAGTTTTCAGATTGCCTCTCGGGTTTGCATTAGTAGCTGAATTTGCCATAGAATCAATTTTGTCGAGACGGTTTTTGAATTTGAGGCCTCGGGTGCGGAGTTTTTGACGTCGTCGCCCATAGCCAAATTGCGCGCACGCTTGTGCGCCGTTTTTACAAAGTTTTCAGATTGCCTCTCGGGTTTGCATTAGTAGCTGAATTGGCCATAGAATCAATTTTGTCGAGACGGTTTTTGAATTTGAGGCCTCGGGTGCGGAGTTTTTGACGTCGTCGCCCATAGCCAAATTGCGCGCACGCTTGTGCGCCGTTTTTACAAAGTTTTCAAATTGCCTCTCGGGTTTGCATTTCTAGCTAAAATTGGTCATAGAATCAATTGTGTCGAGACGGTTTTTGAATTTGAGGCCTCGGGTGCGGAGTTTTTGACGTTGTCGCCCATAGCCAAATTGCGCGCAGACTTGTGCGCCGTTTTTACAAAGTTTTTAGATTGCCTCTCGGGTTTGAATTTCCCACTGAATTGGCCATAGAATCAATTGTGTCGAGACGGTTTTTGAATTTGAGGCCTCGGGTGCGGAGTTTTTGACGTCGTCGCCCCTAACCAAATTGCGCGCACGCTTGTGCGCCGTTTTTACAAAGTTTTCAAATTGCCTCTCGGGTTTGCATTTCTAGCTGAATTGGCCATAGAATCAATTTTGTCGAGACGGTTTTTGAATTTGAGGCCTCGGGTGCGGAGTTTTTGACGTCGTCGCCCCTAACCAAATTGCGCGCACGCTTGTGCGCCGTTTTTACAAAGTTTTCAGATTGCCATTCGGGTTTGCATTTCTAGCTGAATTGGCCATAGAATCAATTGTGTCGAGATGGTTTTTGAATTTGAGGCCATGGGTGCGGAGATTTTGACGTCGTCGCCCATAGTCAAATTGCGCGCACGGTTGTGCGCCGTTTTTACAAAGTTTTCAGATTGCCTCTCGGGTTTGCATTTCTAGCTGAATTGGCCATAGAATCAATTGTGTCGAGACGGTTTTTGAATTTGAGGCCTCGGGTGCGGAGTTTTTGACGTCGTCGCCCATAGCCAAATTGCACGCACGCTTGTGCGCCGTTTTTACAAAGTTTTCAGATTGCCTCTCGGGTTTGCATTAGTAGCTGAATTTGCCATAGAATCAATTTTGTCGAGACGGTTTTTGAATTTGAGGCCTCGGGTGCGGAGTTTTTGACGTCGTCGCCCATAGCCAAATTGCGCGCACGCTTGTGCGCCGTTTTTACAAAGTTTTCAGATTGCCTCTCGGGTTTGCATTAGTAGCTGAATTGGCCATAGAATCAATTTTGTCGAGACGGTTTTTGAATTTGAGGCCTCGGGTGCGGAGTTTTTGACGTCGTCGCCCATAGCCAAATTGCGCGCACGCTTGTGCGCCGTTTTTACAAAGTTTTCAAATTGCCTCTCGGGTTTGCATTTCTAGCTAAAATTGGTCATAGAATCAATTGTGTCGAGACGGTTTTTGAATTTGAGGCCTCGGGTGCGGAGTTTTTGACGTTGTCGCCCATAGCCAAATTGCGCGCAGACTTGTGCGCCGTTTTTACAAAGTTTTTAGATTGCCTCTCGGGTTTGAATTTCCCACTGAATTGGCCATAGAATCAATTGTGTCGAGACGGTTTTTGAATTTGAGGCCTCGGGTGCGGAGTTTTTGACGTCGTCGCCCATAGCCAAATGGCGCGCACGCTTGTGCGCCGTTTTTACAAAGTTTTCAAATTGCCTCTCGGGTTTGCATTTCTAGCTAAAATTGGTCATAGAATCAATTGTGTCGAGACGGTTTTTGAATTTGAGGCCTCGTGTGCGGAGTTTTTGACGTCGTCGCCCCTAACCAAATTGCGCGCACGCATGTGCGCCGTTTTTACAAAGTTTTCAGATTGCCATTCGGGTTTGCATTTCTAGCTGAATTGGCCATAGAATCAATTGTGTCGAGACGGTTTTTGAATTTGAGGCCTCGGGTGCGGAGTTTTTGACGTCGTCGCCCATAGTCAAATTTCGCGCACGGTTGTGCGCCGTTTTTACAAAGTTTTCAGATTGCCTCTCGGGTTTGCATTACTAGCTGAATTGGCCATAGAATCAATTGTGTCGAGACGGTTTTTGAATTTGAGGCCTCGGGTGCGGAGTTTTTGACGTCGTCGCCCATAGCCAAATTGCGCGCACGCTTGTGCGCCGTTTTTACAAAGTTTTCAAATTGCCTCTCGGGTTTGCATTTCTAGCTAAAATTGGTCATAAAATCAATTGTGTCGAGACGGTTTTTGAATTTGAGGCCTCGGGTGCGGAGTTTTTGACGTCGTCGCCCATAGCCAAATTGCGCGCACGCTTGTGCGCCGTTTTTACAAAGTTTTCAGATTGCCTCTCGGGTTTGCATTTCTAGCTGAATTGGCCATAGAATCAAATGTGTCAAGACGGTTTTTGAATTTGAGGCCTCGGGTGCGGAGTTTTTGACGTCGTCGCCCCTAACCAAATTGCGCGCACGCTTGTGCGCCGTTTTTACAAAGTTTTCAAATTGCCTCTCGGGTTTGCATTTCTAGCTGAATTGGCCATAGAATCAATTTTGTCGAGACGGTTTTTGAATTTGAGGCCTCGGGTGCGGAGTTTTTGACGTCGTCGCCCCTAACCAAATTGCGCGCACGCTTGTGCGCCGTTTTTACAAAGTTTTCAGATTGCCATTCGGGTTTGCATTTCTAGCTGAATTGGCCATAGAATCAATTGTGTCGAGATGGTTTTTGAATTTGAGGCCTTGGGTGCGGAGATTTTGACGTCGTCGCCCATAGTCAAATTGCGCGCACGGTTGTGCGCCGTTTTTACAAAGTTTTCAGATTGCCTCTCGGGTTTGCATTTCTAGCTGAATTGGCCATAGAATCAATTGTGTCGAGACGGTTTTTGAATTTGAGGCCTCGGGTGCGGAGTTTTTGACGTCGTCGCCCATAGCCAAATTGCACGCACGCTTGTGCGCCGTTTTTAGAAAGTTTTCAGATTGCCTCTCGGGTTTGCATTTCTAGCTAAATTGGCCATAGAATCAATTGTGTCGAGACGGTTTTTGAATTTGAGGCCTCGGGTGCGGAGTTTTTAACGTCGTCGCCCATAGTCAAATTGCGCGCACGCTTGTGCACCGTTTTTACAAAGTTTTCAGATTGCCTCTCGGGTTTGCATTACTAGCTGAATTGGCCATAGAATCAATTGTGTCCAGACGGTTTTTGAATTTGAGGCCTCGGGTGCGGAGTTTTTGACGTCGTCGCCCATAGCCAAATTGCGCGCACGCTTGTGCGCTGTTTTTACAAAGTTTTCAAATTGCCTCTCGGGTTTGCATCCCTAGCTAAAATTGGTCATAGAATCAATTGTGTCGAGACGGTTTTTGAATTTGAGGCCTCGGGTGCGGAGTTTTTGACGTCGTCGCCCATATCCAAATTGCGCGTAGGCTTGTGCGCCGTTTTTACAAAGTTTTCAGATTGCCTCTCGGGTTTGAATTTCCCACTGAATTGGCCATAGAATCAATTGTGTCGAGTCGGTTTTTGAATTTGAGGCCTCTGGTGCGGAGTTTTTTACGTCGACGCCCATAGCCAAATTGCGTGCACGCTTGTGCGCCGTTTTTACAAAGTTTTCAGATTGCCTCTCGGGTTTGCATTTCTAGCTGAATTGGCCATAAAATCAATTTTGTCGAGACGGTTTTTGAATTTGAGGCCTCGGGTGCGGAGTTTTTGACGTCGTCGCCCCTAACCAAATTGCGCGCACGCTTGTGCTCCGTTTTTACAAAGTTTTCAGATTGCCATTCGGGTTTGCATTTCTAGCTTAATTGGCCATAGAATCAATTGTGTCGAGACGGTTTTTGAATTTGAGGCCTCGGGTGCGGAGTTTTTGACGTCGTCGCCCATAGTCAAATTGCGCGCACGGTTGTGCGCCGTTTTTACAAAGTTTTCAGATTGCCTCTCGGGTTTGCATCTCTAGCTGAATTGGCCATAGAATCAATTGTGTCGAGACGGTTTTTGAATTTGAGGCTTCGGGTGCGGAGTTTTTGACGTCGTCGCCCATAGCCAAATTGTGCGCACGCTTGTGCGCCGTTTTTACAAAGTTTTCAAATTGCCTCTCGGGTTTGCATTTCCAGCTAAAATTGATCATAGAATCAATTGTGTCGAGATAGTTTTTGAATTTGAGGCCTCGGGTGCGGAGTTTTTGACGTCGTCGCCCCTAACCAAATTGCGCGCACGCTTGTGCGCCGTTTTTACAAAGTTTTCAGATTGCCATTCGGGTTTGCATTTCTAGCTGAATTGGCCAAAGAATCAATTGTGTCGAGACGGTTTTTGAATTTGAGGCCTCGGGTGCGGAGTTTTTGACGTCGTCGCCCAAAGTCAAATTTCGCACACGGTTGTGCGCCGTTTTTACAAAGTTTTCAGATTGCCTCTCGGGTTTGCATTACTAGCTGAATTGGCCATAGAATCAATTGTGTCGAGACGGTTTTTGAATTTGAGGCCTCGGGTGCGGAGTTTTTGATGTCGTCGCCCATAGCCAAATTGCGCACACGCTTGTGCGCCGTTTTTACAAAGTTTTCAGATTGCCTCTCGGGTTTGCATTCCTAGCTGAATTGGCCATATAATCAATTTTGTCTAGACGGTTTTTGAATTTGAGGCCTCGGGTGCGGAGTTTTTGACGACGTCGCCCATAGCCAAACTTGCGCGCATGGTTGTGTGCCATTTTTACAAAGTTTTCAGATTGCCTCCCAAGTTTGCATCCCTCACTGAATTGGCCATATAATCAATTGTTTCGAGACGGTTTTTGTATTTGAGGCCTCGGGTGCGGAGTTTTTGACGTCGTCGCCCATAGCCAAATTGCGCGCACGCTTGTGCGCCGTTTTTACAAAGTTTTCAAATTGCCTCTCGGGTTTGCATTTCCAGCTAAAATTGATCATAGAATCAATTGTGTCGAGACTGTTTTTGAATTTGAGGCCTCGGGTGCGGAGTTTTTGACGTCGTCGCCCAAAGTCAAATTTCGCACACGGTTGTGCGCCGTTTTTACAAAGTTTTCAGATTGCCTCTCGGGTTTGCATTACTAGCTGAATTGGCCATAGAATCAATTGTGTCGAGACGGTTTTTGAATTTGAGGCCTCGGGTGCGGAGTTTTTGATGTCGTCGCCCATAGCCAAATTGCGCGCACGCTTGTGCGCCGTTTTTACAAAGTTTTCAGATTGCCTCTCGGGTTTGCATTCCTAGCTGAATTGGCCATATAATCAATTTTGTCGAGATGGTTTTTGAATTTGAGGCCTCGGGTGCGGAGTTTTTGACGACGTCGCCCATAGCCAAACTTGCGCGCATGGTTGTGTGCCATTTTTACAAAGTTTTCAGATTGCCTCCCAAGTTTGCATCCCTCACTGAATTGGCCATAGAATCAATTGTTTCGAGACGGTTTTTATATTTGAGGCCTCGGGTGCGGAGTTTTTGACGTCGTCGCCCATAGCCAAATTGCGCGCACGCTTGTGCGCCGTTTTTACAAAGTTTT
This sequence comes from Galeopsis tetrahit, assembly GCA_963675135.1. Classification (NCBI taxonomy): domain Eukaryota; kingdom Viridiplantae; phylum Streptophyta; class Magnoliopsida; order Lamiales; family Lamiaceae; genus Galeopsis; species Galeopsis tetrahit. The sequence goes on along the minus strand of OY776126.1, from coordinate 86,290,335 downwards.
CAAATTGCCTCCCGGGTTTGCATTTCCAGCTAAAATTGATCATAGAATCAATTGTGTCGAGATGGTTTTTGAATTTGAGGCCTCGGGTGCGGAGTTTTTGACGTCGTCGCCCCTAACCAAATTGCGCGCACGCTTGTGCGCCGTTTTTACAAAGTTTTCAGATTGCCATTCGGGTTTGCACTTCTAGCTGAATTGGCCAAAGAATCAATTGTGTCGAGACGGTTTTTGAATTTGAGGCCTCGGGTGCGGAGTTTTTGACGTCGTCGCCCAAAGTCAAATTTCGCACACGGTTGTGCGCCGTTTTTACAAAGTTTTCAGATTGCCTCTCGGGTTTGCATTTCTAGCTGAATTGGCCATAGAATCAATTGTGTCGAGACGGTTTTTGAATTTGAGGCCTCGGGTGCGGAGTTTTTTACGTCGTCGCCTATAGCCAAATTGCGCGCACGCTTGTGCGCCGTTTTTACAAAGTTTTCAGATTGCCTCTCGGGTTTGCATATCTAGCTAAAATTGGTCATAGAATCAATTGTGTCGAGACGGTTTTTGAATTTGAGGCCTCGGGTGCGGAGTTTTTGACGTCGTCGCCCATAGCCAAATTGCGCGCACGCTTGTGCGCCGTTTTTACAAAGTTTTTAGATTGCCTCTCGGGTTTGAATTTCCCACTGAATTGGCCATAGAATCAATTGTGTCGAGACGGTTTTTGAATTTGAGGCCTCGGGTGCGGAGTTTTTGATGTCGTCGCCCATAGCCAAATTGCGCGCACGCTTGTGCGCCGTTTTTACAAAGTTTTCAGATTGCCTCTCGGGTTTGCATTCCAAGCTGAATTGGCCATATAATCAATTTTGTCGAGACGGTTTTTGAATTTGAGGCCTCGGGTGCGGAGTTTTTGACGTCGTCGCCCATAGCCAAACTTGCGCGCATGGTTGTGTGCCATTTTTACAAAGTTTTCAGATTGCCTCCCAAGTTTGCATCCCTCACTGAATTGGCCATAGAATCAATTGTGTCGAGACGGTTTTTGAATTTGAGGCCTCGGGTGCGGAGTTTTTGACGTCGTCGCCCATAGCCAAATTGCGCGCACGCTTGTGCGCCGTTTTTACAAAGTTTTCAAATTGCCTCTCGGGTTTGCATTCCTAGCTAAAATTGGTCATAGAATCAATTGTGTCGAGACGTTTTTGAATTTGAGGCCTCGGGTGCGGAGTTTTTGACGTCGTCGCCCATAGCTAAATTGCGCGCACGCTTGTGCGACGTTTTTACAAAGGTTTCAGATTGCCTCTCGGGTTTGCATTCCTAGCTAAAATTGGTCATAGAATCAATTGTGTCGAGACGGTTTTTGAATTTGAGGCCTCGGGTGCGGAGTTTTTGACGTCGTCGCCCCTAACCAAATTGCGCGCACGCTTGTGCGCCGTTTTTACAAAGTTTTCAGATTGCCTCTCGGGTTTGAATTTCCCACTGAATTGGCCATAGAATCAATTGTGTCGAGTCGGTTTTTGAATTTGAGGCCTCTGGTGCGGAGTTTTTTACGTCGACGCCCATAGCCAAATTGCGTGCACGCTTGTGCGCCGTTTTTACAAAGTTTTCAGATTGCCTCTCGGGTTTGCATTTCTAGCTAAATTGGCCATAGAATCAATTTTGTCGAGACGGTTTTTGAATTTGAGGCCTCGGGTGCGGAGTTTTTGACGTCGTCGCCCCTAACCAAATTGCGCGCACGCTTGTGCTCCGTTTTTACAAAGTTTTCAGATTGCCATTCGGGTTTGCATTTCTAGCTTAATTGGCCATAGAATCAATTGTGTCGAGACGGTTTTTGAATTTGAGGCCTCGGGTGCGGAGTTTTTGACGTCGTCGCCCATAGTCAAATTGCGCGCACGGTTGTGCGCCGTTTTTACAAAGTTTTCAGATTGCCTCTCGGGTTTGCATCTCTAGCTGAATTGGCCATAGAATCAATTGTGTCGAGACGGTTTTTGAAGTTGAGGCTTCGGGTGCGGAGTTTTTGACGTCGTCGCCCATAGCCAAATTGTGCGCACGCTTGTGCGCCGTTTTTACAAAGTTTTCAAATTGCCTCTCGGGTTTGCATTTCCAGCTAAAATTGATCATAGAATCAATTGTGTCGAGATGGTTTTTGAATTTGAGGCCTCGGGTGCGGAGTTTTTGACGTCGTCGCCCCTAACCAAATTGCGCGCACGCTTGTGCGCCGTTTTTACAAAGTTTTCAGATTGCCATTCGGGTTTGCATTTCTAGCTGAATTGGCCAAAGAATCAATTGTGTCGAGACGGTTTTTGAATTTGAGGCCTCGGGTGCGGAGTTTTTGACGTCGTCGCCCAAAGTCAAATTTCGCACACGGTTGTGCGCCGTTTTTACAAAGTTTTCAGATTGCCTCTCGGGTTTGCATTACTAGCTGAATTGGCCATAGAATCAATTGTGTCGAGACGGTTTTTGAATTTGAGGCCTCGGGTGCGGAGTTTTTGATGTCGTCGCCCATAGCCAAATTGCGCACACGCTTGTGCGCCGTTTTTACAAAGTTTTCAGATTGCCTCTCGGGTTTGCATCCCTAGCTGAATTGGCCATATAATCAATTTTGTCTAGACGGTTTTTGAATTTGAGGCCTCGGGTGCGGAGTTTTTGACGACGTCGCCCATAGCCAAACTTGCGCGCATGGTTGTGTGCCATTTTTACAAAGTTTTCAGATTGCCTCCCAAGTTTGCATCACTCACTGAATTGGCCATATAATCAATTGTTTCGAGACGGTTTTTGTATTTGAGGCCTCGGGTGCGGAGTTTTTGACGTCGTCGCCCATAGCCAAATTGCGCGCACGCTTGTGCGCCGTTTTTACAAAGTTTTCAAATTGCCTCTCGGGTTTGCATTTCCAGCTAAAATTGATCATAGAATCAATTGTGTCGAGATGGTTTTTGAATTTAAGGCCTCGGGTGCGGAGTTTTTGACGTCGTCGCCCCTAACCAAATTGCGCGCACGCTTGTGCGCCGTTTTTACAAAGTTTTCAGATTGCCATTCGGGTTTGCATTTCTAGCTGAATTGGCCAAAGAATCAATTGTGTCGAGACGGTTTTTGAATTTGAGGCCTCGGTTGCGGAGTTTTTGACGTCGTCGCCCAAAGTCAAATTTCGCACACGGTTGTGCGCCGTTTTTACAAAGTTTTCAGATTGCCTCTCGGGTTTGCATTACTAGCTGAATTGGCCATAGAATCAATTGTGTCGAGACGGTTTTTGAATTTGAGGCCTCGGGTGCGGAGTTTTTGATGTCGTCGCCCATAGCCAAATTGCGCGCACGCTTGTGCGCCATTTTTACAAAGTTTTCAGATTGCCTCTCGGGTTTGCATTCCTAGCTGAATTGGCCATATAATCAATTTTGTCGAGACGGTTTTTGAATTTGAGGCCTCGGGTGCGGAGTTTTTGACGACGTCGCCCATAGCCAAACTTGCGCGCATGGTTGTGTGCCATTTTTACAAAGTTTTCAGATTGCCTCCCAAGTTTGCATCCCTCACTGAATTGGCCATAGAATCAATTGTTTCGAGACGGTTTTTGTATTTGAGGCCTCGGGTGCGGAGTTTTTGACGTCGTCGCCCATAGCCAAATTGCGCGCACGCTTGTGCGCCGTTTTTACAAAGTTTTCAAATTGCCTCTCGGGTTTGCATTTCCAGCTAAAATTGATCATAGAATCAATTGTGTCGAGATGGTTTTTGAATTTGAGGCCTCGGGTGCGGAGTTTTTGACGTCGTCGCCCCTAACCAAATTGCGCGCACGCTTGTGCGCCGTTTTTACAAAGTTTTCAGATTGCCATTCGGGTTTGCACTTCTAGCAGAATTGGCCAAAGAATCAATTGTGTCGAGACGGTTTTTGAATTTGAGGCCTCGGGTGCGGAGTTTTTGACGTCGTCGCCCAAAGTCAAATTTCGCACACGGTTGTGCGCCGTTTTTACAAAGTTTTCAGATTGCCTCTCGGGTTTGCATTACTAGCTGAATTGGCCATAGAATCAATTGTGTCGAGACGGTTTTTGAATTTGAGGCCTCGGGTGCGGAGTTTTTGACGTCGTCGCCCATAGCCAAATTGTGCGCACGCTTGTGCGCCGTTTTTACAAAGTTTTCAAATTGCCTCTCGGGTTTGCATTTCCAGCTAAAATTGATCATAGAATCAATTGTGTCGAGATGGTTTTTGAATTTGAGGCCTCGGGTGCGGAGTTTTTGACGTCGTCGCCCCTAACCAAATTGCGCGCACGCTTGTGCGCCGTTTTTACAAAGTTTTCAGATTGCCATTCGGGTTTGCATTTCTAGCTGAATTGGCCAAAGAATCAATTGTGTCGAGACGGTTTTTGAATTTGAGGCCTCGGGTGCGGAGTTTTTGACGTCGTCGCCCAAAGTCAAATTTCGCACACGGTTGTGCGCCGTGTTTACAAAGTTTTCAGATTGCCTCTCGGGTTTGCATTACTAGCTGAATTGGCCATAGAATCAATTGTGTCGAGACGGTTTTTGAATTTGAGGCCTCGGGTGCGGAGTTTTTGATGTCGTCGCCCATAGCCAAATTGCGCACACGCTTGTGCGCCGTTTTTACAAAGTTTTCAGATTGCCTCTCGGGTTTGCATTCCTAGCTGAATTGGCCATATAATCAATTTTGTCTAGACGGTTTTTGAATTTGAGGCCTCGGGTGCGGAGTTTTTGACGACGTCGCCCATAGCCAAACTTGCGCGCATGGTTGTGTGCCATTTTTACAAAGTTTTCAGATTGCCTCCCAAGTTTGCATCCCTCACTGAATTGGCCATATAATCAATTGTTTCGAGACGGTTTTTGTATTTGAGGCCTCGGGTGTGGAGTTTTTGACGTCGTCGCCCATAGCCAAATTGCGCGCACGCTTGTGCGCCGTTTTTACAAAGTTTTCAAATTGCCTCTCGGGTTTGCATTTCCAGCTAAAATTGATCATAGAATCAATTGTGTCGAGATGGTTTTTGAATTTGAGGCCTCGGGTGCGGAGTTTTTGACGTCGTCGCCCCTAACCAAATTGCGCGCACGCTTGTGCGCCGTTTTTACAAAGTTTTCAGATTGCCATTCGGGTTTGCATTTCTAGCTGAATTGGCCAAAGAATCAATTGTGTCGAGACGGTTTTTGAATTTGAGGCCTCGGGTGCGGAGTTTTTGACGTCGTCGCCCAAAGTCAAATTTCGCACACGGTTGTGCGCCGTTTTTACAAAGTTTTCAGATTGCCTCTCGGGTTTGCATTACTAGCTGAATTGGCCATAGAATCAATTGTGTCGAGACGGTTTTTGAATTTGAGGCCACGGGTGCGGAGTTTTTGATGTCGTCGCCCATAGCCAAATTGCGCGCACGCTTGTGCGCCATTTTTACAAAGTTTTCAGATTGCCTCTCGGGTTTGCATTCCTAGCTGAATTGGCCATATAATCAATTTTGTCGAGACGGTTTTTGAATTTGAGGCCTCGGGTGCGGAGTTTTTGACGACGTCGCCCATAGCCAAACTTGCGCGCATGGTTGTGTGCCATTTTTACAAAGTTTTCAGATTGCCTCCCAAGTTTGCATCCCTCACTGAATTGGCCATAGAATCAATTGTTTCGAGACGGTTTTTGTATTTGAGGCCTCGGGTGCGGAGTTTTTGACGTCGTCGCCCATAGCCAAATTGCGCGCACGCTTGTGCGCCGTTTTTACAAAGTTTTCAAATTGCCTCTCGGGTTTGCATTTCCAGCTAAAATTGATCATAGAATCAATTGTGTCGAGATGGTTTTTGAATTTGAGGCCTCGGGTGCGGAGTTTTTGACGTCGTCGCCCCTAACCAAATTGCGCGCACGCTTGTGCGCCGTTTTTACAAAGTTTTCAGATTGCCATTCGGGTTTGCACTTCTAGCAGAATTGGCCAAAGAATCAATTGTGTCGAGACGGTTTTTGAATTTGAGGCCTCGGGTGCGGAGTTTTTGACGTCGTCGCCCAAAGTCAAATTTCGCACACGGTTGTGCGCCGTTTTTACAAAGTTTTCAGATTGCCTCTCGGGTTTGCATTACTAGCTGAATTGGCCATAGAATCAATTGTGTCGAGACGGTTTTTGAATTTGAGGCCTCGGGTGCGGAGTTTTTGATGTCGTCGCCCATAGCCAAATTGCGCACACGCTTGTGCGCCGTTTTTACAAAGTTTTCAGATTGCCTCTCGGGTTTGCATTCCTAGCTGAATTGGCCATATAATCAATTTTGTCTAGACGGTTTTTGAATTTGAGGCCTCGGGTGCGGAGTTTTTGACGACGTCGCCCATAGCCAAATTGCGCGCACGCTTGTGCGCCGTTTTTACAAAGTTTTCAGATTGCCATTCGGGTTTGCATTTCTAGCTGAATTGGCCAAAGAATCAATTGTGTCGAGACGGTTTTTGAATTTGAGGCCTCGGGTGCGGAGTTTTTGACGTCGTCGCCCAAAGTCAAATTTCGCACACGGTTGTGCGCCGTGTTTACAAAGTTTTCAGATTGCCTCTCGGGTTTGCATTACTAGCTGAATTGGCCATAGAATCAATTGTGTCGAGACGGTTTTTGAATTTGAGGCCTCGGGTGCGGAGTTTTTGATGTCGTCGCCCATAGCCAAATTGCGCACACGCTTGTGCGCCGTTTTTACAAAGTTTTCAGATTGCCTCTCGGGTTTGCATTCCTAGCTGAATTGGCCATATAATCAATTTTGTCTAGACGGTTTTTGAATTTGAGGCCTCGGGTGCGGAGTTTTTGACGACGTCGCCCATAGCCAAACTTGCGCGCATGGTTGTGTGCCATTTTTACAAAGTTTTCAGATTGCCTCCCAAGTTTGCATCCCTCACTGAATTGGCCATATAATCAATTGTTTCGAGACGGTTTTTGTATTTGAGGCCTCGGGTGTGGAGTTTTTGACGTCGTCGCCCATAGCCAAATTGCGCGCACGCTTGTGCGCCGTTTTTACAAAGTTTTCAAATTGCCTCTCGGGTTTGCATTTCCAGCTAAAATTGATCATAGAATCAATTGTGTCGAGATGGTTTTTGAATTTGAGGCCTCGGGTGCGGAGTTTTTGACGTCGTCGCCCCTAACCAAATTGCGCGCACGCTTGTGCGCCGTTTTTACAAAGTTTTCAGATTGCCATTCGGGTTTGCATTTCTAGCTGAATTGGCCAAAGAATCAATTGTGTCGAGACGGTTTTTGAATTTGAGGCCTCGGGTGCGGAGTTTTTGACGTCGTCGCCCAAAGTCAAATTTCGCACACGGTTGTGCGCCGTTTTTACAAAGTTTTCAGATTGCCTCTCGGGTTTGCATTACTAGCTGAATTGGCCATAGAATCAATTGTGTCGAGACGGTTTTTGAATTTGAGGCCACGGGTGCGGAGTTTTTGATGTCGTCGCCCATAGCCAAATTGCGCGCACGCTTGTGCGCCATTTTTACAAAGTTTTCAGATTGCCTCTCGGGTTTGCATTCCTAGCTGAATTGGCCATATAATCAATTTTGTCGAGACGGTTTTTGAATTTGAGGCCTCGGGTGCGGAGTTTTTGACGACGTCGCCCATAGCCAAACTTGCGCGCATGGTTGTGTGCCATTTTTACAAAGTTTTCAGATTGCCTCCCAAGTTTGCATCCCTCACTGAATTGGCCATAGAATCAATTGTTTCGAGACGGTTTTTGTATTTGAGGCCTCGGGTGCGGAGTTTTTGACGTCGTCGCCCATAGCCAAATTGCGCGCACGCTTGTGCGCCGTTTTTACAAAGTTTTCAAATTGCCTCTCGGGTTTGCATTTCCAGCTAAAATTGATCATAGAATCAATTGTGTCGAGATGGTTTTTGAATTTGAGGCCTCGGGTGCGGAGTTTTTGACGTCGTCGCCCCTAACCAAATTGCGCGCACGCTTGTGCGCCGTTTTTACAAAGTTTTCAGATTGCCATTCGGGTTTGCACTTCTAGCAGAATTGGCCAAAGAATCAATTGTGTCGAGACGGTTTTTGAATTTGAGGCCTCGGGTGCGGAGTTTTTGACGTCGTCGCCCAAAGTCAAATTTCGCACACGGTTGTGCGCCGTTTTTACAAAGTTTTCAGATTGCCTCTCGGGTTTGCATTACTAGCTGAATTGGCCATAGAATCAATTGTGTCGAGACGGTTTTTGAATTTGAGGCCTCGGGTGCGGAGTTTTTGATGTCGTCGCCCATAGCCAAATTGCGCACACGCTTGTGCGCCGTTTTTACAAAGTTTTCAGATTGCCTCTCGGGTTTGCATTCCTAGCTGAATTGGCCATATAATCAATTTTGTCTAGACGGTTTTTGAATTTGAGGCCTCGGGTGCGGAGTTTTTGACGACGTCGCCCATAGCCAAACTTGCGCGCATGGTTGTGTGCCATTTTTACAAAGTTTTCAGATTGCCTCCCAAGTTTGCATCCCTCACTGAATTGGCCATATAATCAATTGTTTCGAGACGGTTTTTGTATTTGAGGCCTCGGGTGCGGAGTTTTTGACGTCGTCGCCCATAGCCAAATTGCGCGCACGCTTGTGCGCCGTTTTTACAAAGTTTTCAAATTGCCTCTCGGGTTTGCATTTCCAGCTAAAATTGATCATAGAATCAATTGTGTCGAGATGGTTTTTGAATTTGAGGCCTCGGGTGCGGAGTTTTTGACGTCGTCGCCCCTAACCAAATTGCGCGCACGCTTGTGCGCCGTTTTTACAAAGTTTTCAGATTGCCATTCGGGTTTGCATTTCTAGCTGAATTGGCCAAAGAATCAATTGTGTCGAGACGGTTTTTGAATTTGAGGCCTCGGGTGCGGAGTTTTTGACGTCGTCGCCCAAAGTCAAATTTCGCACACGGTTGTGCGCCGTTTTTACAAAGTTTTCAGATTGCCTCTCGGGTTTGCATTACTAGCTGAATTGGCCATAGAATCAATTGTGTCGAGACGGTTTTTGAATTTGAGGCCTCGGGTGCGGAGTTTTTGATGTCGTCGCCCATAGCCAAATTGCGCGCACGCTTGTGCGCCATTTTTACAAAGTTTTCAGATTGCCTCTCGGGTTTGCACTCCTAGCTGAATTGGCCATATAATCAATTTTGTCGAGACGGTTTTTGAATTTGAGGCCTCGGGTGCGGAGTTTTTGACGACGTCGCCCATAGCCAAACTTGCGCGCATGGTTGTGTGCCATTTTTACAAAGTTTTCAGATTGCCTCCCAAGTTTGCATCCCTCACTGAATTGGCCATAGAATCAATTGTTTCGAGACGGTTTTTGTATTTGAGGCCTCGGGTGCGGAGTTTTTGACGTCGTCGCCCATAGCCAAATTGCGCGCACGCTTGTGCGCCGTTTTTACAAAGTTTTCAAATTGCCTCTCGGGTTTGCATTTCCAGCTAAAATTGATCATAGAATCAATTGTGTCGAGATGGTTTTTGAATTTGAGGCCTCGGGTGCGGAGTTTTTGACGTCGTCGCCCCTAACCAAATTGCGCGCACGCTTGTGCGCCGTTTTTACAAAGTTTTCAGATTGCCATTCGGGTTTGCACTTCTAGCAGAATTGGCCAAAGAATCAATTGTGTCGAGACGGTTTTTGAATTTGAGGCCTCGGGTGCGGAGTTTTTGACGTCGTCGCCCAAAGTCAAATTTCGCACACGGTTGTGCGCCGTTTTTACAAAGTTTTCAGATTGCCTCTCGGGTTTGCATTTCTAGCTGAATTGGCCATAGAATCAATTGTATCGAGACGGTTTTTGAATTTGAGGCCTCGGGTGCGGAGTTTTTGACGTCGTCGCCTATAGCCAAATTGCGCGCACGCTTGTGCGCCGTTTTTACAAAGTTTTCAGATTGCCTCTCGGGTTTGCATTTCTAGCTAAAATTGGTCATAGAATTAATTGTGTCGAGACGGTTTTTGAATTTGAGGCCTCGGGTGCGGAGTTTTTGACGTCGTCGCCCATAGCCAAATTGCGCGCACGCTTGTGCGCCGTTTTTACAAAGTTTTTAGATTGCCTCTCGGGTTTGAATTTCCCACTGAATTGGCCATAGAATCAATTGTGTCGAGACGGTTTTTGAATTTGAGGCCTCGGGTGCGGAGTTTTTGATGTCGTCGCCCATAGCCAAATTGCGCGCACGCTTGTGCGCCGTTTTTACAAAGTTTTCAGATAGCCTCTCGGGTTTGCATTCCAAGCTGAATTGGCCATATAATCAATTTTGTCGAGACGGTTTTTGAATTTGAGGCCTCGGGTGCGGAGTTTTTGACGTCGTCGCCCATAGCCAAACTTACGCGCATGGTTGTGTGCCATTTTTACAAAGTTTTCAGATTGCCTCCCAAGTTTGCATCCCTCACTGAATTGGCCATATAATCAATTGTGTCGAGACGGTTTTTGAATTTGAGGCCTCGGGTGCGGAGTTTTTGACGTCGTCGCCCATAGCCAAATTGCGCGCACGCTTGTGCGCCGTTTTTACAAAGTTTTCAGATTGCCTCTTGGGTTTGCATTTCTAGCTGAATTGGCCATAGAATCAATTGTGTCGAGACGGTTTTTGAATTTGAGGCCTCGGGTGCGGAGTTTTTGACGTCGTCGCCCATAGCCAAATTGCGCGCACGCTTGTGCGCCGTTTTTACAAAGTTTTCAGATAGCCTCTCGAGTTTGCATTTCTAGCTAAAATTGGTCATAAAATCAATTGTGTCGAGACGGTTTTTGAATTTGAGGTCTCGGGTGCGTAGTTTTTGACGTCGTCGCCCATAGCCAAATTGCGAGCACGCTTGTGCACCGTTTTTACAAAGTTTTCAATTGCCTCTCGGGTTTGAATTTCCCACTGAATTGGCCGTAGAATCAATTGTGTCGAGACGGTTTTTGAATTTGAGGCCTCGGGTGCGGTGTTTTTGACGTCGTCGCCCATAGCCAAACTTGCGCGCATGGTTGTGTGCCATTTTTACCAAGTTTTCAGATTGCCTCCCAAGTTTGCATCCCTCACTGAATTGGCCATAGAATCAATTGTGTCGAGACGGTTTTTGAATTTGAGGCCTCGGGTGCGGAGTTTTTGACGTCGTCGCCCATAGTCAAATTTCGCGCACGGTTGTGCGCCGTTTTTACAAAGTTTTCAGATTGCCTCTCGGGTTTGCATTACTAGCTGAATTGGCCATAGAATCAATTGTGTCGAGACGGTTTTTGAATTTGAGGCCTCGGGTGCGGAGTTTTTGACGTCGTCGCCCATAGCCAAATTGCGCGCACGCTTGTGCGCTGTTTTTACAAAGTTTTCAAATTGCCTCTCGGGTTTGCATTTCTAGCTAAAATTGGTCATAGAATCAATTGTGTCGAGACGGTTTTTGAATTTGAGGCCTCGGGTGCGGAGTTTTTGACGTCGTCGCCCATAGCCAAATTGCGCGCACGCTTTTGCGCCGTTTTTACAAAGTTTTCAGATTGCCTCTCGGGTTTGCATTCCTAGCTGAATTGGCCATAGAATCAATTGTGTCGAGACGGTTTTTGAATTTGAGGCCTCGGGTGCGGAGTTTTGGACGTCGTCGCCCATAGTCAAATTGCGCGCACGCTTGTGCGCCGTTTTTACAAAGTTTTCAGATTGCCTCTCGGGTTTGCATTAGTAGCTGAATTGGCCATAGAATCAATTTTGTCGAGACGGTTTTTTAATTTGAGGCCTCGGGTGCGGAGTTTTTGACGTCGTCGCCCATAGCCAAATTGCGCGCACGCTTGTGCGCCGTTTTTACAAAGTTTTCAAATTGCTTCTCTGGTTTGCACTCCTAGCTAAAATTGGTCATAGAATCAATTGTGTCGAGACGGTTTTTGAATTTGAGGTCTCGGGTGCGGAGTTTTTGACGTCGTCGCCCATAGCCAAATTGCGCGCAGGCTTGTGCGCCGTTTTTACAAAGTTTTCAGATTGCCTCTCGGGTTTGAATTTCCCACTGAATTGGCCATAGAATCAATTGTGTCGACACGGTTTTTTAATTTGAGGCCTCGGGTGCGGAGTTTTTGACGTCGTCGCCCATAGCCAAATTGCGCGCACGCTTGTGCGCCGTTTTTACAAAGTTTTCAGATTGCCTCTCGGGTTTGCATTTCTAGCTGAATTGGCCATAGAATCAATTGTGTCGAGACTGTTTTTGAATTTGAGGCCTCGGGTGCGGAGTTTTTGACGTCGTCACCCATAGTCAAATTGCGCGCACGCTTGTGCGCCGTTTTTACAATGTTTTCAGATTGCCTCTCGGGTTTGCATTAGTAGCTGAATTGGCCATAGAATCAATTTTTCGAGACGGTTTTTGAATTTGAGGCCTCGGGTGCGGAGTTTTTGACGTCGTCGCCCATAGCCAAATTGCGCGCACGCTTGTGCGCCGTTTTTACAAAGTTTTCAAATTGCCTCTCGGGTTTGCATCTCTAGCTAAAATTGGTCATAGAATCAATTGTGTCGAGACGGTTTTTGAATTTGAGGCCTCGGGTGCGGAGTTTTTGACGTCGTCGCCCATAGCCAAATTGCGCGCAGACTTGTGCGCCGTTTTTACAAAGTTTTTAGATTGCCTCTCGGGTTTGAATTTCCCACTGAATTGGCCATAGAATCAATTGTGTCGAGACGGTTTTTGAATTTGAGGCCTCGGGTGCGGAGTTTTTGACGTCGTCGCCCATAGCCAAATGGCGCGCACGCTTGTGCGCCGTTTTTACAAAGTTTTCAAATTGCCTCTCGGGTTTGCATTCCTAGCTAAAATTGGTCATAGAATCAATTGTGTTGAGACGGTTTTTGAATTTGAGGCCTCGGGTGCGGAGTTTTTGACGTCGTCGCCCCTAACCAAATTGCGCGCACGCTTGTGCGCCGTTTTTACAAAGTTTTTAGATTGCCATTCGGGTTTGCATTTCTAGCTGAATTGGCCATAGAATCAATTGTGTCGAGACGGTTTTTGAATTTGAGGCCTCGGGTGCGGAGTTTTTGACGTCGTCGCCCATAGTCAAATTTCGCGCACGGTTGTGCGCCGTTTTTACAAAGTTTTCAGATTGCCTCTCGGGTTTGCATTACTAGCTGAATTGGCCATAGAATCAATTGTGTCGAGACGGTTTTTGAATTTGAGGCCTCGGGTGCGGAGTTTTTGACGTCGTCGCCCATAGCCAAATTGCGCGCACGCTTGTGCGCCGTTTTTACAAAGTTTTCAAATTGCCTCTCGGGTTTGCATTTCCAGCTAAAATTGGTCATAAAATCAATTGTGTCGAGAGGGTTTTTGAATTTGAGGCCTCGGGTGCGGAGTTTTTGACGTCGTCGCCCATAGCCAAATTGCGCGCACGCTTGTGCGCCGTTTTTACAAAGTTTTCAGATTGCCTCTCGGGTTTGCATTTCTAGCTGAATTGGCCATAGAATCAAATGTGTCAAGACGGTTTTTGAATTTGAGGCCTCGGGTGCGGAGTTTTTGACGTCGTCGCCCCTAACCAAATTGCGCGCACGCTTGTGCGCCGTTTTTACAAAGTTTTCAAATTGCCTCTCGGGTTTGCATTTCTAGCTAAAATTGGTCATAGAATCAATTGTGTCGAGACGGTTTTTGAATTTGAGGCCTCGGGTGCGGAGTTTTTGACGTCGTCGCCCCTAATCAAATTGCGCGCACGCTCGTGCGCCGTTTTTACAAAGTTTTCAGATTGCCTCTCGGGTTTGCATTTCTAGCTGAATTGGCCATAGAATCAATTTTGTCGAGACGGTTTTTGAATTTGAGGCCTCGGGTGCGGAGTTTTTGACGTCGTCGCCCCTAACCAAATTGCGCGCACGCTTGTGCGCCGTTTTTACAAAGTTTTCAGATTGCCATTCGGGTTTGCATTTCTAGCTGAATTGGCCATAGAATCAATTTTGTCGAGACGGTTTTTGAATTTGAGGCCTCGGGTGCGGAGTTTTTGACGTCGTCGCCCCTAACCAAATTGCGCGCACGCTTGTGCTCCGTTTTTACAAAGTTTTCAGATTGCCATTCGGGTTTGCATTTCTAGCTTAATTGGCCATAGAATCAATTGTGTCGAGACGGTTTTTGAATTTGAGGCCTCGGGTGCGGAGTTTTTGACGTCGTCGCCCATAGTCAAATTGCGCGCACGGTTGTGCGCCGTTTTTACAAAGTTTTCAGATTGCCTCTCGGGTTTGCATCTCTAGCTGAATTGGCCATAGAATCAATTGTGTCGAGACGGTTTTTGAATTTGGGGCTTCGGGTGCGGAGTTTTTGACGTCGTCGCCCATAGCCAAATTGCGCGCACGCTTGTGCGCCGTTTTTACAAAGTTTTCAAATTGCCTCTCGGGTTTGCATTTCCAGCTAAAATTGATCATAGAATCAATTGTGTCGAGATGGTTTTTGAATTTGAGGCCTCGGGTGCGGAGTTTTTGACGTCGTCGCCCCTAACCAAATTGCGCGCACGCTTGTGTGCCGTTTTTACAAAGTTTTCAGATTGCCATTCGGGTTTGCATTTCTAGCTGAATTGGCCAAAGAATCAATTGTGTCGAGACGGTTTTTGAATTTGAGGCCTCGGGTGCAGAGTTTTTGACGTCGTCGCCCAAAGTCAAATTTCGCACACGGTTGTGCGCCGTTTTTACAAAGTTTTCAGATTGCCTCTCGGGTTTGCATTACTAGCTGAATTGGCCATATAATCAATTGTGTCGAGACGGTTTTTGAATTTGAGGCCTCGGGTGCGGAGTTTTTGATGTCGTCGCCCATAGCCAAACTTGCGCGCATGGTTGTGTGCCATTTTTACAAAGTTTTCAGATTGCCTCCCAAGTTTGCATCCCTCACTGAATTGGCCATAGAATCAATTGTTTCGAGACGGTTTTTGTATTTGAGGCCTCGGGTGCGGAGTTTTTGACGTCGTCGCCCATAGCCAAATTGCGCGCACGCTTGTGCGCCGTTTTTACAAAGTTTTCAGATTGCCTCTCGGGTTTGCATTTCTAGCTGAATTGGCCATAGAATCAATTGTGTCGAGACGGTTTTTGAATTTGAGGCCTCGGGTGCGGAGTTTTTGACGTCGTCGCCCATAGCCAAATGGCGCGCACGCTTGTGCGCCGTTTTTACAAAGTTTTCAAATTGCCTCTCGGGTTTGCATTCCTAGCTAAAATTGGTCATAGAATCAATTGTGTTGAGACGGTTTTTGAATTTGAGGCCTCGGGTGCGGAGTTTTTGACGTCGTCGCCCCTAACCAAATTGCGCGCACGCTTGTGCGCCGTTTTTACAAAGTTTTTAGATTGCCATTCGGGTTTGCATTTCTAGCTGAATTGGCCATAGAATCAATTGTGTCGAGACGGTTTTTGAATTTGAGGCCTCGGGTGCGGAGTTTTTGACGTCGTCGCCCATAGTCAAATTTCGCGCACGGTTGTGCGCCGTTTTTACAAAGTTTTCAGATTGCCTCTCGGGTTTGCATTACTAGCTGAATTGGCCATAGAATCAATTGTGTCGAGACGGTTTTTGAATTTGAGGCCTCGGGTGCGGAGTTTTTGACGTCGTCGCCCATAGCCAAATTGCGCGCACGCTTGTGCGCCGTTTTTACAAAGTTTTCAAATTGCCTCTCGGGTTTGCATTTCCAGCTAAAATTGGTCATAAAATCAATTGTGTCGAGAGGGTTTTTGAATTTGAGGCCTCGGGTGCGGAGTTTTTGACGTCGTCGCCCATAGCCAAATTGCGCGCACGCTTGTGCGCCGTTTTTACAAAGTTTTCAGATTGCCTCTCGGGTTTGCATTTCTAGCTGAATTGGCCATAGAATCAAATGTGTCAAGACGGTTTTTGAATTTGAGGCCTCGGGTGCGGAGTTTTTGACGTCGTCGCCCCTAACCAAATTGCGCGCACGCTTGTGCGCCGTTTTTACAAAGTTTTCAAATTGCCTCTCGGGTTTGCATTTCTAGCTAAAATTGGTCATAGAATCAATTGTGTCGAGACGGTTTTTGAATTTGAGGCCTCGGGTGCGGAGTTTTTGACGTCGTCGCCCCTAATCAAATTGCGCGCACGCTCGTGCGCCGTTTTTACAAAGTTTTCAGATTGCCTCTCGGGTTTGCATTTCTAGCTGAATTGGCCATAGAATCAATTTTGTCGAGACGGTTTTTGAATTTGAGGCCTCGGGTGCGGAGTTTTTGACGTCGTCGCCCCTAACCAAATTGCGCGCACGCTTGTGCGCCGTTTTTACAAAGTTTTCAGATTGCCATTCGGGTTTGCATTTCTAGCTGAATTGGCCATAGAATCAATTTTGTCGAGACGGTTTTTGAATTTGAGGCCTCGGGTGCGGAGTTTTTGACGTCGTCGCCCCTAACCAAATTGCGCGCACGCTTGTGCTCCGTTTTTACAAAGTTTTCAGATTGCCATTCGGGTTTGCATTTCTAGCTTAATTGGCCATAGAATCAATTGTGTCGAGACGGTTTTTGAATTTGAGGCCTCGGGTGCGGAGTTTTTGACGTCGTCGCCCATAGTCAAATTGCGCGCACGGTTGTGCGCCGTTTTTACAAAGTTTTCAGATTGCCTCTCGGGTTTGCATCTCTAGCTGAATTGGCCATAGAATCAATTGTGTCGAGACGGTTTTTGAATTTGGGGCTTCGGGTGCGGAGTTTTTGACGTCGTCGCCCATAGCCAAATTGCGCGCACGCTTGTGCGCCGTTTTTACAAAGTTTTCAAATTGCCTCTCGGGTTTGCATTTCCAGCTAAAATTGATCATAGAATCAATTGTGTCGAGATGGTTTTTGAATTTGAGGCCTCGGGTGCGGAGTTTTTGACGTCGTCGCCCCTAACCAAATTGCGCGCACGCTTGTGTGCCGTTTTTACAAAGTTTTCAGATTGCCATTCGGGTTTGCATTTCTAGCTGAATTGGCCAAAGAATCAATTGTGTCGAGACGGTTTTTGAATTTGAGGCCTCGGGTGCAGAGTTTTTGACGTCGTCGCCCAAAGTCAAATTTCGCACACGGTTGTGCGCCGTTTTTACAAAGTTTTCAGATTGCCTCTCGGGTTTGCATTACTAGCTGAATTGGCCATATAATCAATTGTGTCGAGACGGTTTTTGAATTTGAGGCCTCGGGTGCGGAGTTTTTGATGTCGTCGCCCATAGCCAAACTTGCGCGCATGGTTGTGTGCCATTTTTACAAAGTTTTCAGATTGCCTCCCAAGTTTGCATCCCTCACTGAATTGGCCATAGAATCAATTGTTTCGAGACGGTTTTTGTATTTGAGGCCTCGGGTGCGGAGTTTTTGACGTCGTCGCCCATAGCCAAATTGCGCGCACGCTTGTGCGCCGTTTTTACAAAGTTTTCAGATTGCCTCTCGGGTTTGCATTTCTAGCTGAATTGGCCATAGAATCAATTGTGTCGAGACGGTTTTTGAATTTGAGGCCTCGGGTGCGGAGTTTTTGACGTCGTCGCCTATAGCCAAATTGCGCGCACGCTTGTGCGCCGTTTTTACAAAGTTTTCAGATTGCCTCTAGGGTTTGCATTTCTAGCTAAAATTGGTCATAGAATCAATTGTGTCGAGACGGTTTTTGAATTTGAGGCCTCGGGTGCGGAGTTTTTGACGTCGTCGCCCATAGCCAAATTGCGCGCACGCATGTGCGCCGTTTTTACAAAGTTTTCAGATTGCCTCTCGGGTTTGAATTTCCCACTGAATTGGCCATAGAATCAATTGTGTCGAGACGGTTTTTGAATTTGAGGCCTCGGGTGCGAAGTTTTTGATGTCGTCGCCCATAGCCAAATTGCGCGCACGCTTGTGCGCCGTTTTTACAAAGTTTTCAGATTGCCTCTCGGGTTTGCATTCCTAGCTGAATTGGCCATATAATCAATTTTGTCGAGACGGTTTTTGAATTTGAGGCCTCGGGTGCGGAGTTTTTGACGTCGTCGCCCATAGCCAAACTTGCGCGCATGGTTGTGTGCCATTTTTACAAAGTTTTCAGATTGCCTCCCAAGTTTGCATCCCTCACTGAATTGGCCATAGAATCAATTGTGTCGAGACGGT
This sequence comes from Galeopsis tetrahit, assembly GCA_963675135.1. Lineage (NCBI taxonomy): Eukaryota > Viridiplantae > Streptophyta > Magnoliopsida > Lamiales > Lamiaceae > Galeopsis > Galeopsis tetrahit. The sequence goes on along the minus strand of OY776126.1, from coordinate 86,272,490 downwards.
TTTTGAATTTGAGGCCTCGGGTGCGGAGTTTTTGACGTCGTCGCCCATAGCCAAATTGCGCGCACGCTTGTGCGCCGTTTTTACAAAGTTTTCAGATTGCCTCTCGGGTTTGCATTTCTAGCTGAATTGGCCATAGAATCAATTGTGTCGAGACGGTTTTTGAATTTGAGGCCTCGGGTGCGGAGTTTTTGACGTCGTCGCCCATAGCCAAATTGCACGCAGACTTGTGCGCCGTTTTTACAAAGTTTTTAGATTGCCTCTCGGGTTTGAATTTCCCACTGAATTGGCCATAGAATCAATTGTGTCGAGACGGTTTTTGAATTTGAGGCCTCGGGTGCGGAGTTTTTGACGTCGTCGCCCATAGCCAAATGGCGCGCACGCTTGTGCGCCGTTTTTACAAAGTTTTCAAATTGCCTCTCGGGTTTGCATTCCTAGCTAAAATTGGTCATAGAATCAATTGTGTTGAGACGGTTTTTGAATTTGAGGCCTCGGGTGCGGAGTTTTTGACGTCGTCGCCCCTAACCAAATTGCGCGCACGCTTGTGCGCCGTTTTTACAAAGTTTTTAGATTGCCATTCGGGTTTGCATTTCTAGCTGAATTGGCCATAGAATCAATTGTGTCGAGACGGTTTTTGAATTTGAGGCCTCGGGTGCGGAGTTTTTGACGTCGTCGCCCATAGTCAAATTTCGCGCACGGTTGTGCGCCGTTTTTACAAAGTTTTCAGATTGCCTCTCGGGTTTGCATTACTAGCTGAATTGGCCATAGAATCAATTGTGTCGAGACGGTTTTTGAATTTGAGGCCTCGGGTGCGGAGTTTTTGACGTCGTCGCCCATAGCCAAATTGCGCGCACGCTTGTGCGCCGTTTTTACAAAGTTTTCAAATTGCCTCTCGGGTTTGCATTTCCAGCTAAAATTGGTCATAAAATCAATTGTGTCGAGAGGGTTTTTGAATTTGAGGCCTCGGGTGCGGAGTTTTTGACGTCGTCGCCCATAGCCAAATTGCGCGCACGCTTGTGCGCCGTTTTTACAAAGTTTTCAGATTGCCTCTCGGGTTTGCATTTCTAGCTGAATTGGCCATAGAATCAAATGTGTCAAGACGGTTTTTGAATTTGAGGCCTCGGGTGCGGAGTTTTTGACGTCGTCGCCCCTAACCAAATTGCGCGCACGCTTGTGCGCCGTTTTTACAAAGTTTTCAAATTGCCTCTCGGGTTTGCATTTCTAGCTAAAATTGGTCATAGAATCAATTGTGTCGAGACGGTTTTTGAATTTGAGGCCTCGGGTGCGGAGTTTTTGACGTCGTCGCCCCTAATCAAATTGCGCGCACGCTCGTGCGCCGTTTTTACAAAGTTTTCAGATTGCCTCTCGGGTTTGCATTTCTAGCTGAATTGGCCATAGAATCAATTTTGTCGAGACGGTTTTTGAATTTGAGGCCTCGGGTGCGGAGTTTTTGACGTCGTCGCCCCTAACCAAATTGCGCGCACGCTTGTGCGCCGTTTTTACAAAGTTTTCAGATTGCCATTCGGGTTTGCATTTCTAGCTGAATTGGCCATAGAATCAATTTTGTCGAGACGGTTTTTGAATTTGAGGCCTCGGGTGCGGAGTTTTTGACGTCGTCGCCCCTAACCAAATTGCGCGCACGCTTGTGCTCCGTTTTTACAAAGTTTTCAGATTGCCATTCGGGTTTGCATTTCTAGCTTAATTGGCCATAGAATCAATTGTGTCGAGACGGTTTTTGAATTTGAGGCCTCGGGTGCGGAGTTTTTGACGTCGTCGCCCATAGTCAAATTGCGCGCACGGTTGTGCGCCGTTTTTACAAAGTTTTCAGATTGCCTCTCGGGTTTGCATCTCTAGCTGAATTGGCCATAGAATCAATTGTGTCGAGACGGTTTTTGAATTTGGGGCTTCGGGTGCGGAGTTTTTGACGTCGTCGCCCATAGCCAAATTGCGCGCACGCTTGTGCGCCGTTTTTACAAAGTTTTCAAATTGCCTCTCGGGTTTGCATTTCCAGCTAAAATTGATCATAGAATCAATTGTGTCGAGATGGTTTTTGAATTTGAGGCCTCGGGTGCGGAGTTTTTGACGTCGTCGCCCCTAACCAAATTGCGCGCACGCTTGTGCGCCGTTTTTACAAAGTTTTCAGATTGCCATTCGGGTTTGCATTTCTAGCTGAATTGGCCAAAGAATCAATTGTGTCGAGACGGTTTTTGAATTTGAGGCCTCGGGTGCAGAGTTTTTGACGTCGTCGCCCAAAGTCAAATTTCGCACACGATTGTGCGCCGTTTTTACAAAGTTTTCAGATTGCCTCTCGGGTTTGCATTACTAGCTGAATTGGCCATATAATCAATTGTGTCGAGACGGTTTTTGAATTTGAGGCCTCGGGTGCGGAGTTTTTGATGTCGTCGCCCATAGCCAAACTTGCGCGCATGGTTGTGTGCCATTTTTACAAAGTTTTCAGATTGCCTCCCAAGTTTGCATCCCTCACTGAATTGGCCATAGAATCAATTGTTTCGAGACGGTTTTTGTATTTGAGGCCTCGGGTGCGGAGTTTTTGACGTCGTCGCCCATAGCCAAATTGCGCGCACGCTTGTGCGCCGTTTTTACAAAGTTTTCAGATTGCCTCTCGGGTTTGCATTTCTAGCTGAATTGGCCATAGAATCAATTGTGTCGAGACGGTTTTTGAATTTGAGGCCTCGGGTGCGGAGTTTTTGACGTCGTCGCCTATAGCCAAATTGCGCGCACGCTTGTGCGCCGTTTTTACAAAGTTTTCAGATTGCCTCTAGGGTTTGCATTTCTAGCTAAAATTGGTCATAGAATCAATTGTGTCGAGACGGTTTTTGAATTTGAGGCCTCGGGTGCGGAGTTTTTGACGTCGTCGCCCATAGCCAAATTGCGCGCACGCATGTGCGCCGTTTTTACAAAGTTTTCAGATTGCCTCTCGGGTTTGAATTTCCCACTGAATTGGCCATAGAATCAATTGTGTCGAGACGGTTTTTGAATTTGAGGCCTCGGGTGCGAAGTTTTTGATGTCGTCGCCCATAGCCAAATTGCGCGCACGCTTGTGCGCCGTTTTTACAAAGTTTTCAGATTGCCTCTCGGGTTTGCATTCCCAGCTGAATTGGCCATATAATCAATTTTGTCGAGACGGTTTTTGAATTTGAGGCCTCGGGTGCGGAGTTTTTGACGTCGTCGCCCATAGCCAAACTTGCGCGCATGGTTGTGTGCCATTTTTACAAAGTTTTCAGATTGCCTCCCAAGTTTGCATCCCTCACTGAATTGGCCATAGAATCAATTGTGTCGAGACGGTTTTTGAATTTGAGGCCTCGGGTGCGGAGTTTTTGACGTCGTCGCCCATAGCCAAATTGCGCGCACGCTTGTGCGCCGTTTTTACAAAGTTTTCAGATTGCCTCTCGGGTTTGCATTTCTAGCTGAATTGGCCATAGAATCAATTGTGTCGAGACGGTTTTTGAATTTGAGGCCTCGGGTGCGGAGTTTTTGACGTCGTCGCCCATAGCCAAATTGCGCGCACGCTTGTGCGCCGTTTTTACAAAGTTTTCAGATTGCCTCTCGAGTTTGCATTTCTAGCTAAAATTGGTCATAAAATCAATTGTGTCGAGACGGTTTTTGAATTTGAGGTCTCGGGTGCGGAGTTTTTGACGTAGTCGCCCATAGCCAAATTGGGCGCACGCTTGTGCGCCGTTTTTACAAAGTTTTCAATTACCTCTCGGGTTTGAATTTCCCACTGAATTGGCCATAGAATCAATTGTTTCGAGACGGTTTTTGTATTTGAGGCCTCGGGTGCGGAGTTTTTGACGTCGTCGCCCATAGCCAAATTGCGCGCACGCTTGTGCGCCGTTTTTACAAAGTTTTCAGATTGCCTCTCGGGTTTGCATTTCTAGCTGAATTGGCCATAGAATCAATTGTGTCGAGACGGTTTTTGAATTTGAGGCCTCGGGTGCGGAGTTTTTGACGTCGTCGCCTATAGCCAAATTGCGCGCACGCTTGTGCGCCGTTTTTACAAAGTTTTCAGATTGCCTCTAGGGTTTGCATTTCTAGCTAAAATTGGTCATAGAATCAATTGTGTCGAGACGGTTTTTGAATTTGAGGCCTCGGGTGCGGAGTTTTTGACGTCGTCGCCCCTAACCAAATTGCGCGCACGCTTGTGCGCCGTTTTTACAAAATTTCAGATTGCCATTCGGGTTTGCATTTCTAGCTGAATTGGCCATAGAATCAATTTTGTCGAGACGGTTTTTGAATTTGAGGCCTCGGGTGCGGAGTTTTTGACGTCGTCGCCCCTAACCAAATTGCGCGCACGCTTGTGCTCCGTTTTTACAAAGTTTTCAGATTGCCATTCGGGTTTGCATTTCTAGCTTAATTGGCCATAGAATCAATTGTGTCGAGACGGTTTTTGAATTTGAGGCCTCGGGTGCGGAGTTTTTGACGTCGTCGCCCATAGTCAAATTGCGCGCACGGTTGTGCGCCTTTTTTCAAAGTTTTCAGATTGCCTCTCGGGTTTGCATCTCTAGCTGAATTGGCCATAGAATCAATTGTGTCGAGACGGTTTTTGAATTTGGGGCTTCGGGTGCGGAGTTTTTGACGTCGTCGCCCATAGCCAAATTGCGCGCACGCTTGTGCGCCGTTTTTACAAAGTTTTCAAATTGCCTCTCGGGTTTGCATTTCCAGCTAAAATTGATCATAGAATCAATTGTGTCGAGATGGTTTTTGAATTTGAGGCCTCGGGTGCGGAGTTTTTGACGTCGTCGCCCCTAACCAAATTGCGCGCACGCTTGTGCGCCGTTTTTACAAAGTTTTAAGATTGCCATTCGGGTTTGCATTTCTAGCTGAATTGGACAAAGAATCAATTGTGTCGAGACGGTTTTTGAATTTGAGGCCTCGGGTGCAGAGTTTTTGACGTCGTCGCCCAAAGTCAAATTTCGCACACGGTTGTGCGCCGTTTTTACAAAGTTTTCAGATTGCCTCTCGGGTTTGCATTACTAGCTGAATTGGCCATATAATCAATTGTGTCGAGACGGTTTTTGAATTTGAGGCCTCGGGTGCGGAGTTTTTGATGTCGTCGCCCATAGCCAAACTTGCGCGCATGGTTGTGTGCCATTTTTACAAAGTTTTCAGATTGCCTCCCAAGTTTGCATCCCTCACTGAATTGGCCATAGAATCAATTGTTTCGAGACGGTTTTTGTATTTGAGGCCTCGGGTGCGGAGTTTTTGACGTCGTCGCCCATAGCCAAATTGCGCGCACGCTTGTGCGCCGTTTTTACAAAGTTTTCAGATTGCCTCTCGGGTTTGCATTTCTAGCTGAATTGGCCATAGAATCAATTGTGTCGAGACGGTTTTTGAATTTGAGGCCTCGGGTGCGGAGTTTTTGACGTCGTCGCCTATAGCCAAATTGCGCGCACGCTTGTGCGCCGTTTTTACAAAGTTTTCAGATTGCCTCTAGGGTTTGCATTTCTAGCTAAAATTGGTCATAGAATCAATTGTGTCGAGACGGTTTTTGAATTTGAGGCCTCGGGTGCGGAGTTTTTGACGTCGTCGCCCATAGCCAAATTGCGCGCACGCTTGTGCGCCGTTTTTACAAAGTTTTCAGATTGCCTCTCGGGTTTGAATTTCCCACTGAATTGGCCATAGAATCAATTGTGTCGAGACGGTTTTTGAATTTGAGGCCTCGGGTGCGGAGTTTTTGATGTCGTCGCCCATAGCCAAATTGCGCGCACGCTTGTGCGCCGTTTTTACAAAGTTTTCAGATTGCCTCTCGGGTTTGCATTCCTAGCTGAATTGGCCATATAATCAATTTTGTCGAGACGGTTTTTGAATTTGAGGCCTCGGGTGCAGAGTTTTTGACGTCGTCGCCCATAGCCAAACTTGCGCGCATGGTTGTGTGCCATTTTTACAAAGTTTTCAGATTGCCTCCCAAGTTTGCATCCCTCACTGAATTGGCCATAGAATCAATTGTGTCGAGACGGTTTTTGAATTTGAGGCCTCGGGTGCGGAGTTTTTGACGTCGTCGCCCATAGCCAAATTGCGCGCACGCTTGTGCGCCGTTTTTACAAAGTTTTCAGATTGCCTCTCGGGTTTGCATTTCTAGCTGAATTGGCCATAGAATCAATTGTGTCGAGACGGTTTTTGAATTTGAGGCCTCGGGTGCGGAGTTTTTGACGTCGTCGCCCATAGCCAAATTGCGCGCACGCTTGTGCGCCGTTTTTACAAAGTTTTCAGATTGCCTCTCGAGTTTGCATTTCTAGCTAAAATTGGTCATAAAATCAATTGTGTCGAGACGGTTTTTGAATTTGAGGTCTCGGGTGCGGAGTTTTTGACGTCGTCGCCCATAGCCAAATTGGGCGCACGCTTGTGCGCCGTTTTTACAAAGTTTTCAATTACCTCTCGGGTTTGAATTTCCCACTGAATTGGCCATAGAATCAATTGTGTCGAGACGGTTTTTGAATTTGAGGCCTCAGGTGCGGTGTTTTTGACGTCGTCGCCCATAGCCAAACTTGCGCGCATGGTTGTGTGCCATTTTTACAAAGTTTTCAGATTGCCTCCCAAGTTTGCATCCCTCACTGAATTGGCCATAGAATCAATTGTGTCGAGACGGTTTTTGAATTTGAGGCCTCGGGTGCGGAGTTTTTGACGTCGTCTCCCATAGCCAAATTGCGCGCACGCCTGTGCGCCATTTTTACAAAGTTTTCAGATTGCCTCTCGGGTTTGCATTTCTAGCTGAATTGGCCATAGAATCAATTGTGTCGAGACGGTTTTTGAATTTGAGGCCTCGGGTGCGGAGTTTTTGACGTCGTCGCCCATAGCCAAACTTGCGTGCATGGTTGTGTGCCATTTTTACAAAGTTTTCAGATTGCCTCCCAAGTTTGCATCCCTCACTGAATTGGCCATAGAATCAATTGTGTCGAGACGGTTTTTGAATTTGAGGCCTCGGGTGCGGAGTTTTTGACGTCGTCGCCCATAGCCAAATTGCGCGCACGCTTGTGCGCCATTTTTACAAAGTTTTCAGATTGCCTCTCGGGTTTGCACTTCTAGCTGAATTGGCCATAGAATCAATTGTGTCGAGACGGTTTTTGAATTTGAGGCCTCGGGTGCGGTGTTTTTGACGTCGTCGCCTATAGCCAAATTGCGCGCACGCTTGTGCGCCGTTTTTACAAAGTTTTCAGATTGCCTCTCGGGTTTGCATTTCTAGCTAAAATTGGTCATAGAATCAATTGTGTCGAGACGGTTTTTGAATTTGAGGCCTCGGGTGCGGAGTGTTTGACGTCGTCGCCCATAGCCAAATGGCGCGCACGCTTGTGCGCCGTTTTTACAAAGTTTTCAGATTGCCTCTCGGGTTTGAATTTCCCACTGAATTGGACATAGAATCAATTGTGTCGAGACGGTTTTTGAATTTGAGGCCTCGGGTGCGGAGTTTTTGATGTCGTCGCCCATAGCCAAATTGCGCGCACGCTTGTGCGCCGTTTTTACAAAGTTTTCAGATTGCCTCTCGGGTTTGCATTTCCAGCTGAATTGGCCATAGAATCAATTTTGTCGAGACGGTTTTTGAATTTGAAGCCTCGGGTGCGGAGTTTTTGACGTCGTCGCCCATAGCCAAACTTGCGCGCATGGTTGTGTGCCATTTTTACAAAGTTTTCAGATTGCCTCCCAAGTTTGCGTCCCTCACTGAATTGGCCATAGAATCAATTATGTCGAGACGGTTTTTGAATTTGAGGTCTCGGGTGCGGAGTTTTTGACGTCGTCGCCCATAGCCAAATTGCGCGCACGCTTGTGCGCCGTTTTTACAAAGTTTTCAGATTGCCTCTCGGGTTTGCATTTCTAGCTGAATTGGCCATAGAATCAATTGTGTCGAGACGGTTTTTGAATTTGAGGCCTCGAGTGCGGAGTTTTTGACGTCGTCGCCCATAGCCAAATTGCGCGCACGCTTGTGCGCCGTTTTTACAAAGTTTTCAGATTGCCTCTCGGGTTTGCATTTCTAGCTAAAATTGGTCATAAAATCAATTGTGTCGAGACGGTTTTTGAATTTGAGGTCTCGGGTGCAGAGTTTTTGACGTCGTCGCCCATAGCCAAATTGCGCGCACGCTTGTGCGCCGTTTTTACAAAGTTTTCAGATTGCCTCTCGGGTTTGCATTTCTAGCTGAATTGGCCATAGAATCAATTGTGTCGAGATGGTTTTTGAATTTGAGGCCTCGGGAGCGGTGTTTTTGACGTCGTCGCCTATAGCCAAATTGCGCGCACGCTTGTGCGCCGTTTTTACAAAGTTTTCAGATTGCCTCTCGGGTTTGCATTTCTAGCTAAAATTGGTCATAGAATCAATTGTGTCGAGACGGTTTTTGAATTTGAGGCCTCGGGTGCGGAGTTTTTGACGTTGTCGCCCATAGCCAAATTGCGCGCACGCTTGTGCGCCCTCTTTACAAAGTTTTCAGATTGCCTCTCGGGTTTGCATTTCTAGCTGAATTGGCCATAGAATCAATTGTGTCGAGACGGTTTTTGAATTTGAGGCCTCGGGTGCGGTGTTTTTGACGTCGTCGCCTATAGCCAAATTGCGCGCACGCTTGTGCGCCGTTTTTACAAAGTTTTCAGATTGCCTCTCGGGTTTGCATTTCTAGCTAAAATTGGTCATAGAATCAATTGTGTCGAGACGGTTTTTGAATTTGAGGCCTCGGGTGCGGAGTGTTTGACGTCGTCGCCCATAGCCAAATTGCGCGCACGCTTGTGCGCCGTTTTTACAAAGTTTTCAGATTGCCTCTCGGGTTTGAATTTCCCACGGAATTGGACATAGAATCAATTGTGTCGAGACGGTTTTTGAATTTGAGGCCTCGGGTGCGGAGTTTTTGATGTCGTCGCCCATAGCCAAATTGCGCGCACGCTTGTGCGCCGTTTTTACAAAGTTTTCAGATTGCCTCTCGGGTTTGCATTTCCAGCTGAATTGGCCATAGAATCAATTTTGTCTAGACGGTTTTTGAATTTGAAGCCTCGGGTGCGGATTTTTGACGTCGTCGCCCATAGCCAAACTTGCGCGCATGGTTGTGTGCCATTTTTACAAAGTTTTCAGATTGCCTCCCAAGTTTGCGTCCCTCACTGAATTGGCCATAGAATCAATTATGTCGAGACGGTTTTTGAATTTGAGGCCTCGGGTGCGGAGTTTTTGACGTCGTCGCCCATAGCCAAATTGCGCGCACGCTTGTGCGCTGTTTTTACAAAGTTTTCAGATTGCCTCTCGGGTTTGCATTTCTAGCTGAATTGGCCATAGAATCAATTGTGTCGAGACGGTTTTTGAATTTGAGGCCTCGAGTGCGGAGTTTTTGACGTCGTCGCCCATAGCCAAATTGCGCGCACGCTTGTGCGCCGTTTTTACAAAGTTTTCAGATTGCCTCTCGGGTTTGCATTTCTAGCTAAAATTGGTCATAAAATCAATTGTGTCGAGACGGTTTTTGAATTTGAGGTCTCGGGTGCAGAGTTTTTGACGTCGTCGCCCATAGCCAAATTGCGCGCACGCTTGTGCGCCGTTTTTACAAAGTTTTCAGATTGCCTCTCGGGTTTGCATTTCTAGCTGAATTGGCCATAGAATCAATTGTGTCGAGACGGTTTTTGAATTTGAGGCCTCGGGTGCGGTGTTTTTGACGTCGTCGCCTATAGCCAAATTGCGCGCACGCTTGTGCGCAGTTTTTACAAAGTTTTCAGATTGCCTCTCGGGTTTGCATTTCTAGCTAAAATTGGTCATAGAATCAATTGTGTCGAGACGGTTTTTGAATTTGAGGCCTCGGGTGCGGAGTTTTTGACGTTGTCGCCCATAGCCAAATTGCGCGCACGCTTGTGCGCCGTCTTTACAAAGTTTTCAGATTGCCTCTCGGGTTTGCATTTCTAGCTGAATTGGCCATAGAATCAATTGTGTCGAGACGGTTTTTGAATTTGAGGCCTCGGGTGCGGAGTTTTTGACGTCGTCGCCCATAGCCAAACTTGCGTGCATGGTTGTGTGCCATTTTTACAAAGTTTTCAGATTGCCTCCCAAGTTTGCATCCCTCACTGAATTGGCCATAGAATCAATTGTGTCGAGACGGTTTTTGAATTTGAGGCCTCGGGTGCGGAGTTTTTGACGTCGTCGCCCATAGCCAAATTGCGCGCACGCTTGTGTGCCATTTTTACAAAGTTTTCAGATTGCCTCTCGGGTTTGCATTTCTAGCTGAATTGGCCATAGAATCAATTGTGTCGAGACGGTTTTTGAATTTGAGGCCTCGAGTGCGGAGTTTTTGACGTCGTCGCCCATAGCCAAATTGCGCGCACGCTTGTGCGCCGTTTTTACAAAGTTTTCAGATTGCCTCTCGGGTTTGCATTTCAAGCTAAAATTGGTCATAAAATCAATTGTGTCGAGACGGTTTTTGAATTTGAGGTCTCGGGTGCGGAGTTTTTGACGTCGTCGCCCATAGCCAAATTGCGCGCACGCTTGTGCGCCGTTTTTACAAAGTTTTCAGATTGCCTCTCGGGTTTGCATTTCTAGCTGAATTGGCCATAGAATCAATTGTGTCGAGACGGTTTTTGAATTTGAGGCCTCGGGTGCGGTGTTTTTGACGTCGTCGCCTATAGCCAAATTGCGCGCACGCTTGTGCGCCGTTTTTACAAAGTTTTCAGATTGCCTCTCGGGTTTGCATTTCAAGCTAAAATTGGTCATAAAATCAATTGTGTCGAGACGGTTTTTGAATTTGAGGTCTCGGGTGCGGAGTTTTTGACGTCGTCGCCCATAGCCAAATTGCGCGCACGCTTGTGCGCCGTTTTTACAAAGTTTTCAGATTGCCTCTCGGGTTTGCATTTCTAGCTGAATTGGCCATAGAATCAATTGTGTCGAGACGGTTTTTGAATTTGAGGCCTCGGGTGCGGTGTTTTTGACGTCGTCGCCTATAGCCAAATTGCGCGCACGCTTGTGCGCCGTTTTTACAAAGTTTTCAGATTGCCTCTCGGGTTTGCATTTCTAGCTAAAATTGGTCATAGAATCAATTGTGTCGAGACGGTTTTTGAATTTGAGGCCTCGGGTGCGGAGTTTTTGACGTTGTCGCCCATAGCCAAATTGCGCGCACGCTTGTGCGCCGTCTTTACAAAGTTTTCAGATTGCCTCTCGGGTTTGCATTTCTAGCTGAATTGGCCATAGAATCAATTGTGTCGAGACGGTTTTTGAATTTGAGGCCTCGGGTGCGGAGTTTTTGACGTCGTCGCCCATAGCCAAACTTGCGTGCATGGTTGTGTGCCATTTTTACAAAGTTTTCAGATTGCCTCCCAAGTTTGCATCCCTCACTGAATTGGCCATAGAATCAATTGTGTCGAGACGGTTTTTGAATTTGAGGCCTCGGGTGCGGAGTTTTTGACGTCGTCGCCCATAGCCAAATTGCGCGCACGCTTGTGTGCCATTTTTACAAAGTTTTCAGATTGCCTCTCGGGTTTGCATTTCTAGCTGAATTGGCCATAGAATCAATTGTGTCGAGACGGTTTTTGAATTTGAGGCCTCGAGTGCGGAGTTTTTGACGTCGTCGCCCATAGCCAAATTGCGCGCACGCTTGTGCGCCGTTTTTACAAAGTTTTCAGATTGCCTCTCGGGTTTGCATTTCTAGCTAAAATTGGTCATAGAATCAATTGTGTCGAGACGGTTTTTGAATTTGAGGCCTCGGGTGCGGAGTTTTTGACGTTGTCGCCCATAGCCAAATTGCGCGCACGCTTGTGCGCCGTCTTTACAAAGTTTTCAGATTGCCTCTCGGGTTTGCATTTCTAGCTGAATTGGCCATAGAATCAATTGTGTCGAGACGGTTTTTGAATTTGAGGCCTCGGGTGCGGAGTTTTTGACGTCGTCGCCCATAGCCAAACTTGCGTGCATGGTTGTGTGCCATTTTTACAAAGTTTTCAGATTGCCTCCCAAGTTTGCATCCCTCACTGAATTGGCCATAGAATCAATTGTGTCGAGACGGTTTTTGAATTTGAGGCCTCGGGTGCGGAGTTTTTGACGTCGTCGCCCATAGCCAAATTGCGCGCACGCTTGTGTGCCATTTTTACAAAGTTTTCAGATTGCCTCTCGGGTTTGCATTTCTAGCTGAATTGGCCATAGAATCAATTGTGTCGAGACGGTTTTTGAATTTGAGGCCTCGAGTGCGGAGTTTTTGACGTCGTCGCCCATAGCCAAATTGCGCGCACGCTTGTGCGCCGTTTTTACAAAGTTTTCAGATTGCCTCTCGGGTTTGCATTTCAAGCTAAAATTGGTCATAAAATCAATTGTGTCGAGACGGTTTTTGAATTTGAGGTCTCGGGTGCGGAGTTTTTGACGTCGTCGCCCATAGCCAAATTGCGCGCACGCTTGTGCGCCGTTTTTACAAAGTTTTCAGATTGCCTCTCGGGTTTGCATTTCTAGCTGAATTGGCCATAGAATCAATTGTGTCGAGACGGTTTTTGAATTTGAGGCCTCGGGTGCGGTGTTTTTGACGTCGTCGCCTATAGCCAAATTGCGCGCACGCTTGTGCGCCGTTTTTACAAAGTTTTCAGATTGCCTCTCGGGTTTGCATTTCAAGCTAAAATTGGTCATAAAATCAATTGTGTCGAGACGGTTTTTGAATTTGAGGTCTCGGGTGCGGAGTTTTTGACGTCGTCGCCCATAGCCAAATTGCGCGCACGCTTGTGCGCCGTTTTTACAAAGTTTTCAGATTGCCTCTCGGGTTTGCATTTCTAGCTGAATTGGCCATAGAATCAATTGTGTCGAGACGGTTTTTGAATTTGAGGCCTCGGGTGCGGTGTTTTTGACGTCGTCGCCTATAGCCAAATTGCGCGCACGCTTGTGCGCCGTTTTTACAAAGTTTTCAGATTGCCTCTCAGGTTTGCATTTCTAGCTAAAATTGGTCATAGAATCAATTGTGTCGAGACGGTTTTTGAATTTGAGGCCTCGGGTGCGGAGTTTTTGACGTTGTCGCCCATAGCCAAATTGCGCGCACGCTTGTGCGCCGTCTTTACAAAGTTTTCAGATTGCCTCTCGGGTTTGCATTTCTAGCTGAATTGGCCATAGAATCAATTGTGTCGAGACGGTTTTTGAATTTGAGGCCTCGGGTGCGGAGTTTTTGACGTCGTCGCCCATAGCCAAACTTGCGTGCATGGTTGTGTGCCATTTTTACAAAGTTTTCAGATTGCCTCCCAAGTTTGCATCCCTCACTGAATTGGCCATAGAATCAATTGTGTCGAGACGGTTTTTGAATTTGAGGCCTCGGGTGCGGAGTTTTTGACGTCGTCGCCCATAGCCAAATTGCGCGCACGCTTGTGTGCCATTTTTACAAAGTTTTCAGATTGCCTCTCGGGTTTGCATTTCTAGCTGAATTGGCCATAGAATCAATTGTGTCGAGACGGTTTTTGAATTTGAGGCCTCGAGTGCGGAGTTTTTGACGTCGTCGCCCATAGCCAAATTGCGCGCACGCTTGTGCGCCGTTTTTACAAAGTTTTCAGATTGCCTCTCGGGTTTGCATTTCAAGCTAAAATTGGTCATAAAATCAATTGTGTCGAGACGGTTTTTGAATTTGAGGTCTCGGGTGCGGAGTTTTTGACGTCGTCGCCCATAGCCAAATTGCGCGCACGCTTGTGCGCCGTTTTTACAAAGTTTTCAGATTGCCTCTCGGGTTTGCATTTCTAGCTGAATTGGCCATAGAATCAATTGTGTCGAGACGGTTTTTGAATTTGAGGCCTCGGGTGCGGTGTTTTTGACGTCGTCGCCTATAGCCAAATTGCGCGCACGCTTGTGCGCCGTTTTTACAAAGTTTTCAGATTGCCTCTCGGGTTTGCATTCCTAGCTAAAATTGGTCATAGAATCAATTGTGTCGAGACGGTTTTTGAATTTGAGGCCTCGGGTGCGGAGTTTTTGACGTCGTCGCCCATAGCCAAATTGCGCGCACGCTTGTGCGCCATTTTTACAAAGTTTTCAGATTGCCTCTCGGGTTTGCATTTCTAGCTGAATTGGCCATAGAATCAATTGTGTCGAGACGGTTTTTGAATTTGAGGCCTCGGGTGCGGTGTTTTTGACGTCGTCGCCTATAGCCAAATTGCGCGCACGCTTGTGCGCCGTTTTTACAAAGTTTTCAGATTGCCTCTCGGGTTTGCATTCCTAGCTAAAATTGGTCATAGAATCAATTGTGTCGAGACGGTTTTTGAATTTGAGGCCTCGGGTGCGGAGTTTTTGACGTCGTCGCCCATAGCCAAATTGCGCGCACGCTTGTGCGCCGTTTTTACAAAGTTTTCAGATTGCCTCTCGGGTTTGAATTTCCCACTGAATTGGCCATAGAATCAATTGTGTCGAGACGGTTTTTGAATTTGAGGCCTCGGGTGCGGAGTTTTTGATGTCGTCGCCCATAGCCAAACTTGCGCGCATGGTTGTGTGCCATTTTTACAAAGTTTTCAGATTGCCTCCCAAGTTTGCATCTCTCACTGAATTGGCCATAGAATCAATTGTGTCGAGACGGTTTTTGAATTTGAGGCCTCGGGTGCGGAGTTTTTGACGTCGTCTCCCATAGCCAAATTGCGCGCACGCCTGTGCGCCATTTTTACAAAGTTTTCAGATTGCCTCTCGGGTTTGCATTTCTAGCTGAATTGGCCATAGAATCAATTGTGTCGAGACGGTTTTTGAATTTGAGGCCTCGGGTGCGGAGTTTTTGACGTCGTCGCCCATAGCCAAACTTGCGTGCATGGTTGTGTGCCATTTTTACAAAGTTTTCAGATTGCCTCCCAAGTTTGCATCCCTCACTGAATTGGCCATAGAATCAATTGTGTCGAGACGGTTTTTGAATTTGAGGCCTCGGGTGCGGAGTTTTTGACGTCGTCGCCCATAGCCAAATTGCGCGCACGCTTGTGCGCCATTTTTACAAAGTTTTCAGATTGCCTCTCGGGTTTGCATTTCTAGCTGAATTGGCCATAGAATCAATTGTGTCGAGACGGTTTTTAAATTTGAGGCCTCGAGTGCGGAGTTTTTGACGTCGTCGCCCATAGCCAAATTGCGCGCACGCTTGTGCGCCGTTTTTACAAAGTTTTCAGATTGCCTCTCGGGTTTGCATTTCAAGCTAAAATTGGTCATAAAATCAATTGTGTCGAGACGGTTTTTGAATTTGAGGTCTCGGGTGCGGAGTTTTTGACGTCGTCGCCCATAGCCAAATTGCGCGCACGCTTGTGCGCCGTTTTTACAAAGTTTTCAGATTGCCTCTCGGGTTTGCATTTCTAGCTGAATTGGCCATAGAATCAATTGTGTCGAGACGGTTTTTGAATTTGAGGCCTCGGGTGCGGTGTTTTTGACGTCGTCGCCTATAGCCAAATTGCGCGCACGCTTGTGCGCCGTTTTTACAAAGTTTTCAGATTGCCTCTCGGGTTTGCATTCCTAGCTAAAATTGGTCATAGAATCAATTGTGTCGAGACGGTTTTTGAATTTGAGGCCTCGGGTGCGGAGTTTTTGACGTCGTCGCCCATAGCCAAATTGCGCGCACGCTTGTGCGCCATTTTTACAAAGTTTTCAGATTGCCTCTCGGGTTTGCATTTCTAGCTGAATTGGCCATAGAATCAATTGTGTCGAGACGGTTTTTAAATTTGAGGCCTCGAGTGCGGAGTTTTTGACGTCGTCGCCCATAGCCAAATTGCGCGCACGCTTGTGCGCCGTTTTTACAAAGTTTTCAGATTGCCTCTCGGGTTTGCATTTCAAGCTAAAATTGGTCATAAAATCAATTGTGTCGAGACGGTTTTTGAATTTGAGGTCTCGGGTGCGGAGTTTTTGACGTCGTCGCCCATAGCCAAATTGCGCGCACGCTTGTGCGCCGTTTTTACAAAGTTTTCAGATTGCCTCTCGGGTTTGCATTTCTAGCTGAATTGGCCATAGAATCAATTGTGTCGAGACGGTTTTTGAATTTGAGGCCTCGGGTGCGGTGTTTTTGACGTCGTCGCCTATAGCCAAATTGCGCGCACGCTTGTGCGCCGTTTTTACAAAGTTTTCAGATTGCCTCTCGGGTTTGCATTCCTAGCTAAAATTGGTCATAGAATCAATTGTGTCGAGACGGTTTTTGAATTTGAGGCCTCGGGTGCGGAGTTTTTGACGTCGTCGCCCATAGCCAAATTGCGCGCACGCTTGTGCGCCATTTTTACAAAGTTTTCAGATTGCCTCTCGGGTTTGCATTTCTAGCTGAATTGGCCATAGAATCAATTGTGTCGAGACGGTTTTTGAATTTGAGGCCTCGGGTGCGGTGTTTTTGACGTCGTCGCCTATAGCCAAATTGCGCGCACGCTTGTGCGCCGTTTTTACAAAGTTTTCAGATTGCCTCTCGGGTTTGCATTCCTAGCTAAAATTGGTCATAGAATCAATTGTGTCGAGACGGTTTTTGAATTTGAGGCCTCGGGTGCGGAGTTTTTGACGTCGTCGCCCATAGCCAAATTGCGCGCACGCTTGTGCGCCGTTTTTACAAAGTTTTCAGATTGCCTCTCGGGTTTGAATTTCCCACTGAATTGGCCATAGAATCAATTGTGTCGAGACGGTTTTTGAATTTGAGGCCTCGGGTGCGGAGTTTTTGATGTCGTCGCCCATAGCCAAACTTGCGCGCATGGTTGTGTGCCATTTTTACAAAGTTTTCAGATTGCCTCCCAAGTTTGCATCTCTCACTGAATTGGCCATAGAATCAATTGTGTCGAGACGGTTTTTGAATTTGAGGCCTCGGGTGCGGAGTTTTTGACGTCGTCTCCCATAGCCAAATTGCGCGCACGCCTGTGCGCCATTTTTACAAAGTTTTCAGATTGCCTCTCGGGTTTGCATTTCTAGCTGAATTGGCCATAGAATTAATTGTGTCGAGACGGTTTTTGAATTTGAGGCCTCGGGTGCGGAGTTTTTGACGTCGTCGCCCATAGCCAAACTTGCGTGCATGGTTGTGTGCCATTTTTACAAAGTTTTCAGATTGCCTCCCAAGTTTGCATCCCTCACTGAATTGGCCATAGAATCAATTGTGTCGAGACGGTTTTTGAATTTGAGGCCTCGGGTGCGGAGTTTTTGACGTCGTCGCCCATAGCCAAATTGCGCGCACGCTTGTGCGCCATTTTTACAAAGTTTTCAGATTGCCTCTCGGGTTTGCATTTCTAGCTGAATTGGCCATAGAATCAATTGTGTCGAGACGGTTTTTAAATTTGAGGCCTCGAGTGCGGAGTTTTTGACGTCGTCGCCCATAGCCAAATTGCGCGCACGCTTGTGCGCCGTTTTTACAAAGTTTTCAGATTGCCTCTCGGGTTTGCATTTCAAGCTAAAATTGGTCATAAAATCAATTGTGTCGAGACGGTTTTTGAATTTGAGGTCTCGGGTGCGGAGTTTTTGACGTCGTCGCCCATAGCCAAATTGCGCGCACGCTTGTGCGCCGTTTTTACAAAGTTTTCAGATTGCCTCTCGGGTTTGCATTTCTAGCTGAATTGGCCATAGAATCAATTGTGTCGAGACGGTTTTTGAATTTGAGGCCTCGGGTGCGGTGTTTTTGACGTCGTCGCCTATAGCCAAATTGCGCGCACGCTTGTGCGCCGTTTTTACAAAGTTTTCAGATTGCCTCTCGGGTTTGCATTTCTAGCTAAAATTGGTCATAGAATCAATTGTGTCGAGACGGTTTTTGAATTTGAGGCCTCGGGTGCGGAGTTTTTGACGTCGTCGCCCATAGCCAAACTTGCGCGCATGGTTGTGTGCCATTTTTACAAAGTTTTCAGATTGCCTCTCGGGTTTGAATTTCCCACTGAATTGGCCATAGAATCAATTGTGTCGAGACGGTTTTTGAATTTGAGGCCTCAGGTGCGGTGTTTTTGACGTCGTCGCCCATAGCCAAACTTGCGCGCATGGTTGTGTGCCATTTTTACAAAGTTTTCAGATTGCCTCCCAAGTTTGCATCCCTCACTGAATTGGCCATAGAATCAATTGTGTCGAGACGGTTTTTGAATTTGAGGCCTCGGGTGCGGAGTTTTTGACGTCGTCTCCCATAGCCAAATTGCGCGCACGCCTGTGCGCCATTTTTACAAAGTTTTCAGATTGCCTCTCGGGTTTGCATTTCTAGCTGAATTGGCCATAGAATCAATTGTGTCGAGACGGTTTTTGAATTTGAGGCCTCGGGTGCGGAGTTTTTGACGTCGTCGCCCATAGCCAAACTTGCGTGCATGGTTGTGTGCCATTTTTACAAAGTTTTCAGATTGCCTCCCAAGTTTGCATCCCTCACTGAATTGGCCATAGAATCAATTGTGTCGAGACGGTTTTTGAATTTGAGGCCTCGGGTGCGGAGTTTTTGACGTCGTCGCCCATAGCCAAATTGCGCGCACGCTTGTGCGCCATTTTTACAAAGTTTTCAGATTGCCTCTCGGGTTTGCATTTCTAGCTGAATTGGCCATAGAATCAATTGTGTCGAGACGGTTTTTGAATTTGAGGCCTCGGGTGCGGAGTTTTTGACGTCGTCGCCCATAGCCAAACTTGCGTGCATGGTTGTGTGCCATTTTTACAAAGTTTTCAGATTGCCTCCCAAGTTTGCATCCCTCACTGAATTGGCCATAGAATCAATTGTGTCGAGACGGTTTTTGAATTTGAGGCCTCGGGTGCGGAGTTTTTGACGTCGTCGCCCATAGCCAAATTGCGCGCAGACTTGTGCGCCGTTTTTACAAAGTTTTCAGATTGCCTCTCGGGTTTGCATTTCTAGCTGAATTGGCCATAGAATCAATTGTGTCGAGACAGTTTTTGAATTTGAGGCCTCGAGTGCGGAGTTTTTGACGTCGTCGCCCATAGCCAAATTGCGCGCACGCTTGTGAGCCGTTTTTACAAAGTTTTCAGATTGCCTCTCGGGTTTGCATTTCTAGCTAAAATTGGTCATAAAATCAATTGTGTCGAGACGGTTTTTGAATTTGAGGTCTCGGGTGCGGAGTTTTTGACGTCGTCGCCCATAGCCAAATTGCGCGCACGCTTGTGCGCCGTTTTTACAAAGTTTTCAGATTGCCTCTCGGGTTTGCATTTCTAGCTGAATTGGCCATAGAATCAATTGTGTCGAGACGGTTTTTGAATTTGAGGCCTCGAGTGCGGAGTTTTTAACGTCGTCGCCCATAGCCAAATTGCGCGCACGCTTGTGCGCCGTTTTTACAAAGTTTTCAGATTGCCTCTCGGGTTTGCATTTCAAGCTAAAATTGGTCATAAAATCCATTGTGTCGAGACGGTTTTTGAATTTGAGGTCTCGGGTGCGGAGTTTTTGACGTCGTCGCCCATAGCCAAATTGCGCGCACGCTTGTGCGCCGTTTTTACAAAGTTTTCAGATTGCCTCTCGCGTTTGCATTTCTAGCTGAATTGGCCATAGAATCAATTGTGTCGAGACGGTTTTTGAATTTGAGGCCTCGGGTGCGGTGTTTTTGACGTCGTCGCCTATAGCCAAATTGCGCGCACGCTTGTGCGCCGTTTTTACAAAGTTTTCAGATTGCCTCTCGGGTTTGCATTCCTAGCTAAAATTGGTCATAGAATCAATTGTGTCGAGACGGTTTTTGAATTTGAGGCCTCGGGTGCGGAGTTTTTGACGTCGTCGCCCATAGCCAAATTGCGCGCACGCTTGTGCGCCGTTTTTACAAAGTTTTCAGATTGCCTCTCGGGTTTGAATTTCCCACTGAATTGGCCATAGAATCAATTGTGTCGAGACGGTTTTTGAATTTGAGGCCTCGGGTGCGGAGTTTTTGATGTCGTCGCCCATAGCCAAACTTGCGCGCATGGTTGTGTGCCATTTTTACAAAGTTTTCAGATTGCCTCCCAAGTTTGCATCTCTCACTGAATTGGCCATAGAATCAATTGTGTCGAGACGGTTTTTGAATTTGAGGCCTCGGGTGCGGAGTTTTTGACGTCGTCTCCCATAGCCAAATTGCGCGCACGCCTGTGCGCCATTTTTACAAAGTTTTCAGATTGCCTCTCGGGTTTGCATTTCTAGCTGAATTGGCCATAGAATCAATTGTGTCGAGACGGTTTTTGAATTTGAGGCCTCGGGTGCGGAGTTTTTGACGTCGTCGCCCATAGCCAAACTTGCGTGCATGGTTGTGTGCCATTTTTACAAAGTTTTCAGATTGCCTCCCAAGTTTGCATCCCTCACTGAATTGGCCATAGAATCAATTGTGTCGAGACGGTTTTTGAATTTGAGGCCTCGGGTGCGGAGTTTTTGACGTCGTCGCCCATAGCCAAATTGCGCGCACGCTTGTGCGCCATTTTTACAAAGTTTTCAGATTGCCTCTCGGGTTTGCATTTCTAGCTGAATTGGCCATAGAATCAATTGTGTCGAGACGGTTTTTAAATTTGAGGCCTCGAGTGCGGAGTTTTTGACGTCGTCGCCCATAGCCAAATTACGCGCACGCTTGTGCGCCGTTTTTACAAAGTTTTCAGATTGCCTCTCGGGTTTGCATTTCAAGCTAAAATTGGTCATAAAATCAATTGTGTCGAGACGGTTTTTGAATTTGAGGTCTCGGGTGCGGAGTTTTTGACGTCGTTGCCCATAGCCAAATTGCGCGCACGCTTGTGCGCCGTTTTTACAAAGTTTTCAGATTGCCTCTCGGGTTTGCATTTCTAGCTGAATTGGCCATAGAATCAATTGTGTCGAGACGGTTTTTGAATTTGAGGCCTCGGGTGCGGTGTTTTTGACGTCGTCGCCTATAGCCAAATTGCGCGCACGCTTGTGCGCCGTTTTTACAAAGTTTTCAGATTGCCTCTCGGGTTTGCATTTCTAGCTAAAATTGGTCATAGAATCAATTGTGTCGAGACGGTTTTTGAATTTGAGGCCTCGGGTGCGGAGTTTTTGACGTCGTCGCCCATAGCCAAACTTGCGCGCATGGTTGTGTGCCATTTTTACAAAGTTTTCAGATTGCCTCTCGGGTTTGAATTTCCCACTGAATTGGCCATAGAATCAATTGTGTCGAGACGGTTTTTGAATTTGAGGCCTCAGGTGCGGTGTTTTTGACGTCGTCGCCCATAGCCAAACTTGCGCGCATGGTTGTGTGCCATTTTTACAAAGTTTTCAGATTGCCTCCCAAGTTTGCATCCCTCACTGAATTGGCCATAGAATCAATTGTGTCGAGACGGTTTTTGAATTTGAGGCCTCGGGTGCGGAGTTTTTGACGTCGTCTCCCATAGCCAAATTGCGCGCACGCCTGTGCGCCATTTTTACAAAGTTTTCAGATTGCCTCTCGGGTTTGCATTTCTAGCTGAATTGGCCATAGAATCAATTGTGTCGAGACGGTTTTTGAATTTGAGGCCTCGGGTGCGGAGTTTTTGACGTCGTCGCCCATAGCCAAACTTGCGTGCATGGTTGTGTGCCATTTTTACAAAGTTTTCAGATTGCCTCCCAAGTTTGCATCCCTCACTGAATTGGCCATAGAATCAATTGTGTCGAGACGGTTTTTGAATTTGAGGCCTCGGGTGCGGAGTTTTTGACGTCGTCGCCCATAGCCAAATTGCGCGCACGCTTGTGCGCCATTTTTACAAAGTTTTCAGATTGCCTCTCGGGTTTGCATTTCTAGCTGAATTGGCCATAGAATCAATTGTGTCGAGACGGTTTTTGAATTTGAGGCCTCGGGTGCGGAGTTTTTGACGTCGTCGCCCATAGCCAAACTTGCGTGCATGGTTGTGTGCCATTTTTACAAAGTTTTCAGATTGCCTCCCAAGTTTGCATCCCTCACTGAATTGGCCATAGAATCAATTGTGTCGAGACGGTTTTTGAATTTGAGGCCTCGGGTGCGGAGTTTTTGACGTCGTCGCCCATAGCCAAATTGCGCGCAGACTTGTGCGCCGTTTTTACAAAGTTTTTAGATTGCCTCTCGGGTTTGAATTTCCCACTGAATTGGCCATAGAGTCAATTGTGTCGAGACGGTTTTTGAATTTGAGGCCTCGGGTGCGGAGTTTTTGACGTCGTCGCCCATAGCCAAATTGCGCGCACGCTTGTGCGCCGTTTTTACAAAGTTTTCAGATTGCCTCTCGGGTTTGCATTTCTAGCTGAATTGGCCATAGAATCAATTGTGTCGAGACAGTTTTTGAATTTGAGGCCTCGAGTGCGGAGTTTTTGACGTCGTCGCCCATAGCCAAATTGCGCGCACGCTTGTGAGCCGTTTTTACAAAGTTTTCAGATTGCCTCTCGGGTTTGCATTTCTAGCTAAAATTGGTCATAAAATCAATTGTGTCGAGACGGTTTTTGAATTTGAGGTCTCGGGTGCGGAGTTTTTGACGTCGTCGCCCATAGCCAAATTGCGCGCACGCTTGTGCGCCGTTTTTACAAAGTTTTCAGATTGCCTCTCGGGTTTGCATTTCTAGCTGAATTGGCCATAGAATCAATTGTGTCGAGACGGTTTTTGAATTTGAGGCCTCGGGTGCAGTGTTTTTGACGTCGTCGCCTATAGCCAAATTGCGCGCACGCTTGTGCGCCGTTTTTACAAAGTTTTCAGATTGCCTCTCGGGTTTGCATTTCTAGCTAAAATTGGTCATAGAATCAATTGTGTCGAGACGGTTTTTGAATTTGAGGCCTCGGGTGCGGAGTTTTTGACGTTGTCGCCCATAGCCAAATTGCGCGCACGCTTGTGCGCCGTCTTTACAAAGTTTTCAGATTGCCTCTCGGGTTTGAATTTCCCAATGAATTGGCCATAGAATCAATTGTGTGGAGACGGTTTTTGAATTTGAGGCCTCGGGTGCGGAGTTTTTAAAGTCGTCGCCCATAGCCAAATTGCGCGCACGCTTGTGCGCCGTTTTTACAAAGTTTTCAGATTGCCTCTCGGGTTTGCATTCCCAACTGAATTGGCCATAAAATCAATTTTGTCGAGACGGTTTTTGAATTTGAGGCCTCGGGTGCGGAGTTTTTGACGTCGTCGCCCATAGCCAAACTTGCGCGCATGGTTGTGTGCCATTTTTACAAAGTTTTCAGATTGCCTCCCAAGTTTGCGTCCCTCACTGAATTGGCCATAGAATCAATTGTGTCGAGACGGTTTTTGAATTTGAGGCCTCGGGTGCGGAGTTTTTGACGTCGTCGCCCATAGCCAAATTGCGCGCACGCTTGTGCGCCGTTTTTACAAAGTTTTCAGATTGCCACTCGGGTTTGCATTTCTAGCTGAATTGGCCATAGAATCAATTGTGTCGAGACGGTTTTTGAATTTGAGGTCTCGGGTGCGGAGTTTTTGACGTCGTCGCCCATAGCCAAATTACGCGCACGCTTGTGCGCCGTTTTTACAAAGTTTTCAGATTGCCACTCGGGTTTGCATTTCTAGTTAAAATTGGTCATAAAATCAATTGTGTCGAGACGGTTTTTGAATTTGAGGTCTCGGGTGCGGAGTTTTTGACGTCGTCGCCCATAGCCAAATTGCGCGCACGCTTGTGCGCCATTTTTACAAAGTTTTCAATTGCCTCTCGGGTTTGAATTTCCCACTGAATTGGCCATAGAATCAATTGTGTCGAGACGGTTTTTGAATTTGAGGCCTCGGGTGCGGTGTTTTTGACGTCGTCGCCCATAGCCAAACTTGCGCGCATGGCTGTGTGCCATTTTTACAAAGTTTTCAGATTGCCTCCCAAGTTTGCATCCCTCACTGAATTGGCCATAGAATCAATTGTGTCGAGACGGTTTTTGAATTTGAGGCCTCGGGTGCGGAGTTTTTGACGTCGTCGCCCATAGCCAAATTGCGCGCACGCTTGTGCGCCATTTTTACAAAGTTTTCAGATTGCCTCTCGGGTTTGCATTTCTAGCTGAATTGGCCATAGAATCAATTGTGTCGAGACGGTTTTTGAATTTGAGGCCTCGGGTGCGGAGTTTTTGACGTCGTCGCCCATAGCCAAACTTGCGTGCATGGTTGTGTGCCATTTTTACAAAGTTTTCAGATTGCCTCCCAAGTTTGCATCCCTCACTGAATTGGCTATAGAATCAATTGTGTCGAGACGGTTTTTGAATTTGAGGCCTCGGGTGCGGAGTTTTTGACGTCGTCGCCCATAGCCAAATTGCGCGCACGCTTGTGCGCCGTTTTTACAAAGTTTTCAGATTGCCTCTCGGGTTTGCATTTCTAGCTAAATTGGCCATAAAATCAATTGTGTCGAGACAGTTTTTGAATTTAAGGCCTCGAGTGCAGAGTTTTTGACGTCGTCGCCCATAGCCAAATTGCGCGCACGCTTGTGAGCCGTTTTTACAAAGTTTTCAGATTGCCTCTCGGGTTTGCATTTCTAGCTAAAATTGGTCATAAAATCAATTGTGTCGAGACGGTTTTTGAATTTGAGGTCTCGGGTGCGGAGTTTTTGACGTCGTCGCCCATAGGCAAATTGCGCGCACGCTTGTGCGCCGTTTTTACAAAGTTTTCAGATTGCCTCTCGGGTTTGCATTACTAGCTGAATTGGCCATAGAATCAATTGTGTCGAGACGGTTTTTGAATTTGAGGCCTCGGGTGCGGTGTTTTTGACGTCGTCGCCTATAGCCAAATTGCGCGCACGCTTGTGCGCCGTTTTTACAAAGTTTTCAGATTGCCTCTCGGGTTTGCATTTCTAGCTAAAATTGGTCATAGAATCAATTGTGTAGAGACGGTTTTTGAATTTGAGGCCTCGGGTGCGGAGTTTTTGACGTCGTCGCCCATAGCCAAATTGCGCGCACGCTTGTGCGCCTTTTTTACAAAGTTTTCAGATTGCCTCTCGGGTTTGAATTTCCCACTGAATTGGCCATAGAATCAATTGTGTCGAGACGGTTTTTGAATTTGAGGCCTCGGGTGCGGAGTTTTTGATGTCGTCGCCCATAGCCAAATTGCGCGCACGCTTGTGCGCCGTTTTTACAAAGTTTTCAGATTGTCTCTCGGGTTTGCATTTCCAGCTGAATTGGCCATATAATCAATTTTGTCGAGACGGTTTTTGAATTTGAGGCCTCGGGTGCGGAGTTCTTGACGTCGTCGCCCATAGCCAAATTGCGCGCACACTTGTGCGCCGTTTTTACAAAGTTTTCAGATTGCCTCTCGGGTTTGCATTTCTAGCTGAATTGGCCATAGAATCAATTGTGTCGAGACGGTTTTTGAATTTGAGGTCTCGGGTGCGGATTTTTTGACGTCGTCGCCCATAGCCAAATTACGCGCACGCTTGTGCGCCGTTTTTACAAAGTTTTCAGATTGCCACTCGGGTTTGCATTTCTAGCTAAAATTGGTCATAAAATCAATTGTGTCGAGACGGTTTTTGAATTTGAGGTCTCGGGTGCGGAGTTTTTGACGTCGTCGCCCATAGCCAAATTGCGCGCACGCTTGTGCGCCGTTTTTACAAAGTTTTCAATTGCCTCTCGGGTTTGAATTTCTCACTGAATTGGCCATAGAATCAATTGTGTCGAGACGGTTTTTTGAATTTGAGGCCACGGGTGCGGAGTTTTTGACGTCGTCGCCCATAGCCAAATTGCGCGCACGCTTGTGCGCCGTTTTTACAAAGTTTTCAGATTACCTCTCCGGTTTGCATTTCCAGCTGAATTGGCCATAGAATCAATTTTATCGAGACTGTTTTTGAATTTGAGGCCTCGGGTGCGGAGTTTTTTACGTTGTCGCCCATCGCCAAATTGCGCGCACGCTTGTGCGCCGTTTTTACAAAGTTTTCAGATTGCCTCTCGGGTTTGCATTTCTAGCTAAAATTGATCGTAGAATCAATTGTGTCGAGACGGTTTTTGAATTTGAGGCCTCGGGTGCGGAGTTTTTGACGTCGTCGCCCATAGCCAAATTGCGCGCACGCTTGTGCGCCGTTTTTACAAAGTTTTCAGATTGCCTCTCGGGTTTGAATTTCCCACTGAATTGGCCATAGAATCAATTGTGTCGAGACGGTTTTTGAATTTGAGGCCTCGGGTGCGGAGTTTTTGATGTCGTCGCCCATAGCCAAATTGCGCGCACGCTTGTGCGCCGTTTTTACAAAGTTTTCAGATTGCCTCTCGGGTTTGCATTTCTAGCTGAATTGGCCATAGAATCAATTTTGTCGAGACGGTTTTTGAATTTGAGGCCTCGGGTGCGGAATTTTTGACGTCGTCGCCCATCGCCAAATTGCGCGCACGCTTGTGCGCCGTTTTTACAAAGTTTTCAGATTGCCTCTCGGGTTTGCATTTCTAGCTAAAATTGGTCATAGAATTAATTGTGTCGAGACGGTTTTTGAATTTGAGGCCACGGGTGCAGATTTTTTGACGTCGTCGCCCATAGCCAAATTGCGCGCACGCTTGTGCGCCGTTTTTACAAAGTTTTCAGATTGCCTCTCGGGTTTGTATTTCTATCTGAATTGGCCATAGAATCAATTGTGTCGAGACGGTTTTTGAATTTGAGGCCTCGGGTGCGGAGTTTTTGACGTCGTCGCCCATAGCCAAACTTGCGCGCATGGTTGTGTGCCATTTTTACAAAGTTTTCAGATTGCCTCCCAAGTTTGCGTCCCTCACTGAATTGGCCATAGAATCAATTGTGTCGAGACGGTTTTTGAATTTGAGACCTCGGGTGCGGAGTTTTTGACGTCGTCGCCCATAGCCAAATTGCGCGCACGCTTGTGCGCCGTTTTTACAAAGTTTTCAGATTGCCTCTCGGGTTTGCATTTCTAGCTGAATTGGCCATAGAATCAATTGCGTCGAGACGGTTTTTGAATTTGAGGCCTCGGGTGCGGAGTTTTTGACGTCGTCGCCCATAGCCAAATTGCGCGCACGCTTGTGCGCCGTTTTTACAAAGTTTTCAAATTGCCTCTCGGGTTTGCATTTCTAGCTAAAATTGGTCATAGAATCAATTGTGTCGAGACGGTTTTTGAATTTGAGGCCACGGGTGCGGAGTTTTTGACGTCGTCGCCCATAGCCAAATTGCGCGCACGCTTGTGCGCCGTTTTTACAAAGTTTTCAGATTGCCTCTCGGGTTTGCATTACTATCTGAATTAGCCATAGAATCAATTGCGTCGAGACAGTTTTTGAATTTGAGGCCTCGGGTGCGGAGTTTTTGACGTCGTTGCCCATAGACAAATTGTGCGCACGCTTGTGCGCCGTTTTTACAAAGTATTCAGATTGCCTCTCGGGTTTGCATTTCTAGCTGAATTGGCCATAAAATCAATTGTGTCGAGACGGTTTTTGAATTTGAGGTCTCGGGTGCGGAGTTTTTGACGTCGTCGCCCATAGCCAAATTGCGCGCACGCTTGTGCGCCATTTTTACAAAGTTTTCAATTGCCTCTCGGGTTTGAATTTCCCACTGAATTGGCCATAGAATCAATTGTGTCGAGACGGTTTTTGAATTTGAGGCCTCGGGTGCGGTGTTTTTGACGTCGTCGCCCATAGCCAAACTTGCGTGCATGGTTGTGTGCCATTTTTACAAAGTTTTCAGATTGCCTCCCAAGTTTGCATCCCTCACTGAATTGGCCATAGAATCAATTGTGTCGAGATGGTTTTTGAATTTGAGGCCTCGGGTGCGGAGTTTTTGACGTCGTCGCCCATAGCCAAATTGCGCGCACGCTTGTGCGCCATTTTTACAAAGTTTTCAGATTGCCTCTCGGGTTTGCATTTCTAGCTGAATTGGCCATAGAATAAATTGTGTCGAGACGGTTTTTGAATTTGAGGCCTCGGGTGCGGAGTTTTTGACGTCGTCGCCCATAGCCAAACTTGCGTGCATGGTTGTGTGCCATTTTTACAAAGTTTTCAGATTGCCTCCCAAGTTCGCATCCCTCACTAAATTGGCCATAGAATCAATTGTGTCGAGACGGTTTTTGAATTTGAGGCCTCGGGTGCGGAGTTTTTGACGTCGTCGCCCATAGCCAAATTGCGCGCACGCTTGTGCGCCGTTTTTACAAAGTTTTCAGATTGCCTCTCGGGTTTGCATTTCTAGCTGAATTGGCCATAGAATCAATTGTGTCGAGACAGTTTTTGAATTTGAGGCCTCGAGTGCGGAGTTTTTGACGTCGTCGCCCATAGCCAAATTGCGCGCATGCTTGTGAGCCGTTTTTACAAAGTTTTCAGATTGCCTCTCGGGTTTGCATTTCTAGCTAAAATTGGTCATAAAATCAATTGTGTCGAGACGGTTTTTGAATTTGAGGTCTCGGGTGCGGAGTTTTTGACGTCGTCGCCCATAGCCAAATTGCGCGCACGCTTGTGCGCCGTTTTTACAAAGTTTTCAGATTGCCTCTCGGGTTTGCATTTCTAGCTGAATTGGCCATAGAATCAATTGCGTCGAGACGGTTTTTGAATTTGAGGCCTCGGGTGCGGAGTTTTTGACGTCGTCGCCCATAGCCAAATTGCGCGCACGCTTGTGCGCCGTTTTTACAAAGTTTTCAAATTGCCTCTCGGGTTTGCATTTCTAGCTAAAATTGGTCATAGAATCAATTGTGTCGAGACGGTTTTTGAATTTGAGGCCACGGGTGCGGAGTTTTTGACGTCGTCGCCCATAGCCAAATTGCGCGCACGCTTGTGCGCCGTTTTTACAAAGTTTTCAGATTGCCTCTCGGGTTTGCATTACTATCTGAATTAGCCATAGAATCAATTGCGTCGAGACAGTTTTTGAATTTGAGGCCTCGGGTGCGGAGTTTTTGACGTCGTTGCCCATAGACAAATTGTGCGCACGCTTGTGCGCCGTTTTTACAAAGTATTCAGATTGCCTCTCGGGTTTGCATTTCTAGCTGAATTGGCCATAAAATCAATTGTGTCGAGACGGTTTTTGAATTTGAGGTCTCGGGTGCGGAGTTTTTGACGTCGTCGCCCATAGCCAAATTGCGCGCACGCTTGTGCGCCATTTTTACAAAGTTTTCAATTGCCTCTCGGGTTTGAATTTCCCACTGAATTGGCCATAGAATCAATTGTGTCGAGACGGTTTTTGAATTTGAGGCCTCGGGTGCGGTGTTTTTGACGTCGTCGCCCATAGCCAAACTTGCGTGCATGGTTGTGTGCCATTTTTACAAAGTTTTCAGATTGCCTCCCAAGTTTGCATCCCTCACTGAATTGGCCATAGAATCAATTGTGTCGAGATGGTTTTTGAATTTGAGGCCTCGGGTGCGGAGTTTTTGACGTCGTCGCCCATAGCCAAATTGCGCGCACGCTTGTGCGCCATTTTTACAAAGTTTTCAGATTGCCTCTCGGGTTTGCATTTCTAGCTGAATTGGCCATAGAATCAATTGTGTCGAGACGGTTTTTGAATTTGAGGCCTCGGGTGCGGAGTTTTTGACGTCGTCGCCCATAGCCAAACTTGCGTGCATGGTTGTGTGCCATTTTTACAAAGTTTTCAGATTGCCTCCCAAGTTTGCATCCCTCACTAAATTGGCCATAGAATCAATTGTGTCGAGACGGTTTTTGAATTTGAGGCCTCGGGTGCGGAGTTTTTGACGTCGTCGCCCATAGCCAAATTGCGCGCACGCTTGTGCGCCGTTTTTACAAAGTTTTCAGATTGCCTCTCGGGTTTGCATTTCTAGCTGAATTGGCCATAGAATCAATTGTGTCGAGACAGTTTTTGAATTTGAGGCCTCGAGTGCGGAGTTTTTGACGTCGTCGCCCATAGCCAAATTGCGCGCATGCTTGTGAGCCGTTTTTACAAAGTTTTCAGATTGCCTCTCGGGTTTGCATTTCTAGCTAAAATTGGTCATAAAATCAATTGTGTCGAGACGGTTTTTGAATTTGAGGTCTCGGGTGCGGAGTTTTTGACGTCGTCGCCCATAGCCAAATTGCGCGCACGCTTGTGCGCCGTTTTTACAAAGTTTTCAGATTGCCTCTCGGGTTTGCATTTCTAGCTGAATTGGCCATAGAATCAATTGCGTCGAGACGGTTTTTGAATTTGAGGCCTCGGGTGCGGAGTTTTTGACGTCGTCGCCCATAGCCAAATTGCGCGCACGCTTGTGCGCCGTTTTTACAAAGTTTTCAAATTACCTCTCGGGTTTGCATTTCTAGCTAAAATTGGTCATAGAATCAATTGTGTCGAGACGGTTTTTGAATTTGAGGCCACGGGTGCGGAGTTTTTGACGTCGTCGCCCATAGCCAAATTGCGCGCACGCTTGTGCGCCGTTTTTACAAAGTTTTCAGATTGCCTCTCGGGTTTGAATTACTATCTGAATTAGCCATAGAATCAATTGCGTCGAGACAGTTTTTGAATTTGAGGCCTCGGGTGCGGAGTTTTTGACGTCGTTGCCCATAGACAAATTGTGCGCACGCTTGTGCGCCGTTTTTACAAAGTATTCAGATTGCCTCTCGGGTTTGCATTTCTAGCTGAATTGGCCATAAAATCAATTGTGTCGAGACGGTTTTTGAATTTGAGGTCTCGGGTGCGGAGTTTTTGACGTCGTCGCCCATAGCCAAATTGCGCGCACGCTTGTGCGCCATTTTTACAAAGTTTTCAATTGCCTCTCGGGTTTAAATTTCCCACTGAATTGGCCATAGAATCAATTGTGTCGAGACGGTTTTTGAATTTGAGGCCTTGGGTGCGGTGTTTTTGACGTCGTCGCCCATAGCCAAACTTGCGTGCATGGTTGTGTGCCATTTTTACAAAGTTTTCAGATTGCCTCCCAAGTTTGCATCCCTCACTGAATTGGCCATAGAATCAATTGTGTCGAGATGGTTTTTGAATTTGAGGCCTCGGGTGCGGAGTTTTTGACGTCGTCGCCCATAGCCAAATTGCGCGCACGCTTGTGCGCCATTTTTACAAAGTTTTCAGATTGCCTCTCGGGTTTGCATTTCTAGCTGAATTGGCCATAGAATCAATTGTGTCGAGACGGTTTTTGAATTTGAGGCCTCGGGTGCGGAGTTTTTGACGTCGTCGCCCATAGCCAAACTTGCGTGCATGGTTGTGTGCCATTTTTACAAAGTTTTCAGATTGCCTCCCAAGTTTGCATCCCTCACTAAATTGGCCATAGAATCAATTGTGTCGAGACGGTTTTTGAATTTGAGGCCTCGGGTGCGGAGTTTTTGACGTCGTCGCCCATAGCCAAATTGCGCGCACGCTTGTGCGCCGTTTTTACAAAGTTTTCAGATTGCCTCTCGGGTTTGCATTTCTAGCTGAATTGGCCATAGAATCAATTGTGTCGAGACAGTTTTTGAATTTGAGGCCTCGAGTGCGGAGTTTTTGACGTCGTCGCCCATAGCCAAATTGCGCGCATGCTTGTGAGCCGTTTTTACAAAGTTTTCAGATTGCCTCTCGGGTTTGCATTTCTAGCTAAAATTGGTCATAAAATCAATTGTGTCGAGACGGTTTTTGAATTTGAGGTCTCGGGTGCGGAGTTTTTGACGTCGTCGCCCATAGCCAAATTGCGCGCACGCTTGTGCGCCGTTTTTACAAAGTTTTCAGATTGCCTCTCGGGTTTGCATTACTAGCTGAATTGGCCATAGAATCAATTGTGTCGAGACGGTTTTTGAATTTGAGGCCTCGGGTGCGGTGTTTTTGACGTCGTCGCCTATAGCCAAATTGCGCGCACGCTTGTGCGCCGTTTTTACAAAGTTTTCAGATTGCCTCTCGGGTTTGCATTTCTAGCTAAAATTGGTCATAGAATCAATTGTGTCGAGACGGTTTTTGAATTTGAGGCCTCGGGTGCGGAGTTTTTGACGTCGTCGCCCATAGCCAAATTGCGCGCACGCTTGTGCGCCGTTTTTACAAAGTTTTCAGATTGCCTCTCAGGTTTGAATTTCCCACTGAATTGGACATAGAATCAATTATGTCGAGACGGTTTTTGAATTTGAGGCCTCGGGTGCGGAGTTTTTGATGTCATCGCCCATAGCCAAATTGCGCGCACGCTTGTGCGCCGTTTTTACAAAGTTTTCAGATTACCTCTCAGGTTTGCATTTCCAGCTGAATTGGCCATAGAATCAATTTTGTCGAGACGGTTTTTGAATTTGAGGCCTCGGGTGCGGAGTTTTTGACGTCGTCGCCCATAGCCAAACTTGCGCGCATGGTTGTGTGCCATTTTTACAAAGTTTTCAGATTGCCTCCCAAGTTTGCGTCCCTCACTGAATTGGCCATAGAATCAATTGTGTCGAGACGGTTTTTGAATTTGAGGCCTCGGGTGCGGAGTTCTTGACGTCGTCGCCCATAGCCAAATTGCGCGCACACTTGTGCGCCGTTTTTACAAAGTATTCAGATTGCCTCTCGGGTTTGCATTTCTAGCTGAATTGGCCATAGAATCAATTGTGTCGAGACGGTTTTTGAATTTGAGGTCTCGGGTGCGGAGTTTTTGACGTCGTCGCCCATAGCCAAATTACGCGCACGCTTGTGCGCCGTTTTTACAAAGTTTTCAGATTGCCACTCGGGTTTGCATTTCTAGCTAAAATTGGTCATAAAATCAATTGTGTCGAGACGGTTTTTGAATTTGAGGTCTCGGGTGCGGAGTTTTTGACGTCGTCGCCCATAGCCAAATTGCGCGCACGCTTGTGCGCCGTTTTTACAAAGTTTTCAATTGCCTCTCGGGTTTGAATTTCCCACTGAATTGGCCATAGAATCAATTGTGTCGAGACGGTTTTTTGAATTTGAGGCCTCGGGTGCGGAGTTTTTGACGTCGTCGCCCATAGCCAAATTGCGCGCACGCTTGTGCGCCGTTTTTACAAAGTTTTCAGATTACCTCTCGGGTTTGCACTTCCAGCTGAATTGGCCATAGAATCAATTTTGTCGAGACGGTTTTTGAATTTGAGGCCTCGGGTGCGGAGTTTTTTACGTTGTCGCCCATCGCCAAATTGCGCGCACGCTTGTGCGCCGTTTTTACAAAGTTTTCAGATTGCCTCTCGGGTTTGCATTTCTAGCTAAAATTGATCGTAGAATCAATTGTGTCGAGACGGTTTTTGAATTTGAGGCCTCGGGTGCGGAGTTTTTGACGTCGTCGCCCATAGCCAAATTGCGCGCACGCTTGTGCGCCGTTTTTACAAAGTTTTCAGATTGCCTCTCGGGTTTGAATTTCCCACTGAATTGGCCATAGAATCAATTGTGTCGAGACGGTTTTTGAATTTGAGACCTCGGGTGCGGAGTTTTTGATGTCGTCGCCCATAGCCAAATTGCGCGCACGCTTGTGCGCCGTTTTTACAAAGTTTTCAGATTGCCTCTCGGGGTTGCATTTCTAGCTGAATTGGCCATAGAATCAATTTCGTCGAGACGGTTTTTGAATTTGAGGCCTCGGGTGCGGAGTTTTTGACGTCGTCGCCCATCGCCAAATTGCGCGCACGCTTGTGCGCCGTTTTTACAAAGTTTTCAGATTGCCTCTCGGGTTTGCATTTCTAGCTAAAATTGGTCATAGAATCAATTGTGTCGAGACGGTTTTTGAATTTGAGGCCACGGGTGCAGATTTTTTGACGTCGTCGCCCATAGCCAAATTGCGCGCACGCTTGTGCGCCGTTTTTACAAAGTTTTCAGATTGCCTCTCGGGTTTGTATTTCTATCTGAATTGGCCATAGAATCAATTGTGTCGAGACGGTTTTTGAATTTGAGGCCTCGGGTGCAGAGTTTTTGACGTCGTCGCCCATAGCCAAACTTGCGCGCATGGTTGTGTGCCATTTTTACAAATTTTTCAGATTGCCTCCCAAGTTTGCGTCCCTCACTGAATTAGCCATAGAATCAATTGTGTCGAGACGGTTTTTGAATTTGAGACCTCGGGTGCGGAGTTTTTGACGTCGTCGCCCATAGCCAAATTGCGCGCACGCTTGTGCGC
Organism: Galeopsis tetrahit; assembly: GCA_963675135.1. NCBI lineage: Eukaryota > Viridiplantae > Streptophyta > Magnoliopsida > Lamiales > Lamiaceae > Galeopsis > Galeopsis tetrahit. Next base: position 86,238,889 of record OY776126.1, on the reverse strand, counting down.
CGTTTTTACAAAGTTTTCAGATTGCCTCTCGGGTTTGCATTGCCAGCTGAATTGGCCATAGAATCAATTGCGTCGAGACGGTTTTTGAATTTGAGGCCTCGGGTGCGGAGTTTTTGACGTCATCGCCCATAGCCAAATTGCGCGCACGCTTGTGCGCCGTTTTTACAAAGTTTTCAAATTGCCTCTCGGGTTTGCATTTCTAGCTAAAATTGGTCATATAATTAATTGTGTCGAGACGGTTTTTGAATTTGAGGCCACGGGTGCGGATTTTTTGACGTCGTCGCCCATAGCCAAATTGCGCGCACGCTTGTGCGCCGTTTTTACAAAGTTTTCAGATTGCCTCTCGGGTTTGCATTACTATCTGAATTAGCCATAGAATCAATTGTGTAGAGACGGTTTTTGAATTTGAGGTCTCGGGTGCGGAGTTTTTGACGTCGTTGCCCATAGCCAAATTACGCGCACGCTTGTGCGCCGTTTTTACAAAGTTTTCAGATTGCCACTCGGGTTTGCATTTCTAGCTAAAATTGGTCATAAAATCAATTGTGTCGAGACGGTTTTTGAATTTGAGGTCTCGGGTGCGGAGTTTTTGACGTCGTCGCCCATAGTCAAATTGCACGCACGCTTGTGCGCCGTTTTTACAAAGTTTTCAATTGCCTCTCGGGTTTGAATTTCCCACTGAATTGGCCATAGAATCAATTGTGTCGAGACGGTTTTTTGAATTTGAGGCCTCGGGTGCAGAGTTTTTGACGTCGTCGCCCATAGCCAAATTGCGCGCACGCTTGTGCGCCGTTTTTACAAAGTTTTCAGATTACCTCTCGGGTTTGCATTTCCAGCTGAATTGGCCATAGAATCAATTTTGTTCAGACGGTTTTTGAATTTGAGGCCTCGGGTGCGGAGTTTTTGACGTCGTCGCCCATAGCCAAACTTGCGCGCATGGTTGTGTGCCATTTTTACAAAGTTTTCAGATTGCCTCCCAAGTTTGCGTCCCTCACTGAATTGGCCATAGAATCAATTGTGTCGAGACGGTTTTTGAATTTGAGGCCTCGGGTGCGGAGTTCTTGACGTCGTCGCCCATAGCCAAATTGCGCGCACACTTGTGCGCCGTTTTTACAAAGTTTTCAGATTGCCTCTCGGGTTTGCATTTCTAGCTGAATTGGCCATAGAATCAATTGTGTCGAGACGGTTTTTGAATTTGAGGTCTCGGGTGCGGAGTTTTTGACGTCGTCGCCCATAGCCAAATTACGCGCACGCTTGTGCGCCGTTTTTACAAAGTTTTCAGATTGCCACTCGGGTTTGCATTCTAGCTAAAATTGGTCATAAAATCAATTGTGTCGAGACGGTTTTTGAATTTGAGGTCTCGGGTGCGGAGTTTTTGACGTCGTCGCCCATAGCCAAATTGCGCGCACGCTTGTGCGCCGTTTTTACAAAGTTTTCAATTGCCTCTCGGGTTTGAATTTCCCACTGAATTGGCCATAGAATCAATTGTGTCGAGACGGTTTTTTGAATTTGAGGCCTCGGGTGCGGAGTTTTTGACGTCGTCGCCCATAGCCAAATTGCGCGCACGCTTGTGCGCCGTTTTTACAAAGTTTTCAGATTACCTCTCGGGTTTGCATTTCCAGCTGAATTGGCCATAGAATCAATTTTGTCGAGATGGTTTTTGAATTTGAGGCCTCGGGTGCGGAGTTTTTTACGTTGTCGCCCATCGCCAAATTGCGCGCACGCTTCTGCGCCGTTTTTACAAAGTTTTCAGATTGCCTCTCGGGTTTGCATTTCTAGCTAAAATTGATCGTAGAATCAATTGTGTCGAGACGGTTTTTGAATTTGAGGCCTCGGGTGCGGAGTTTTTGACGTCGTCGCCCATAGCCAAATTGCGCGCACGCTTGTGCGCCGTTTTTACAAAGTTTTCAGATTGCCTCTCGGGTTTGAATTTCCCACTGAATTGGCCATAGAATCAATTGTGTCGAGACGGCTTTTGAATTTGAGGCCTCGGGTGCGGAGTTTTTGATGTCGTCGCCCATAGCCAAATTGCGCGCACGCTTGTGCGCCGTTTTTACAAAGTTTTCAGATTGCCTCCCAAGTTTGCGTCCCTCACTGAATTGGCCATAGAATCAATTGTGTCGAGACGGTTTTTGAATTTGAGACCTCGGGTGCGGAGTTTTTGACGTCGTCGCCCATAGCCAAATTGCGCGCACGCTTGTGCGCCGTTTTTACAAAGTTTTCAGATTGCCTCTCGGGTTTGCATTTCCAGCTGAATTGGCCATAGAATCAATTGCGTCGAGACGGTTTTTGAATTTGAGGCCTCGGGTGCGGAGTTTTTGACGTCGTCGCCCATAGCCAAATTGCGCGCACGCTTGTGCGCCGTTTTTACAAAGTTTTCAAATTGCCTCTCGGGTTTGCATTTCCCACTGAATTGGCCATAGAATCAATTGTGTCGAGACGGTTTTTTGAATTTGAGGCCTCGGGTGCGGAGTTTTTGACGTCGTCGCCCATAGCCAAATTGCGCGCACGCTTGTGCGCCGTTTTTACAAAGTTTTCAGATTACCTCTCGGGTTTGCATTTCCAGCTGAATTGGCCATAGAATCAATTTTGTCGAGATGGTTTTTGAATTTGAGGCCTCGGGTGCGGAGTTTTTTACGTTGTCGCCCATCGCCAAATTGCGCGCACGCTTCTGCGCCGTTTTTACAAAGTTTTCAGATTGCCTCTCGGGTTTGCATTTCTAGCTAAAATTGATCGTAGAATCAATTGTGTCGAGACAGTTTTTGAATTTGAGGCCTCGGGTGCGGAGTTTTTGACGTCGTCGCCCATAGCCAAATTGCGCGCACGCTTGTGCGCCGTTTTTACAAAGTTTTCAGATTGCCTCTCGGGTTTGAATTTCCCACTGAATTGGCCATAGAATCAATTGTGTCGAGACGGTTTTTGAATTTGAGGCCTCGGGTGCGGAGTTTTTGATGTCGTCGCCCATATCCAAATTGCGCGCACGCTTGTGCGCCGTTTTTACAAAGTTTTCAGATTGCCTCTCGGGTTTGCATTTCTAGCTGAATTGGCCATAGAATCAATTTTGTCGAGACGGTTTTTGAATTTGAGGCCTCGGGTGCGGAGTTTTTGACGTCGTCGCCCATCGCCAAATTGCGCGCACGCTTGTGCGCCGTTTTTACAAAGTTTTCAGATTGCCTCTCGGGTTTGCATTTCTAGCTAAAATTGGTCATAGAATCAATTGTGTCGAGACGGTTTTTGAATTTGAGGCCACGGGTGCAGATTTTTTGACGTCGTCGCCCATAGCCAAATTGCGCGCACGCTTGTGTGCCGTTTTTACAAAGTTTTCAGATTGCCTCTCGGGTTTGTATTTCTATCTGAATTGGCCATAGAATCAATTGTGTCGAGACGGTTTTTGAATTTGAGGCCTCGGGTGCAGAGTTTTTGACGTCGTCGCCCATATCCAATCTTGCGCGCATGGTTGTGTGCCATTTTTACAAATTTTTCAGATTGCCTCCCAAGTTTGCGTCCCTCACTGAATTGGCCATAGAATCAATTGTGTCGAGACGGTTTTTGAATTTGAGACCTCGGGTGCGGAGTTTTTGACGTCGTCGCCCATAGCCAAATTGCGCGCACGCTTGTGCGCCGTTTTTACAAAGTTTTCAGATTGCCTCTCGGGTTTGCATTTCCAGCTGAATTGGCCATAGAATCAATTGCGTCGAGACGGTTTTTGAATTTGAGGCCTCGGGTGCGGAGTTTTTGACGTCGTCGCCCATAGCCAAATTGCGCGCACGCTTGTGCGCCGTTTTTACAAAGTTTTCAAATTGCCTCTCGGGTTTGCATTTCTAGCTAAAATTGGTCATATAATCAATTGTGTCGAGACGGTTTTTGAATTTGAGGCCACGGGTGCGGAGTTTTTGACGTCGTCGCCCATAGCCAAATTGCGTGCACGCTTGTGCGCCGTTTTTACAAAGTTTTCAGATTGCCTCTCGGGTTTGCATTACTATCTGAATTAGCCATAGAATCAATTGTGTCGAGACGGTTTTTGAATTTGAGGTCTCGGGTGCGGAGTTTTTGACGTCGTCGCCCATAGCCAAATTACGCGCACGCTTGTGCGCCGTTTTTACAAAGTTTTCAGATTGCCACTCGGGTTTGCATTTCTAGCTAAAATTGGTCATAAAATCAATTGTGTCGAGACGGTTTTTGAATTTGAGGTCTCGGCTGCGGAGTTTTTGACGTCGTCGCCCATAGCCAAATTGCGCGCACGCTTGTGCGCCGTTTTTACAAAGTTTTCAAATTGCCTCTCGGGTTTGCATTTCTAGCTAAAATTGGTCATAGAATCAATTGTGTCGAGACGGTTTTTAAATTTGAGGCCTCGGGTGCAGAGTTTTTGACGTCGTCACCAATAGCCAAATTGCGCGCACGCTTGTGCGCCGTTTTTACAAAGTTTTTAAATTGCCTCTCGGGTTTGAATTTCCCACTGAATTGGCCATAGAATCAATTGTGTCGAGACGGTTTTTGAATTTGAGGCCTCGGGTGCGGAGTTTTTGATGTCGTCGCCCATATCCAAATTGCGCGCACGCTTGTGCGCCGTTTTTACAAAGTTTTCAGATTGCCTCTCGGGTTTGCATTTCTAGCTGAATTGGCCATAGAATCAATTTTGTCGAGACGGTTTTTGAATTTGAGGCCTCGGGTGCGGAGTTTTTGACCTCGTCGCCCATCGCCAAATTGCGCGCACGCTTGTGCGCCGTTTTTACAAAGTTTTCAGATTGCCTCTCGGGTTTGCATTTCTAGCTAAAATTGGTCATAGAATCAATTGTGTCGAGACGGTTTTTGAATTTGAGGCCACGGGTGCAGATTTTTTGACGTCGTCGCCCATAGCCAAATTGCGCGCACGCTTGTGTGCCGTTTTTACAAAGTTTTCAGATTGCCTCTCGGGTTTGTATTTCTATCTGAATTGGCCATAGAATCAATTGTGTCGAGACGGTTTTTGAATTTGAGGCCTCGGGTGCAGAGTTTTTGACGTCGTCGCCCATATCCAATCTTGCGCGCATGGTTGTGTGCCATTTTTACAAATTTTTCAGATTGCCTCCCAAGTTTGCGTCCCTCACTGAATTGGCCATAGAATCAATTGTGTCGAGACGGTTTTTGAATTTGAGACCTCGGGTGCGGAGTTTTTGACGTCGTCGCCCATAGCCAAATTGCGCGCACGCTTGTGCGCCGTTTTTACAAAGTTTTCAGATTGCCTCTCGGGTTTGCATTTCCAGCTGAATTGGCCATAGAATCAATTGCGTCGAGACGGTTTTTGAATTTGAGGCCTCGGGTGCGGAGTTTTTGACGTCGTCGCCCATAGCCAAATTGCGCGCACGCTTGTGCGCCGTTTTTACAAAGTTTTCAAATTGCCTCTCGGGTTTGCATTTCTAGCTAAAATTGGTCATAGAATCAATTGTGTCGAGACGGTTTTTGAATTTGAGGCCTCGGGTGCGGAGTTTTTGACGTCGTCGCCCATAGCCAAATTGCGCGCACGCTTGTGCGCCGTTTTTACAAAGTTTTCAGATTGCCTCTCGGGTTTGCATTTCCAGCTGAATTGGCCATAGAATCAATTGCGTCGAGACGGTTTTTGAATTTGAGGCCTCGGGTGCGGAGTTTTTGACGTCGTCGCCCATAGCCAAATTGCGCGCACGCTTGTGCGCCGTTTTTACAAAGTTTTCAAATTGCCTCTCGGGTTTGCATTTCTAGCTAAAATTGGTCATATAATCAATTGTGTCGAGACGGTTTTTGAATTTGAGGCCACGGGTGCGGAGTTTTTGACGTCGTCGCCCATAGCCAAATTGCGTGCACGCTTGTGCGCCGTTTTTACAAAGTTTTCAGATTGCCTCTCGGGTTTGCATTACTATCTGAATTAGCCATAGAATCAATTGTGTCGAGACGGTTTTTGAATTTGAGGTCTCGGGTGCGGAGTTTTTGACGTCGTCGCCCATAGCCAAATTACGCGCACGCTTGTGCGCCGTTTTTACAAAGTTTTCAGATTGCCACTCGGGTTTGCATTTCTAGCTAAAATTGGTCATAAAATCAATTGTGTCGAGACGGTTTTTGAATTTGAGGTCTCGGCTGCGGAGTTTTTGACGTCGTCGCCCATAGCCAAATTGCGCGCACGCTTGTGCGCCGTTTTTACAAAGTTTTCAAATTGCCTCTCGGGTTTGCATTTCTAGCTAAAATTGGTCATAGAATCAATTGTGTCGAGACGGTTTTTAAATTTGAGGCCTCGGGTGCAGAGTTTTTGACGTCGTCACCAATAGCCAAATTGCGCGCACGCTTGTGCGCCGTTTTTACAAAGTTTTTAAATTGCCTCTCGGGTTTGAATTTCCCACTGAATTGGCCATAGAATCAATTGTGTCGAGACGGTTTTTGAATTTGAGGCCTCGGGTGCGGAGTTTTTGATGTCGTCGCCCATATCCAAATTGCGCGCACGCTTGTGCGCCGTTTTTACAAAGTTTTCAGATTGCCTCTCGGGTTTGCATTTCTAGCTGAATTGGCCATAGAATCAATTTTGTCGAGACGGTTTTTGAATTTGAGGCCTCGGGTGCGGAGTTTTTGACGTCGTCGCCCATCGCCAAATTGCGCGCACGCTTGTGCGCCGTTTTTACAAAGTTTTCAGATTGCCTCTCGGGTTTGCATTTCTAGCTAAAATTGGTCATAGAATCAATTGTGTCGAGACGGTTTTTGAATTTGAGGCCACGGGTGCAGATTTTTTGACGTCGTCGCCCATAGCCAAATTGCGCGCACGCTTGTGTGCCGTTTTTACAAAGTTTTCAGATTGCCTCTCGGGTTTGTATTTCTATCTGAATTGGCCATAGAATCAATTGTGTCGAGACGGTTTTTGAATTTGAGGCCTCGGGTGCAGAGTTTTTGACGTCGTCGCCCATATCCAATCTTGCGCGCATGGTTGTGTGCCATTTTTACAAATTTTTCAGATTGCCTCCCAAGTTTGCGTCCCTCACTGAATTGGCCATAGAATCAATTGTGTCGAGACGGTTTTTGAATTTGAGACCTCGGGTGCGGAGTTTTTGACGTCGTCGCCCATAGCCAAATTGCGCGCACGCTTGTGCGCCGTTTTTACAAAGTTTTCAGATTGCCTCTCGGGTTTGCATTTCCAGCTGAATTGGCCATAGAATCAATTGCGTCGAGACGGTTTTTGAATTTGAGGCCTCGGGTGCGGAGTTTTTGACGTCGTCGCCCATAGCCAAATTGCGCGCACGCTTGTGCGCCGTTTTTACAAAGTTTTCAAATTGCCTCTCGGGTTTGCATTTCTAGCTAAAATTGGTCATAGAATCAATTGTGTCGAGACGGTTTTTGAATTTGAGGCCACGGGTGCGGAGTTTTTGACGTCGTCGCCCATAGCCAAATTGCGTGCACGCTTGTGCGCCGTTTTTACAAAGTTTTCAGATTGCCTCTCGGGTTAGCATTACTATCTGAATTAGCCATAGAATCAATTGTGTCGAGACGGTTTTTGAATTTGAGGTCTCGGGTGCGGAGTTTTTGACGTCGTCGCCCATAGCCAAATTACGCGCACGCTTGTGCGCCGTTTTTACAAAGTTTTCAGATTGCCACTCGGGTTTGCATTTCTAGCTAAAATTGGTCATAAAATCAATTGTGTCGAGACGGTTTTTGAATTTGAGGTCTCGGCTGCGGAGTTTTTGACGTCGTCGCCCATAGCCAAATTGCGCGCACGCTTGTGCGCCGTTTTTACAAAGTTTTCAAATTGCCTCTCGGGTTTGCATTTCTAGCTAAAATTGGTCATAGAATCAATTGTGTCGAGACGGTTTTTAAATTTGAGGCCTCGGGTGCAGAGTTTTTGACGTCGTCACCAATAGCCAAATTGCGCGCACGCTTGTGCGCCGTTTTTACAAAGTTTTTAAATTGCCTCTCGGGTTTGAATTTCCCACTGAATTGGCCATAGAATCAATTGTGTCGAGACGGTTTTTGAATTTGAGGCCTCGGGTGCGGAGTTTTTGACGTCGTCGCCCATAGCCAAATTGCGCGCACGCTTGTGCGCCGTTTTTACAAAGTTTTCAAATTGCCTCTCGGGTTTGCATTTCTAGCTAAAATTGGTCATAGAATCAATTGTGTCGAGACGGTTTTTGAATTTGAGGCCACGGGTGCGGAGTTTTTGACGTCGTCGCCCATAGCCAAATTGCGCGCACGCTTGTGCGCCGTTTTTACAAAGTTTTCAGATTGCCTCTTGGGTTTGCATTACTATCTGAATTAGCCATAGAATCAATTGCGTCGAGACAGTTTTTGAATTTGAGGCCTCGGGTGCGGAGTTTTTGACGTCGTTGCCCATAGACAAATTGTGCGCACGCTTGTGCGCCGTTTTTACAAAGTATTCAGATTGCCTCTCGGGTTTGCATTTCTAGCTGAATTGGCCATAAAATCAATTGTGTCGAGACGGTTTTTGAATTTGAGGTCTCGGGTGCGGAGTTTTTGACGTCGTCGCCCATAGCCAAATTGCGCGCACGCTTGTGCGCCATTTTTACAAAGTTTTCAATTGCCTCTCGGGTTTGAATTTCCCACTGAATTGGCCATAGAATCAATTGTGTCGAGACGGTTTTTGAATTTGAGGCCTCGGGTGCGGTGTTTTTGACGTCGTCGCCCATAGCCAAACTTGCGTGCATGGTTGTGTGCCATTTTTACAAAGTTTTCAGATTGCCTCCCAAGTTTGCATCCCTCACTGAATTGGCCATAGAATCAATTGTGTCGAGACGGTTTTTGAATTTGAGGCCTCGGGTGCAGAGTTTTTGACGTCGTCGCCCATATCCAATCTTGCGCGCATGGTTGTGTGCCATTTTTACAAATTTTTCAGATTGCCTCCCAAGTTTGCGTCCCTCACTGAATTGGCCATAGAATCAATTGTGTCGAGACGGTTTTTGAATTTGAGACCTCGGGTGCGGAGTTTTTGACGTCGTCGCCCATAGCCAAATTGCGCGCACGCTTGTGCGCCGTTTTTACAAAGTTTTCAGATTGCCTCTCGGGTTTGCATTTCCAGCTGAATTGGCCATAGAATCAATTGCGTCGAGACGGTTTTTGAATTTGAGGCCTCGGGTGCGGAGTTTTTGACGTCGTCGCCCATAGCCAAATTGCGCGCACGCTTGTGCGCCGTTTTTACAAAGTTTTCAAATTGCCTCTCGGGTTTGCATTTCTAGCTAAAATTGGTCATAGAATCAATTGTGTCGAGACGGTTTTTGAATTTGAGGCCACGGGTGCGGAGTTTTTGACGTCGTCGCCCATAGCCAAATTGCGTGCACGCTTGTGCGCCGTTTTTACAAAGTTTTCAGATTGCCTCTCGGGTTTGCATTACTATCTGAATTAGCCATAGAATCAATTGTGTCGAGACGGTTTTTGAATTTGAGGTCTCGGGTGCGGAGTTTTTGACGTCGTCGCCCATAGCCAAATTACGCGCACGCTTGTGCGCCGTTTTTACAAAGTTTTCAGATTGCCACTCGGGTTTGCATTTCTAGCTAAAATTGGTCATAAAATCAATTGTGTCGAGACGGTTTTTGAATTTGAGGTCTCGGCTGCGGAGTTTTTGACGTCGTCGCCCATAGCCAAATTGCGCGCACGCTTGTGCGCCGTTTTTACAAAGTTTTCAAATTGCCTCTCGGGTTTGCATTTCTAGCTAAAATTGGTCATAGAATCAATTGTGTCGAGACGGTTTTTAAATTTGAGGCCTCGGGTGCAGAGTTTTTGACGTCGTCACCAATAGCCAAATTGCGCGCACGCTTGTGCGCCGTTTTTACAAAGTTTTTAAATTGCCTCTCGGGTTTGAATTTCCCACTGAATTGGCCATAGAATCAATTGTGTCGAGACGGTTTTTGAATTTGAGGCCTCGGGTGCGGAGTTTTTGACGTCGTCGCCCATAGCCAAATTGCGCGCACGCTTGTGCGCCGTTTTTACAAAGTTTTCAAATTGCCTCTCGGGTTTGCATTTCTAGCTAAAATTGGTCATAGAATCAATTGTGTCGAGACGGTTTTTGAATTTGAGGCCACGGGTGCGGAGTTTTTGACGTCGTCGCCCATAGCCAAATTGCGCGCACGCTTGTGCGCCGTTTTTACAAAGTTTTCAGATTGCCTCTCGGGTTTGCATTACTATCTGAATTAGCCATAGAATCAATTGCGTCGAGACAGTTTTTGAATTTGAGGCCTCGGGTGCGGAGTTTTTGACGTCGTTGCCCATAGACAAATTGTGCGCACGCTTGTGCGCCGTTTTTACAAAGTATTCAGATTGCCTCTCGGGTTTGCATTTCTAGCTGAATTGGCCATAAAATCAATTGTGTCGAGACGGTTTTTGAATTTGAGGTCTCGGGTGCGGAGTTTTTGACGTCGTCGCCCATAGCCAAATTGCGCGCACGCTTGTGCGCCATTTTTACAAAGTTTTCAATTGCCTCTCGGGTTTGAATTTCCCACTGAATTGGCCATAGAATCAATTGTGTCGAGACGGTTTTTGAATTTGAGGCCTCGGGTGCGGTGTTTTTGACGTCGTCGCCCATAGCCAAACTTGCGTGCATGGTTGTGTGCCATTTTTACAAAGTTTTCAGATTGCCTCCCAAGTTTGCATCCCTCACTGAATTGGCCATAGAATCAATTGTGTCGAGATGGTTTTTGAATTTGAGGCCTCGGGTGCGGAGTTTTTGACGTCGTCGCCCATAGCCAAATTGCGCGCACGCTTGTGCGCCATTTTTACAAAGTTTTCAGATTGCCTCTCGGGTTTGCATTTCTAGCTGAATTGGCCATAGAATCAATTGTGTCGAGACGGTTTTTGAATTTGAGGCCTCGGGTGCGGAGTTTTTGACGTCGTCGCCCATAGCCAAACTTGCGTGCATGGTTGTGTGCCATTTTTACAAAGTTTTCAGATTGCCTCCCAAGTTTGCATCCCTCACTAAATTGGCCATAGAATCAATTGTGTCGAGACGGTTTTTGAATTTGAGGCCTCGGGTGCGGAGTTTTTGACGTCGTCGCCCATAGCCAAATTGCGCGCACGCTTGTGCGCCGTTTTTACAAAGTTTTCAGATTGCCTCTCGGGTTTGCATTTCTAGCTGAATTGGCCATAGAATCAATTGTGTCGAGACGGTTTTTGAATTTGAGGTCTCGGCTGCGGAGTTTTTGACGTCGTCGCCCATAGCCAAATTGCGCGCACGCTTGTGCGCCGTTTTTACAAAGTTTTCAAATTGCCTCTCGGGTTTGCATTTCTAGCTAAAATTGGTCATAGAATCAATTGTGTCGAGACGGTTTTTAAATTTGAGGCCTCGGGTGCAGAGTTTTTGACGTCGTCACCAATAGCCAAATTGCGCGCACGCTTGTGCGCCGTTTTTACAAAGTTTTTAAATTGCCTCTCGGGTTTGAATTTCCCACTGAATTGGCCATAGAATCAATTGTGTCGAGACGGTTTTTGAATTTGAGGCCTCGGGTGCGGAGTTTTTGACGTCGTCGCCCATAGCCAAATTGCGCGCACGCTTGTGCGCCGTTTTTACAAAGTTTTCAAATTGCCTCTCGGGTTTGCATTTCTAGCTAAAATTGGTCATAGAATCAATTGTGTCGAGACGGTTTTTGAATTTGGGGCCACGGGTGCGGAGTTTTTGACGTCGTCGCCCATAGCCAAATTGCGCGCACGCTTGTGCGCCGTTTTTACAAAGTTTTCAGATTGCCTCTCGGGTTTGCATTACTATCTGAATTGGCCATAGAATCAATTGTGTCGAGACGGTTTTTGAATTTGAGGCCTCGGGTGCGGAGTTTTTGACGTCGTCGCCCATAGCCAAATTGCGCGCACGCTTGTGCGCCGTTTTTACAAAGTTTTCAGATTGCCTCTCGGGTTTGCATTTCTAGCTGAATTGGCCATAGAATCAATTGTGTCGAGACAGTTTTTGAATTTGAGGCCTCGAGTGCGGAGTTTTTGACGTCGTCGCCCATAGCCAAATTGCGCGCATGCTTGTGAGCCGTTTTTACAAAGTTTTCAGATTGCCTCTCGGGTTTGTATTTCTAGCTAAAATTGGTCATAAAATCAATTGTGTCGAGACGGTTTTTGAATTTGAGGTCTCGGGTGCGGAGTTTTTGACGTCGTCGCCCATAGCCAAATTGCGCGCACGCTTGTGCGCCGTTTTTACAAAGTTTTCAGATTGCCTCTCGGGTTTGCATTTCTAGCTGAATTGGCCATAGAATCAATTGCGTCGAGACGGTTTTTGAATTTGAGGCCTCGGGTGCGGAGTTTTTGACGTCGTCGCCCATAGCCAAATTGCGCGCACGCTTGTGCGCCGTTTTTACAAAGTTTTCAAATTGCCTCTCGGGTTTGCATTTCTAGCTAAAATTGGTCATAGAATCAATTGTGTCGAGACGGTTTTTGAATTTGAGGCCACGGGTGCGGAGTTTTTGACGTCGTCGCCCATAGCCAAATTGCGCGCACGCTTGTGCGCCGTTTTTACAAAGTTTTCAGATTGCCTCTCGGGTTTGCATTACTATCTGAATTAGCCATAGAATCAATTGCGTCGAGACAGTTTTTGAATTTGAGGCCTCGGGTGCGGAGTTTTTGACGTCGTTGCCCATAGACAAATTGTGCGCACGCTTGTGCGCCGTTTTTACAAAGTATTCAGATTGCCTCTCGGGTTTGCATTTCTAGCTGAATTGGCCATAAAATCAATTGTGTCGAGACGGTTTTTGAATTTGAGGTCTCGGGTGCGGAGTTTTTGACGTCGTCGCCCATAGCCAAACTTGCGTGCATGGTTGTGTGCCATTTTTACAAAGTTTTCAGATTGCCTCCCAAGTTTGCATCCCTCACTGAATTGGCCATAGAATCAATTGTGTCGAGATGGTTTTTGAATTTGAGGCCTCGGGTGCGGAGTTTTTGACGTCGTCGCCCATAGCCAAATTGCGCGCACGCTTGTGCGCCATTTTTACAAAGTTTTCAGATTGCCTCTCGGGTTTGCATTTCTAGCTGAATTGGCCATAGAATCAATTGTGTCGAGACGGTTTTTGAATTTGAGGCCTCGGGTGCGGTGTTTTTGACATCGTCGCCCATAGCCAAACTTGCGTGCATGGTTGTGTGCCATTTTTACAAAGTTTTCAGATTGCCTCCCAAGTTTGCATCCCTCACTGAATTGGCCATATAATCAATTGTGTCGAGATGGTTTTTGAATTTGAGGCCTCGGGTGCGGAGTTTTTGACGTCGTCGCCCATAGCCAAATTGCGCGCACGCTTGTGCGCCATTTTTACAAAGTTTTCAGATTGCCTCTCGGGTTTGCATTTCTAGCTGAATTGGCCATAGAATCAATTGTGTCGAGACGGTTTTTGAATTTGAGGCCTCGGGTGCGGAGTTTTTGACGTCGTCGCCCATAGCCAAACTTGCGTGCATGGTTGTGTGCCATTTTTACAAAGTTTTCAGATTGCCTCCCAAGTTTGCATCCCTCACTAAATTGGCCATAGAATCAATTGTGTCGAGATGGTTTTTGAATTTGAGGCCTCGGGTGCGGAGTTTTTGACGTCGTCGCCCATAGCCAAATTGCGCGCACGCTTGTGCGCCGTTTTTACAAAGTTTTCAGATTGCCTCTCGGGTTTGCATTTCTAGCTGAATTGGCCATAGAATCAATTGTGTCGAGACAGTTTTTGAATTTGAGGCCTCGAGTGCGGAGTTTTTGACGTCGTCGCCCATAGCCAAATTGCGCGCATGCTTGTGAGCCGTTTTTACAAAGTTTTCAGATTGCCTCTCGGGTTTGCATTTCTAGCTAAAATTGGTCATAAAATCAATTGTGTCGAGACGGTTTTTGAATTTGAGGTCTCGGGTGCGGAGTTTTTGACGTCGTCGCCCATAGCCAAATTGCGCGCACGCTTGTGCGCCGTTTTTACAAAGTTTTCAGATTGCCTCTCGGGTTTGCATTTCTAGCTGAATTGGCCATAGAATCAATTGCGTCGAGACGGTTTTTGAATTTGAGGCCTCGGGTGCGGAGTTTTTGACGTCGTCGCCCATTGCCAAATTGCGCGCACGCTTGTGCGCCGTTTTTACAAAGTTTTCAAATTGCCTCTCGGGTTTGCATTTCTAGCTAAAATTGGTCATAGAATCAATTGTGTCGAGACGGTTTTTGAATTTGAGGCCTCGGGTGCAGAGTTTTTGACGTCGTCACCAATAGCCAAATTGCGCGCACGCTTGTGCGCCGTTTTTACAAAGTTTTTAAATTGCCTCTCGGGTTTGAATTTCCCACTGAATTGGCCATAGAATCAATTGTGTCGAGACGGTTTTTGAATTTGAGGCCTCGGGTGCGGAGTTTTTGACGTCGTCGCCCATAGCCAAATTGCGCGCACGCTTGTGCGCCGTTTTTACAAAGTTTTCAAATTGCCTCTCGGGTTTGCATTTCTAGCTAAAATTGGTCATAGAATCAATTGTGTCGAGACGGTTTTTGAATTTGAGGCCACGGGTGCGGAGTTTTTGACGTCGTCGCCCATAGCCAAATTGCGCGCACGCTTGTGCGCCGTTTTTACAAAGTTTTCAGATTGCCTCTCGGGTTTGCATTACTATCTGAATTAGCCATAGAATCAATTGCGTCGAGACAGTTTTTGAATTTGAGGCCTCGGGTGCGGAGTTTTTGACGTCGTTGCCCATAGACAAATTGTGCGCACGCTTGTGCGCCGTTTTTACAAAGTATTCAGATTGCCTCTCGGGTTTGCATTTCTAGCTGAATTGGCCATAAAATCAATTGTGTCGAGACGGTTTTTGAATTTGAGGTCTCGGGTGCGGAGTTTTTGACGTCGTCGCCCATAGCCAAATTGCGCGCACGCTTGTGCGCCATTTTTACAAAGTTTTCAATTGCCTCTCGGGTTTGAATTTCCCACTGAATTGGCCATAGAATCAATTGTGTCGAGACGGTTTTTGAATTTGAGGCCTCGGGTGCGGTGTTTTTGACGTCGTCGCCCATAGCCAAACTTGCGTGCATGGTTGTGTGCCATTTTTACAAAGTTTTCAGATTGCCTCCCAAGTTTGCATCCCTCACTGAATTGGCCATAGAATCAATTGTGTCGAGATGGTTTTTGAATTTGAGGCCTCGGGTGCGGAGTTTTTGACGTCGTCGCCCATAGCCAAATTGCGCGCACGCTTGTGCGCCATTTTTACAAAGTTTTCAGATTGCCTCTCGGGTTTGCATTTCTAGCTGAATTGGCCATAGAATCAATTGTGTCGAGACGGTTTTTGAATTTGAGGCCTCGGGTGCGGAGTTTTTGACGTCGTCGCCCATAGCCAAACTTGCGTGCATGGTTGTGTGCCATTTTTACAAAGTTTTCAGATTGCCTCCCAAGTTTGCATCCCTCACTAAATTGGCCATAGAATCAATTGTGTCGAGACGGTTTTTGAATTTGAGGCCTCGGGTGCGGTGTTTTTGACGTCGTCGCCCATAGCCAAATTGCGCGCACGCTTGTGCGCCGTTTTTACAAAGTTTTCAGATTGCCTCTCGGGTTTGCATTTCTAGCTGAATTGGCCATAGAATCAATTGTGTCGAGACAGTTTTTGAATTTGAGGCCTCGAGTGCGGAGTTTTTGACGTCGTCGCCCATAGCCAAATTGCGCGCATGCTTGTGAGCCGTTTTTACAAAGTTTTCAGATTGCCTCTCGGGTTTGCATTTCTAGCTAAAATTGGTCATAAAATCAATTGTGTCGAGACGGTTTTTGAATTTGAGGTCTCGGGTGCGGAGTTTTTGACGTCGTCGCCCATAGCCAAATTGCGCGCACGCTTGTGCGCCGTTTTTACAAAGTTTTCAGATTGCCTCTCGGGTTTGCATTTCTAGCTGAATTGGCCATAGAATCAATTGCGTCGAGACGGTTTTTGAATTTGAGGCCTCGGGTGCGGAGTTTTTGACGTCGTCGCCCATAGCCAAATTGCGCGCACGCTTGTGCGCCGTTTTTACAAAGTTTTCAAATTGCCTCTCGGGTTTGCATTTCTAGCTAAAATTGGTCATAGAATCAATTGTGTCGAGACGGTTTTTGAATTTGAGGCCACGGGTGCGGAGTTTTTGACGTCGTCGCCCATAGCCAAATTGCGCGCACGCTTGTGCGCCGTTTTTACAAAGTTTTCAGATTGCCTCTCGGGTTTGCATTACTATCTGAATTAGCCATAGAATCAATTGCGTCGAGACAGTTTTTGAATTTGAGGCCTCGGGTGCGGAGTTTTTGACGTCGTTGCCCATAGACAAATTGTGCGCACGCTTGTGCGCCGTTTTTACAAAGTATTCAGATTGCCTCTCGGGTTTGCATTTCTAGCTGAATTGGCCATAAAATCAATTGTGTCGAGACGGTTTTTGAATTTGAGGTCTCGGGTGCGGAGTTTTTGACGTCGTCGCCCATAGCCAAATTGCGCGCACGCTTGTGCGCCATTTTTACAAAGTTTTCAATTGCCTCTCGGGTTTGCATTTCTAGCTGAATTGGCCATAAAATCAATTGTGTCGAGACGGTTTTTGAATTTGAGGTCTCGGGTGCGGAGTTTTTGACGTCGTCGCCCATAGCCAAACTTGCGTGCATGGTTGTGTGCCATTTTTACAAAGTTTTCAGATTGCCTCCCAAGTTTGCATCCCTCACTAAATTGGCCATAGAATCAATTGTGTCGAGACGGTTTTTGAATTTGAGGCCTCGGGTGCGGAGTTTTTGACGTCGTCGCCCATAGCCAAATTGCGCGCACGCTTGTGCGCCGTTTTTACAAAGTTTTCAGATTGCCTCTCGGGTTTGCATTTCTAGCTGAATTGGCCATAGAATCAATTGTGTCGAGACAGTTTTTGAATTTGAGGCCTCGAGTGCGGAGTTTTTGACGTCGTCGCCCATAGCCAAATTGCGCGCATGCTTGTGAGCCGTTTTTACAAAGTTTTCAGATTGCCTCTCGGGTTTGCATTTCTAGCTAAAATTGGTCATAAAATCAATTGTGTCGAGACGGTTTTTGAATTTGAGGTCTCGGGTGCGGAGTTTTTGACGTCGTCGCCCATAGCCAAATTGCGCGCACGCTTGTGCGCCGTTTTTACAAAGTTTTCAGATTGCCTCTCGGGTTTGCATTACTAGCTGAATTGGCCATAGAATCAATTGTGTCGAGACGGTTTTTGAATTTGAGGCCTCGGGTGCGGTGTTTTTGACGTCGTCGCCTATAGCCAAATTGCGCGCACGCTTGTGCGCCGTTTTTACAAAGTTTTCAGATTGCATCTCGGGTTTGCATTTCTAGCTAAAATTGGTCATAGAATCAATTGTGTCGAGACGGTTTTTGAATTTGAGGCCTCGGGTGCGGAGTTTTTGACGTCGTCGCCCATAGCCAAATTGCGCGCACGCTTGTGCGCCGTTTTTACAAAGTTTTCAGATTGCCTCTCAGGTTTGAATTTCCCACTGAATTGGCCATAGAATCAATTATGTCGAGACGGTTTTTGAATTTGAGGCCTCGGGTGCGGAGTTTTTGATGTCATCGCCCATAGCCAAATTGCGCGCACGCTTGTGCGCCGTTTTTACAAAGTTTTCAGATTACCTCTCAGGTTTGCATTTCCAGCTGAATTGGCCATAGAATCAATTTTGTCGAGACGGTTTTTGAATTTGAGGCCTCGGGTGCGGAGTTTTTGACGTCGTCGCCCATAGCCAAACTTGCGCGCATGGTTGTGTGCCATTTTTACAAAGTTTTCAGATTGCCTCCCAAGTTTGCGTCCCTCACTGAATTGGCCATAGAATCAATTGTGTCGAGACGGTTTTTGAATTTGAGGCCTCGGGTGCGGAGTTCTTGACGTCGTCGCCCATAGCCAAATTGCGCGCACACTTGTGCGCCGTTTTTACAAAGTTTTCAGATTGCCTCTCGGGTTTGCATTTCTAGCTGAATTGGCCATAGAATCAATTGTGTCGAGACGGTTTTTGAATTTGAGGTCTCGGGTGCGGAGTTTTTGACGTCGTCGCCCATAGCCAAATTACGCGCACGCTTGTGCGCCGTTTTTACAAAGTTTTCAGATTGCCACTCGGGTTTGCATTTCTAGCTAAAATTGGTCATAAAATCAATTGTGTCGAGACGGTTTTTGAATTTGAGGTCTCGGGTGCGGAGTTTTTGACGTCGTCGCCCATAGCCAAATTGCGCGCACGCTTGTGCGCCGTTTTTACAAAGTTTTCAATTGCCTCTCGGGTTTGAATTTCCCACTGAATTGGCCATAGAATCAATTGTGTCGAGACGGTTTTTTGAATTTGAGGCCTCGGGTGCGGAGTTTTTGAGGTCGTCGCCCATAGCCAAATTGCGCGCACGCTTGTGCGCCGTTTTTACAAAGTTTTCAGATTGCCTCTCGGGTTTGCATTTCTAGCTAAAATTGATCGTAGAATCAATTGTGTCGAGACGGTTTTTGAATTTGAGGCCTCGGGTGCGGAGTTTTTGACGTCGTCGCCCATAGCCAAATTGCGCGCACGCTTGTGCGCCGTTTTTACAAAGTTTTCAGATTGCCTCTCGGGTTTGAATTTCCCACTGAATTGGCCATAGAATCAATTGTGTCGAGACGGTTTTTGAATTTGAGGCCTCGGGTGCGGAGTTTTTGACGTCGTCGCCCATCGCCAAATTGCGCGCACGCTTGTGCGCCGTTTTTACAAAGTTTTCAGATTGCCTCTCGGGTTTGCATTTCTAGCTAAAATTGGTCATAGAATCAATTGTGTCGAGACGGTTTTTGAATTTGAGGCCACGGGTGCAGATTTTTTGACGTCGTCGCCCATAGCCAAATTGCGCGCACGCTTGTGCGCCGTTTTTACAAAGTTTTCAGATTGCCTCTCGGGTTTGTATTTCTATCTGAATTGGCCATAGAATCAATTGTGTCGAGACGGTTTTTGAATTTGAGGCCTCGGGTGCAGAGTTTTTGACGTCGTCGCCCATAGCCAAACTTGCGCGCATGGTTGTGTGCCATTTTTACAAATTTTTCAGATTGCCTCCCAAGTTTGCGTCCCTCACTGAATTAGCCATAGAATCAATTGTGTCGAGACGGTTTTTGAATTTGAGACCTCGGGTGCGGAGTTTTTGACGTCGTCGCCCATAGCCAAATTGCGCGCACGCTTGTGCGCCGTTTTTACAAAGTTTTCAGATTGCCTCTCGGGTTTGCATTTCCAGCTGAATTGGCCATAGAATCAATTGCGTCGAGACGGTTTTTGAATTTGAGGCCTCGGGTGCGGAGTTTTTGACGTCATCGCCCATAGCCAAATTGCGCGCACGCTTGTGCGCCGTTTTTACAAAGTTTTCAAATTGCCTCTCGGGTTTGCATTTCTAGCTAAAATTGGTCATATAATTAATTGTGTCGAGACGGTTTTTGAATTTGAGGCCACGGGTGCGGATTTTTTGACGTCGTCGCCCATAGCCAAATTGCGCGCACGCTTGTGCGCCGTTTTTACAAAGTTTTCAGATTGCCTCTCGGGTTTGCATTACTATCTGAATTAGCCATAGAATCAATTGTGTAGAGACGGTTTTTGAATTTGAGGTCTCGGGTGCGGAGTTTTTGACGTCGTCGCCCATAGCCAAATTACGCGCACGCTTGTGCGCCGTTTTTACAAAGTTTTCAGATTGCCACTCGGGTTTGCATTTCTAGCTAAAATTGGTCATAAAATCAATTGTGTCGAGACGGTTTTTGAATTTGAGGTCTCGTGTGCGGAGTTTTTGACGTCGTCGCCCATAGCCAAATTGCACGCACGCTTGTGCGCCGTTTTTACAAAGTTTTCAATTGCCTCTCGGGTTTGAATTTCCCACTGAATTGGCCATAGAATCAATTGTGTCGAGACGGTTTTTTGAATTTGAGGCCTCGGGTGCAGAGTTTTTGATGTCGTCGCCCATAGCCAAATTGCGCGCACGCTTGTGCGCCGTTTTTACAAAGTTTTCAGATTACCTCTCGGGTTTGCATTTCCAGCTGAATTGGCCATAGAATCAATTTTGTCGAGACGGTTTTTGAATTTGAGGCCTCGGGTGCGGAGTTTTTGACGTCGTCGCCCATAGCCAAACTTGCGCGCATGGTTGTGTGCCATTTTTACAAAGTTTTCAGATTGCCTCCCAAGTTTGCGTCCCTCACTGAATTGGCCATAGAATCAATTGTGTCGAGACGGTTTTTGAATTTGAGGCCTCGGGTGCGGAGTTCTTGACGTCGTCGCCCATAGCCAAATTGCGCGCACACTTGTGCGCCGTTTGTACAAAGTTTTCAGATTGCCTCTCGGGTTTGCATTTCTAGCTGAATTGGCCATAGAATCAATTGTGTCGAGACGGTTTTTGAATTTGAGGTCTCGGGTGCGGAGTTTTTGACGTCGTCGCCCATAGCCAAATTACGCGCACGCTTGTGCGCCGTTTTTACAAAGTTTTCAGATTGCCACTCGGGTTTGCATTCTAGCTAAAATTGGTCATAAAATCAATTGTGTCGAGACGGTTTTTGAATTTGAGGTCTCGGGTGCGGAGTTTTTGACGTCGTCGCCCATCGCCAAATTGCGCGCACGCTTGTGCGCCGTTTTTACAAAGTTTTCAGATTGCCTCTCGGGTTTGCATTTCTAGCTAAAATTGGTCATAGAATCAATTGTGTCGAGACGGTTTTTGAATTTGAGGCCACGGGTGCAGATTTTTTGACGTCGTCGCCCATAGCCAAATTGCGCGCACGCTTGTGCGCCGTTTTTACAAAGTTTTCAGATTGCCTCTCGGGTTTGTATTTCTATCTGAATTGGCCATAGAATCAATTGTGTCGAGACGGTTTTTGAATTTGAGGCCTCGGGTGCAGAGTTTTTGACGTCGTCGCCCATAGCCAAACTTGCGCGCATGGTTGTGTGCCATTTTTACAAATTTTTCAGATTGCCTCCCAAGTTTGCGTCCCTCACTGAATTAGCCATAGAATCAATTGTGTCGAGACGGTTTTTGAATTTGAGACCTCGGGTGCGGAGTTTTTGACGTCGTCGCCCATAGCCAAATTGCGCGCACGCTTGTGCGCCGTTTTTACAAAGTTTTCAGATTGCCTCTCGGGTTTGCATTTCCAGCTGAATTGGCCATAGAATCAATTGCGTCGAGACGGTTTTTGAATTTGAGGCCTCGGGTGCGGAGTTTTTGACGTCATCGCCCATAGCCAAATTGCGCGCACGCTTGTGCGCCGTTTTTACAAAGTTTTCAAATTGCCTCTCGGGTTTGCATTTCTAGCTAAAATTGGTCATATAATTAATTGTGTCGAGACGGTTTTTGAATTTGAGGCCACGGGTGCGGATTTTTTGACGTCGTCGCCCATAGCCAAATTGCGCGCACGCTTGTGCGCCGTTTTTACAAAGTTTTCAGATTGCCTCTCGGGTTTGCATTACTATCTGAATTAGCCATAGAATCAATTGTGTAGAGACGGTTTTTGAATTTGAGGTCTCGGGTGCGGAGTTTTTGACGTCGTCGCCCATAGCCAAATTACGCGCACGCTTGTGCGCCGTTTTTACAAAGTTTTCAGATTGCCACTCGGGTTTGCATTTCTAGCTAAAATTGGTCATAAAATCAATTGTGTCGAGACGGTTTTTGAATTTGAGGTCTCGGGTGCGGAGTTTTTGACGTCGTCGCCCATAGCCAAATTGCACGCACGCTTGTGCGCCGTTTTTACAAAGTTTTCAATTGCCTCTCGGGTTTGAATTTCCCACTGAATTGGCCATAGAATCAATTGTGTCGAGACGGTTTTTTGAATTTGAGGCCTCGGGTGCAGAGTTTTTGATGTCGTCGCCCATAGCCAAATTGCGCGCACGCTTGTGCGCCGTTTTTACAAAGTTTTCAGATTACCTCTCGGGTTTGCATTTCCAGCTGAATTGGCCATAGAATCAATTTTGTCGAGACGGTTTTTGAATTTGAGGCCTCGGGTGCGGAGTTTTTGACGTCGTCGCCCATAGCCAAACTTGCGCGCATGGTTGTGTGCCATTTTTACAAAGTTTTCAGATTGCCTCCCAAGTTTGCGTCCCTCACTGAATTGGCCATAGAATCAATTGTGTCGAGACGGTTTTTGAATTTGAGGCCTCGGGTGCGGAGTTCTTGACGTCGTCGCCCATAGCCAAATTGCGCGCACACTTGTGCGCCGTTTGTACAAAGTTTTCAGATTGCCTCTCGGGTTTGCATTTCTAGCTGAATTGGCCATAGAATCAATTGTGTCGAGACGGTTTTTGAATTTGAGGTCTCGGGTGCGGAGTTTTTGACGTCGTCGCCCATAGCCAAATTACGCGCACGCTTGTGCGCCGTTTTTACAAAGTTTTCAGATTGCCACTCGGGTTTGCATTCTAGCTAAAATTGGTCATAAAATCAATTGTGTCGAGACGGTTTTTGAATTTGAGGTCTCGGGTGCGGAGTTTTTGACGTCGTCGCCCATAGCCAAATTGCGCGCACGCTTGTGCGCCGTTTTTACAAAGTTTTCAATTGCCTCTCGGGTTTGAATTTCCCACTGAATTGGCCATAGAATCAATTGTGTCGAGACGGTTTTTTGAATTTGAGGCCTCGGGTGCGGAGTTTTTGACGTCGTCGCCCATAGCCAAATTGCGCGCACGCTTGTGCGCCGTTTTTACAAAGTTTTCAGATTACCTCTCGGGTTTGCATTTCCAGCTGAATTGGCCATAGAATCAATTTTGTCGAGATGGTTTTTGAATTTGAGGCCTCGGGTGCGGAGTTTTTTACGTTGTCGCCCATCGCCAAATTGCGCGCACGCTTCTGCGCCGTTTTTACAAAGTTTTCAGATTGCCTCTCGGGTTTGCATTTCTAGCTAAAATTGATCGTAGAATCAATTGTGTCGAGACGGTTTTTGAATTTGAGGCCTCGGGTGCGGAGTTTTTGACGTCGTCGCCCATAGCCAAATTGCGCGCACGCTTGTGCGCCGTTTTTACAAAGTTTTCAGATTGCCTCTCGGGTTTGAATTTCCCACTGAATTGGCCATAGAATCAATTGTGTCGAGACGGTTTTTGAATTTGAGGCCTCGGGTGCGGAGTTTTTGATGTCGTCGCCCATAGCCAAATTGCGCGCACGCTTGTGCGCCGTTTTTACAAAGTTTTCAGATTGCCTCTCGGGTTTGCATTTCTAGCTGAATTGGCCATAGAATCAATTTTGTCGAGACGGTTTTTGAATTTGAGGCCTCGGGTGCGGAGTTTTTGACGTCGTCGCCCATCGCCAAATTGCGCGCACGCTTGTGCGCCGTTTTTACAAAGTTTTCAGATTGCCTCTCGGGTTTGCATTTCTAGCTAAAATTGGTCATAGAATTAATTGTGTCGAGACGGTTTTTGAATTTGAGGCCACGGGTGCAGATTTTTTGACGTCGTCGCCCATAGCCAAATTGCGCGCACGCTTGTGCGCCGTTTTTACAAAGTTTTCAGATTGCCTCTCGGGTTTGTATTTCTATCTGAATTGGCCATAGAATCAATTGTGTCGAGACGGTTTTTGAATTTGAGGCCTCGGGTGCAGAGTTTTTGACGTCGTCGCCCATATCCAATCTTGCGCGCATGGTTGTGTGCCATTTTTACAAATTTTTCAGATTGCCTCCCAAGTTTGCGTCCCTCACTGAATTGGCCATAGAATCAATTGTGTCGAGACGGTTTTTGAATTTGAGACCTCGGGTGCGGAGTTTTTGACGTCGTCGCCCATAGCCAAATTGCGCGCACGCTTGTGCGCCGTTTTTACAAAGTTTTCAGATTGCCTCTCGGGTTTGCATTTCCAGCTGAATTGGCCATAGAATCAATTGCGTCGAGACGGTTTTTGAATTTGAGGCCTCGGGTGCGGAGTTTTTGACGTCGTCGCCCATAGCCAAATTGCGCGCACGCTTGTGCGCCGTTTTTACAAAGTTTTCAAATTGCCTCTCGGGTTTGCATTTCCCACTGAATTGGCCATAGAATCAATTGTGTCGAGACGGTTTTTTGAATTTGAGGCCTCGGGTGCGGAGTTTTTGACGTCGTCGCCCATAGCCAAATTGCGCGCACGCTTGTGCGCCGTTTTTACAAAGTTTTCAGATTACCTCTCGGGTTTGCATTTCCAGCTGAATTGGCCATAGAATCAATTTTGTCGAGCTGGTTTTTGAATTTGAGGCCTCGGGTGCGGAGTTTTTTACGTTGTCGCCCATCGCCAAATTGCGCGCACGCTTCTGCGCCGTTTTTACAAAGTTTTCAGATTGCCTCTCGGGTTTGCATTTCCAGCTAAAATTGATCGTAGAATCAATTGTGTCGAGACGGTTTTTGAATTTGAGGCCTCGGGTGCGGAGTTTTTGACGTCGTCGCCCATAGCCAAATTGCGCGCACGCTTGTGCGCCGTTTTTACAAAGTTTTCAGATTGCCTCTCGGGTTTGAATTTCCCACTGAATTGGCCATAGAATCAATTGTGTCGAGACGGTTTTTGAATTTGAGGCCTCGGGTGCGGAGTTTTTGATGTCGTCGCCCATAGCCAAATTGCGCACACGCTTGTGCGCCGTTTTTACAAAGTTTTCAGATTGCCTCTCGGGTTTGCATTTCTAGCTGAATTGGCCATAGAATCAATTTTGTCGAGACGGTTTTTGAATTTGAGGCCTCGGGTGCGGAGTTTTTGACGTCGTCGCCCATCGCCAAATTGCGCGCACGCTTGTGCGCCGTTTTTACAAAGTTTTCAGATTGCCTCTCGGGTTTGCATTTCTAGCTAAAATTGGTCATAGAATCAATTGTGTCGAGACGGTTTTTGAATTTGAGGCCACGGGTGCAGATTTTTTGACGTCGTCGCCCATAGCCAAATTGCGCGCACGCTTGTGTGCCGTTTTTACAAAGTTTTCAGATTGCCTCTCGGGTTTGTATTTCTATCTGAATTGGCCATAGAATCAATTGTGTCGAGACGGTTTTTGAATTTGAGGCCTCGGGTGCAGAGTTTTTGACGTCGTCGCCCATATCCAATCTTGCGCGCATGGTTGTGTGCCATTTTTACAAATTTTTCAGATTGCCTCCCAAGTTTGCGTCCCTCACTGAATTGGCCATAGAATCAATTGTGTCGAGACGGTTTTTGAATTTGAGACCTCGGGTGCGGAGTTTTTGACGTCGTCGCCCATAGCCAAATTGCGCGCACGCTTGTGCGCCGTTTTTACAAAGTTTTCAGATTGCCTCTCGGGTTTGCATTTCCAGCTGAATTGGCCATAGAATCAATTGCGTCGAGACGGTTTTTGAATTTGAGGCCTCGGGTGCGGAGTTTTTGACGTCGTCGCCCATAGCCAAATTGGGCGCACGCTTGTGCGCCGTTTTTACAAAGTTTTCAAATTGCCTCTCGGGTTTGCATTTCTAGCTAAAATTGGTCATAGAATCAATTGTGTCGAGACGGTTTTTGAATTTGAGGCCACGGGTGCGGAGTTTTTGACGTCGTCGCCCATAGCCAAATTGCGTGCACGCTTGTGCGCCGTTTTTACAAAGTTTTCAGATTGCCTCTCGGGTTTGCATTACTATCTGAATTAGCCATAGAATCAATTGTGTCGAGACAGGTTTTGAATTTGAGGTCTCGGGTGCGGAGTTTTTGACGTCGTCGCCCATAGCCAAATTACGCGCACGCTTGTGCGCCGTTTTTACAAAGTTTTCAGATTGCCACTCGGGTTTGCATTTCTAGCTAAAATTGGTCATAAAATCAATTGTGTCGAGACGGTTTTTGAATTTGAGGTCTCGGCTGCGGAGTTTTTGACGTCGTCGCCCATAGCCAAATTGCGCGCACGCTTGTGCGCCGTTTTTACAAAGTTTTCAAATTGCCTCTCGGGTTTGCATTTCTAGCTAAAATTGGTCATAGAATCAATTGTGTCGAGACGGTTTTTGAATTTGAGGCCTCGGGTGCAGAGTTTTTGACGTCGTCACCAATAGCCAAATTGCGCGCACGCTTGTGCGCCGTTTTTACAAAGTTTTTAAATTGCCTCTCGGGTTTGAATTTCCCACTGAATTGGCCATAGAATCAATTGTGTCGAGACGGTTTTTGAATTTGAGGCCTCGGGTGCGGAGTTTTTGACGTCGTCGCCCATAGCCAAATTGCGCGCACGCTTGTGCGCCGTTTTTACAAAGTTTTCAGATTACCTCTCGGGTTTGCATTTCCAGCTGAATTGGCCATAGAATCAATTTTGTCGAGACGGTTTTTGAATTTGAGGCCTCGGGTGCGGAGTTTTTTACGTTGTCGCCCATCGCCAAATTGCGCGCACGCTTGTGCGCCGTTTTTACAAAGTTTTCAGATTGCCTCTCGGGTTTGCATTTCTAGCTAAAATTGATCGTAGAATCAATTGTGTCGAGACGGTTTTTGAATTTGAGGCCTCGGGTGCGGAGTTTTTGACGTCGTCGCCCATAGCCAAATTGCGCGCACGCTTGTGCGCTGTTTTTACAAAGTTTTCAGATTGCCTCTCGGGTTTGAATTTCCCACTGAATTGGCCATAGAATCAATTGTGTCGAGACGGTTTTTGAATTTGAGGCCTCGGGTGCGGAGTTTTTGATGTCGTCGCCCATAGCCAAATTGCGCGCACGCTTGTGCGCCGTTTTTACAAAGTTTTCAGATTGCCTCTCGGGTTTGCATTTCTAGCTGAATTGGCCATAGAATCAATTTTGTCGAGACGGTTTTTGAATTTGAGGCCTCGGGTGCGGAGTTTTTGACGTCGTCGCCCATCGCCAAATTGCGCGCACGCTTGTGCGCCGTTTTTACAAAGTTTTCAGATTGCCTCTCGGGTTTGCATTTCTAGCTAAAATTTGTCATAGAATCAATTGTGTCGAGACGGTTTTTGAATTTGAGGCCACGGGTGCAGATTTTTTGACGTCGTCGCCCATAGCCAAATTGCGCGCACGCTTGTGCGCCGTTTTTACAAAGTTTTCAGATTGCCTCTCGGGTTTGTATTTCTATCTGAATTGGCCATAGAATCAATTGTGTCGAGACGGTTTTTGAATTTGAGGCCTCGGGTGCGGAGTTTTTGACGTCGTCGCCCATAGCCAAACTTGCGCGCATGGTTGTGTGCCATTTTTACAAAGTTTTCAGATTGCCTCCCAAGTTTGCGTCCCTCACTGAATTGGCCATAGAATCAATTGTGTCGAGACGGTTTTTGAATTTGAGACCTCGGGTGCGGAGTTTTTGACGTCGTCGCCCATAGCCAAATTGCGCGCACGCTTGTGCGCCGTTTTTACAAAGTTTTCAGATTGCCTCTCGGGTTTGCATTTCTAGCTGAATTGGCCATAGAATCAATTGCGTCGAGACGGTTTTTGAATTTGAGGCCTCGGGTGCAGAGTTTTTGACGTCGTCGCCCATAGCCAAATTGCGCGCACACTTGTGCGCCGTTTTTACAAAGTTTTCAAATTGCCTCTCGGGTTTGCATTTCTAGCTAAAATTGGTCATAGAATCAATTGTGTCGAGACGGTTTTTGAATTTGAGGCCACGGGTGCGGAGTTTTTGACGTCGTCACCCATAGCCAAATTGCGCGCACGCTTGTGCGCCGTTTTTACAAAGTTTTCAGACTGCCTCTCGGGTTTGCATTACTATCTGAATTAGCCATAGAATCAATTGCGTCGAGACAGTTTTTGAATTTGAGGCCTCGGGTGCGGAGTTTTTGACGTCGTCGCCCATAGTCAAATTGTGTGCACGCTTGTGCGCCGTTTTTACAAAGTATTCAGATTGCCTCTCGGGTTTGCATTTCTAGCTGAATTGGCCATAGAATCAATTGTGTCGAGACGGTTTTTGAATTTGAGGCCTCGGGTGCGGAGTTTTTGACGTCGTCGCCCATAGCCAAATTGCGCGCACGCTTGTGCGCCGTTTTTACAAAGTATTCAGATTGCCTCTCGGGTTTGCATTTCTAGCTGAATTGGCCATAGAATCAATTGTGTCGAGACGGTTTTTGAATTTGAGGCCTCGGGTGCGGAGTTTTTGACGTCGTCGCCCATAGCCAAATTGCGCGCACGCTTGTGTGCCATTTTTACAAAGTTTTCAGATTGCCTCCCAAGTTTGCATCCCTCACTGAATTGGCCATATAATCAATTGTGTCGATACGGTTTTTAAATTTGAGGCCTCGGGTGCGGAGTTTTTGACGTCGTCTCCCATAGCCAAATTGCGCATACGCTTGTGCGCCGTTTTTACAAAGTTTTCAGATTGCCTCTCGGGTTTGCAATTCTAGCTGAATTGGCCATAGAATCAATTGTGTCGAGACGGTTTTTTAATTTGAGGCCTCGGGTGCGGAGTTTTTGACGTCGTCGCCCATAGTCAAATTGTGCGCACGCTTGTGCGCCGTTTTTACAAAGTATTCAGATTGCCTCTCGGGTTTGCAATTCTAGCTGAATTGGCCATAGAATCAATTGTGTCGAGACGGTTTTTGAATTTGAGGCCTCGGGTGCGGAGTTTTTGACGTCGTCGCCCATAGCCAAATTGCGCGCACGCTTGTGCGCCGTTTTGACAAAGTTTTCAGATTACCTCTCGGTTTGCATTGCTATCTGAATTGGCCATAGAATCAATTGTGTCGAGACGGTTTTTGAATTTGAGGCCTCGGGTGCGGAGTTTTTGACGTCGTCGCCCATAGCCAAACTTGCGCGCATGGTTGTGTGCCATTTTTACAAAGTTTTCAAATTGCCTCCCAAGTTTGCATCCCTCACTGAATTGGCCATAGAATCAATTGTGTCGAGACGGTTTTTGAATTTGAGGCCTCGGGTGCGGAGTTTTTGACGTCGTCGCCCATAGCCTAATTGCGCGCACGTTTGTGCGCCGTTTTTACAAAGTTTTCAGATTGCCTCTCGGGTTTGCATTTCTAGCTGAATTGGCCATAGACTTAATTGTGTCGAGACGGTTTTTTAATTTGAGGCCTCGGGTGCGGAGTTTTTGACGTCGTCGCCCATAGTCAAATTGCGCGCACGCTTGTGCGCCGTTTTTACAAAGTATTCAGATTGCCTCTCTGGTTTGCATTTCTAGCTGAATTGGCCATAGAATCCATTGTGTCGAGACGGTTTTTGAATTTGAGGTCTCTGGTGCGGAGTTTTTGACGTCGTCGCCCATAGCCAAATTACGCGCACGCTTGTGCGCCGTTTTTACAAAGTTTTCAAATTGCCTCTCGAGTTTGCATTTCTAGCTAAAATTGGTCATAGAATCAATTGTGTCGAGACGGTTTTTGAATTTGAGTCCTCGGGTGCAGAGTTTTTGACGTCGTCACCAATAGCCAAATTGCGCGCACGCTTGTGCGCCGTTTTTACAAAGTATTCAGATTGCCTCTCGGGTTTGCATTTCTAGCTGAATTGGCCATAGAATCAATTGTGTCGAGACGGTTTTTGAATTTGAGGCCTCGGGTGCGGAGTTTTTGACGTCGTCGCCCATAGCCAAATTGCGCGCACGCTTGTGCGCCGTTTTTACAAAGTTTTCAAATTGCCTCTCGGGTTTGCATTTCTAGCTAAAATTGGTCATAGAATCAAGTGCGTCGAGACGGTTTTTGAATTTGAGGCCACGGGTGCGGAGTTTTTGACGTCGTCGCCCATAGCCAAATTGCGCGCACGCTTGTGCGCCGTTTTGACAAAGTTTTCAGATTACCTCTCGGTTTGCATTGCTATCTGAATTGGCCATAGAATCAATTGTGTCGAGACGGTTTTTGAATTTGAGGCCTCGGGTGCGGAGTTTTTGACGTCGTCGCCCATAGCCAAACTTGCGCGCATGGTTGTGTGCCATTTTTACAAAGTTTTCAAATTGCCTCCCAAGTTTGCGTCCCTCACTGAATTGGCCATAGAATCAATTGTGTCGAGACGGTTTTTGAATTTGAGACCTCGGGTGCGGAGTTTTTGACGTCGTCGCCCATAGCCAAATTGCGCGCACGCTTGTGCGCCGTTTTTACAAAGTTTTCAGATTGCCTCTCGGGTTTGCATTTCTAGCTGAATTGGCCATAGAATCAATTGTGTCGAGACGGTTTTTGAATTTGAGGCCTCGGGTGCGGAGTTTTTGACGTCGTCGCCCATAGCCAAATTGCGCGCACGCTTGTGCGCCGTTTTTACAAAGTATTCAGATTGCCTCTCGGGTTTGCATTTCTAGCTGAATTGGCCATAGAATCAATTGTGTCGAGACGGTTTTTGAATTTGAGGCCTCGGGTGCGGAGTTTTTGACGTCGTCGCCCATAGCCAAATTGCGCGCACGCTTGTGTGCCATTTTTACAAAGTTTTCAGATTGCCTCCCAAGTTTGCATCCCTCACTGAATTGGCCATATAATCAATTGTGTCGATACGGTTTTTAAATTTGAGGCCTCGGGTGCGGAGTTTTTGACGTCGTCTCCCATAGCCAAATTGCGCATACGCTTGTGCGCCGTTTTTACAAAGTTTTCAGATTGCCTCTCGGGTTTGCAATTCTAGCTGAATTGGCCATAGAATCAATTGTGTCGAGACGGTTTTTTAATTTGAGGCCTCGGGTGCGGAGTTTTTGACGTCGTCGCCCATAGTCAAATTGTGCGCACGCTTGTGCGCCGTTTTTACAAAGTATTCAGATTGCCTCTCGGGTTTGCAATTCTAGCTGAATTGGCCATAGAATCAATTGTGTCGAGACGGTTTTTGAATTTGAGGCCTCGGGTGCGGAGTTTTTGACGTCGTCGCCCATAGCCAAATTGCGCGCACGCTTGTGCGCCGTTTTGACAAAGTTTTCAGATTACCTCTCGGTTTGCATTGCTATCTGAATTGGCCATAGAATCAATTGTGTCGAGACGGTTTTTGAATTTGAGGCCTCGGGTGCGGAGTTTTTGACGTCGTCGCCCATAGCCAAACTTGCGCGCATGGTTGTGTGCCATTTTTACAAAGTTTTCAAATTGCCTCCCAAGTTTGCATCCCTCACTGAATTGGCCATAGAATCAATTGTGTCGAGATGGTTTTTGAATTTGAGGCCTCGGGTGCGGAGTTTTTGACGTCGTCGCCCATAGCCTAATTGCGCGCACGTTTGTGCGCCGTTTTTACAAAGTTTTCAGATTGCCTCTCGGGTTTGCATTTCTAGCTGAATTGGCCATAGACTTAATTGTGTCGAGACGGTTTTTTAATTTGAGGCCTCGGGTGCGGAGTTTTTGACGTCGTCGCCCATAGTCAAATTGCGCGCACGCTTGTGCGCCGTTTTTACAAAGTATTCAGATTGCCTCTCTGGTTTGCATTTCTAGCTGAATGGGCCATAGAATCCATTGTGTCGAGACGGTTTTTGAATTTGAGGTCTCTGGTGCGGAGTTTTTGACGTCGTCGCCCATAGCCAAATTACGCGCACGCTTGTGCGCCGTTTTTACAAAGTTTTCAAATTGCCTCTCGAGTTTGCATTTCTAGCTAAAATTGGTCATAGAATCAATTGTGTCGAGACGGTTTTTGAATTTGAGTCCTCGGGTGCAGAGTTTTTGACGTCGTCACCAATAGCCAAATTGCGCGCACGCTTGTGCGCCGTTTTTACAAAGTATTCAGATTGCCTCTCGGGTTTGCATTTCTAGCTGAATTGGCCATAGAATCAATTGTGTCGAGACGGTTTTTGAATTTGAGGCCTCGGGTGCGGAGTTTTTGACGTCGTCACCAATAGCCAAATTGCGCGCACGCTTGTGCGCCGTTTTTACAAAGTATTCAGATTGCCTCTCGGGTTTGCATTTCTAGCTGAATTGGCCATAGAATCAATTGTGTCGAGACGGTTTTTGAATTTGAGTCCTCGGGTGCAGAGTTTTTGACGTCGTCACCAATAGCCAAATTGCGCGCACGCTTGTGCGCCGTTTTTACAAAGTATTCAGATTGCCTCTCGGGTTTGCATTTCTAGCTGAATTGGCCATAGAATCAATTGTGTCGAGACGGTTTTTGAATTTGAGGCCTCGGGTGCGGAGTTTTTGACGTCGTCGCCCATAGCCAAATTGCGCGCACGCTTGTGCGCCGTTTTTACAAAGTTTTCAAATTGCCTCTCGGGTTTGCATTTCTAGCTAAAATTGGTCATAGAATCAAGTGCGTCGAGACGGTTTTTGAATTTGAGGCCACGGGTGCGGAGTTTTTGACGTCGTCGCCCATAGCCAAATTGCGCGCACGCTTGTGCGCCGTTTTGACAAAGTTTTCAGATTACCTCTCGGTTTGCATTGCTATCTGAATTGGCCATAGAATCAATTGTGTCGAGACGGTTTTTGAATTTGAGGCCTCGGGTGCGGAGTTTTTGACGTCGTCGCCCATAGCCAAACTTGCGCGCATGGTTGTGTGCCATTTTTACAAAGTTTTCAAATTGCCTCCCAAGTTTGCATCCCTCACTGAATTGGCCATAGAATCAATTGTGTCGAGACGGTTTTTGAATTTGAGGCCTCGGGTGCGGAGTTTTTGACGTCGTCGCCCATAGCCTAATTGCGCGCACGTTTGTGCGCCGTTTTTACAAAGTTTTCAGATTGCCTCTCGGGTTTGCATTTCTAGCTGAATTGGCCATAGACTTAATTGTGTCGAGACGGTTTTTTAATTTGAGGCCTCGGGTGCGGAGTTTTTGACGTCGTCGCCCATAGTCAAATTGCGCGCACGCTTGTGCGCCGTTTTTACAAAGTATTCAGATTGCCTCTCTGGTTTGCATTTCTAGCTGAATTGGCCATAGAATCCATTGTGTCGAGACGGTTTTTGAATTTGAGGCCTCTGGTGCGGAGTTTTTGACGTCGTCGCCCATAGCCAAATTACGCGCACGCTTGTGCGCCGTTTTTACAAAGTTTTCAAATTGCCTCTCGAGTTTGCATTTCTAGCTAAAATTGGTCATAGAATCAATTGTGTCGAGACGGTTTTTGAATTTGAGTCCTCGGGTGCAGAGTTTTTGACGTCGTCACCAATAGCCAAATTGCGCACACGCTTGTGCGCCGTTTTTACAAAGTTTTCAGATTGCCTCTTGGGTTTGCATTTCTATCTGAATTGGCCATAGAATCAATTGTGTCGAGACGGTTTTTGAATTTGAGGCCTCGGGTGCGGAGTTTTTGACGTCGTCGCCCATAGCCAAACTTGCGCGCATGGTTGTGTGCCATTTTTACAAAGTTTTCAGATTGCCTCCCAAGTTTGCATCCCTCACTGAATTGGCCATAGAACCAATTGTGTCGAGACGGTTTTTGAATTTGAGGCCTCGGGTGCGGAGTTTTTGACGTCGTCGCCCATAGCCAAATTGCGCGCACGCTTGTGCGCCGTTTTTACAAAGTTTTCAGATTGCCTCTCGGGTTTGCATTTCTAGCTGAATTGGCCATAGAATCAATTGTGTCGAGACGGTTTTTGAATTTGAGGCCTCAGGTGCAGAGTTTTTGACGTCGTCGCCCATAGCCAAATTGCGCGCACGCTTGTGCGCCGTTTTTACAAAGTTTTCAGATTGCCTCTCGGGTTTGAATTTCCCACTGAATTGGCCATAGAATCAATTTTGTCGAGACGGTTTTTGAATTTGAGGCCTCGGGTGCGGAGTTTTTGACGTCGTCGCCCATAGCCAAATTGCGCGCACGCTTGTGCGCCGTTTTTACAAAGTTTTCAGATTACCTCTCGGGGTTGCATTCCTATCTGAATTGGCAATAGAATCAATTGTGTCGAGACGGTTTTTGAATTTGAGGCCTCGTGTGCGGAGTTTTTGACGTCGTCGCCCATAGCCAAACTTGTGCGCATGGTTGTGTGCCATTTTTACAAAGTTTTCAGATTGCCTCCCAAGTTTGCATACCTCACTGAATTGGCCATAGAATCAATTGTGTCGAGACGGTTTTTGAATTTGAGGCCTCGGGTGCGGAGTTTTTGACGTCGTCGCCCATAGCCAAATTGCGCGCACGCTTGTGCGCCGTTTTTACAAAGTATTCAGATTGCCTCTCGGGTTTGCATTTCTAGCTGAATTGGCCATAGAATCAATTGTGTCGAGACGGTTTTTGAATTTGAGGCCTCGGGTGCGGAGTTTTTGACGTCGTCGCCCATAGCCAAATTGCGCGCACGCTTGTGCGCCGTTTTTACAAAGTTTTCAAATTGCCTCTCGGGTTTGCATTTCTAGCTAAAATTGGTCATAGAATCAACTGCGTCGAGACGGTTTTTGAATTTGAGGCCACGGGTGCGGAGTTTTTGACGTCGTCGCCCATAGCCAAATTGCGCGCACGCTTGTGCGCCGTTTTGACAAAGTTTTCAGATTACCTCTCGGTTTGCATTGCTATCTGAATTGGCCATAGAATCAATTGTGTCGAGACGGTTTTTGAATTTGAGGCCTCGGGTGCGGAGTTTTTGACGTCGTCGCCCATAGCCAAACTTGCGCGCATGGTTGTGTGCCATTTTTACAAAGTTTTCAAATTGCCTCCCAAGTTTGCATCCCTCACTGAATTGGCCATAGAATCAATTGTGTCGAGACGGTTTTTGAATTTGAGGCCTCGGGTGCGGAGTTTTTGACGTCGTCGCCCATAGCCTAATTGCGCGCACGTTTGTGCGCCGTTTTTACAAAGTTTTCAGATTGCCTCTCGGGTTTGCATTTCTAGCTGAATTGGCCATAGACTTAATTGTGTCGAGACGGTTTTTTAATTTGAGGCCTCGGGTGCGGAGTTTTTGACGTCGTCGCCCATAGTCAAATTGCGCGCACGCTTGTGCGCCGTTTTTACAAAGTATTCAGATTGCCTCTCTGGTTTGCATTTCTTGCTGAATTGGCCATAGAATCCATTGTGTCGAGACGGTTTTTGAATTTGAGGCCTCTGGTGCGGAGTTTTTGACGTCGTCGCCCATAGCCAAATTACGCGCACGCTTGTGCGCCGTTTTTACAAAGTTTTCAAATTGCCTCTCGAGTTTGCATTTCTAGCTAAAATTGGTCATAGAATCAATTGTGTCGAGACGGTTTTTGAATTTGAGTCCTCGGGTGCAGAGTTTTTGACGTCGTCACCAATAGCCAAATTGCGCACACGCTTGTGCGCCGTTTTTACAAAGTTTTCAGATTGCCTCTTGGGTTTGCATTTCTATCTGAATTGGCCATAGAATCAATTGTGTCGAGACGGTTTTTGAATTTGAGGCCTCGGGTGCGGAGTTTTTTACGTCGTCGCCCATAGCCAAACTTGCGCGCATGGTTGTGTGCCATTTTTACAAAGTTTTCAGATTGCCTCCCAAGTTTGCATCCCTCACTGAATTGTCCATAGAATCAATTTTGTCGAGACGGTTTTTGAATTTGAGGCCTCGGGTGCGGAGTTTTTGACGTCGTCGCCCCTAACCAAATTGCGCGCACGCTTGTGCGCCGTTTTTACAAAGTTTTCAGATTGCCATTCGGGTTTGCATTTCTAGATGAATTGGCCATAGAATCAATTGTGTCGAGACGGTTTTTGAATTTGAGGCCTCGGGTGCGGAGTTTTTGATGTCGTCGCCCATAGCCAAATTGCGCGCACGCTTGTGCGCCGTTTTTACAAAGTTTTCAGATTGCCTCTCGGGTTTGCATTTCTAGATGAATTGGCCATAGAATCAATTGTGTCGAGACGGTTTTTGAATTTGAGGCCTCGGGTGCGGAGTTTTTGACGTCGTCGCCCATCGCCAAATTGCGCGCACGCTTGTGCGCCGTTTTTACAAAGTTTTCAGATTGCCTCTCGGGTTTGCATTTCTAGCTAAAATTTGTCATAGAATCAATTGTGTCGAGACGGTTTTTGAATTTGAGGCCACGGGTGCAGAGTTTTTGACGTCGTCGCCCATAGCCAAATTGCGCGCACGCTTGTGCGCCGTTTTTACAAAGTTTTCAGATTGCATCTTGGGTTTGCATATCTATCTGAATTGGCCACAGAATCAATTGTTTCGAGACGGTTTTTGAATTTGAGGCCTCGGGTGCGGAGTTTTTGACGTCGTCGCCCATAGCCAAACTTGCGCGCATGGTTGTGTGCCATTTTTACAAAGTTTTCAGATTGCCTCCCAAGTTTGCATCCCTCACTGAATTGGCCATAGAACCAATTGTGTCGAGACGGTTTTTGAATTTGAGGCCTCGGGTGCGGAGTTTTTGACGTCGTCGCCCATAGCCAAATTGCGCGCACGCTTGTGCGCCGTTTTTACAAAGTTTTCAGATTGCCTCTCGGGTTTGCATTTCTAGCTGAATTGGCCATAGAATCAATTGTGTCGAGACGGTTTTTGAATTTGAGGCCTCGGGTGCGGAGTTTTTGACGTCGTCGCCCATAGCCAAATTGCGCGCACGCTTGTGCGCCGTTTTTACAAAGTTTTCAGATTGCCTCTCGGGTTTGCATTTCTAGCTAAACTTGGTCATAGAATCAATTGTGTCGAGACGGTTTTTGAATTTGAGGCCTCGGGTGCGGAGTTTTTGATGTCGTCGCCCATAGCCAAATTGCGCGCACGCTTGTGCGCCGTTTTTACAAAGTTTTCAGATTGCCTCTCGGGTTTGAATTTCCCACTGAATTGGCCATAGAATCAATTGTGTCGAGACGGTTTTTGAATTTGAGGCCTCGGGTGCGGAGTTTTTGATGTCGTCGCCCATAGCCAAATTGCGCGCACGCTTGTGCGCCGTT
The DNA here is from genome assembly GCA_963675135.1 of Galeopsis tetrahit. Taxonomy (NCBI): domain Eukaryota; kingdom Viridiplantae; phylum Streptophyta; class Magnoliopsida; order Lamiales; family Lamiaceae; genus Galeopsis; species Galeopsis tetrahit. Next base: position 86,202,534 of record OY776126.1, on the reverse strand, counting down.
TTTACAAAGTTTTCAGATTGCCTCTCGGGTTTGCATTCCTTGCTGAATTGGCCATAGAATCAATTTTGTCGAGACGGTTTTTGAATTTGAGGCCTCGGGTGCGGAGTTTTTGACGTCGTCGCACATCGCCAAATTGCGCGCACGCTTGTGCGCCGTTTTTACAAAGTTTTCAGATTGCCTCTCGGGTTTGCATTACTAGCTGAATTGGCCATAGAATCAATTGTGTCGAGACGGTTTTTTAATTTGAGGCCTCGGGTGCGGAGTTTTTGACGTCGTCGCCCATAGTCAAATTGCGCGCACGCTTGTGCGCCGTTTTTACAAAGTATTCAGATTGCCTCTCGGGTTTGCATTTCTAGCTGAATTGGCCATAGAATCAATTGTGTCGAGACGGTTTTTGAATTTCAGGCCTCTGGTGCGGAGTTTTTGACGTCGTCGCCCATAGCCAAATTGCGCGCACGTTTGTGCGCCGTTTTTACAAAGTTTTCAAATTGCCTCTCGGGTTTGCATTTCTAGCTAAAATTGGTCATAGAATCAATTGTGTCGAGACGGTTTTTGAATTTGAGGCCTCGGGTGCAGAGTTTTTGACGTCGTGACCAATAGCCAAATTGCGCGCACGCTTGTGCGTCGTTTTTACAAAGTTTTAAAATTGCCTCTCGGGTTTGAATTTCCCACTGAATTGGCCATAGAATCAATTGTGTCGAGACGGTTTTTGAATTTGAGGCCTCTGGTGCGGAGTTTTTGACGTCGTCGCCCATAGCCAAATTGCGCGCACGCTTGTGCGCCGTTTTTACAAAGTTTTCAAATTGCCTCTCGGGTTTGCATTTCTAGCTAAAATTGGTCATAGTATCAATTGTGTCGAGACGGTTTTTGAATTTGAGGCCACGGGTGCAGAGTTTTTTACGTCGTCGCCCATAGCCAAATTGCGCGCACCCTTGTGCGCCGTTTTTACAAAGTTTTCAGATTGCCTCTCGGGTTTGCATTTCTATCTGAATTGGCCATAGAATCAATTGCGTCGAGACAGTTTTTGAATTTGAGGCCTCGGGTGCGGAGTTTTTGACGTCGTCGCCCATAGTCAAATTGTGCGCACGCTTGTGCGCCGTTTTTACAAAGTTTTCAGATTACCTCTCGGGTTTGCATTTCTAGCTGAATTGGCCATAGAATCAATTTTGTCGAGACGGTTTTTGAATTTGAGGCCTCGGGTGCGGAGTTTTTGACGTCGTCGCCCATCGCGAAATTGCGCGCACGCTTGTGCGCCGTATTTACAAAGTTTTAAGATTACCTCTCGGGTTTGCATTTCTAGCTAAAATTGGTCATAGAATCAATTGTGTCGAGACGATTTTTGAATTTGAGGCCTCGGGTGCGGAGTTTTTGACGTCGTCGCCCATAGCCAAATTGCGCGCATGCTTGTGCGCCGTTTTTACAAAGTTTTCAGATTGCCTCTCGGGGTTGCATTTCTATCTGAATTGGCCATAGAATCAATTGTGTCGAGACGGTTTTTGAATTTGAGGCCTCGTGTGCGGAGTTTTTGACGTCGTCGCCCATAGCCAAACTTGCGCGCATGGTTGTGTGCCATTTTTACAAAGTTTTCAGATTGCCTCCCAAGTTTGCATACCTCACTGAATTGGCCATAGAATCAATTGTGTCAAGACGGTTTTTGAATTTGAGGCCTCGGGTGCGGAGTTTTTGACGTCGTCGCCCATAGCCAAATTGCGCGCACGCTTGTGCGACGTTTTTACAAAGTTTTCAGATTGCCTCTCGGGTTTGCATTTCTAGCTGAATTGGCCATAGAATCAATTGTGTCGAGACGGTTTTTGAATTTGAGGCCTCGGGTGCGGAGTTTTTGACGTCGTCGCCCATAGCCAAATTGCGCGCACGCTTGTGCTCCGTTTTTACAAAGTTTTCAGATTGCCTCTCGGGTTTGCATTTCTAGCTAAAATTGGTCATAGAATCAATTGTGTCGTGACGGTTTTTGAATTTGAGGCCTCGGGTGCGGAGTTTTTGACGTCGTCGCCCATAGCCAAATTGCGCGCACGCTTGTGCGCCGTTTTTACAAAGTTTTCAGATTGCCTCTCGGGTTTGAATTTCCCACTGAATTGGCCATAGAATCAATTGTGTCGAGACGGTTTTTGAATTTGAGGCCTCGGGTGCGTAGTTTTTGATGTCGTCGCCCATAGCCAAATTGCGCGCACGCTTGTGCGCCGTTTTTACAAAGTTTTCAGATTGCCTCTCGGGTTTGCATTTCTTGCTGAATTGGCCATAGAATCAATTTTGTCGAGACGGTTTTTGAATTTGAGGCCTCGGGTGCGGAGTTTTTGACGTCGTCGCACATCGCCAAATTGCGCGCACGCTTGTGCGCCGTTTTTACAAAGTTTTCAGATTGCCTCTCGGGTTTGCATTTCTAGCTGAATTGGCCATAGAATCAATTGTGTCGAGACGGTTTTTTAATTTGAGGCCTCGGGTGCGGAGTTTTTGACGTCGTCGCCCATAGTCAAATTGCGCGCACGCTTGTGCGCCGTTTTTACAAAGTATTCAGATTGCCTCTCGGGTTTGCATATCTAGCTGAATTGGCCATAGAATCAATTGTGTCGAGACGATTTTTGAATTTGAGGCCTCGGGTGCGGAGTTTTTGACGTCGTCGCCCATAGCCAAATTGCGCGCATGCTTGTGCGCCGTTTTTACAAAGTTTTCAGATTGCCTCTCGGGGTTGCATTTCTATCTGAATTGGCCATAGAATCAATTGTGTCGAGACGGTTTTTGAATTTGAGGCCTCGTGTGCGGAGTTTTTGACGTCGTCGCCCATAGCCAAACTTGCGCGCATGGTTGTGTGCCATTTTTACAAAGTTTTCAGATTGCCTCCCAAGTTTGCATACCTCACTGAATTGGCCATAGAATCAATTGTGTCAAGACGGTTTTTGAATTTGAGGCCTCGGGTGCGGAGTTTTTGACGTCGTCGCCCATAGCCAAATTGCGCGCACGCTTGTGCGACGTTTTTACAAAGTTTTCAGATTGCCTCTCGGGTTTGCATTTCTAGCTGAATTGGCCATAGAATCAATTGTGTCGAGACGGTTTTTGAATTTGAGGCCTCGGGTGCGGAGTTTTTGACGTCGTCGCCCATAGCCAAATTGCGCGCACGCTTGTGCTCCGTTTTTACAAAGTTTTCAGATTGCCTCTCGGGTTTGCATTTCTAGCTAAAATTGGTCATAGAATCAATTGTGTCGTGACGGTTTTTGAATTTGAGGCCTCGGGTGCGGAGTTTTTGACGTCGTCGCCCATAGCCAAATTGCGCGCACGCTTGTGCGCCGTTTTTACAAAGTTTTCAGATTGCCTCTCGGGTTTGAATTTCCCACTGAATTGGCCATAGAATCAATTGTGTCGAGACGGTTTTTGAATTTGAGGCCTCGGGTGCGTAGTTTTTGATGTCGTCGCCCATAGCCAAATTGCGCGCACGCTTGTGCGCCGTTTTTACAAAGTTTTCAGATTGCCTCTCGGGTTTGCATTTCTTGCTGAATTGGCCATAGAATCAATTTTGTCGAGACGGTTTTTGAATTTGAGGCCTCGGGTGCGGAGTTTTTGACGTCGTCGCACATCGCCAAATTGCGCGCACGCTTGTGCGCCGTTTTTACAAAGTTTTCAGATTGCCTCTCGGGTTTGCATTTCTAGCTGAATTGGCCATAGAATCAATTGTGTCGAGACGGTTTTTTAATTTGAGGCCTCGGGTGCGGAGTTTTTGACGTCGTCGCCCATAGTCAAATTGCGCGCACGCTTGTGCGCCGTTTTTACAAAGTATTCAGATTGCCTCTCGGGTTTGCATATCTAGCTGAATTGGCCATAGAATCAATTGTGTCGAGACGGTTTTTGAATTTCAGGCCTCTGGTGCGGAGTTTTTGACGTCGTCGCCCATAGCCAAATTGCGCGCACGCTTGTGCGCCGTTTTTACAAAGTTTTCAAATTGCCTCTCGGGTTTGCATTTCTAGCTAAAATTGGTCATAGAATCAATTGTGTCGAGACGGTTTTTGAATTTGAGGCCTCGGGTGCAGAGTTTTTGACGTCGTCACCAATAGCCAAATTGCGCGCACGCTTGTGCGCCGTTTTTACAAAGTTTTTAAATTGCCTCTCGGGTTTGAATTTCCCACTGAATTGGCCATAGAATCAATTGTGTCGAGACGGTTTTTGAATTTGAGGCCTCGGGTGCGGAGTTTTTGACGTCGTCGCCCATAGCCAAATTGCGCGCACGCTTATGCTCCGTTTTTACAAAGTTTTCAGATTGCCTCTCGGGTTTGCATTTCTAGCTAAAATTGGTCATAGAATCAATTGTGTCGTGACGGTTTTTGAATTTGAGGCCTCGGGTGCGGAGTTTTTGACGTCGTCGCCCATAGCCAAATTGCGCGCACGCTTGTGCGCCGTTTTTACAAAGTTTTCAGATTGCCTCTCGGGTTTGAATTTCCCACTGAATTGGCCATAGAATCAATTGTGTCGAGACGGTTTTTGAATTTGAGGCCTCAGGTGCGGAGTTTTTGATGTCGTCGCCCATAGCCAAATTACGCGCACGCTTGTGCGCCGTTTTTACAAAGTTTTCAGATTGCCTCTCGGGTTTGCATTTCTTGCTGAATTAGCCATAGAATCAATTTTGTCGAGACGGTTTTTGAATTTGAGGCCTCGGGTGCGGAGTTTTTGACGTCGTCGCACATCGCCAAATTGCGCGCACGCTTGTGCGCCGTTTTTACAAAGTTTTCAGATTGCCTCTCGGGTTTGCATTTCTAGCTGAATTGGCCATAGAATCAATTGTGTCGAGACGGTTTTTTAATTTGAGGCCTCGGGTGCGGAGTTTTTGACGTCGTCGCCCATAGTCAAATTGCGCGCACGCTTGTGCGCCGTTTTTACAAAGTATTCAGATTGCCTCTCGGGTTTGCATATCTAGCTGAATTGGCCATAGAATCAATTGTGTCGAGACGGTTTTTGAATTTCAGGCCTCTGGTGCGGAGTTTTTGACGTCGTCGCCCATAGCCAAATTGCGCGCACGCTTGTGCGCCGTTTTTACAAAGTTTTCAAATTGCCTCTCGGGTTTGCATTTCTAGCTAAAATTGGTCATAGAATCAATTGTGTCGAGACGGTTTTTGAATTTGAGGCCTCGGGTGCAGAGTTTTTGACGTCGTCACCAATAGCCAAATTGCGCGCACGCTTGTGCGCCGTTTTTACAATGTTTTTAAATTGCCTCTCGGGTTTGAATTTCCCACTGAATTGGCCATAGAATCAATTGTGTCGAGACGGTTTTTGAATTTGAGGCCTCGGGTGCGGAGTTTTTGACGTCGTCGCCCATAGCCAAATTGCGCGCACGCTTATGCTCCGTTTTTACAAAGTTTTCAGATTGCCTCTCGGGTTTGCATTTCTAGCTAAAATTGGTCATAGAATCAATTGTGTCGTGACGGTTTTTGAATTTGAGGCCTCGGGTGCGGAGTTTTTGACGTCGTCGCCCATAGCCAAATTGCGCGCACGCTTGTGCGCCGTTTTTACAAAGTTTTCAGATTGCCTCTCGGGTTTGAATTTCCCACTGAATTGGCCATAGAATCAATTGTGTCGAGACGGTTTTTGAATTTGAGGCCTCGGGTGCGGAGTTTTTGATGTCGTCGCCCATAGCCAAATTGCGCGCACGCTTGTGCGCCGTTTTTACAAAGTTTTCAGATTGCCTCTCGGTTTTGCATTTCTTGCTGAATTGGCCATAGAATCAATTTTGTCGAGACGGTTTTTGAATTTGAGGCCTCGGGTGCGGAGTTTTTGACGTCGTCGCACATCGCCAAATTGCGCGCACGCTTGTGCGCCGTTTTTACAAAGTTTTCAGATTGCCTCTCGGGTTTGCATTTCTAGCTGAATTGGCCATAGAATCAATTGTGTCGAGACGGTTTTTTAATTTGAGGCCTCGGGTGCGGAGTTTTTGACGTCGTCGCCCATAGTCAAATTGCGCGCACGCTTGTGCGCCGTTTTTACAAAGTATTCAGATTGCCTCTCGGGTTTGCATATCTAGCTGAATTGGCCATAGAATCAATTGTGTCGAGACGGTTTTTGAATTTCAGGCCTCTGGTGCGGAGTTTTTGACGTCGTCGCCCATAGCCAAATTGCGCGCACGCTTGTGCGCCGTTTTTACAAAGTTTTCAAATTGCCTCTCGGGTTTGCATTTCTAGCTAAAATTGGTCATAGAATCAATTGTGTCGAGACGGTTTTTGAATTTGAGGCCTCGGGTGCAGAGTTTTTGACGTCGTCACCAATAGCCAAATTGCGCGCACGCTTGTGCGCCGTTTTTACAAAGTTTTTAAATTGCCTCTCGGGTTTGAATTTCCCACTGAATTGGCCATAGAATCAATTGTGTCGAGACGGTTTTTGAATTTGAGGCCTCTGGTGCGGAGTTTTTGACTTCGCAGCCCATAGCCAAATTGCGCGCACGCTTGTGCGCCGTTTTTACAAAGTTTTCAAATTGCCTCTCGGGTTTGCATTTCTAGCTAAAATTGGTCATAGAATCAATTGTGTCGAGACGGTTTTTGAATTTGAGGCCTCGGGTGCAGAGTTTTTGACGTCGTCACCAATAGCCAAATTGCGCGCACGCTTGTGCGCCATTTTTACAAAGTTTTCAGATTGTCTCTCGGGTTTGCATGTCTAGCTGAATTGGCCATAGAATCAATTGCGTCGAGACGGTTTTTGAATTTGAGGCCTCGGGTGCGGAGTTTTTGACGTCGTCGCCCATAGTCAAATTGTGCGCACGCTTGTGCGCCGTTTTTACAAAGTATTCAGATTGCCTCTCGGGTTTGCATTCCCAGCTAAATTGGCCATAGAATCAATTTTGTCGAGACGGTTTTTGAATTTGAGGCCTCGGGTGCAGAGTTTTTGACGTCGTCGCCCATTGTCAAATTGTGCGCACGCTTGTGCGCCATTTTTACAAAGTATTCAGATTGCCTCTCGGGTTTGCATTTCTAGCTGAATTGGCCATAGAATCAATTGTGTCGAGACGGTTTTTGAATTTGAGGCCTCGGGTGCGGAGTTTTTGACGTCGTCGCCCATAGCCAAATTGTGCGCACGCTTGTGCGCCGTTTTTACAAAGTATTCAGATTGCCTCCCGGGTTTGCAATCCCAGCTGAATTGGCCATAGAATCAATTTTGTCGAGACGGTTTTTGAATTTGAGGCCTCGGGTGCGGAGTTTTTGACGTCGTCGCCCATAGCCAAATTGCGCGCACGCTTGTGCGCCGTTTTTACAAAGTTTTCAGATTGCCTCTCGGGTTTGCATTACTATCTGAATTGGCCATATAATCAATTGCGTCGACACAGTTTTTGAATTTGAGGCCTCGGGTGCGGAGTTTTTTACGTCGTCGCCCATTGTCAAATTGTGCGCACGCTTGTGCGCCATTTTTACAAAGTATTCAGATTGCCTCTCGGGTTTGCATTTCTAGCTGAATTGGCCATATAATCAATTGTGTCGAGACGGTTTTTGAATTTGAGGCCTCGGGTGCGGAGTTTTTGACGTCGTCGCCCATAGCCAAACTTGCGCGCATGGTTGTGTGCCATTTTTACAAAGTTTTCAGATTGCATCCCAAGTTTGCATCCCTCACTGAATTTGCCATAGAATCAATTGTGTCGAGACGGTTTTTGAATTTGAGGCCTCGGGTGCAGACTTTTTGACGTCGTCGCCCATAGCCAAATTGCGCGCACGCTTGTGCGCCGTTTTTACAAAGTTTTCAGATTGCCTCTCGGGTTTGCATTTCTAGCTGAATTGGCCATAGAATCAATTGTGTCGAGACGGTTTTTTAATTTGAGGCCTCGGGTGCGGAGTTTTTGACGTCGTCGCCCATAGTCAAATTGCGCGCACGCTTGTGCGCCGTTTTTACAAAGTATTCAGATTGCCTCTCGGGTTTGCATATCTAGCTGAATTGGCCATAGAATCAATTGTGTCGAGACGGTTTTTGAATTTCAGGCCTCTGGTGCGGAGTTTTTGACGTCGTCGCCCATAGCCAAACTTGCGCGCATGGTTGTGTGCCATTTTTACAAAGTTTTCAGATTGCATCCCAAGTTTGCATCCCTCACTGAATTTGCCATAGAATCAATTGTGTCGAGACGGTTTTTGAATTTGAGGCCTCGGGTGCAGACTTTTTGACGTCGTCGCCCATAGCCAAATTGCGCGCACGCTTGTGCGCCGTTTTTACAAAGTTTTCAGATTGCCTCTCGGGTTTGCATTTCTAGCTGAATTGGCCATAGAATCAATTGTGTCGAGACGGTTTTTTAATTTGAGGCCTCGGGTGCGGAGTTTTTGACGTCGTCGCCCATAGTCAAATTGCGCGCACGCTTGTGCGCCGTTTTTACAAAGTATTCAGATTGCCTCTCGGGTTTGCATATCTAGCTGAATTGGCCATAGAATCAATTGTGTCGAGACGGTTTTTGAATTTCAGGCCTCTGGTGCGGAGTTTTTGACGTCGTCGCCCATAGCCAAATTGCGCGCACGCTTGTGCGCCGTTTTTACAAAGTTTTCAAATTGCCTCTCGGGTTTGCATTTCTAGCTAAAATTGGTCATAGAATCAATTGTGTCGAGACGGTTTTTGAATTTGAGGCCTCGGGTGCAGAGTTTTTGACGTCGTCACCAATAGCCAAATTGTGCGCACGCTTGTGCGCCGTTTTTACAAAGTTTTTAAATTGCCTCTCGGGTTTGAATTTCCCACTGAATTGGCCATAGAATCAATTGTGTCGAGACGGTTTTTGAATTTGAGGCCTCGGGTGCGTAGTTTTTGATGTCGTCGCCCATAGCCAAATTGCGCGCACGCTTGTGCGCCGTTTTTACAAAGTTTTCAGATTGCCTCTCGGGTTTGCATTTCTTGCTGAATTGGCCATAGAATCAATTTTGTCGAGACGGTTTTTGAATTTGAGGCCTCGGGTGCGGAGTTTTTTACGTCGTCGCACATCGCCAAATTGCGCGCACGCTTGTGCGCCGTTTTTACAAAGTTTTCAGATTGCCTCTCGGGTTTGCATTTCTAGCTGAATTGGCCATAGAATCAATTGTGTCGAGACGGTTTTTTAATTTGTGGCCTCGGGTGCGGAGTTTTTGACGTCGTCGCCCATAGCCAAATTGTGCGCACGCTTGTGCGCCGTTTTTACAAAGTATTCAGATTGCCTCTCGGGTTTGCATATCTAGCTGAATTGGCCATAGAATCAATTGTGTCGAGACGGTTTTTGAATTTCAGGCCTCTGGTGCGGAGTTTTTGACGTCGTCGCCCATAGCCAAATTGCGCGCACGCTTGTGCGCCGTTTTTACAAAGTTTTCAAATTGCCTCTCGGGTTTGCATTTCTAGCTAAAATTGGTCATAGAATCAATTGTGTCGAGACGGTTTTTGAATTTGAGGCCTCGGGTGCAGAGTTTTTGACGTCGTCACCAATAGCCAAATTGCGCGCACGCTTGTGCGCCGTTTTTACAAAGTTTTTAAATTGCCTCTCGGGTTTGAATTTCCCACTGAATTGGCCATAGAATCAATTGTGTCGAGACGGTTTTTGAATTTGAGGCCTCGGGTGCGGAGTTTTTGACGTCGTCGCCCATAGCCAAATTGCGCGCACGCTTATGCTCCGTTTTTACAAAGTTTTCAGATTGCCTCTCGGGTTTGCATTTCTAGCTAAAATTGGTCATAGAATCAATTGTGTCGTGACGGTTTTTGAATTTGAGGCCTCGGGTGCGGAGTTTTTGACGTCGTCGCCCATAGCCAAATTGCGCGCACGCTTGTGCGCCGTTTTTACAAAGTTTTCAGATTGCCTCTCGGGTTTGAATTTCCCACTGAATTGGCCATAGAATCAATTGTGTCGAGACGGTTTTTGAATTTGAGGCCTCGGGTGCGGAGTTTTTGATGTCGTCGCCCATAGCCAAATTGCGCGCACGCTTGTGCGCCGTTTTTACAAAGTTTTCAGATTGCCTCTCGGGTTTGCATTTCCTGCTGAATTGGCCATAGAATCAATTTTGTCGAGACGGTTTTTGAATTTGAGGCCTCGGGTGCGGAGTTTTTGACGTCGTCGCACATCGCCAAATTGCGCGCACGCTTGTGCGCCGTTTTTACAAAGTTTTCAGATTGCCTCTCGGGTTTGCATTTCTAGCTGAATTGGCCATAGAATCAATTGTGTCGAGACGGTTTTTTAATTTGAGGCCTCGGGTGCGGAGTTTTTGACGTCGTCGCCCATAGTCAAATTGCGCGCACGCTTGTGCGCCGTTTTTACAAAGTATTCAGATTGCCTCTCGGGTTTGCATATCTAGCTGAATTGGCCATAGAATCAATTGTGTCGAGACGGTTTTTGAATTTCAGGCCTCTGGTGCGGAGTTTTTGACGTCGTCGCCCATAGCCAAATTGCGCGCACGCTTGTGCGCCGTTTTTACAAAGTTTTCAAATTGCCTCTCGGGTTTGCATTTCTAGCTAAAATTGGTCATAGAATCAATTGTGTCGAGACGGTTTTTGAATTTGAGGCCTCGGGTGCAGAGTTTTTGACGTCGTCACCAATAGCCAAATTGCGCGCACGCTTGTGCGCCGTTTTTACAAAGTTTTTAAATTGCCTCTCGGGTTTGAATTTCCCACTGAATTGGCCATAGAATCAATTGTGTCGAGACGGTTTTTGAATTTGAGGCCTCTGGTGCGGAGTTTTTGACGTCGCAGCCCATAGCCAAATTGCGCGCACGCTTGTGCGCCGTTTTTACAAAGTTTTCAAATTGCCTCTCGGGTTTGCATTTCTAGCTAAAATTGGTCATAGAATCAATTGTGTCGAGACGGTTTTTGAATTTGAGGCCTCGGGTGCAGAGTTTTTGACGTCGTCACCAATAGCCAAATTGCGCGCACGCTTGTGCGCCATTTTTACAAAGTTTTCAGATTGTCTCTCGGGTTTGCATTTCTAGCTGAATTGGCCATAGAATCAATTGCGTCGAGACGGTTTTTGAATTTGAGGCCTCGGGTGCGGAGTTTTTGACGTCGTCGCCCATAGTCAAATTGTGCGCACGCTTGTGCGCCGTTTTTACAAAGTATTCAGATTGCCTCTCGGGTTTGCATTCCCAGCTAAATTGGCCATAGAATCAATTTTGTCGAGACGGTTTTTGAATTTGAGGCCTCGGGTGCAGAGTTTTTGACGTCGTCGCCCATTGTCAAATTGTGCGCACGCTTGTGCGCCATTTTTACAAAGTATTCAGATTGCCTCTCGGGTTTGCATTTCTAGCTGAATTGGCCATAGAATCAATTGTGTCGAGACGGTTTTTGAATTTGAGGCCTCGGGTGCGGAGTTTTTGACGTCGTCGCCCATAGCCAAATTGTGCGCACGCTTGTGCGCCGTTTTTACAAAGTATTCAGATTGCCTCCCGGGTTTGCATTCCCAGCTGAATTGGCCATAGAATCAATTTTGTCGAGACGGTTTTTGAATTTGAGGCCTCGGGTGCGGAGTTTTTGACGTCGTTGCCCATAGCCAAATTGCGCGCACGCTTGTGCGCCGTTTTTACAAAGTTTTCAAATTGCCTCTCGGGTTTGCATTTCTAGCTAAAATTGGTCATAGAATCAATTGTGTCGAGACGGTTTTTGAATTTGAGGCCTCGGGTGCAGAGTTTTTGACGTCGTCACCAATAGCCAAATTGCGCGCACGCTTGTGCGCCGTTTTTACAAAGTTTTTAAATTGCCTCTCGGGTTTGAATTTCCCACTGAATTGGCCATAGAATCAATTGTGTCGAGACGGTTTTTGAATTTGAGGCCTCGGGTGCGGAGTTTTTGACGTCGTCGCCCATAGCCAAATTGCGCGCACGCTTATGCTCCGTTTTTACAAAGTTTTCAGATTGCCTCTCGGGTTTGCATTTCTAGCTAAAATTGGTCATAGAATCAATTGTGTCGTGACGGTTTTTGAATTTGAGGCCTCGGGTGCGGAGTTTTTGACGTCGTCGCCCATAGCCAAATTGCGCGCACGCTTGTGCGCCGTTTTTACAAAGTTTTCAGATTGCCTCTCGGGTTTGAATTTCCCACTGAATTGGCCATAGAATCAATTGTGTCGAGACGGTTTTTGAATTTGAGGCCTCGGGTGCGGAGTTTTTGATGTCGTCGCCCATAGCCAAATTGCGCGCACGCTTGTGCGCCGTTTTTACAAAGTTTTCAGATTGCCTCTCGGGTTTGCATTTCTTGCTGAATTGGCCATAGAATCAATTTTGTCGAGACGGTTTTTGAATTTGAGGCCTCGGGTGCGGAGTTTTTGACGTCGTCGCACATCGCCAAATTGCGCGCACGCTTGTGCGCCGTTTTTACAAAGTTTTCAGATTGCCTCTCGGGTTTGCATTTCTAGCTGAATTGGCCATAGAATCAATTGTGTCGAGACGGTTTTTTAATTTGAGGCCTCGGGTGCGGAGTTTTTGACGTCGTCGCCCATAGTCAAATTGCGCGCACGCTTGTGCGCCGTTTTTACAAAGTATTCAGATTGCCTCTCGGGTTTGCATATCTAGCTGAATTGGCCATAGAATCAATTGTGTCGAGACGGTTTTTGAATTTCAGGCCTCTGGTGCGGAGTTTTTGACGTCGTCGCCCATAGCCAAATTGCGCGCACGCTTGTGCGCCGTTTTTACAAAGTTTTCAAATTGCCTCTCGGGTTTGCATTTCTAGCTAAAATTGGTCATAGAATCAATTGTGTCGAGACGGTTTTTGAATTTGAGGCCTCGGGTGCAGAGTTTTTGACGTCGTCACCAATAGCCAAATTGCGCGCACGCTTGTGCGCCGTTTTTACAAAGTTTTTAAATTGCCTCTCGGGTTTGAATTTCCCACTGAATTGGCCATAGAATCAATTGTGTCGAGACGGTTTTTGAATTTGAGGCCTCTGGTGCGGAGTTTTTGACGTTGCAGCCCATAGCCAAATTGCGCGCACGCTTGTGCGCCGTTTTTACAAAGTTTTCAAATTGCCTCTCGGGTTTGCATTTCTAGCTAAAATTGGTCATAGAATCAATTGTGTCGAGACGGTTTTTGAATTTGAGGCCTCGGGTGCAGAGTTTTTGACGTCGTCACCAATAGCCAAATTGCGCGCACGCTTGTGCGCCATTTTTACAAAGTTTTCAGATTGTCTCTCGGGTTTGCATGTCTAGCTGAATTGGCCATAGAATCAATTGCGTCGAGACGGTTTTTGAATTTGAGGCCTCGGGTGCGGAGTTTTTGACGTCGTCGCCCATAGTCAAATTGTGCGCACGCTTGTGCGCCGTTTTTACAAAGTATTCAGATTGCCTCTCGGGTTTGCATTCCCAGCTAAATTGGCCATAGAATCAATTTTGTCGAGACGGTTTTTGAATTTGAGGCCTCGGGTGCAGAGTTTTTGACGTCGTCGCCCATTGTCAAATTGTGCGCACGCTTGTGCGCCATTTTTACAAAGTATTCAGATTGCCTCTCGGGTTTGCATTTCTAGCTGAATTGGCCATAGAATCAATTGTGTCGAGACGGTTTTTGAATTTGAGGCCTCGGGTGCGGAGTTTTTGACGTCGTCGCCCATAGCCAAATTGTGCGCACGCTTGTGCGCCGTTTTTACAAAGTATTCAGATTGCCTCCCGGGTTTGCATTCCCAGCTGAATTGGCCATAGAATCAATTTTGTCGAGACGGTTTTTGAATTTGAGGCCTCGGGTGCGGAGTTTTTGACGTCGTTGCCCATAGCCAAATTGCGCGCACGCTTGTGCGCCGTTTTTACAAAGTTTTCAGATTGCCTCTCGGGTTTGCATTACTATCTGAATTGGCCATATAATCAATTGCGTCGACACAGTTTTTGAATTTGAGGCCTCGGGTGCGGAGTTTTTGACGTCGTCGCCCATTGTCAAATTGTGCGCACGCTTGTGCGCCATTTTTACAAAGTATTCAGATTGCCTCTCGGGTTTGCATTTCTAGCTGAATTGGCCATATAATCAATTGTGTCGAGACGGTTTTTGAATTTGAGGCCTCGGGTGCGGAGTTTTTGACGTCGTCGCCCATAGCCAAACTTGCGCGCATGGTTGTGTGCCATTTTTACAAAGTTTTCAGATTGCATCCCAAGTTTGCATCCCTCACTGAATTTGCCATAGAATCAATTGTGTCGAGACGGTTTTTGAATTTGAGGCCTCGGGTGCAGACTTTTTGACGTCGTCGCCCATAGCCAAATTGCGCGCACGCTTGTGCGCCGTTTTTACAAAGTTTTCAGATTGCCTCTCGGGTTTGCATTTCTAGCTGAATTGGCCATAGAATCAATTGTGTCGAAACGGTTTTTGAATTTGAGGCCTCGGGTGCGGAGTTTTTGACGTCGTCGCCCATAGCCAAATTGCGCGCACGCTTGTGCGCCGTTTTTACAAAGTTTTCAAATTGCCTCTCGGGTTTGCATTTCTAGCTAAAATTGGTCATAGAATCAATTGTGTCGAGACGGTTTTTGAATTTGAGGCCTCGGGTGCGGAGTTTTTGACGTCGTCGCCCATAGCCAAATTGCGCGCACGCTTGTGCGCCGTTTTTACAAAGTTTTCAGATTGCCTCTCGGGTTTGAATTTCCCACTGAATTGGCCATAAAATCAATTGTGTCGAGACGGTTTTTGAATTTGAGGCCTCGGGTGCGGAGTTTTTGATGTCGTCGCCCATAGCCAAATTGCGCGCACGCTTGTGCGCCGTTTTTACAAAGTTTTCAGATTGCCTCTCGGGTTTGCATTTCCAGCTGAATTGGCCATAGAATCAATTTTGTCGAGACGGTTTTTGAATTTGAGGCCTCGGGTGCGGAGTTTTTGACGTCGTCGCACATCGCCAAATTGCGCGCACGCTTGTGCGCCGTTTTTACAAAGTTTTCAAATTGCCTCTCGGGTTTGCATTTCTAGCTAAAATTGGTCATAGAATCAATTGTGTCGAGACGGTTTTTGAATTTGAGGCCACGGGTGCGGAGTTTTTGACGTCGTCGCCCATAGCCAAATTGCGCGCACGCTTGTGCGCCGTTTTTACAAAGTTTTCAGATTGCCTCTCGGGTTGGCATTACTATCTGAATTGGCCATATAATCAATTGCGTCGAGACAGTTTTTGAATTTGAGGCCTCGGGTGCGGAGTTTTTGACGTCGTCGCCCATTGTCAAATTGTGCGCACGCTTGTGCGCCATTTTTACAAAGTATTCAGATTGCCTCTCAGGTTTGCATTTCTAGCTGAATTGGCCATAGAATCAATTGTGTCGAGACGGTTTTTGAATTTGAGGCCTCGGGTGCGGAGTTTTTGACGTCGTCGCCCATAGCCAAATTGTGCGCATGCTTGTGCGCCGTTTTTACAAAGTATTCAGATTGCCTCTCGGGTTTGCATTCCCAGCTGAATTGGCCATAGAATCAATTTTGTCGAGACGGTTTTTGAATTTGAGGCCTCGGGTGCGGAGTTTTTGACGTCGTCGCCCATAGACAAATTGCGCGCACGCTTGTGCGCCGTTTTTACAAAGTTTTCAGATTGCCTCTCGGGTTTGCATTACTATCTGAATTGGCCATATAATCAATTGCGTCGACACAGTTTTTGAATTTGAGGCCTCGGGTGCGGAGTTTTTGACGTCGTCGCCCATTGTCAAATTGTGCGCACGCTTGTGCGCCATTTTTACAAAGTATTCAGATTGCCTCTCGGGTTTGCATTTCTAGCTGAATTGGCCATATAATCAATTGTGTCGAGACGGTTTTTGAATTTGAGGCCTCGGGTGCGGAGTTTTTGACGTCGTCGCCCATAGCCAAACTTGCGCGCATGGTTGTGTGCCATTTTTACAAAGTTTTCAGATTGCATCCCAAGTTTGCATCCCTCACTGAATTTGCCATAGAATCAATTTTGTCGAGACGGTTTTTGAATTTGAGGCCTCGGGTGCGGAGTTTTTGACGTCGTCGCCCATAGCCAAATTGCGCGCACGCTTGTGCGCCGTTTTTACAAAGTTTTCAGATTGCCTCTCGGGTTTGCATTTCTAGCTGAATTGGCCATAGAATCAATTGTGTCGAAACGGTTTTTGAATTTGAGGCCTCGGGTGCGGAGTTTTTGACGTCGTCGCCCATAGCCAAATTGCGCGCACGCTTGTGCGCCGTTTTTACAAAGTTTTCAAATTGCCTCTCGGGTTTGCATGTCTAGCTAAAATTGGTCATAGAATCAATTGTGTCGAGACGGTTTTTGAATTTGAGGCCTCGGGTGCGGAGTTTTTGACGTCGTCGCCCATAGCCAAATTGCGCGCACGCTTATGCGCCGTTTTTACAAAGTTTTTAGATTGCCTCTCGGGTTTGAATTTCCCACTGAATTGGCCATAAAATCAATTGTGTCGAGACGGTTTTTGAATTTGAGGCCTCGGGTGCGGAGTTTTTGATGTCGTCGCCCATAGCCAAATTGCGCGCACGCTTGTGCGCCGTTTTTACAAAGTTTTCAGATTGCCTCTCGGGTTTGCATTTCCAGCCGAATTGGCCATAGAATCAATTTTGTCGAGACGGTTTTTGAATTTGAGGCCTCGGGTGCGGAGTTTTTGACGTCGTCGCACATCGCCAAATTGCGCGCACGCTTGTGCGCCGTTTTTACAAAGTTTTCAAATTGCCTCTCGGGTTTGCATTTCTAGCTAAAATTGGTCATAGAATCAATTGTGTCGAGACGGTTTTTGAATTTGAGGCCACGGGTGCGGAGTTTTTGACGTCGTCGCCCATAGCCAAATTGCGCGCACGCTTGTGCGCCGTTTTTACAAAGTTTTCAGATTGCCTCTCGGGTTGGCATTACTATCTGAATTGGCCATATAATCAATTGCGTCGAGACAGTTTTTGAATTTGAGGCCTCGGGTGCGGAGTTTTTGACGTCGTCGCCCATTGTCAAATTGTGCGCACGCTTGTGCGCCATTTTTACAAAGTATTCAGATTGCCTCTCGGGTTTGCATTTCTAGCTGAATTGGCCATAGAATCAATTGTGTCGAGACGGTTTTTGAATTTGAGGCCTCGGGTGCGGAGTTTTTGACGTCGTCGCCCATAGCCAAATTGTGCGCACGCTTGTGCGCCGTTTTTACAAAGTATTCAGATTGCCTCTCGGGTTTGCATTCCCAGCTGAATTGGCCATAGAATCAATTTTGTCGAGACGGTTTTTGAATTTGAGGCCTCGGGTGCGGAGTTTTTGACGTCGTCGCCCATAGACAAATTGCGCGCACGCTTGTGCGCCGTTTTTACAAAGTTTTCAGATTGCCTCTCGGGTTTGCATTACTATCTGAATTGGCCATATAATCAATTGCGTCGACACAGTTTTTGAATTTGAGGCCTCGGGTGCGGAGTTTTTGACGTCGTCGCCCATTGTCAAATTGTGCGCACGCTTGTGCGCCATTTTTACAAAGTATTCAGATTGCCTCTCGGGTTTGCATTTCTAGCTGAATTGGCCATATAATCAATTGTGTCGAGACGGTTTTTGAATTTGAGGCCTCGGGTGCGGAGTTTTTGACGTCGTCGCCCATAGCCAAACTTGCGCGCATGGTTGTGTGCCATTTTTACAAAGTTTTCAGATTGCATCCCAAGTTTGCATCCCTCACTGAATTTGCCATAGAATCAATTTTGTCGAGACGGTTTTTGAATTTGAGGCCTCGGGTGCGGAGTTTTTGACGTCGTCGCCCATAGCCAAATTGCGCGCACGCTTGTGCGCCGTTTTTACAAAGTTTTCAGATTGCCTCTCGGGTTTGCATTTCTAGCTGAATTGGCCATAGAATCAATTGTGTCGAAACGGTTTTTGAATTTGAGGCCTCGGGTGCGGAGTTTTTGACGTCGTCGCCCATAGCCAAATTGCGCGCACGCTTGTGCGCCGTTTTTACAAAGTTTTTAAATTGCCTCTCGGGTTTGCATGTCTAGCTAAAATTGGTCATAGAATCAATTGTGTCGAGACGGTTTTTGAATTTGAGGCCTCGGGTGCGGAGTTTTTGACGTCGTCGCCCATAGCCAAATTGCGCGCACGCTTGTGCGCCGTTTTTACAAAGTTTTCAGATTGCCTCTCGGGTTTGAATTTCCCACTGAATTGGCCATAAAATCAATTGTGTCGAGACGGTTTTTGAATTTGAGGCCTCGGGTGCGGAGTTTTTGATGTCGTCGCCCATAGCCAAATTGCGCGCACGCTTGTGCGCCGTTTTTACAAAGTTTTCAGATTGCCTCTCGGGTTTGCATTTCCAGCTGAATTGGCCATAGAATCAATTTTGTCGAGACGGTTTTTGAATTTGAGGCCTCGGGTGCGGAGTTTTTGACGTCGTCGCACATCGCCAAATTGCGCGCACGCTTGTGCGCCGTTTTTACAAAGTTTTCAGATTGCCTCCCGGGTTTGCATTTCTAGCTAAAATTGGTCATAGAATCAATTGTGTCGAGACGGTTTTTGAATTTGAGGCCACGGGTGCGGAGTTTTTGACGTCGTCGCCCATAGCCAAATTGCGCGCACGCTTGTGCGCCGTTTTTACAAAGTTTTCAGATTGCCTCTCGGGTTTGCATTTCTATCTGAATTGGCCATAGAATCAATTGTGTCGAGACGGTTTTTGAATTTGAGGCCTCGGGTGCGGAGTTTTTGACGTCGTCGCCCATAGCCAAACTTGCGCGCATGGTTGTGTGCCATTTTTACAAAGTTTTTAGATTGCCTCCCAAGTTTGCATCCCTCACTGAATTGGCCATAGAATCAATTGTGTCGAGACGGTTTTTGAATTTGAGACCTCGGGTGCGGAGTTTTTGACGTCGTCGCCCATAGCCAAATTGCGCGCACGCTTGTGCGCCGTTTTTACAAAGTTTTCAGATTGCCTCTCGGGTTTGCATTCCTAGCTGAATTGGCCATAGAATCAATTGCGTCGACACGGTTTTTGAATTTGAGGCTTCTGGTGCGGAGTTTTTGACGTCGTCGCCCATAGCCAAATTGCGCGCACGCTTGTGCGCCGTTTTTACAAAGTTTTCAGATTGCCTCTCGGGTTTGCATTTCTAGCTAAAATTGGTCATAGAATCAATTGTGTCGAGACGGTTTTTGAATTTGAGTCCTCGGGTGCAGAGTTTTTGACGTCGTCACCAATAGCCAAATTGCGCGCACGCTTGTGCGCCATTTTTACAAAGTTTTCAGATTGCCATTCGGGTTTGCATTTCTAGCTGAATTGGCCATAGAATCAATTGTGTCGAGACGGTTTTTGAATTAGAGGCCTCGGGTGCGGAGTTTTTGACGTCGTCGCCCATAGTCAAATTACGCGCACGGTTGTGCGCTGTTTTTACAAAGTTTTCAGATTGCCTCTCGGGTTTGCATTTCTAGCTGAATTGGCCATATAATCAATTGTGTCGAGACGGTTTTTGAATTTGAGGCCTCGGGTGCGGATTTTTTACGTCGTCGCCCATAGTCAAATTGCGCGCACGCTTGTGCGTCGTTTTTACAAAGTTTTCAAATTGCCTCTCGGGTTTGCATTTCTAGCTAAAATTGGTCATAGAATCAATTGTGTCGAGATGGTTTTTGAATTTGAGGCCTTAGGTGCGGAGTTTTTGACGTCGTCGCCCATAGCCAAATTGCGCGCACGCTTGTGCGCCGTTTTTACAAAGTTTTCAGATTGCCTCTTGGGTTTGCATTTCTATCTGAATTGGCCATAGAATCAATTGTGTCGAGACGGTTTTTAAATTTGAGGCCTCGGGTGCGGAGTTTTTGACGTCGTCGCCCATAGCCAAACTTGCGCGCATGGTTGTGTGCCATTTATACAAAGTTTTCAGATTGCCTCCCAAGTTTGCATCCCTCACTGAATTGGCCATAGAATCAATTTTGTCGAGACGGTTTTTGAATTTGAGGCCTCGGGTGCGGAGTTTTTGACGTCGTCGCCCCTAACCAAATTGGGCGCACGCTTGTGCGCCGTTTTTACAAAGTTTTCAGATTGCCATTCGGGTTTGCATTTCTAGCTGAATTGGCCATAGAATCAATTATGTCGAGACGGTTTTTGAATTTGAGGCCTCGGGTGCGGAGTTTTTGATGTCGTCGCCCATAGCCAAATTGCGCGCACGCTTGTGCGCCGTTTTTACAAAGTTTTCAGATTGCCTCTCGGGTTTGCATTTCTAGCTGAATTGGCCATAGAATCAATTTTGTCGAGACGGTTTTTTAATTTGAGGCCTCGGGTGCGGAGTTTTTGACGTCGTCGTCCATCGCCAAATTGCGCGCACGCTTGTGCGCCGTTTTTACAAAGTTTTGAGATTGCCTCTCGGGTTTGCATTTCTAGCTAAAATTGGTCATAGAATCAATTGTGTCAAGACGGTTTTTGAATTTGAGGCCACGGGTGCGGAGTTTTTGACGTCGTCGCCCATAGCCAAATTGCGCGCACGCTTGTGCGCCGATTTTACAAAGTTTTCAGATTGCCTCTTGGGTTTGCATTTCTACCTGAATTGGCCATAGAATCAATTGTTTCGAGACGGTTTTTGAATTTGAGGCCTCGGGTGCGGAGTTTTTGACGTCGTCGCCCATAGCCAAACTTGCGCGCATGGTTGTGTGCCATTTTTACAAAGTTTTCAGATTGCCTCTCGGGTTTGCATTTCTAGCTGAATTGGCCATAGAATCAATTTCGTCGAAACGGTTTTTGAATTTGAGGCCTCGGGTGTGGAGTTTTGGACGTCGTCGCACATCGCCAAATTGTGCGCACGCTTGTGCGCCAGTTTTACAAAGTTTTCAGATTGCCTCTCGGGTTTGCATTCCTAGCTAAAATTGGTCATAGAATCAATTGTGTCGAGACGGTTTTTGAATTTGAGGCCACGGGTGCGGAGTTTTTGACGTCGTCGCCCATAGCCAAATTGCGCGCACGCTTGTGCGCCGTTTTTACAAAGTTTTCAGATTGCCTCTCGGGTTTGCATTTCTATCTGAATTGGCCATAGAATCAATTGTGTCGAGACGGTTTTTGAATTTGAGGCCTCGGGTGCGGAGTTTTTGACGTCGTCGCCCATAGCCAAACTTGCGCGCATGGTTGTGTGCCATTTTTACAAAGTTTTCAGATTGCCTCCCAAGTTTGCATCCCTCACTGAATTGGCCATAGAATCAATTGTGTCGAGACGGTTTTTGAATTTGAGACCTCGGGTGCGGAGTTTTTGACGTCGTCGCCCATAGCCAAATTGCGCGCACGCTTGTGCGCCGTTTTTACAAAGTTTTTAGATTGCCTCTCGGGTTTGCATTTCTAGCTGAATTGGCCATAGAATCAATTGCGTCGAGACGGTTTTTGAATTTGAGACCTCGGGTGCGGAGTTTTTGACGTCGTCGCCCATAGTCAAATTGTGCGCACGCTTGTGCGCCGTTTTTACAAAGTATTCAGATTGCCTCTCGGGTTTGCATTTCTAGCTGAATTGGCCATAGAATCAATTTTGTCGAGACGGTTTTTGAATTTGAGGCCTCGGGTGCGGAGTTTTTGACGTCGTCGCCCCTAACCAAATTGCGCGCACGCTTGTGCGCCGTTTTTACAAAGTTTTCAGATTGCCATTCGGGTTTGCATTTCTAGCTGAATTGGCCATAAAATCAATTGTGTCGAGACGGTTTTTGAATTTGAGGCCTCGGGTGCGGAGTTTTTGACGTCGTCGCCCATAGTCAAATTGCGCGCACGATTGTGCGCCGTTTTTACAAAGTTTTCAGATTGCCTCTCGGGTTTGCATTTCTAGCTGAATTGGCCATAGAATCAATTTTGTCGAGACGGTTTTTTAATTTGAGGCCTCGGGTGCGGAGTTTTTGACGTCGTCGCCCCTAACCAAATTGCGCGCACGCTTGTGCGCCGTTTTTACAAAGTTTTCAGATTGCCATTCGGGTTTGCATTTCTAGCTGAATTGGCCATAGAATCAATTGTGTCGAGACGGTTTTTGAATTTGAGGCCTCGGGTGCGGAGTTTTTGACGTCGTCGCCCATAGTCAAATTGCGCGCACGATTGTGCGCCGTTTTTACAAAGTTTTCAGATTGCCTCTCGGGTTTGCATTTCTAGCTGAATTGGCCATAGAATCAATTTTGTCGAGACGGTTTTTTAATTTGAGGCCTCGGGTGCGGAGTTTTTGACGTCGTCGCCCCTAACCAAATTGCGCGCACGCTTGTGCGCCGTTTTTACAAAGTTTTCAGATTGCCATTCGGGTTTGCATTTCTAGCTGAATTGGCCATAGAATCAATTGTGTCGAGACGGTTTTTGAATTTGAGGCCTCGGGTGCGGAGTTTTTGACGTCGTCGCCCATAGTCAAATTGCGCGCACGATTGTGCGCCGTTTTTACAAAGTTTTCAGATTGCCTCTCGGGTTTGCATTTCTAGCTGAATTGGCCATAGAATCAATTTTGTCGAGACGGTTTTTTAATTTGAGGCCTCGGGTGCGGAGTTTTTTACGTCGTCGCCCCTAACCAAATTGCGCGCACGCTTGTGCGCCGTTTTTACAAAGTTTTCAGATTGCCATTCGGGTTTGCATTTCTAGCTGAATTGGCCATAGAATCAATTGTGTCGAGACGGTTTTTGAATTTGAGGCCTCGGGTGCGGAGTTTTTGA
Source organism: Galeopsis tetrahit (assembly GCA_963675135.1). Taxonomy (NCBI): domain Eukaryota; kingdom Viridiplantae; phylum Streptophyta; class Magnoliopsida; order Lamiales; family Lamiaceae; genus Galeopsis; species Galeopsis tetrahit. The sequence continues at coordinate 86,180,087 of OY776126.1, read as the reverse complement.
CGTCGTCGCCCATAGTCAAATTGCGCGCACGGTTGTGCGCCGTTTTTACAAAGTTTTCAGATTGCCTCTCGGGTTTGCATTTCTAGCTGAATTGGCCATAGAATCAATTGTGTCGAGACGGTTTTTGAATTTGAGGCCTCGGGTGCGGAGTTTTTGACGTCGTCGCCCATAGTCAAATTGCGCGCACGCTTGTGCGCCGTTTTTACAAAGTTTTCAAATTGCCTCTCGGATTTGCATTTCTAGCTAAAATTGGTCATAGAATCAATTGGGTCGAGACGGTTTTTGAATTTGAGGCCTCGGGTGCGGAGTTTTTGACGTCGTCGCCCATAGCCAAATTGCGCGCACGCTTGTGCGCCGTTTTTACAAAGTTTTCAAATTGCCTCTTGGGTTTGAATTTCCCACTGAATTGGCCATAGAATCAATTGTGTCGAGACGGTTTTTGAATTTGAGGCCTCGGGTGCGGAGTTTTTGACGTCGTCGCCCATAGCCAAATTGCGCGCACGCTTGTGCGCCGTTTTTACAAAGTTTTCAGATTGCCTCTCGGATTTGCATTTCTATCTGAATTGGCCACAGAATCAATTGTGTCGAGACGGTTTTTGAATTTGAGGCCTCGGGTGCGGAGTTTTTGACGTCGTCCCCCATAATCAAATTGCGCGCACGCTTGTGCGACGTTTTTACAAAGTTTTCAGATTGCCTCTCGGGTTTGCATTTCTAGCTGAATTGGCCATAGAATCAATTGTGTCGAGACGGTTTTTGAATTTGAGGCCTCGGGTGCGGAGTTTTTGACGTCGTCGCCCATAGCCAAATTGCGCGCACGCTTGTGCGCCGTTTTTACAAAGTTTTCAGATTGCCTCTCGGGTTTGAATTTCCCACTGAATTGGCCATAGAATCAATTGTGTCGAGACGGTTTTTGAATTTGAGGCCTCGGGTGCGGAGTTTTTGATGTCGTCGCCCATAGCCAAATTGCGCGCACGCTTGTGCGCCGTTTTTACAAAGTTTTCAGATTGCCTCTCGGGTTTGCATTTCTAGCTGAATTGGCCATAAAATCAATTGCGTCGAGACGGTTTTTGAATTTGAGGCCTCGGGTGCGGAGTTTTTGACGTCGTCGCCCATAGTCAAATTGTGCGCACGCTTGTGCGCCGTTTTTACAAAGTATTCAGATTGCCTCTCGGGTTTGCATCTCTAGCTGAATTGGCCATAGAATCAATTTTGTCGAGACGGTTTTTGAATTTGAGGTCTCGAGTGCGGAGTTTTTGACGTCGTCGCCCCTAACCAAATTGCGCGCACGCTTGTGCGCCGTTTTTACAAAGTTTTCAGATTGCCATTCGGGTTTGCATTTCTAGCTGAATTGGCCATAAAATCAATTGAGTCGAGACGGTTTTTGAATTTGAGGCCTCGGGTGCGGAGTTCTTGACGTCGTCGCCCATAGTCAAATTGCGCGCACGATTGTGCGCTGTTTTTACAAAGTTTTCAGATTGCCTCTCGGGTTTGCATGTCTAGCTGAATTGGCCATATAATCAATTTTGTCGAGACGGTTTTTGAATTCGAGGCCTCGGGTGCGGAGTTTTTGACGTCGTCGCCCCTAACCAAATTGCGCGCACGCTTGTGCGCCGTTTTTACAAAGTTTTCAGATTGCCATTCGGGTTTGCATTTCTAGCTGAATTGGCCATAGAATCAATTGTGTCGAGACGGTTTTTGAATTTGAGGCCTCGGGTGCGGAGTTTTTGACGTCGTCGCCCATAGTCAAATTGCGCGCACGGTTGTGCGCCGTTTTTACAAAGTTTTCAGATTGCCTCTCGGGTTTGCATTTCTAGCTGAATTGGCCATAGAATCAATTGTGTCGAGACGGTTTTTGAATTTGAGGCCTCGGGTGCGGAGTTTTTGACGTCGTCGCCCATAGTTAAATTGCGCGCACGCTTGTGCGCCGTTTTTACAAAGTTTTCAGATTGCCATTCGGGTTTACATTTCTAGCTAAAATTGGTCATAGAATCAATTGGGTCGAGACGGTTTTTGAATTTGAGGCCTCGGGTGCGGAGTTTTTGACGTCGTCGCCCATAGCCAAATTGCGCGCACGCTTGTGCGCCGTTTTTACAAAGTTTTCAAATTGCCTCTCGGGTTTGAATTTCCCACTGAATTGGCCATAGAATCAATTGTCTCGAGACGGTTTTTGAATTTGAGGCCTCGGGTGCGGAGTTTTTGACGTCGTCGCCCATAGCCAAATTGCGCGCACGCTTGTGCGCCGTTTTTACAAAGTTTTCAGATTGCCTCTCGGGTTTGCATTTCTATCTGAATTGGCCACAGAATCAATTGTGTCGAGACGGTTTTTGAATTTGAGGCCTCGTGTGCGGAGTTTTTGACGTCGTCGCCCATAGCTAAACTTGCGCGCATGGTTGTGTGCCATTTTTACAAAGTTTTCAGATTGCCTCCCAAGTTTGCATACCTCACTGAATTGGCCATAGAATCAATTGTGTCGAGACGGTTTTTGAATTTGAGGCCTCGGGTGCGGAGTTTTTGACGTCGTCGCCCATAATCAAATTGCGCGCACGCCTGTGCGATGTTTTTACAAAGTTTTCAGATTGCCTCTCGGGTTTGCATTTCTAGCTGAATTGGCCATAGAATCAATTGTGTCGAGACGGTTTTTGAATTTGAGGCCTCGGGTGTGGAGTTTTTGACGTCGTCGCCCATAGCCAAATTGCGCGCACGCTTGTGCGCCGTTTTTACAAAGTTTTCAGATTGCCTCTCGGGTTTGCATTTCTAGCTAAAATTGGTCATAGAATCAATTGTGTCGAGACGGTTTTTGAATTTGAAGCATCGGGTGTGGAGTTTTTGACGTCGTCGCCCATAGCCAAATTGCGCGCACGCTTGTGCGCCGTTTTTACAAAGTTTTCAGATTGCCTCTCGGGTTTGAATTTCCCACTGAATTGGCCATAGAATCAATTGTGTCGAGACGGTTTTTGAATTTGAGGCCTCGGGTGCGGAGTTTTTGATGTCGTCGCCCATAGCCAAATTGCGCGCATGCTTGTGCGCCGTTTTTACAAAGTTTTTAGATTGCCTCTCGGGTTTGCATTTCTAGCTGAATTGGCCATAGAATCAATTTCGTCGAAACGGTTTTTGAATTTGAGGCCTCGGGTGCGGAGTTTTGGACGTCGTCGCACATCGCCAAATTGCGCGCACGCTTGTGCGCCATTTTTACAAAGTTTTCAGATTGCCTCTCGGGTTTGCATTCCTAGCTAAAATTGGTCATAGAATCAATTGTGTCGAGACGGTTTTTGAATTTGAGGCCACGGGTGCGGAGTTTTTGACGTCGTCGCCCATAGCCAAATTGCGCGCACGCTTGTGCGCCGTTTTTACAAAGTTTTCAGATTGCCTCTCGGGTTTGCATTTCTATCTGAATTGGCCATAGAATCAATTGTGTCGAGACGGTTTTTGAATTTGAGGCCTCGGGTGCGGAGTTTTTGACGTCGTCGCCCATAGCCAAACTTGCGCGCATGGTTGTGTGCCATTTTTACAAAGTTTTCAGATTGCCTCCCAAGTTTGCATCCCTCACTGAATTGGCCATAGAATCAATTGTGTCGAGACGGTTTTTGAATTTGAGACCTCGGGTGCGGAGTTTTTGACGTCGTCGCCCATAGCCAAATTGCGCGCACGCTTGTGCGCCGTTTTTACAAAGTTTTTAGATTGCCTCTCGGGTTTGCATTTCTAGCTGAATTGGCCATAGAATCAATTGCGTCGAGACGGTTTTTGAATTTGAGACCTCGGGTGCGGAGTTTTTGACGTCGTCGCCCATAGTCAAATTGTGCGCACGCTTGTGCGCCGTTTTTACAAAGTATTCAGATTGCCTCTCGGGTTTGCATTCCTAGCTGAATTGGCCATAGAATCAATTGTGTCGAGAAGGTTTTTGAATTTGAGGCCTCGGGTGCGGAGTTTTTGACGTCGTCGCCCATAGCCAAATTGCGCGCACGCTTGTGCGATGTTTTTACAAAGTTTTCAAATTGCCTCTCGGGTTTGCATTTCTAGCTAAAATTGGTCATAGAATCAATTGTGTCGAGACGGTTTTTAAATTTGAGGCCACGGGTGCGGAGTTTTTGACGTCGTCGCCCATAGCCAAATTGCGCGCACGCTTGTGCGCCGTTTTTACAAAGTTTTCAGATTGCCTCTCGGGTTTGCATTCCTATCTGAATTGGCCATAGAATCAATTGTGTCGAGACGGTTTTTGAATTTGAGGCCTCGGGTGCGGAGTTTTTGACGTCGTCGCCCATAGCCAAACTTGCGCGCATGGTTGTGCGCCGTTTTTACAAAGTATTCAGATTGCCTCTCGGGTTTGCATTTCTAGCTGAATTGGCCATAGAATCAATTGTGTCGAGACGGTTTTTGAATTTGAGGCCTCTGGTGCGGAGTTTTTGACGTCGTCGCCCATAGCCAAATTGCGCGCACGCTTGTGCGCCGTTTTTACAAAGTTTTCAAATTGCCTCTCGAGTTTGCATTTCTAGCTAAAATTGGTCATAGAATCAATTGTGTCGAGACGGTTTTTGAATTTGAGGCCTCGGGTGCAGAGTTTTTGACGTCGTCACCAATAGCCAAATTGCGCGCACGCTTGTGCGTCGTTTTTACAAAGTTTTCAGATTGCCTCTCGGGTTTGAATTTCCCACTGAATTGGCCATAGAATCAATTGTGTCGCGACGGTTTTTCAATTTGAGGCCTCGGGTAGGGAGTTTTTGACGTCGTCGCCCATAGCCAAATTGCGCGCACGCTTGTGCGCCGTTTTTACAAAGTTTTCAGATTGCCTCTCGGGTTTGCATTCCTAGCTGAATTGGCCATAGAATCGATTTTGTCGAGACGGTTTTTGAATTTGAGGCCTCGGGTGCGGAGTTTTTGACGTCGTCGCCCCTAACCAAATTGCGCGCACGCTTGTGCGCCGTTTTTACAAAGTTTTCAGATTGCCATTCGGGTTTGCATTTCTAGCTGAATTGGCCATAGAATCAATTGTGTCGAGACGGTTTTTGAATTTGAGGCCTCGGGTGCGGAGTTTTTGACGTCGTCGCCCATAGTCAAATTGCGCGCACGGTTGTGCGCCGTTTTTACAAAGTTTTCAGATTGCCTCTCGGGTTTGCATTTCAAGCTGAATTGGCCATAGAATCGATTGTGTCGAGAAGGTTTTTGAATTTGAGGCCTCGGGTGCGGAGTTTTTGACGTCGTCGCCCATAGTCAAATTGCGCGCACGCTTGTGCGCCGTTTTTACAAAGTTTTCAAATTGCCTCTCGGGTTTGCATATCTAGCTAAAATTGGTCATAGAATCAATTGGGTCGAGACGGTTTTTGAATTTGAGGCCTCGGGTGCGGAGTTTTTGACGTCGTCGCCCATAGCCAAATTGCGCGCACGCTTGTGCGCCGTTTTTACAAAGTTTTCAAATTGCCTCTCGGGTTTGAATTTCCCACTAAATTGGCCATAGAATCAATTGTGTCGAGACGGTTTTTGAATTTGAGGCCTCGGGTGCGGAGTTTTTGACGTCGTCGCCCATAGCCAAATTGCGCGCACGCTTGTGCGCCGTTTTTACAAAGTATTCAGATTGCCTCTCGGGTTTGCATTTCTAGCTGAATTGGCCATAGAATCAATTGTGTCGAGAAGGTTTTTGAATTTGAGGCCTCGGGTGCGGAGTTTTTGACGTCGTCGCCCATAGCCAAATTGCGCGCACGCTTGTGCGCCGTTTTTACAAAGTTTTCAAATTGCCTCTCGGGTTTGCATTTCTAGCTAAAATTGGTCATAGAATCAATTGTGTCGAGACGGTTTTTGAATTTGAGGCCACGGGTGCGGAGTTTTTGACGTCGTCGCCCATAGCCAAATTGCGCGCACGCTTGTGCGCCGTTTTTACAAAGTTTCCAGATTGCCTCTCGGGTTTGCATTCCTATCTGAATTGGCCATAGAATCAATTGTGTCGAGACGGTTTTTGAATTTTAGGCCTCGGGTGCGGAGTTTTTGACGTCGTCGCCCATAGTCAAATTGCGCGCACGCTTGTGCGCCGTTTTTACAAAGTATTCAGATTGCCTCTCGGGTTTGCATTTCTAGCTGAATTGGCCATAGAATCAATTGTGTCGAGACGGTTTTTGAATTTGAGGCCTCTGGTGCGGAGTTTTTGACGTCGTCGCCCATAGCCAAATTGCGCGCACGCTTGTGCGCCGTTTTTACAAAGTTTTCAAATTGCCTCTCGGGTTTGCATTTCTAGCTAAAATTGGTCATAGAATCAATTGTGTCGAGACAGTTTTTGAATTTGAGGCCTCGGGTGCAGAGTTTTTGACGTCGTCACCAATAGCCAAATTGCGCGCACGCTTGTGTGCCGTTTTTACAAAGTTTTCAGATTGCCTCTCGGGTTTGAATTTCCCACTGAATTGGCCATAGAATCAATTGTGTCGCGACGGTTTTTCAATTTGAGGCCTCGGGTGCGGAGTTTTTGACGTCGTCGCCCATAGCCAAATTGCGCGCACGCTTGTGCGCCGTTTTTACAAAGTTTTCAGATTGCCTCTCGGGTTTGCATTCCTAGCTGAATTGGCCATAGAATCGATTTTGTCGAGACGGTTTTTGAATTTGAGGCCTCGGGTGCGGAGTTTTTGACGTCGTCGCCCCTAACCAAATTGCGCGCACGCTTGTGCGCCGTTTTTACAAAGTTTTCAGATTGCCATTCGGGTTTGCATTTCTAGCTGAATTGGCCATAGAATCAATTGTGTCGAGACGGTTTTTGAATTTGAGGCCTCGGGTGCGGAGTTTTTGACGTCGTCGCCCATAGTCAAATTGCGCGCACGGTTGTGCGCCGTTTTTACAAAGTTTTCAGATTGCCTCTCGGGTTTGCATTTCTAGCTGAATTGGCCATAGAATCGATTGTGTCGAGAAGGTTTTTGAATTTGAGGCCTCGGGTGCGGAGTTTTTGACGTCGTCGCCCATAGCCAAACTTGCGCGCATGGTTGTGCGCCGTTTTTACAAAGTATTCAGATTGCCTCTCGGGTTTGCATTTCTAGCTGAATTGGCCATAGAATCAATTGTGTCGAGACGGTTTTTCAATTTGAGGCCTCGGGTGCGGAGTTTTTGACGTCGTCGCCCATAGCCAAATTGCGCGCACGCTTGTGCGCCGTTTTTACAAAGTTTTCAGATTGCCTCTCGGGTTTGCATTCCTAGCTGAATTGGCCATAGAATCGATTTTGTCGAGACAGTTTTTGAATTTGAGGCCTCGGGTGCGGAGTTTTTGACGTCGTCGCCCCTAACCAAATTGCGCGCACGCTTGTGCGCCGTTTTTACAAAGTTTTCTAATTGCCATTCGGGTTTGCATTTCTAGCTGAATTGGCCATAGAATCAATTGTGTCGAGACGGTTTTTGAATTTGAGGCCTCGGGTGCGGAGTTTTTGACGTCGTCGCCCATAGTCAAATTGCGCGCACGGTTGTGCGCCGTTTTTACAAAGTTTTCAGATTGCCTCTCGGGTTTGCATTTCTAGCTGAATTGGCCATAGAATCGATTGTGTCGAGAAGGTTTTTGAATTTGAGGCCTCGGGTGCGGAGTTTTTGACGTCGTCGCCCATAGTCAAATTGCGCGCACGCTTGTGCGCCGTTTTTACAAAGTTTTCAAATTGCCTCTCGGGTTTGCATATCTAGCTAAAATTGGTCATAGAATCAATTGGGTCGAGACGGTTTTTGAATTTGAGGCCTCGGGTGCGGAGTTTTTGACGTCGTCGCCCATAGCCAAATTGCGCGCACGCTTGTGTGCCGTTTTTACAAAGTTTTCAAATTGCCTCTCGGGTTTGAATTTCCCACTAAATTGGCCATAGAATCAATTGTGTCGAGACGGTTTTTGAATTTGAGGCCTCGGGTGCGGAGTTTTTGACGTCGTCGCCCATAGCCAAATTGCGCGCACGCTTGTGCGCCGTTTTTACAAAGTATTTAGATTGCCTCTCGGGTTTGCATTTCTAGCTGAATTGGCCATAGAATCAATTGTGTCGAGAAGGTTTTTGAATTTGAGACCTCGGGTGCGGAGTTTTTGACGTCGTCGCCCATAGCCAAATTGCGCGCACGCTTGTGCGCCGTTTTTACAAAGTATTTAGATTGCCTCTCGGGTTTGCATTTCTAGCTGAATTGGCCATAGAATCAATTGTGTCGAGAAGGTTTTTGAATTTGAGACCTCGGGTGCGGAGTTTTTGATGTCGTCGCCCATAGCCAAATTGCGCGCACGCTTGTGCGCCGTTTTTACAAAGTTTTCAGATTACCTCTCGGGTTTGCATTTCCAGCTGAATTGGCCATATAATCAATTGTGTCGAGAAAGTTTTTGAATTTGAGGCCTCGTGTGCGGAGTTTTTGACGTCGTCGCCCATAACCAAACTTGCGCGCCTGGTTGTGTGCCGTTTTTACAAAGTTTTCAGATTGCCTCCAAGGTTTGCATCCCTCACTGAATTGGCCATAGAATCAATTGTGTCGAGACGGTTTTTAAATTTGAGACCTTGGGTGCGGAGTTTTTGACGTCGTCGCCCATAGCCAAATTGCGCGCACACTTGTGCGCCGTTTTTACAAAGTTTTCAGATTGCCTCTCGGGTTGGCATTTCCAACTGAATTAGCCATAGAATCAATTGTGGCGAGAAATTTTTTTAATTTGAGGCCTCGGGTGCGGTGTTTTTGACGTCGTCACCCATAGCCAAACTTGCGCGCATGGTTGTGTGCCGTTTTTACAAAGTTTTCTGATTGCCTCCCCGGTTTGCATCCCTCACTGAATTGGCCATAGTATCAATTGTGTCGAGACAGTTTTTGAATTTGAGGCCTCGGGTGCGGAGTTTTTGACGTCGTCGCCCATAGCTAAACTTGCGCGCATGGTTGTGTGTCGTTTTTACAAAGTTTTCAGATTGCCTCCCAGGTTTGCATCCCTCACTGAATTGGCCATAGAATCAATTGTGTCGAGACGGTTTTTGAATTTGAGGCCTCGGGTGCGGAGTTTTTGACGTCGTCGCCCATAGCAAAATTGCGCGCACGCTTGTGCGCCGTTTTTACAAAGTTTTCAGATTTCCTCTCGGGTTTTCATTTCCAGCTGAATTGACCATAGAATCAATTGTGTCGAGAAAGTTTTTGAATTTGAGGCCTCGGGTGCGGAGTTTTTGACGTCGTCGCCCATAGCCAAACTTGCGCGCATGGTTGTGTACCGTTTTTACAAAGTTTTCAGATTGCCTCCAAGGTTTGCATCCCTCACTGAATTGGCCATAGAATCAATTGTGTCGAGACGGTTTTTAAATTTGAGACCTCGGGTGCGGAGTTTTTGACGTCGTCGCCCATAGCCAAATTGCGCGCACACTTGTGCGCCGTTTTTACAAAGTTTTCAGATTGCCTCTCGGGTTGGCATTTCCAGCTGAATTAGCCATAGAATCAATTGTGGCGAGAAATTTTTTTAATTTGAGGCCTCGGGTGCGGTGTTTTTGACGTCGTCACCCATAGCCAAACTTGCGCGCATGGTTGTGTGCCGTTTTTACAAAGTTTTCTGATTGCCTCCCCGGTTTGCATCCCTCACTGAATTGGCCATAGTATCAATTGTGTCGAGACAGTTTTTGAATTTGAGGCCTCGGGTGCGGAGTTTTTGACGTCGTCGCCCATAGCTAAACTTGCGCGCATGGTTGTGTGCCGTTTTTACAAAGTTTTCAGATTGCCTCCCAGGTTTGCATCCCTCACTGAATTGGCCATAGAATCAATTGTGTCGAGACGGTTTTTGAATTTGAGGCCTCGGGTGCGGAGTTTTTGACGTCGTCGCCCATAGCAAAATTGCGCGCACGCTTGTGCGCCGTTTTTACAAAGTTTTCAGATTTCCTCTCGGGTTTTCATTTCCAGCTGAATTGACCATAGAATCAATTGTGTCGAGAAAGTTTTTGAATTTGAGGCCTCGGGTGCGGAGTTTTTGACGTCGTCGCCCATAGCCAAACTTGCGCGCATGGTTGTGTACCGTTTTTACAAAGTTTTCAAATTGCCTCCAAGGTTTGCATCCCTCACTGAATTGGCCATAGAATCAATTGTGTCGAGACGGTTTTTAAATTTGAGACCTCGGGTGCGGAGTTTTTGACGTCGTCGCCCATAGCCAAATTGCGCGCACACTTGTGCGCCGTTTTTACAAAGTTTTCTGATTGCCTCCCCGGTTTGCATCCCTCACTGAATTGGCCATAGTATCAATTGTGTCGAGACAGTTTTTGAATTTGAGGCCTCGGGTGCGGAGTTTTTGACGTCGTCGCCCATAGATAAACTTGCGCGCATGGTTGTGTGCCGTTTTTACAAAGTTTTCAGATTGCCTCCCAGGTTTGCATCCCTCACTGAATTGGCCATAGAATCAATTGTGTCGAGATGGTTTTTGAATTTGAGGCCTCGGGTGCGGAGTTTTTGACGTCGTCGCCCATAGCAAAATTGCGCGCACGCTTGTGCGCCGTTTTTACAAAGTTTTTAGATTTCCTCTCGGGTTTTCATTTCCAGCTGAATTGACTATAGAATCAATTGTGTCGAGAAAATTTTTGAATTTGAGGCCTCGGGTGCGGAGTTTTTGATGTCGTCGCCCATAACCATACTTGCTCGCATGGTTGTGTGCCGTTTTTACAAAGTTTTCAGATTGCCTCTCGGGTTTGCATTTCCAGCTGAATTGGCTATAGAATCAATTGTGTCGAGAAAGTTTTTGAATTTAAGGCCTCGGGTGCGGAGTTTTTGACGTCGTCGCCCATAGCCATACTTGCGCGCATGGTTGTGTGCCGTTTTTTAAAAGTTTTCAGATTGCCTCCCAGGTTTGCATCCGTCACTGAATTGGCCATAGAATCAATTGTGTTGAGAAAGTTTTTGAATTTGACGCCTCGGGTGCGGAGTTTTTGACGTCGTCGCCCATAGCTAAACTTTCGCGCATGGTTGTGTGCCGTTTTTACAAAGTTTTCAGATTGCCTTCCAGGTTTGCATCCCTCACTGAATTGGACATTGAATCAATTGTGTCAAGACGGTTTTTGAATTTGAGGCCTCGGGTGCGGAGTTTTTGATGTCGTCGCCCAAAGCCAAATTGCGCGAACGCTTGTGCGCCGTTTTTACAAAGTTTTCAGATTACCTCTCGGGTTTGCATTTCCAGCTGAATTGTCCATAGAATCAATTGTGTCGAGAAAGTTTTTGAATTTGAGGCCTCGGGTGCGGAGTTTTTGACGTCGTCGCCCATAGCCAAACTTGCGCGCATGGTTGTGTGTCGTTTTTACAAAGTTTTCAGATTACCTCCAAGGTTTGCATCCCTCACTGAATTGGCCATAGAATCAATTGTGTCGAGACGGTTTTTGTATTTGAGACCTCGGGTGCGGAGTTTTTGACGTCGTCGCCCATAGCCAAATTGCGCGCACACTTGTGCGCCGTTTTTACAAAGTTTTCAGATTGCCTCTCGGGTTGGCATTTCCAGCTGAATTAGCCATAGAATCAATTGTGCCGAGAAATTTTTTGAATTTGAGGCCTCGGGTGCGGAGTTTTTGATGTCGTCGCCTATAGCCAAATTGCGCGAACGCTTGTGCGCCGTTTTTACAAAGTTTTCAGATTGCCTCTCGGGTTTGCATTTCCAGCTGAATTGGCCATAGAATCAATTGTGTCGAGAAAGTTTTTGAATTTGAGGCCTCGGGTGCGGAGTTTTTGACGTCGTCGCCCATAGCCAAACTTGCGCGCATGGTTGTGTACCGTTTTTACAAAGTTTTCAGATTGCCTCCAAGGTTTGCATCCCTCACTGAATTGGCCATAGAATCAATTGTGTCGAGATGGTTTTTGAATTTGAGGCCTCGGGTGCTGAGTTTTTGATGTCGTCGCCCAAAGCCAAATTGCGCGAACGCTTGTGCGCCGTTTTTACAAAGTTTTCAGATTACCTCTCGGGTTTGCATCTCCAGCTGAATTGTCCATAGAGTCAATTGTGTCGAGAAAGTTTTTGAATTTGAGGCCTCGGGTGCGGAGTTTTTGACGTCGTCGCCCATAGCCAAACTTGCGCGCATGGTTGTGTGCCGTTTTTACAAAGTTTTCAGATTGCCTCCAAGGTTTGCATCCCTCACTGAATTGGCCATAGAATCAATTGTGTCGAGACGGTTTTTGAATTTGAGACCTCGGGTGCGGAGTTTTTGACGTCGTCGCCCATAGCCAAATTGCGCGCACACTTGTGTGCCGTTTTTACAAAGTTTTCAGATTGCCTCTCGGGTTGGCATTTCCAGCTGAATTAGCCATAGAATCAATTGTGCCGAGAAATTTTTTTACTTTGAGGCCTCGGGTGCGGAGTTTTTGACGTCGTCGCCCATAGCCAAACTTGCGCGCATGGTTGTGTGCCGTTTTTACAAAGTTTTCTGATTGCCTCCCCGGTTTGCATCCCTCACTGAATTGGCCATAGTATCAATTGTGTCGAGACAGTTTTTGAATTTGAGGCCTCGGGTGCGTAGTTTTTGATGTCGCGCACGCTTGTGCGCCGTTTTTACAAAGTTTTCAGATTACCTCTCGGGTTTGCATTTCCAGCTGAATTGGCCATATAATCAATTGTGTCGAGAAAGTTTTTGAATTTGAGGCCTCGGGTGCGGAGTTTTTGACGTCGTCGCCCATTGCCAAACTTGCGCGCATGGTTGTGTGCCGTTTTTACAAAGTTTTCAGATTGCCTCCAAGGTTTGCATCCCTCACTGAATTGGCCATAGAATCAATTGTGTCGAGACGGTTTTTGAATTTGAGACCTCGGGTGCGGAGTTTTTGACGTCGTCGCCCATAGCCAAATTGCGCGCACACTTGTGCGCCGTTTTTACAAAGTTTTCAGATTGCCTCTCGGGTTGGCATTTCCAGCTGAATTAGCCATAGAATCAATTGTGCCGAGAAATTTTTTTACTTTGAGGCCTCGGGTGCGGAGTTTTTGACGTCGTCGCCCATAGCCAAACTTGCGCGCATGGTTGTGTGCCGTTTTTACAAAGTTTTCTGATTGCCTCCCCGGTTTGCATCCCTCACTGAATTGGCCATAGTATCAATTGTGTCGAAACAGTTTTTGAATTTGAGGCCTCGGGTGCGTAGTTGTTGTCGTCGTCGCCCATAGCCAAACTTGCACGCATGGTTGTGTGCCGTTTTTACAAAGTTTTCAGATTGCCTCCCAGGTTTGCATCCCTCACTGAATTGGCCATAGAATCAATTGTGTCGAGACGGTTTTTAAATTTGAGGCCTCGGGTGCGGAGTTTTTGACGTCGTCGTCCATAGCAAAATTGTGCGCACGCTTGTGCGCCGTTTTTACAAAGTTTTCAGATTGCCTCTCGGGTTTGCATCTCCAGCTGAATTGGCCATAGAATCAATTGTGTCGATGAAGTTTTTGAATTTGAGGCCTCGGGTGCGGAGTTTTTGACGTCGTCGCCCATAGCCATACTTGCGCGCATGGTTGTGTGCCGTTTTTAAAAAGTTTTCAGATTGCCTCCCAGGTTTGCATCCTTCACTGAATTGGCCATAAAATCAATTGTGTTGAGAAAGTTTTTGAATTTGACGCCTCGGGTGCGGAGTTTTTGACGTCGTCGCCCATAGCTAAACTTTCGCGCATGGTTGTGTGCCGTTTTTACAAAGTTTTCTGATTGCCTCCCAGGTTTGCATCCCACACTGAATTGGCCATAGTATCAATTGTGTCGAGACGGTTTTTGAATTTGAGGCCTCGGGTGCGGAGTTTTTGACGTCGTCGCCCATAGCCAAATTGCGGGCACACTTGTGCGCCGTTTTTACAAAGTTTTCAGATTGCCTCTCGGGTTTTCATTTCCAGCTGAATTGACCATAGAATCAATTGTGTCGAGAAATTTTTTGAATTTGAGGCCTCGGGTGCGGAGTTTTTGATGTCGTCGCCCATAGCCAAATTGCGCAAACGCTTGTGCGCCGTTTTTACAAAGTTTTCAGATTGTCTCTCGGGTTTGCATTTCCAGCTGAATTGGCCATAAAATCAATTGTGTCGAGAAAGTTTTTGAATTTGAGGCCTCGGGTGCGGAGTTTTTGACGTCGTCGCCGATAGCCAAACTTGCGCGCATGGTTGTGTGTCGTTTTTACAAAGTTTTCAGATTGCCTCCAAGGTTTGCATCCCTCACTGAATTGGCCATAGAGTCAATTGTGTCGAGATGGTTTTTGAATTTGAGGCCTCGGGTGCGGAGTTTTTGATGTCGTCGCCCAAAGCCAAATTGCGCGAACGCTTGTGCGCCGTTTTTACAAAGTTTTCAGATTACCTCTCGGGTTTGCATCTCCAGCTGAATTGTCCATAGAATCAATTGTGTCGAGAAAGTTTTTGAATTTGAGGCCTCGGGTGCGGAGTTTTTGACGTCGTCGCCCATAGCCAAACTTGCGCGCATGGTTGTGTGCCGTTTTTACAAAGTTTTCAGATTGCCTCCAAGGTTTGCATCCCTCACTGAATTGGCCATAGAATCAATTGTGTCGAGACGGTTTTTGAATTTGACACCTCGGGTGCGGAGTTTTTGATGTCGTCGCCCATAGCCAAAATGCGCGCACGCTTGTGCGCCGTTTTTACAAAGTTTTCAGTTTACCTCTCGGGTTTGCATTTCCAGCTGAATTGGCCATATAATCAATTGTGTCGAGAAAGTTTTTGAATTTGAGGCCTCGGGTGCGGAGTTTTTGACGTCGTCGCCCATAGCCAAACTTGCGCGCATGGTTGTGTGCCGTTTTTACAAAGTTTTCAGATTGCCTCCAAGGTTTGCATCCCTCACTGTATTGGCCATAGGATCAATTGTGTCGAGACGGTTTTTGAATTTGAGACCTCGGGTGCGGAGTTTTTGACGTCGTCGCCCATAGCCAATTTGCGCGCACACTTGTGCGCCGTTTTTACAAAGTTTTCAGATTGCCTCTCGGGTTGGCATTTCCAGCTGAATTAGCCATAGAATCAATTGTGCCGAGAAATTTTTTTAATTTGAGGCCTCGGGTGCGGTGTTTTTGACGTCGTCGCCCATAGCCAAACTTGCGCGCATGGTTGTCTGCCGTTTTAACAAAGTTTTCTGGTTGCCTCCCCGGTTTGCATCCCTCACTGAATTGGCCATAGTATCAATTGTGTCGAGACAGTTTTTGAATTTGAGGCCTCGGGTGCGGAGTTTTTGACGTCGTCGCCCATAGCCAAACTTGCGCGCATGGTTGTGTGCCGTTTTTACAAAGTTTTCTGATTGCCTCCCCGGTTTGCATCCCTCACTGAATTGGCCATAGTATCAATTGTGTCGAGACAGTTTTTGAATTTGAGGCCTCGGGTGCGTAGTTTTTGACGTCGTCGCCCATAGCCAAACTTGCGCGCATGGTTGTGTGCCGTTTTTACAAAGTTTTCAGATTGCCTCCCAGGTTTGCATCCCTCACTGAATTGGCCATAGAATCAATTGTGTCGAGACGGTTTTTAAATTTGAGGCCTCGGGTGCGGAGTTTTTGACGTCGTCGCCCATAGCAAAATTGTGCGCACGCTTGTGCGCCGTTTTTACAAAGTTTTCAGATTGCCTCTCGGGATTGCATCTCCAGCTGAATTGGCCATAGAATCAATTGTGTCGATGAAGTTTTTGTATTTGAGGCCTCGGGTGCGGAGTTTTTGACGTCGTCGCCCATAGCCAAACTTGCGCGCATGGTTGTGTGTCGTTTTTACAAAGTTTTCAGATTGCCTCCAAGGTTTGCATCCCTCACTGAATTGGCCATAGAGTCAATTGTGTCGAGATGGTTTTTGAATTTGAGGCCTCGGGTGCGGAGTTTTTGATGTCGTCGCCCAAAGCCAAATTGCGCGAACGCTTGTGCGCCGTTTTTACAAAGTTTTCAGATTACCTCTCGGGTTTGCATCTCCAGCTGAATTGTCCATAGAATCAATTGTGTCGAGAAAGTTTTTGAATTTGAGGCCTCGGGTGCGGAGTTTTTTACGTCGTCGCCCATAGCCAAACTTGCGCGCATGGTTGTGTGCCGTTTTTACAAAGTTTTCAGATTGCCTCCAAGGTTTGCATCCCTCACTGAATTGGCCATAGAATCAATTGTGTCGAGACGGTTTTTGAATTTGACACCTCGGGTGCGGAGTTTTTGATGTCGTCGCCCATAGCCAAAATGCGCGCACGCTTGTGCGCCGTTTTTACAAAGTTTTCAGTTTACCTCTCGGGTTTGCATTTCCAGCTGAATTGGCCATATAATCAATTGTGTCGAGAAAGTTTTTGAATTTGAGGCCTCGGGTGCGGAGTTTTTGACGTCGTCGCCCATAGCCAAACTTGCGCGCATGGTTGTGTGCCGTTTTTACAAAGTTTTCAGATTGCCTCCAAGGTTTGCATCCCTCACTGTATTGGCCATAGGATCAATTGTGTCGAGACGGTTTTTGAATTTGAGACCTCGGGTGCGGAGTTTTTGACGTCGTCGCCCATAGCCAATTTGCGCGCACACTTGTGCGCCGTTTTTACAAAGTTTTCAGATTGCCTCTCGGGTTGGCATTTCCAGCTGAATTAGCCATAGAATCAATTGTGCCGAGAAATTTTTTTAATTTGAGGCCTCGGGTGCGGTGTTTTTGACGTCGTCGCCCATAGCCAAACTTGCGCGCATGGTTGTCTGCCGTTTTAACAAAGTTTTCTGGTTGCCTCCCCGGTTTGCATCCCTCACTGAATTGGCCATAGTATCAATTGTGTCGAGACAGTTTTTGAATTTGAGGCCTCGGGTGCGGAGTTTTTGACGTCGTCGCCCATAGCCAAACTTGCGCGCATGGTTGTGTGCCGTTTTTACAAAGTTTTCTGATTGCCTCCCCGGTTTGCATCCCTCACTGAATTGGCCATAGTATCAATTGTGTCGAGACAGTTTTTGAATTTGAGGCCTCGGGTGCTTAGTTTTTGACGTCGTCGCCCATAGCCAAACTTGCGCGCATGGTTGTGTGCCGTTTTTACAAAGTTTTCAGATTGCCTCCCAGGTTTGCATCCCTCACTGAATTGGCCATAGAATCAATTGTGTCGAGACGGTTTTTAAATTTGAGGCCTCGGGTGCGGAGTTTTTGACGTCGTCGCCCATAGCAAAATTGTGCGCACGCTTGTGCGCCGTTTTTACAAAGTTTTCAGATTGCCTCTCGGGATTGCATCTCCAGCTGAATTGGCCATAGAATCAATTGTGTCGATGAAGTTTTTGTATTTGAGGCCTCGGGTGCGGAGTTTTTGACGTCGTCGCCCATAGCCATACTTGCGCGCATGGTTGTGTGCCGTTTTTAAAAAGTTTTCAGATTGCCTCCCAGGTTTGCATCCTTCACTGAATTGGCCATAGAATCAATTGTGTTGAGAAAGTTTTTGAATTTGACGCCTCGGGTGCGGAGTTTTTGACGTCGTCGCCCATAGCTAAATTTTCGCGCATGGTTGTGTGCCGTTTTTACAAAGTTTTCTGATTGCCTCCCAGGTTTGCATCCCTCACTGAATTGGCCATAGTATCAATTGTGTCGAGACGGTTTTTGAATTTGAGGCCTCGGGTGCGGAGTTTTTGACGTCGTCGCCCATAGCCAAATTGCGGGCACACTTGTGCGCCGTTTTTACAAAGTTTTCAGATTGCCTCTCGGGTTTTCATTTCCAGCTGAATTGACCATAGAATCAATTGTGTCGAGAAATTTTTTGAATTTGAGGCCTCGGGTGCGGAGTGTTTGATGTCGTCGCCCATAGCCAAATTGCGCGAACGCTTGTCCGCCGTTTTTACAAAGTTTTCAGATTGCCTCTCGGGTTTGCATTTCCAGCTGAATTGGCCATAGAATCAATTGTGTCGAGAAGGTTTTTGAATATGAGGCCTCGGGTGCGGAGTTTTTGACGTCGTCGCCCATAGCCAAACTTGCGCGCATGGTTGTGTACCGTTTTTACAAAGTTTTCAGATTGCCTCCAAGGTTTGCATCCCTCACTGAATTGGCCATAGAATCAATTGTGTCGAGATGGTTTTTGAATTTGAGGCCTCGGGTGCTGAGTTTTTGATGTCGTCGCCCAAAGCCAAATTGCGCGAACGCTTGTGCGCCGTTTTTACAAAGTTTTCAGATTACCTCTCGGGTTTGCATCTCCAGCTGAATTGTCCATAGAATCAATTGTGTCGAGAAAGTTTTTGAATTTGAGGCCTCGGGTGCGGAGTTTTTGACGTCGTCGCCCATAGCCAAACTTGCGCGCATGGTTGTGTGCCGTTTTTACAAAGTTTTCAGATTGCCTCCAAGGTTTGCATCCCTCACTGAATTGGCCATAGAATCAATTGTGTCGAGACGGTTTTTGAATTTGACACCTCGGGTGCGGAGTTTTTGATGTCGTCGCCCATAGCCAAAATGCGCGCACGCTTGTGCGCCGTTTTTACAAAGTTTTCAGTTTACCTCTCGGGTTTGCATTTCCAGCTGAATTGGCCATATAATCAATTGTGTCGAGAAAGTTTTTGAATTTGAGGCCTCGGGTGCGGAGTTTGTGACGTCGTCGCCCATAGCCAAACTTGCGCGCATGGTTGTGTGCCGTTTTTACAAAGTTTTCAGATTGCCTCCAAGGTTTGCATCCCTCACTGTATTGGCCATAGGATCAATTGTGTCGAGACGGTTTTTGAATTTGAGACCTCGGGTGCGGAGTTTTTGACGTCGTCGCCCATAGCCAAATTGCGCGCACACTTGTGTGCCGTTTTTACAAAGTTTTCAGATTGCCTCTCGGGTTGGCATTTCCAGCTGAATTTGCCATAGAATCAATTGTGCCGAGAAATTTTTTTAATTTGAGGCCTCGGGTGCGGTGTTTTTGACGTCGTCGCCCATAGCCAAACTTGCGCGCATGGTTGTGTGCCGTTTTTACAAAGTTTTCTGATTGCCTCCCCGGTTTGCATCCCTCACTGAATTGGCCATAGTATCAATTGTGTCGAGACACTTTTTGAATTTGAGGCCTCGGGTGCGGAGTTTTTGACGTCGTCGCCCATAGCCAAACTTGCGCGCATGGTTGTGTGCCGTTTTTACAAAGTTTTCAGATTGCCTCCCAGGTTTGCATCCCTCACTGAATTGGCCATAGAATCAATTGTGTCGAGACGGTTTTTGAATTTGAGGCCTCGGGTGCGGAGTTTTTGACGTCGTCGCCCATAGCAAAATTGCGCGCACGCTTGTGCGCCGTTTTTACAAAGTTTTCAGATTGCCTCTCGGGTTTGCATCTCCAGCTGAATTGGCCATAGAATCAATTGTGTCGATGAAGTTTTTGAATTTGAGGCCTCGGGTGCGGAGTTTTTGACGTCGTCGCCCATAGCCATACTTGCGCGCATGGTTGTGTGCCGTTTTTAAAAAGTTTTCAGATTGCCTCCCAGGTTTGCATCCTTCACTGAATTGGCCATAGAATCAATTGTGTTGAGAAAGTTTTTGAATTTGACGCCTCGGGTGCGGAGTTTTTCACGTCGTCGCCCATAGCTAAACTTTCGCGCATGGTTGTGTGCCGTTTTTACAAAGTTTTCAGATTGCCTCCCAGGTTTGCATCCCTCACTGAATTGGACATTGAATCAATTGTGTCAAGACGGTTTTTGAATTTGAGGCCTCGGGTGCGGAGTTTTTTACGTCGTCGCCCATAGCCAAATTGCGCGCACACTTGTGCGCCATTTTTACAAAGTTTTCAGATTGCCTCTCGGGTTTTCATTTCCAGCTGAATTGACCATATAATCAATTGTGTCGAGAAAATTTTTGAATTTGAGGCCTCGGGTGCGGAGTTTTTGATGTCGTCGCCCATAGCCAAATTGCGCGAACGTTTGTGCGCCGTTTTTACAAAGTTTTCAGATTGCCTCTCGGGTTTGCATTTCCAGCTGAATTGGCCATAGAATCAATTGTGTCGAGAAAGTTTTTTAATTTGAGGCCTCGGGTGCGGAGTTTTTGACGTCGTCGCCCAAAGCCAAACTTGCGCGCATGGTTGTGTGTCGTTTTTGCAAAGTTTTCAGATTGCCTCCAAGGTTTGCATCCCTCACTGAATTGGCCATAGAATCAATTGTGTCGAGATGGTTTTTGAATTTGAGACCTCGGGTACGGAGTTTATGACGCCGTCGCCCATAGCCAAATTGCGCGCACACTTGTGCGCCGTTTTTACAAAGTTTTCAGATTGCCTCTCGGGTTTGCATTTCCAGCTGAATTAGCCATAGAATCAATTGTGTCGAGAAATTTTTTGAATTTGAGGCCTCGGGTGCGGAGTTTTTGACGTCGTCGCCCATAGCCAAACTTGCGCGCATGGTTGTGTGTTATTTTTACAAAGTTTTCTGATTGCCTCCCAGGTTTGCATCCCTTACTGAATTGGCCATAGTATCAATTGTGTCGAGACATTTTTTAAATTTGCGACCTCGGGTGCGGAGTTTTTGACGTCGTCGCCCATAGCCAAACTTGCGCGCATGGTTGTGTGCCGTTTTTACAAAGTTTTCAGATTTCCTCCCAGGTTTGCATCCGTCACTGAATTGGCCATAGAATCAATTGTGTCGAGACGGTTTTTGAATTTGAGGCCTCGGGTGCGGAGTTTTTGACGTCGTCGCCCATAGCCAAATTGCGCGCACGCTTGTGCGCCGTTTTTACAAAGTTTTCAGATTGCCTCTCGGGTTTGCATTTCCCGCTGAATTGTCCATATAATCAATTGTGTTGAGAAAGTTTTTGAATTTGAGGCCTCGGGTGCGGAGTTTTTGACGTCGTCGCCTATAGCCAAACTTGCGTGCATGGTTGTGTGTTGTTTTTACAAAGTTTTCAGATTGCCTCCTAGGTTTGCATCCCTCACTGAATTGGCCATAGAATCAATTGTGTCGAGACGGTTTTTGAATTTTAGTCCTCGGGTGCGGAGTTTTTGACGTCGTCGCCCATAGCCAAACTTGCGCGCATGGTTGTGTGCCATTTTTACAAAGTTTTCAGATTGCCTCCAAGGTTTGCAACCCTCACTGAATTGGCCATAGAATCAATTGTGTCGAGACGGTTTTTAAATTTGAGACCTCGGGTGCGGAGTTTTTGACGTCGTCGCCCATAGCCAAATTGCGCGCACACTTGTGCGCCGTTTTTACAAAGTTTTCAGATTGCCTCTCGGGTTGGCATTTCCAGCTGAATTAGCCATAGAATCAATTGTGCCGAGAATTTTTTTTAATTTGAGGCCTCGGGTGCGGAGTTTTTGACGTCGTCGCCCATAGCCAAACTTGCGCGCATGGTTGTGTGCCGTTTTTACAAAGTTTTCTGATTGCCTCCCAGGTTTGCATCCCTCACTGAATTGGCCATAGTATCAATTGTGTCGAGACAGTTTTTGAATTTGAGGCCTCGGGTGCGGAGTTTTTGACGTCGTCGCCCATTGCTAAACTTGCGCGCATGGTTGTGTGCCGTTTTTACAAAGTTTTCAGATGCTTCCCAGGTTTGCATCCCTCACTGAATTGGCCATAGAATCAATTATGTCGAGATGGTTTTTGAATTTGAGGCCTCGGGTGCGGAGTTTTTGACGTCGTCGCCCATAGCAAAATTGCGCGCACGCTTGTGCGCCGTTTTTACAAAGTTTTCAGATTTCCTCTCGGGTTTTCATTTCCAGCTGAATTGACTATAGAATCAATTGTGTCGAGAAAATTTTTGAATTTGAGGCCTCGGGTGCGGAGTTTTTGATGTCGTCGCCCATAGCCATACTTGCACGCATGGTTGTGTGCCGTTTTTACAAAGTTTTCAGATTGCCTCTCGGGTTTGCATTTCTAGCTGAATTGGCTATAGAATCAATTGTGTCGAGAAAGTTTTTGAATTTGAGGCCTCGGGTGCGGAGTTTTTGACGTCGTCGCCCATAGCCATACTTGCGCGCATGGTTGTGTGCCGTTTTTTAAAAGTTTTCAGATTGCCTCCCAGGTTTGCATCCGTCACTGAATTGGCCATAGAATCAGTTGTGTTGAGAAAGTTTTTGAATTTGACGCCTCGGGTGCGGAGTTTTTGACGTCGTCGCCCATAGCTAAACTTTCGCGCATGGTTGTGTGCCGTTTTTACAAAGTTTTCAGATTGCCTCCCAGGTTTGCATCCCTCACTGAATTGGACATTGAATCAATTGTGTCAAGACGGTTTTTGAATTTGAGGCCTCGGGTGCGGAGTTTTTTAAGTCGTCGCCCATAGCCAAATTGCGCGCACACTTGTGCGCCGTTTTTACAAAGTTTTCAGATTGCCTCTCGGGTTTTCATTCCCAGCTGAATTGACCATAGAATCAATTGTGTCGAAATTTTTTTTGAATTTGAGGCCTCGGGTGCGAAGTTTTTGATGTCGTCGCCCATAGCCAAATTGCCCGAACGCTTGTGCGCCGTTTTTACAAAGTTTTCAGATTGCCTCTCGGGTTTGCATATCCAGCTGAATTGGCCATAGAATCAATTGTGTCGAGAAAGTTTTTGAATTTGAGGCCTCGGGTGCGGAGTTTTTGACGTCGTCGCCCATAGCCAAACTTGCGCGCATGGTTGTGTGCCGTTTTTACAAAGTTTTCAGATTGCCTCTAAGGTTTGCATCCCTCACTGAATTGGCCATAGAATCAATTGTGTCGAGATGGTTTTTGAATTTGAGACCTCGGGTGCGGAGTTTTTGACGTCGTCGCCCATAGCCAAATTGCACGCACACTTGTGCGCCGTTTTTACAAAGTTTTCAGATTGCCTCTCGGGTTTGCATTTCCAGCTGAATTAGCCATAGAATCAATTGTGTCGAGAAATTTTTTGAATTTGAGGCCTCGGGTGCGGAGTTTTTGACGTCGTCGGCCATAGCCAAACTCTCGCGCATGGTTATGTGCCGTTTTTACAAAGTTTTCTGATTGCCTCCCAGGTTTGCATCCCTCACTGAATTGGCCATAGTATCAATTGTGTCGAGATATTTTTTAAATTTGAGGCCTCGGGTGCGGAGTTTTTGACGTCGTCGCCCATAGCCAAACTTGCGCGCATGGTTGTGTGCCGTTTTTACAAAGTTTTCAGATTTCCTCCCAGGTTTACATCCCTCACTGAATTGGCCATAGAATCAATTGTGTCGAGACGGTTTTTGAATTTGAGGCCTCGGGTGCGTAGTTTTTGACGTCGTCGCCCATAGCCAAATTGCGCGCACACTTGTGCGCCGTTTTTACAAAGTTTTCAGATTGCCTCTCGGGTTTTCATTTCCAGCTGAATTGACCATAGAATCAATTGTGTCGAGAAAATTTTTGAATTTGAGGCCTCGGGTGCGGAGTTTTTGATGTCGTCGCCCATAGCCAAATTGCGCGAACGCTTGTGCGCCGTTTTTACAAAGTTTTCAGATTACCTCTCGGGTTTGCATTTCCAGCTGAATTGGCCATATAATCAATTGTGTCGAGAAAGTTTTTTAATTTGAGGCCTCGGGTGCGGAGTTTTTGACGTCATCGCCTATAGCCAAACTTGCGTGCATGGTTGTGTGTTGTTTTTACAAAGTTTTCAGATTGCCTCCTAGGTTTGCATCCCTCACTGAATTGGCCATAGAATCAATTGTGTCGAGACGGTTTTTGAATTTTAGTCCTCGGGTGCGGAGTTTTTGACGTCGTCGCCCATAGCCAAATTGCACGCACGCTTGTGCGCCGTTTTTACAGAGTTTTCAGATTGCCTCCCGGGTTTGAATTTCCCACTGAATTGGCCATATAATCAATTGTGTCGATGAAGTTTTTGAATTTGAGGCCTCGGGTGTGGAGTTTTTGACGTCGTCGCCCATAGCCAAACATGCGAGCAAGTTTGTGTGCCGTTTTTACAAAGTTTTCAGATTGCCTCCCAGGTTTGCATCCTTCACTGAATTTGCCATAGAATCAATTGTGTCGAGAAAGTTTTTGAATTTCAGGCCTCGGGTGTGGAGTTTTTGACGTCGTCGCCCATAGCCAAACTTGCGCGCATGGTTGTGTGCCGTTTTTACAAAGTTTTCAGATTTCCTCCCAGGTTTACATCCCTCACTGAATTGGCCATAGAATCAATTGTGTCGAGACGGTTTTTGAATTTGAGGCCTCGGGTGCGTAGTTTTTGACGTCGTCGCCCATAGCCAAATTGCGCGCACACTTGTGCGCCGTTTTTACAAAGTTTTCAGATTGCCTCTCGAGTTTTCATTTCCAGCTGAATTGACCATAGAATCAATTGTGTCGAGAAAATTTTTGAATTTGAGGCCTCGGGTGCGGAGTTTTTGATGTCGTCGCCCATAGCCAAATTGCGCGAACGCTTGTGCGCCGTTTTTACAAAGTTTTCAGATTACCTCTCGGGTTTGCATTTCCAGCTGAATTGGCCATATAATCAATTGTGTCGAGAAAGTTTTTTAATTTGAGGCCTCGGGTGCGGAGTTTTTGACGTCGTCGCCCATAGCCAAACTTGCGCGCATGGTTGTGTGCCGTTTTTACAAAGTTTTCAGATTGCCTCCAAGGTTTGCATCCCTCACGGAGTTGGCCATAGAATCAATTGTGTCGGGACGGTTTTTGAATTTGAGACCTCGGGTGCGGAGTTTTTGACGTCGTCGCCCATAGCCAAATTGCGCGCACACTTGTGCGCCGTTTTTACAATGTTTTCAGATTGCCTCTCGGGTTGGCATTTCCAGCTGAATTAGCCATAGAATCAATTGTGCCGAGAAATATTTTTAATTTTTAGGCCTCGGGTGCGGAGTTTTTGACGTCGTCGCCCATAGCCAAACTTGCGCGCATGGTTGTGTGCCGTTTTTACAAAGTTTTC
This sequence comes from Galeopsis tetrahit, assembly GCA_963675135.1. Taxonomy (NCBI): domain Eukaryota; kingdom Viridiplantae; phylum Streptophyta; class Magnoliopsida; order Lamiales; family Lamiaceae; genus Galeopsis; species Galeopsis tetrahit. The sequence goes on along the minus strand of OY776126.1, from coordinate 86,155,484 downwards.
AGATTGCCTCCCAGGTTTGCATCCCTCACTGAATTGGCCATAGAATCAATTGTGTCGAGACGGTTTTTTAATTTGAGGCCTCGGGTGCAGAGTTTTTGACGTCGTCGCCCATAGCAAAATTGCGCGCACGCTTGTGCGCCGTTTTTACAAAGTTTTCAGATTGCCTCTCGGGTTTGCATCTCCAGCTGAATTGGCTATAGAATCAATTGTGTCGATGAATTTTTTGAATTTGAGGCCTCGGGTGCTGAGATTTTGACGTCGTCGCCCATAGCCATACTTGCGCGCATGGTTGTGTGCCGTTTTTACAAAGTTTTCAGATTGCCTCCCAAGTTTGCATCCCTCACTGAATTAGCCATAGAATCAATTGTGTTGAGAAAGTTTTTGAATTTGAGGCCTCGGGTGCGGAGTTTTTGACGTCGTCGCCCATAGCTAAACTTGCGCGCATGGTTGTGTGCCGTTTTTACAAAGTTTTCAGATTGCCTCCCAAGTTTGCATCCCTCACTGAATTGGACATTGAATCAATTGTGTCAAGACGGTTTTTAAATTTGAGGCCACGGGTGCGGAGTTTTTTACGTCGTCGCCCATAGCCAAATTGCGCGCACACTTGTGCGACGTTTTTACAAAGTTTTCAGATTGCCTCTCGGGTTTTCATTTCCAGCTGAATTACCCATAGAATCAATTGTGTTGAGAAAATTTTTGAATTTGAGGCCTCGGGTGCGGAGTTTTTGATGTCGTCGCCCATAGCCAAATTGCGCGAACGCTTGTGCGCCGTTTTTACAAAGTTTTCAGATTGCCTCTCGGGTTTGCATTTCCAGCTGAATTGGCCATAGAATCAATTGTGTCGAGAAAGTTTTTGAATTTGAGGCTTCGGGTGCAGAGTTTTTGACGTCGTCGCCCATAGCCAAACTTGCGCGCATGGTTGTGTGCCGTTTTTACAAAGTTTTCAGATTGCCTCCAAGGCTTGCATCCCTCACTGAATTGGCCATAGGATCAATTGTGTCGAGACGGTTTTTGAATTTTAGTCCTCGGGTGCGGAGTTTTTGACGTCGTCGCCCTAGCCAAATTGCACGCACGCTTGTGCGCCGTTTTTACAAAGTTTTCAAATTGCCTCCCGGGTTTGAATTTCCCACTGAATTGGCCATAGAATCAATTGTGTCGATGAAGTTTTTGAATTTGAGGCCTCGGGTGCAGAGTTTTTGACGTCGTCGCCCATAGCCAAACTTGCGAGCAAGGTTGTGTGCCGTTTTTACAAAGTTTTCAGATTGCCTCCCAGGTTTGCATCTCTCACTGAATTTGCCATAGAATCAATTGTGTCGAGAAAGTTTTTGAATTTGAGGCCTCGGGTGCGGAGTTTTTGACGTCGTCGCCCATAGCCAAACTTGCGCGCATGGTTGTGTGCCGTTTTTACAAAGTTTTCAGATTGCCTCCAAGGTTTGCATCCCTCACAGAATTGGCCATAGAATCAATTGTGTCGAGATGGTTTTTGAATTTGAGACCTCGGGTGCGGAGTTTTTGACGTCGTCGCCCATAGCCGATTTGCGCGCACACTTGTGCGCCGTTTTTACAAAGTTTTCAGATTGCCTCTCGGGTTTGCATTTCCAGCTGAATTAGCCATAGAATCAATTGTGTCGAGAAATTTTTTGAATTTGAGGCCTCGGGTGCGGAGTTTTTGACGTCGTCGCCCATAGCCAAACTTGCGCGCATGGTTGTGTGTCGTTTTTACAAAGTTTTCAGATTGCCTCCAAGGTTTGCATCCCTCACTGAATTGGCCATAGAATCAATTGTGTCGAGATGGTTTTTGAATTTGAGACCTCGGGTGCGGAGTTTTTGATGTCGTCGCCCATAGCCAAATTGCGCGCACGCTTGTGCGCCGTTTTTACAAAGTTTTCAGATTACCTCTCGGGTTTGCATCTCCAGCTGAATTGGCCATATAATCAATTGTGTCGAGAAAGTTTTTGAATTTGAGGCCTCGGGTGCGGAGTTTTTGACGTCGTCGCCCATAGCCAAACTTGCGCGCATGGTTGTGTGCCGTTTTTACAAAGTTTTCAGATTGCCTCCAAGGTTTGCATCCCTCACTGAATTGGCCATAGAATCAATTGTGTCGAGACGGTTTTTGAATTTGAGACCTCGGGTGCGGAGTTTTTGACGTCGTCGCCCATAGCCAAATTGCGCGCACACTTGTGCGCCGTTTTTACAAAGTTTTCAGATTGCCTCTCGGGTTGGCATTTCCAGCTGAATTAGCCATAGAATCAATTGTGCCGAGAAATTTTTTTAATTTGAGGCCTCGGGTGCGGAGTTTTTGACGTCGTCGCCCATAGCCAAACTTGCGCGCATGGTTGTGTGCCGTTTTTACAAAGTTTTCTGATTGCCTCCCCGGTTTGCATCCCACACTGAATTGGCCATAGTATCAATTGTGTCGAGACAGTTTTTGAATTTGAGGCCTCGGGTGTGGAGTTTTTGACGTCGTCGCCCATAGCCATACTTGCGCGCATGGTTGTGTGCCGTTTTTACAAAGTTTTCAGATTGCCTCCCAGGTTTGCATCCCTCACTGAATTGGCCATAGAATCAATTGTGTCGAGACGGTTTTTGAATTTGAGGCCTCGGGTGCGGAGTTTTTGACGTCGTCGCCCATAGCAAAATTGCGCGCACGCTTGTGCGCCGTTTTTACAAAGTTTTCAGATTGCCTCTCGGGTTTGCATCTCCAGCTGAATTGGCCATAGAATCAATTGTGTCGATGAATTTTTTGAATTTGAGGCCTCGGGTGCGGAGATTTTGACGTCGTCGCCCATAGCCATACTTGCGCGCATGGTTGTGTGCCGTTTTTACAAAGTTTTCAGATTGCCTCCCAAGTTTGCATCCCTCACTGAATTGGCCATAGAATCAATTGTGTTGAGAAAGTTTTTGAATTTGAGGCCTCGGGTGCGGAGTTTTTGACGTCGTCGCCCATAGCTAAACTTGCGCGCATGGTTGTGTGCCGTTTTTACAAAGTTTTCAGATTGCCTCCCAAGTTTGCATCCCTCACTGAATTGGACATTGAATCAATTGTGTCAAGACGGTTTTTAAATTTGAGGCCACGGGTGCGGAGTTTTTTACGTCGTCGCCCATAGCCAAATTGCGCGCACACTTGTGCGACGTTTTTACAAAGTTTTCAGATTGCCTCTCGGGTTTTCATTTCCAGCTGAATTACCCATAGAATCAATTGTGTTGAGAAAATTTTTGAATTTGAGGCCTCGGGTGCGGAGTTTTTGATGTCGTCGCCCATAGCCAAATTGCGCGAACGCTTGTGCGCCGTTTTTACAAAGTTTTCAGATTGCCTCTCGGGTTTGCATTTCCAGCTGAATTGGCCATAGAATCAATTGTGTCGAGAAAGTTTTTGAATTTGAGGCTTCGGGTGCAGAGTTTTTGACGTCGTCGCCCATAGCCAAACTTGCGCGCATGGTTGTGTGCCGTTTTTACAAAGTTTTCAGATTGCCTCCAAGGCTTGCATCCCTCACTGAATTGGCCATAGGATCAATTGTGTCGAGACGGTTTTTGAATTTTAGTCCTCGGGTGCGGAGTTTTTGACGTCGTCGCCCTAGCCAAATTGCACGCACGCTTGTGCGCCGTTTTTACAAAGTTTTCAGATTGCCTCCCGGGTTTGAATTTCCCACTGAATTGGCCATAGAATCAATTGTGTCGATGAAGTTTTTGAATTTGAGGCCTCGGGTGCAGAGTTTTTGACGTCGTCGCCCATAGCCAAACTTGCGAGCAAGGTTGTGTGCCGTTTTTACAAAGTTTTCAGATTGCCTCCCAGGTTTGCATCTCTCACTGAATTTGCCATAGAATCAATTGTGTCGAGAAAGTTTTTGAATTTGAGGCCTCGGGTGCGGAGTTTTTGACGTCGTCGCCCATAGCCAAACTTGCGCGCATGGTTGTGTGCCGTTTTTACAAAGTTTTCAGATTGCCTCCAAGGTTTGCATCCCTCACAGAATTGGCCATAGAATCAATTGTGTCGAGATGGTTTTTGAATTTGAGACCTCGGGTGCGGAGTTTTTGACGTCGTCGCCCATAGCCGATTTGCGCGCACACTTGTGCGCCGTTTTTACAAAGTTTTCAGATTGCCTCTCGGGTTTGCATTTCCAGCTGAATTAGCCATAGAATCAATTGTGTCGAGAAATTTTTTGAATTTGAGGCCTCGGGTGCGGAGTTTTTGACGTCGTCGCCCATAGCCAAACTTGCGCGCATGGTTGTGTGTCGTTTTTACAAAGTTTTCAGATTGCCTCCAAGGTTTGCATCCCTCACTGAATTGGCCATAGAATCAATTGTGTCGAGATGGTTTTTGAATTTGAGACCTCGGGTGCGGAGTTTTTGATGTCGTCGCCCATAGCCAAATTGCGCGCACGCTTGTGCGCCGTTTTTACAAAGTTTTCAGATTACCTCTCGGGTTTGCATCTCCAGCTGAATTGGCCATATAATCAATTGTGTCGAGAAAGTTTTTGAATTTGAGGCCTCGGGTGCGGAGTTTTTGACGTCGTCGCCCATAGCCAAACTTGCGCGCATGGTTGTGTGCCGTTTTTACAAAGTTTTCAGATTGCCTCCAAGGTTTGCATCCCTCACTGAATTGGCCATAGAATCAATTGTGTCGAGACGGTTTTTGAATTTGAGACCTCGGGTGCGGAGTTTTTGACGTCGTCGCCCATAGCCAAATTGCGCGCACACTTGTGCGCCGTTTTTACAAAGTTTTCAGATTGCCTCTCGGGTTGGCATTTCCAGCTGAATTAGCCATAGAATCAATTGTGCCGAGAAATTTTTTTAATTTGAGGCCTCGGGTGCGGAGTTTTTGACGTCGTCGCCCATAGCCAAACTTGCGCGCATGGTTGTGTGCCGTTTTTACAAAGTTTTCTGATTGCCTCCCCGGTTTGCATCCCACACTGAATTGGCCATAGTATCAATTGTGTCGAGACAGTTTTTGAATTTGAGGCCTCGGGTGTGGAGTTTTTGACGTCGTCGCCCATAGCCATACTTGCGCGCATGGTTGTGTGCCGTTTTTACAAAGTTTTCAGATTGCCTCCCAGGTTTGCATCCCTCACTGAATTGGCCATAGAATCAATTGTGTCGAGACGGTTTTTGAATTTGAGGCCTCGGGTGCGGAGTTTTTGACGTCGTCGCCCATAGCAAAATTGCGCGCACGCTTGTGCGCCGTTTTTACAAAGTTTTCAGATTGCCTCTCGGGTTTGCATCTCCAGCTGAATTGGCCATAGAATCAATTGTGTCGATGAATTTTTTGAATTTGAGGCCTCGGGTGCGGAGATTTTGACGTCGTCGCCCATAGCCATACTTGCGCGCATGGTTGTGTGCCGTTTTTACAAAGTTTTCAGATTGCCTCCCAAGTTTGCATCCCTCACTGAATTGGCCATAGAATCAATTGTGTTGAGAAAGTTTTTGAATTTGAGGCCTCGGGTGCGGAGTTTTTGACGTCGTCGCCCATAGCTAAACTTGCGCGCATGGTTGTGCGCCGTTTTTACAAAGTTTTCAGATTGCCTCCCAGGTTTGCATCCCTCACTGAATTGGACATTGAATCAATTGTTTTAAGACGGTTTTTGAATTTGAGGCCACGGGTGCAGAGTTTTTTACGTCGTCGCCCATAGCCAAATTGCGCGCACACTTGTGCGCCGTTTTTACAAAGTTTTCAGATTGCCTCTCGGGTTTTCATTACCAGCTGAATTGACCATAGAATCAATTGTGTCGAGAAAATTTTTGAATTTGAGGCCTCGGGTGCGGAGTTTTTGATGTCGTCGCCCATAGCCAAATTGCGCGCACGCTTGTGCGCCGTTTTTACAAAGTTTTCTGATTGCCTCCCCGGTTTGCATCCCACACTGAATTGGCCATAGTATCAATTGTGTCGAGACAGTTTTTGAATTTGAGGCCTCGGGTGTGGAGTTTTTGACGTCGTCGCCCATAGCCATACTTGCGCGCATGGTTGTGTGCCGTTTTTACAAAGTTTTCAGATTGCCTCCAAGGCTTGCATCCCTCACTGAATTGGCCATAGGATCAATTGTGTCGAGACGGTTTTTGAATTTTAGTCCTCGGGTGCGGAGTTTTTGACGTCGTCGCCCTAGCCAAATTGCACGCACGCTTGTGCGCCGTTTTTACAAAGTTTTCAGATTGCCTCCCGGGTTTGAATTTCCCACTGAATTGGCCATAGAATCAATTGTGTCGATGAAGTTTTTGAATTTGAGGCCTCGGGTGCAGAGTTTTTGACGTCGTCGCCCATAGCCAAACTTGCGAGCAAGGTTGTGTGCCGTTTTTACAAAGTTTTCAGATTGCCTCCCAGGTTTGCATCTCTCACTGAATTTGCCATAGAATCAATTGTGTCGAGAAATTTTTTGAATTTGAGGCCTCGGGTGCGGAGTTTTTGACGTCGTCGCCCATAGCCAAACTTGCGCGCATGGTTGTGTGCCGTTTTTACAAAGTTTTCAGATTGCCTCCAAGGTTTGCATCCCTCACTGAATTGGCCATAGAATCAATTGTGTCGAGATGGTTTTTGAATTTGAGACCTCGGGTGCGGAGTTTTTGATGTCGTCGCCCATAGCCAAATTGCGCGCACGCTTGTGCGCCGTTTTTACAAAGTTTTCAGATTACCTCTCGGGTTTGCATCTCCAGCTGAATTGGCCATATAATCAATTGTGTCGAGAAAGTTTTTGAATTTGAGGCCTCGGGTGCGGAGTTTTTGACGTCGTCGCCCATAGCCAAACTTGCGCGCATGGTTGTGTGCCGTTTTTACAAAGTTTTCAGATTGCCTCCAAGGTTTGCATCCCTCACTGAATTGGCCATAGAATCAATTGTGTCGAGACGGTTTTTGAATTTGAGACCTCGGGTGCGGAGTTTTTGACGTCGTCGCCCATAGCCAAATTGCGCGCACACTTGTGCGCCGTTTTTACAAAGTTTTCAGATTGCCTCTCGGGTTGGCATTTCCAGCTGAATTAGCCATAGAATCAATTGTGCCGAGAAATTTTTTTAATTTGAGGCCTCGGGTGCGGAGTTTTTGACGTCGTCGCCCATAGCCAAACTTGCGCGCATGGTTGTGTGCCGTTTTTACAAAGTTTTCTGATTGCCTCCCCGGTTTGCATCCCACACTGAATTGGCCATAGTATCAATTGTGTCGAGACAGTTTTTGAATTTGAGGCCTCGGGTGTGGAGTTTTTGACGTCGTCGCCCATAGCCATACTTGCGCGCATGGTTGTGTGCCGTTTTTACAAAGTTTTCAGATTGCCTCCCAGGTTTGCATCCCTCACTGAATTGGCCATAGAATCAATTGTGTCGAGACGGTTTTTGAATTTGAGGCCTCGGGTGCGGAGTTTTTGACGTCGTCGCCCATAGCAAAATTGCGCGCACGCTTGTGCGCCGTTTTTACAAAGTTTTCAGATTGCCTCTCGGGTTTGCATCTCCAGCTGAATTGGCCATAGAATCAATTGTGTCGATGAATTTTTTGAATTTGAGGCCTCGGGTGCGGAGATTTTGACGTCGTCGCCCATAGCCATACTTGCGCGCATGGTTGTGTGCCGTTTTTACAAAGTTTTCAGATTGCCTCCCAAGTTTGCATCCCTCACTGAATTGGCCATAGAATCAATTGTGTTGAGAAAGTTTTTGAATTTGAGGCCTCGGGTGCGGAGTTTTTGACGTCGTCGCCCATTGCTAAACTTGCGCGCATGGTTGTGCGCCGTTTTTACAAAGTTTTCAGATTGCCTCCCAGGTTTGCATCCCTCACTGAATTGGACATTGAATCAATTGTTTTAAGACGGTTTTTGAATTTGAGGCCACGGGTGCAGAGTTTTTTACGTCGTCGCCCATAGCCAAATTGCGCGCACACTTGTGCGCCGTTTTTACAAAGTTTTCAGATTGCCTCTCGGGTTTTCATTACCAGCTGAATTGACCATAGAATCAATTGTGTCGAGAAAATTTTTGAATTTGAGGCCTCGGGTGCGGAGTTTTTGATGTCGTCACCCATAGCCAAATTGCGCGAACGCTTGTGCGCCGTTTTTACAAAGTTTTCAGATTGCCTCTCGGGTTTGCATTTCCAGCTGAATTGGCCATAGAATCAATTGTGTCGAGAAAGTTTTTGAATTTGAGGCTTCGGGTGCAGAGTTTTTGACGTCGTCGCCCATAGCCAAACTTGCGCGCATGGTTGTGTGCCGTTTTTACAAAGTTTTCAGATTGCCTCCAAGGCTTGCATCCCTCACTGAATTGGCCATAGGATCAATTGTGTCGAGACGGTTTTTGAATTTTAGTCCTCGGGTGCGGAGTTTTTGACGTCGTCGCCCTAGCCAAATTGCACGCACGCTTGTGCGCCGTTTTTACAAAGTTTTCAGATTGCCTCCCGGGTTTGAATTTCCCACTGAATTGGCCATAGAATCAATTGTGTCGATGAAGTTTTTGAATTTGAGGCCTCGGGTGCAGAGTTTTTGACGTCGTCGCCCATAGCCAAACTTGCGAGCAAGGTTGTGTGCCGTTTTTACAAAGTTTTCAGATTGCCTCCCAGGTTTGCATCTCTCACTGAATTTGCCATAGAATCAATTGTGTCGAGAAAGTTTTTGAATTTGAGGCCTCGGGTGCGGAGTTTTTGACGTCGTCGCCCATAGCCAAACTTGCGCGCATGGTTGTGTGCCGTTTTTACAAAGTTTTCAGATTGCCTCCAAGGTTTGCATCCCTCACAGAATTGGCCATAGAATCAATTGTGTCGAGATGGTTTTTGAATTTGAGACCTCGGGTGCGGAGTTTTTTACGTCGTCGCCCATAGCCGATTTGCGCGCACACTTGTGCGCCGTTTTTACAAAGTTTTCAGATTGCCTCTCGGGTTTGCATTTCCAGCTGAATTAGCCATAGAATCAATTGTGTCGAGAAATTTTTTGAATTTGAGGCCTCGGGTGCGGAGTTTTTGACGTCGTCGCCCATAGCCAAACTTGCGCGCATGGTTGTGTGCCGTTTTTACAAAGTTTTCAGATTGCCTCCAAGGTTTGCATCCCTCACTGAATTGGCCATAGAATCAATTGTGTCGAGATGGTTTTTGAATTTGAGACCTCGGGTGCGGAGTTTTTGATGTCGTCGCCCATAGCCAAATTGCGCGCACGCTTGTGCGCCGTTTTTACAAAGTTTTCAGATTACCTCTCGGGTTTGCATCTCCAGCTGAATTGGCCATATAATCAATTGTGTCGAGAAAGTTTTTGAATTTGAGGCCTCGGGTGCGGAGTTTTTGACGTCGTCGCCCATAGCCAAACTTGCGCGCATGGTTGTGTGCCGTTTTTACAAAGTTTTCAGATTGCCTCCAAGGTTTGCATCCCTCACTGAATTGGCCATAGAATCAATTGTGTCGAGACGGTTTTTGAATTTGAGACCTCGGGTGCGGAGTTTTTGACGTCGTCGCCCATAGCCAAATTGCGCGCACACTTGTGCGCCGTTTTTACAAAGTTTTCAGATTGCCTCTCGGGTTGGCATTTCCAGCTGAATTAGCCATAGAATCAATTGTGCCGAGAAATTTTTTTAATTTGAGGCCTCGGGTGCGGAGTTTTTGACGTCGTCGCCCATAGCCAAACTTGCGCGCATGGTTGTGTGCCGTTTTTACAAAGTTTTCTGATTGCCTCCCCGGTTTGCATCCCACACTGAATTGGCCATAGTATCAATTGTGTCGAGACAGTTTTTGAATTTGAGGCCTCGGGTGTGGAGTTTTTGACGTCGTCGCCCATAGCCATACTTGCGCGCATGGTTGTGTGCCGTTTTTACAAAGTTTTCAGATTGCCTCCCAGGTTTGCATCCCTCACTGAATTGGCCATAGAATCAATTGTGTCGAGACGGTTTTTGAATTTGAGGCCTCGGGTGCGGAGTTTTTGACGTCGTCGCCCATAGCAAAATTGCGCGCACGCTTGTGCGCCGTTTTTACAAAGTTTTCAGATTGCCTCTCGGGTTTGCATCTCCAGCTGAATTGGCCATAGAATCAATTGTGTCGATGAATTTTTTGAATTTGAGGCCTCGGGTGCGGAGATTTTGACGTCGTCGCCCATAGCCATACTTGCGCGCATGGTTGTGTGCCGTTTTTACAAAGTTTTCAGATTGCCTCCCAAGTTTGCATCCCTCACTGAATTGGCCATAGAATCAATTGTGTTGAGAAAGTTTTTGAATTTGAGGCCTCGGGTGCGGAGTTTTTGACGTCGTCGCCCATAGCTAAACTTGCGCGCATGGTTGTGCGCCGTTTTTACAAAGTTTTCAGATTGCCTCCCAGGTTTGCATCCCTCACTGAATTGGACATTGAATCAATTGTTTTAAGACGGTTTTTGAATTTGAGGCCACGGGTGCAGAGTTTTTTACGTCGTCGCCCATAGCCAAATTGCGCGCACACTTGTGCGCCGTTTTTACAAAGTTTTCAGATTGCCTCTCGGGTTTTCATTACCAGCTGAATTGACCATAGAATCAATTGTGTCGAGAAAATTTTTGAATTTGAGGCCTCGGGTGCGGAGTTTTTGATGTCGTCGCCCATAGCCAAATTGCGCGAACGCTTGTGCGCCGTTTTTACAAAGTTTTCAGATTGCCTCTCGGGTTTGCATTTCCAGCTGAATTGGCCATAGAATCAATTGTGTCGAGAAAGTTTTTGAATTTGAGGCCTCGGGTGCAGAGTTTTTGACGTCGTCGCCCATAGCCAAACTTGCGCGCATGGTTGTGTGCCATTTTTACAAAGTTTTCAGATTGCCTCCAAGGCTTGCATCCCTCACTGAATTGGCCATAGAATCAATTGTGTCGAGACGGTTTTTGAATTTTAGTCCTCGGGTGCGGAGTTTTTGACGTCGTCGCCCTAGCCAAATTGCACGCACGCTTGTGCGCCGTTTTTACAAAGTTTTCAGATTGCCTCCCGGGTATGAATTTCCCACTGAATTGGCCATAGAATCAATTGTGTCGATGAAGTTTTTGAATTTGAGGCCTCGGGTGCAGAGTTTTTGACGTCGTCGCCCATAGCCAAACTTGCGAGCAAGGTTGTGTGCCGTTTTTACAAAGTTTTCAGATTGCCTCCCAGGTTTGCATCCCTCACTGAATTTGCCATAGAATCAATTGTGTCGAGAAAGTTTTTGAATTTGAGGCCTCGGGTGCGGAGTTTTTGACGTCGTCGCCCATAGCCAAACTTGCGCGCATGGTTGTGTGCCGTTTTTACAAAGTTTTCAGATTGCCTCCAAGGTTTGCATCCCTCACAGAATTGGCCATAGAATCAATTGTGTCGAGATGGTTTTTGAATTTGAGACCTCGGGTGCGGAGTTTTTGACGTCGTCGCCCATAGCCAATTTGCGCGCACACTTGTGCGCCGTTTTTACAAAGTTTTCAGATTGCCTCTCGGGTTTGCATCTCCAGTTGAATTAGCCATAGAATCAATTGTGTCGAGAAATATTTTGAATTTGAGGCCTCGGGTGCGGAGTTTTTGACGTCGTCGCCCATAGCCAAACTTGCGCGCATGGTTGTGTGCCGTTTTTACAAAGTTTTCAGATTGCCTCCAAGGTTTGCATCCGTCACTGAATTGGCCATAGAATCAATTGTGTCGAGATGGTTTTTTGATTTTGATACCTCGGGTGCGGAGTTTTTGATGTCGTCGCCCATAGCCAAATTGCGCGCACGCTTGTGCGCCGTTTTTACAAAGTTTTAAGATTACCTCTCGGGTTAGCATTTCCAGCTGAATTGGCCATAGAATCAATTGTGTCGAGAAAGTTTTTGAATTTGAGGCCTCGGGTGCGGAGTTTTTGACGTCGTCGCCCATAGCCAAACTTGCGCGCATGGTTGTGTGCCGTTTTTACAAAGTTTTCAGATTGCCTCCAAGGTTTGCATCCCTCACTGAATTGGCCATAGAATCAATTGTGTCGAGACGGTTTTTGAATTTGAGACCTCGGGTGCGGAGTTTTTGACGTCGTCGCCCATAGCCAAATTGCGCGCACACTTGTGCGCCGTTTTTACAAAGTTTTCAGATTGCCTCTCGGGTTGGCATTTCCAGCTGAATTAGCCATAGAATCAATTGTGCCGAGAAATTTTTTTAATTTGAGGCCTCGGGTGCGGAGTTTTTGACGTCGTCGCCCATAGCCAAACTTGCGCGCATGGTTGTGTGCCGTTTTTACAAAGTTTTCAGATTTCCTCTCGGGTTTTCATTTCCAGCTGAATTGACTATAGAATCAATTGTGTCGAGAAAATTTTTGAATTTGAGGCCTCGGGTGCGGAGTTTTTGATGTCGTCGCCCATAGCCATACTTGCACGCATGGTTGTGTGCCGTTTTTACAAAGTTTTCAGATTGCCTCCCAGGTTTGCATCCCTCACTGAATTGGCCATAGAATCAATTGTGTCGAGACGGTTTTTGAATTTGAGGCCTCGGGTGCGGAGTTTTTGACGTCGTCGCCCATAGCAAAATTGCGCGCACGCTTGTGCGCCGTTTTTACAAAGTTTTCAGATTGCCTCTCGGGTTTGCATATCCAGCTGAATTGGCCATAGAATCAATTGTGTCGATGATTTTTTTGAATTTGAGGCCTCGGGTGCGGAGATTTTGACGTCGTCGCCCATAGCCATACTTGCGCGCATGGTTGTGTGCCGTTTTTACAAAGATTTCAGATTGCCTCCCAAGTTTGCATCCCTCACTGAATTGGCCATAGAATCAATTGTGTTGAGAAAGTTTTTGAATTTGAGGCCTCGGGTGCGGAGTTTTTGACGTCGTCGCCCATAGCTAAACTTGCGCGCATGGTTGTGTGCCGTTTTTACAAAGTTTTCAGATTGCCTCCCAGGTTTGCATCCCTCACTGAATTGGACATTGAATCAATTGTGTCAAGACGGTTTTTGAATTTGAGGCCACGGGTGCAGAGTTTTTTACGTCGTCGCCCATAGCCAAATTGCGCGCACACTTGTGCGCCGTTTTTACAAAGTTTTCAGATTGCCTCTCGGGTTTTCATTTCCAGCTAAATTGACCATAGAATCAATTGTGTTGAGAAATTTTTTGAATTTGAGGCCTCGGGTGCGGAGTTTTTGATGTCGTCGCCCATAGCCAAATTGCGCGAACGCTTGTGCGCCGTTTTTACAAAGTTTTCAGATTGCCTCTCGGGTTTGCATTTCCAGCTGAATTGGCCATAGAATCAATTGTGTCGAGAAAGTTTTTGAATTTGAGGCCTCGGGTGCAGAGTTTTTGACGTCGTCTCCCATAGCCAAACTTGCGCGCATGGTTGTGTGCCGTTTTTACAAAGTTTTCAGATTGCCTCCAAGGCTTGCATCCCTCACTGAATTGGCCATAGAATCAATTGTGTCGAGACGGTTTTTGAATTTTAGTCCTCGGGTGCGGAGTTTTTTGATGTCGTCGTCCTAGCCAAATTGCACGCACGCTTGTGCGCCATTTTTACAAAGTTTTCAGATTGCCTCCCGGGTTTGAATTTCCCACTGAATTGGCCATAAAATTAATTGTGTCGATGAAGTTTTTGAATTTGAGGCCTCGGGTGCAGAGTTTTTGACGTCGTCGCCCATAGCCAAACTTGCGAGCAAGGTTATGTGCCGTTTTTACAAAGTTTTCAGATTGCCTCCCAGGTTTGCATCCTTCACTGAATTTGCCATAGAATCATTTGTGTCGAGAAAGTTTTTGAATTTGAGGCCTCGGGTGCGGAGTTTTTGACGTCGTCGCCCATAGACAAACTTGCGCGCATGGTTGTGTGCCGTTTTTACAAAGTTTTCAGATTGCCTCCAAGGTTTGCATCCCTCACTGAATTGGCCATAGAATCAATTGTGTCGAGACGGTTTTTGAATTTGAGACCTCGGGTGCGGAGTTTTTGACGTCGTCGCCCATAGCCAAATTGCGCGCACACTTGTGCGCCGTTTTTACAAAGTTTTCAGATTGCCTCTCGGGTTGGCATTTCCAGCTGAATTAGCCATAGAATCAATTGTGCCGAGAAATTTTTTTACTTTGAGGCCTCGGGTGCGGAGTTTTTGACGTCGTCGCCCATAGCCAAACTTGCGCGCATGGTTGTGTGCCGTTTTTACAAAGTTTTCTGATTGCCTCCCCGGTTTGCATCCCTCACTGAATTGGCCATAGTATCAATTGTGTCGAGACAGTTTTTGAATTTGAGGCCTCGGGTGCGTAGTTTTTTATGTCGCGCACGCTTGTGCGCCGTTTTTACAAAGTTTTCAGATTACCTCTCGGGTTTGCATTTCCAGCTGAATTGGCCATATAATCAATTGTGTCGAGAAAGTTTTTGAATTTGAGGCCTCGGGTGCGGAGTTTTTGACGTCGTCGCCCATTGCCAAACTTGCGCGCATGGTTGTGTGCCGTTTTTACAAAGTTTTCAGATTGCCTCCAAGGTTTGCATCCCTCACTGAATTGGCCATAGAATCAATTGTGTCGAGACGGTTTTTGAATTTGAGACCTCGGGTGCGGAGTTTTTGACGTCGTCGCCCATAGCCAAATTGCGCGCACACTTGTGCGCCGTTTTTACAAAGTTTTCAGATTGCCTCTCGGGTTGGCATTTCCAGCTGAATTAGCCATAGAATCAATTGTGCCGAGAAATTTTTTTAATTTGAGGCCTCGGGTGCGGAGTTTTTGACGTCGTCGCCCATAGCCAAACTTGCGCGCATGGTTGTGTGCCATTTTTACAAAGTTTTCTGATTGCCTCCCCGGTTTGCATCCCTCACTGAATTGGCCATAGTATCAATTGTGTCGAGACTGTTTTTGAATTTGAGGCCTCGGGTGCGGAGTTTTTGACGTCGTCGCCCATAGCCATACTTGCGCGCATGGTTGTGTGCCGTTTTTACAAAGTTTTCAGATTGCCTCCCAAGTTTGCATCCCTCACTGAATTGGCCATAGAATCAATTGTGTCGAGACGGTTTTTGAATTTGAGGCCTCGGGTGCGGAGTTTTTGACGTCGTCCCCCATAGCAAAATTGCGCGCACGCTTGTGCGCCGTTTTTACAAAGTTTTCAGATTGCCTCTCGGGTTTGCATCTCCAGCTGAATTGGCCATGGAATCAATTGTGTCGATGAATTTTTTGAATTTGAGGCCTCGGGTGCGGAGATTTTGACGTCGTCGCCCATAGCCATACTTGCGCGCATGGTTGTGTGCCGTTTTTACAAAGTTTTCAGATTGCCTCCCAAGTTTACATCCCTCACTGAATTGGCCATAGAATCAATTGTGTTGAGAAAGTTTTTGAATTTGAGGCCTCGGGTGCGGAGTTTTTTACGTCGTCGCCCATAGCTAAACTTGCGCGCATGGTTGTGTGCCGTTTTTATAAAGTTTTCAGATTGCCTCCCAGGTTTGCATCCCTCACTGAATTAGACATTGAATCAATTGTGTCAAGACGGTTTTTGAATTTGAGGCCACGGGTGCAGAGTTTTTTACGTCGTCGCCCATAGCCAAATTGCGCGCAAACTTGTGCGCCGTTTTTACAAAGTTTTCAGATTGCCTCTCGGGTTTTCATTTCCAGCTGAATTGACCATAGAATCAATTGTGTTGAGAAATTTTTTGAATTTGAGGCCTTGGGTGCGGAGTTTTTGATGTCGTCGCCCATAGCCAAATTGCGCGAACGCTTGTGCGCCGTTTTTACAAAGTTTTCAGATTGCCTCTCGGGTTTGCATTTCCAGCTGAATTGGCCATAGAATCAATTGTGTCGAGAAAGTTTTTGAATTTGAGGCCTCGGGTGCAGAGTTTTTACGTCGTCTCCCATAGCCAAACTTGCGCGCATGGTTGTGTGCCGTTTTTACAAAGTTTTCAGATTGCCTCCAAGGCTTGCATCCCTCACTGAATTGGCCATAGAATCAATTGTGTCGAGACAGTTTTTGAATTTTAGTCCTCGGGTGCGGAGTTTTTTGACGTCGTCGCCCTAGCCAAATTGCACGCACGCTTGTGCGCCGTTTTTACAAAGTTTTCAGATTGCCTCCCGGGTTTGAATTTCCCACTGAATTGGCCATAAAATTAATTGTGTCGATGAAGTTTTTGAATTTGAGGCCTCGGGTGCAGAGTTTTTGACGTCGTCGCCCATGGCCAAACTTGCGAGCAAGGTTATGTGCCGTTTTTACAAAGTTTTCAGATTGCCTCCCAGGTTTGCATCCTTCACTGAATTTGCCATAGAATCAATTGTGTCGAGAAAGTTTTTGAATTTGAGGCCTCGGGTGCGGAGTTTTTGACGTCGTCGCCCATAGCCAAACTTGCGCGCATGGTTGTGTGCCGTTTTTACAAAGTTTTCAGATTGCCTCCAAGGCTTGCATCCCTCACTGAATTGGCCATAGAATCAATTGTGTCGAGACGGTTTTTGAATTTTAGTCCTCGGGTGCGGAGTTTTTGACGTCGTCGCCCTAGCCAAATTGCACGCACGCTTGTGCGCCGTTTTTCCAAAGTTTTCAAATTGCCTCCCGGGTTTGAATTTCCCACTGAATTGGCCATAGAATCAATTGTGTCGATGAAGTTTTTGAATTTGAGGCCTCGGGTGCAGAGTTTTTGACGTCGTCGCCCATAGCCAAACTTCCGCGCATGGTTGTGTGCCGTTTTTACAAAGTTTTCAGATTGTCTCCAAGGCTTGCATCCCTCACTGAATTGGCCATAGAATCAATTGTGTCGAGACGGTTTTTGAATTTTAGTCCTCGGGTGCGGAGTTTTTGACGTCGTCGCCCTAGCCAAATTGCACGCACGCTTGTGCGCCATTTTTCGAAAGTTTTCAGATTGCCTCCCGGGTTTGAATTTCCCACTGAATTGGCCATAGAATCAATTGTGTCGATGAAGTTTTTGAATTTGAGGCCTCGGGTGCAGAGTTTTTGACGTCGTCGCCCATAGCCAAACTTCCGCGCATGGTTGTGTGCCGTTTTTACAAAGTTTTCAGATTGCCTCCCAGGTTTGCATCCCTCACTGAATTGGACATTGAATCAATTGTGTCAAGACGGTTTTTGAATTTGAGGCCACGGGTGCAAAGTTTTTTACGTCGTCGCCCATAGCCAAATTGCGCGCACACTTGTGCGCCGTTTTTACAAAGTTTTCAGATTGCCTCTCGGGTTTTCATTTCCAACTGAATTGACCATAGAATCAATTGTGTCGAGAAATTTTTTGAATTTGAGGCCTCGGGTGCGGAGTTTTTGATGTCGTCGCCCATAGCCAAATTGCGCGAACGCTTGTGCGCCGTTTTTACAAAGTTTTCAGATTGCCTCTCGGGTTTGCATTCCCAGCTGAATTGGCCATAGAATCAATTGTGTCGAGAAAGTTTTTGAATTTGAGGCCTCGGGTGCAGAGTTTTTGACGTCGTCTCCCATAGCCAAACTTGCGCGCATGGTTGTGTGCCGTTTTTACAAAGTTTTCAGATTGCCTCCAAGGCTTGCATCCCTCACTGAATTGGCCATAGAATCAATTGTGTCGAGACGGTTTTTGAATTTTAGTCCTCGGGTGCGGAGTTTTTTGACGTCGTGGCCCTAGCCAAATTGCACGCACGCTTGTGCGCCGTTTTTACAAAGTTTTCAGATTGCCTCCCGGGTTTGAATTTCCCAATGAATTGGCCATAAAATTAATTGTGTCGATGAAGTTTCTGAATTTGAGGCCTCGGGTGCAGAGTTTTTGACGTCGTCGCCCATAGCCAAACTTGCGAGCAAGGTTATGTGCCGTTTTTACAAAGTTTTCAGATTGCCTCCCAGGTTTGCATCCTTCACTGAATTTGCCATAGAATCAATTGTGTCGAGAAAGTTTTTGAATTTGAGGCCTCGGGTGCGGAGTTTTTGACGTCGTCGCCCATAGCCAAACTTGCGCGCATGGTTGTGTGCCGTTTTTACAAAGTTTTCAGATTGCCTCCAAGGCTTGCATCCCTCACTGAATTGGCCATAGAATCAATTGTGTCGAGACGGTTTTTGAATTTTAGTCCTCGGGTGCGGAGTTTTTGACGTCGTCGCCCTAGCCAAATTGCACGCACGCTTGTGCGCCGTTTTTCCAAAGTTTTCAGATTGCCTCCCGGGTTTGAATTTCCCACTGAATTGGCCATAGAATCAATTGTGTCGATGAAGTTTTTGAATTTGAGGCCTCGGGTGCAGAGTTTTTGACGTCGTCGCCCATAGCCAAACTTCCGCGCATGGTTGTGTGCCGTTTTTACAAAGTTTTCAGATTGCCTCCCAGGTTTGCATCCCTCACTGAATTGGCCATAGAATCAATTGTGTCGAGACGGTTTTTGAATTTGAGGCCTCGGGTGCGGAGTTTTTGACGTCGTCGCCCATAGCAAAATTGCGCGCACGCTTGTGCGCCGTTTTTACAAAGTTTTCAGATTGCCTCTCGGGTTTGCATCTCCAGCTGAATTGGCCATAGAATCAATTGTGTCGATGAATTTTTTGAATTTGAGGCCTTGGGTGCGGAGTTTTTGACGTCGTCGCCCATAGCCAAACTTGCGCGCATGGTTGTGTGCCGTTTTTACAAAGTTTTCAGATTGCCTCCCAGGTTTGCATCCCTCACTGAATTGGCCATAGAATCAATTGTGTCGAGACGGTTTTTGAATTTGAGGCCTTGGGTGCGGAGTTTTTGACGTCGTCGCCCATAGCCAAATTGCGCGCACGCTTGTGCGCTGTTTTTACAAAGTTTTCAGATTGCCTCTCCGGTTTGCATTTCCAGCTGAATTGGCCATAGAATCAATTGTGTTGAGAAAGTTTTTGAATTTGAGGCCTCGGGTGCGGAGATTTTGACGTCATCGCCCATAGCCATACTTGCGCGCATGGTTGTGTGCCGTTTTTATAAAGTTTTCAGATTGCCTCTCGGGTTTGCACTTCCAGCTGAATTGGCCATAGAATCAATTGTGTTGAGAAAGTTTTTGAATTTGAGGCCTCGGGTGCGGAGTTTTTGACGTCGTCCCCCATAGCAAAATTGCGCGCACGCTTGTGCGCCGTTTTTACAAAGTTTTCAGATTGCCTCTCGGGTTTGCATCTCCAGCTGAATTGGCCATGGAATCAATTGTGTCGATGAATTTTTTGAATTTGAGGCCTCGGGTGCGGAGATTTTGACGTCGTCGCCCATAGCCATACTTGCGCGCATGGTTGTGTGCCGTTTTTACAAAGTTTTCAGATTGCCTCCCAAGTTTACATCCCTCACTGAATTGGCCATAGAATCAATTGTGTTGAGAAAGTTTTTGAATTTGAGGCCTCGGGTGCGGAGTTTTTTACGTCGTCGCCCATAGCTAAACTTGCGCGCATGGTTGTGTGCCGTTTTTATAAAGTTTTCAGATTGCCTCCCAGGTTTGCATCCCTCACTGAATTAGACATTGAATCAATTGTGTCAAGACGGTTTTTGAATTTGAGGCCACGGGTGCAGAGTTTTTTACGTCGTCGCCCATAGCCAAATTGCGCGCAAACTTGTGCGCCGTTTTTACAAAGTTTTCAGATTGCCTCTCGGGTTTTCATTTCCAGCTGAATTGACCATAGAATCAATTGTGTTGAGAAATTTTTTGAATTTGAGGCCTCGGGTGCGGAGTTTTTGATGTCGTCGCCCATAGCCAAATTGCGCGAACGCTTGTGCGCCGTTTTTACAAAGTTTTCAGATTGCCTCTCGGGTTTGCATTTCCAGCTGAATTGGCCATAGAATCAATTGTGTCGAGAAAGTTTTTGAATTTGAGGCCTCGGGTGCAGAGTTTTTACGTCGTCTCCCATAGCCAAACTTGCGCGCATGGTTGTGTGCCGTTTTTACAAAGTTTTCAGATTGCCTCCAAGGCTTGCATCCCTCACTGAATTGGCCATAGAATCAATTGTGTCGAGACAGTTTTTGAATTTTAGTCCTCGGGTGCGGAGTTTTTTGACGTCGTCGCCCTAGCCAAATTGCACGCACGCTTGTGCGCCGTTTTTACAAAGTTTTCAGATTGCCTCCCGGGTTTGAATTTCCCACTGAATTGGCCATAAAATTAATTGTGTCGATGAAGTTTTTGAATTTGAGGCCTCGGGTGCAGAGTTTTTGACGTCGTCGCCCATGGCCAAACTTGCGAGCAAGGTTATGTGCCGTTTTTACAAAGTTTTCAGATTGCCTCCCAGGTTTGCATCCTTCACTGAATTTGCCATAGAATCAATTGTGTCGAGAAAGTTTTTGAATTTGAGGCCTCGGGTGCGGAGTTTTTGACGTCGTCGCCCATAGCCAAACTTGCGCGCATGGTTGTGTGCCGTTTTTACAAAGTTTTCAGATTGCCTCCAAGGCTTGCATCCCTCACTGAATTGGCCATAGAATCAATTGTGTCGAGACGGTTTTTGAATTTTAGTCCTCGGGTGCGGAGTTTTTGACGTCGTCGCCCTAGCCAAATTGCACGCACGCTTGTGCGCCGTTTTTCCAAAGTTTTCAAATTGCCTCCCGGGTTTGAATTTCCCACTGAATTGGCCATAGAATCAATTGTGTCGATGAAGTTTTTGAATTTGAGGCCTCGGGTGCAGAGTTTTTGACGTCGTCGCCCATAGCCAAACTTCCGCGCATGGTTGTGTGCCGTTTTTACAAAGTTTTCAGATTGTCTCCAAGGCTTGCATCCCTCACTGAATTGGCCATAGAATCAATTGTGTCGAGACGGTTTTTGAATTTTAGTCCTCGGGTGCGGAGTTTTTGACGTCGTCGCCCTAGCCAAATTGCACGCACGCTTGTGCGCCATTTTTCGAAAGTTTTCAGATTGCCTCCCGGGTTTGAATTTCCCACTGAATTGGCCATAGAATCAATTGTGTCGATGAAGTTTTTGAATTTGAGGCCTCGGGTGCAGAGTTTTTGACGTCGTCGCCCATAGCCAAACTTCCGCGCATGGTTGTGTGCCGTTTTTACAAAGTTTTCAGATTGCCTCCCAGGTTTGCATCCCTCACTGAATTGGACATTGAATCAATTGTGTCAAGACGGTTTTTGAATTTGAGGCCACGGGTGCAAAGTTTTTTACGTCGTCGCCCATAGCCAAATTGCGCGCACACTTGTGCGCCGTTTTTACAAAGTTTTCAGATTGCCTCTCGGGTTTTCATTTCCAACTGAATTGACCATAGAATCAATTGTGTCGAGAAATTTTTTGAATTTGAGGCCTCGGGTGCGGAGTTTTTGATGTCGTCGCCCATAGCCAAATTGCGCGAACGCTTGTGCGCCGTTTTTACAAAGTTTTCAGATTGCCTCTCGGGTTTGCATTTCCAGCTGAATTGGCCATAGAATCAATTGTGTCGAGAAAGTTTTTGAATTTGAGGCCTCGGGTGCAGAGTTTTTGACGTCGTCTCCCATAGCCAAACTTGCGCGCATGGTTGTGTGCCGTTTTTACAAAGTTTTCAGATTGCCTCCAAGGCTTGCATCCCTCACTGAATTGGCCATAGAATCAATTGTGTCGAGACGGTTTTTGAATTTTAGTCCTCGGGTGCGGAGTTTTTTGACGTCGTGGCCCTAGCCAAATTGCACGCACGCTTGTGCGCCGTTTTTACAAAGTTTTCAGATTGCCTCCCGGGTTTGAATTTCCCAATGAATTGGCCATAAAATTAATTGTGTCGATGAAGTTTCTGAATTTGAGGCCTCGGGTGCAGAGTTTTTGACGTCGTCGCCCATAGCCAAACTTGCGAGCAAGGTTATGTGCCGTTTTTACAAAGTTTTCAGATTGCCTCCCAGGTT
The DNA here is from genome assembly GCA_963675135.1 of Galeopsis tetrahit. NCBI lineage: Eukaryota > Viridiplantae > Streptophyta > Magnoliopsida > Lamiales > Lamiaceae > Galeopsis > Galeopsis tetrahit. The sequence continues at coordinate 86,133,914 of OY776126.1, read as the reverse complement.
TGCATCCTTCACTGAATTTGCCATAGAATCAATTGTGTCGAGAAAGTTTTTGAATTTGAGGCCTCGGGTGCGGAGTTTTTGACGTCGTCGCCCATAGCCAAACTTGCGCGCATGGTTGTGTGCCGTTTTTACAAAGTTTTCAGATTGCCTCCAAGGCTTGCATCCCTCACTGAATTGGCCATAGAATCAATTGTGTCGAGACGGTTTTTGAATTTTAGTCCTCGGGTGCGGAGTTTTTGACGTCGTCGCCCTAGCCAAATTGCACGCACGCTTGTGCGCCGTTTTTCCAAAGTTTTCAGATTGCCTCCCGGGTTTGAATTTCCCACTGAATTGGCCATAGAATCAATTGTGTCGATGAAGTTTTTGAATTTGAGGCCTCGGGTGCAGAGTTTTTGACGTCGTCGCCCATAGCCAAACTTCCGCGCATGGTTGTGTGCCGTTTTTACAAAGTTTTCAGATTGCCTCCCAGGTTTGCATCCCTCACTGAATTGGCCATAGAATCAATTGTGTCGAGACGGTTTTTGAATTTGAGGCCTCGGGTGCGGAGTTTTTGACGTCGTCGCCCATAGCAAAATTGCGCGCACGCTTGTGCGCCGTTTTTACAAAGTTTTCAGATTGCCTCTCGGGTTTGCATCTCCAGCTGAATTGGCCATAGAATCAATTGTGTCGATGAATTTTTTGAATTTGAGGCCTTGGGTGCGGAGTTTTTGACGTCGTCGCCCATAGCCAAACTTGCGCGCATGGTTGTGTGCCGTTTTTACAAAGTTTTCAGATTGCCTCCCAGGTTTGCATCCCTCACTGAATTGGCCATAGAATCAATTGTGTCGAGACGGTTTTTGAATTTGAGGCCTTGGGTGCGGAGTTTTTGACGTCGTCGCCCATAGCCAAATTGCGCGCACGCTTGTGCGCTGTTTTTACAAAGTTTTCAGATTGCCTCTCCGGTTTGCATTTCCAGCTGAATTGGCCATAGAATCAATTGTGTTGAGAAAGTTTTTGAATTTGAGGCCTCGGGTGCGGAGATTTTGACGTCGTCGCCCATAGCCATACTTGCGCGCATGGTTGTGTGCCGTTTTTACAAAGTTTTCAGATTGCCTCTCGGGTTTGCACTTCCAGCTGAATTGGCCATAGAATCAATTGTGTTGAGAAAGTTTTTGAATTTGAGGCCTCGGGTGCGGAGTTTTTGACGTCGTCGCCCATTGCTAAACTTGCGCGCATGGTTGTGTGCCGTTTTTACAAAGTTTTCAGATTGCCTCCCAGGTTTGCATCCCTCACTGAATTGGACATTGAATCAATTGTGTCAAGACGGTTTTTGAATTTGAGGCCATGGGTGCAGAGTTTTATACGTCGTCGCCCATAGCCAAATTGCGCGCACACTTGTGCGCCGTTTTTACAAAGTTTTCAGATTGCCTCTCGGGTTTTCATTTCCAGCTGAATTGACCATAGAATCAATTGTGTCGAGAAAATTTTAAAATTTGAGGCCTCGGGTGCGGAGTTTTTGATGTCGTCGCCCATAGCCAAATTTCGCGAACGCTTGTGCGCCGTTTTTACAAAGTTTTCAGATTGCCTCTCGGGTTTGCATTTCCAGCTGAATTGGCCATAGAATCAATTGTGTCGAGAAAGTTTTTGAATTTGAGGCCTCGGTTGCAGAGTTTTTGACGTCGTCTCCCATAGCCAAACTTGCGCGCATGGTTGTGTGCCGTTTTTACAAAGTTTTCAGATTGCCTCCAAGGCTTGCATCCCTCACTGAATTGGCCATAGAATCAATTGTGTCGAGACGGTTTTTGAATTTTAGTCCTCGGGTGCGGAGTTTTTTGACGTCGTCGCCCTAGCCAAATTGCACGCACGCTTGTGCGCCGTTTTTACAAAGTTTTCAGATTGCCTCCCGGGTTTGAATTTCCCACTGAATTGGCCATAAAATTAATTGTGTCGATGAAGTTTTTGAATTTGAGGCCTCGGGTGCAGAGTTTTTGACGTCGTCGCCCATAGCCAAACTTGCGAGCAAGGTTATGTGCCGTTTTTACAAAGTTTTCAGATTGCCTCCCAGGTTTGCATCCTTCACTGAATTTGCCATAGAATCAATTGTGTCGAGAAAGTTTTTGAATTTGAGGCCTCGGGTGCGGAGTTTTTGACGTCGTCGCCCATAGCCAAACTTGCGCGCATGGTTGTGTGCCGTTTTTACAAAGTTTTCAGATTGCCTCCAAGGCTTGCATCCCTCACTTAATTGGCCATAGAATCAATTGTGTCGAGACGGTTTTTGAATTTTAGTCCTCGGGTGCGGAGTTTTTGACGTCGTCGCCCTAGCCAAATTGCACGCACGCTTGTGCGCCGTTTTTCCAAAGTTTTCAGATTGCCTCCCGGGTTTGAATTTCCCACTGAATTGGCCATAGAATCAATTGTGTCGATGAAGTTTTTGAATTTGAGGCCTCGGGTGCAGAGTTTTTGACGTCGTCGCCCATAGCCAAACTTCCGCGCATGGTTGTGTGCCGTTTTTACAAAGTTTTCAGATTGCCTCCCAGGTTTGCATCCCTCACTGAATTGGCCATAGAATCAATTGTGTCGAGACGGTTTTTGAATTTGAGGCCTCGGTTGCGGAGTTTTTGACGTCGTCGCCCATAGCAAAATTGCGCGCACGCTTGTGCGCCGTTTTTACAAAGTTTTCAGATTGCCTCTCGGGTTTGCATCTCCAGCTGAATTGGCCATAGAATCAATTGTGTCGATGAATTTTTTGAATTTGAGGCCTCGGGTGCGGAGTTTTTGACGTCGTCGCCCATAGCCAAACTTGCGCGCATGGTTGTGTGCCGTTTTTACAAAGTTTTCAGATTGCCTCCCAGGTTTGCATCCCTCGCTGAATTGGCCATAGAATCAATTGTGTCGAGACGGTTTTTGAATTTGAGGCCTTGGGTGCGGAGTTTTTGACGTCGACGCCCATAGCCAAATTGCGCGCACGCTTGTGCGCCGTTTTTACAAAGTTTTCAGATTGCCTCTCGGGTTTGCACTTCCAGCTGAATTGGCCATAGAATCAATTGTGTTGAGAAAGTTTTTGAATTTGAGGCCTCGGGTGCGGAGTTTTTGACGTCGTCGCCCATTGCTAAACTTGCGCGCATGGTTGTGTGCCGTTTTTACAAAGTTTTCAGATTGCCTCCCAGGTTTGCATCCCTCACTGAATTGGACATTGAATCAATTGTGTCAAGACGGTTTTTGAATTTGAGGCCACGGGTGCAGAGTTTTATACGTCGTCGCCCATAGCCAAATTGCGCGCACACTTGTGCGCCGTTTTTACAAAGTTTTCAGATTGCCTCTCGGGTTTTCATTTCCAGCTGAATTGACCATAGAATCAATTGTGTCGAGAAAATTTTTAAATTTGAGGCCTCGGGTGCGGAGTTTTTGATGTCGTCGCCCATAGCCAAATTGCGCGAACGCTTGTGCGCCGTTTTTACAAAGTTTTCAGATTGCCTCTCGGGTTTGCATTTCCAGCTGAATTGGCCATAGAATCAATTGTGTCGAGAAAGTTTTTGAATTTGAGGCCTCGGGTGCAGAGTTTTTGACGTCGTCTCCCATAGCCAAACTTGCGCGCATGGTTGTGTGCCGTTTTTACAAAGTTTTCAGATTGCCTCCAAGGCTTGCATCCCTCACTGAATTGGCCATAGAATCAATTGTGTCGAGACGGTTTTTGAATTTTAGTCCTCGGGTGCGGAGTTTTTTGACGTCGTCGCCCTAGCCAAATTGCACGCACGCTTGTGCGCCGTTTTTACAAAGTTTTCAGATTGCCTCCCGGGTTTGAATTTCCCACTGAATTGGCCATAAAATTAATTGTGTCGATGAAGTTTTTGAATTTGAGGCCTCGGGTGCAGAGTTTTTGACGTCGTCGCCCATAGCCAAACTTGCGAGCAAGGTTATGTGCCGTTTTTACAAAGTTTTCAGATTGCCTCCAAGGCTTGCATCCCTCACTGAATTGGCCATAGAATCAATTGTGTCGAGACGGTTTTTGAATTTTAGTCCTCGGGTGCGGAGTTTTTTGACGTCGTCGCCCTAGCCAAATTGCACGCACGCTTGTGCGCCGTTTTTACAAAGTTTTCAGATTGCCTCCCGGGTTTGAATTTCCCACTGAATTGGCCATAAAATTAATTGTGTCGATGAAGTTTTTGAATTTGAGGCCTCGGGTGCAGAGTTTTTGACGTCGTCGCCCATAGCCAAACTTGCGAGCAAGGTTATGTGCCGTTTTTACAAAGTTTTCAGATTGCCTCCCAGGTTTGCATCCTTCACTGAATTTGCCATAGAATCAATTGTGTCGAGAAAGTTTTTGAATTTGAGGCCTCGGGTGCGGAGTTTTTGACGTCGTCGCCCATAGCCAAACTTGCGCGCATGGTTGTGTGCCGTTTTTACAAAGTTTTCAGATTGCCTCCAAGGCTTGCATCCCTCACTTAATTGGCCATAGAATCAATTGTGTCGAGACGGTTTTTGAATTTTAGTCCTCGGGTGCGGAGTTTTTGACGTCGTCGCCCTAGCCAAATTGCACGCACGCTTGTGCGCCGTTTTTCCAAAGTTTTCAGATTGCCTCCCGGGTTTGAATTTCCCACTGAATTGGCCATAGAATCAATTGTGTCGATGAAGTTTTTGAATTTGAGGCCTCGGGTGCAGAGTTTTTGACGTCGTCGCCCATAGCCAAACTTCCGCGCATGGTTGTGTGCCGTTTTTACAAAGTTTTCAGATTGCCTCCCAGGTTTGCATCCCTCACTGAATTGGCCATAGAATCAATTGTGTCGAGACGGTTTTTGAATTTGAGGCCTCGGTTGCGGAGTTTTTGACGTCGTCGCCCATAGCAAAATTGCGCGCACGCTTGTGCGCCGTTTTTACAAAGTTTTCAGATTGCCTCTCGGGTTTGCATCTCCAGCTGAATTGGCCATAGAATCAATTGTGTCGATGAATTTTTTGAATTTGAGGCCTCGGGTGCGGAGTTTTTGACGTCGTCGCCCATAGCCAAACTTGCGCGCATGGTTGTGTGCCGTTTTTACAAAGTTTTCAGATTGCCTCCCAGGTTTGCATCCCTCGCTGAATTGGCCATAGAATCAATTGTGTCGAGACGGTTTTTGAATTTGAGGCCTTGGGTGCGGAGTTTTTTACGTCGACGCCCATAGCCAAATTGCGCGCACGCTTGTGCGCCGTTTTTACAAAGTTTTCAGATTGCCTCTCGGGTTTGCACTTCCAGCTGAATTGGCCATAGAATCAATTGTGTTGAGAAAGTTTTTGAATTTGAGGCCTCGGGTGCGGAGATTTTGACGTCGTCGCCCATAGCCATACTTGCGCGCATGGTTGTGTGCCGTTTTTACAAAGTTTTCAGATTGCCTCCCAAGTTTGCATCCCTCACTGAATTGGCCTTAGAATCAATTGTGTTGAGAAAGTTTTTGAATTTGAGGCCTCGGGTGCGGAGTTTTTGACGTCGTCGCCCATAGCTAAACTTGCGCGCATGGTTGTGTGTCGTTTTTTCAAAGTTTTCAGATTGCCTCCCAGGTTTGCATCCCTCACTGAATTGGACATTGAATCAATTGTGTCAAGACGGTTTTTGAATTTGAGGCCACGGGTGCAGAGTTTTTTACGTCGTCGCCCATAGCCAAATTGCGCGCACACTTGTGCGCCGTTTTTACAAAGTTTTCAGATTGCCTCTCGGGTTTTCATTTCCAGCTGAATTAACCATAGAATCAATTGTGTCGAGAAATTTTTTGAATTTGAGGCCTCGGGTGCGGAGTTTTTGATGTCGTCGCCCATAGCCAAATTGCGCGAACGCTTGTGCGCCGTTTTTACAAAGTTTTCAGATTGCCTCTCGGGTTTGCATTTCCAGCTGAATTGGCCATAGAATCAATTGTGTCGAGAAAGTTTTTGAATTTGAGGCCTCGGGTGCAGAGTTTTTGACGTCGTCTCCCATAGCCAAACTTGCGCGCATGGTTGTGTGCCGTTTTTACAAAGTTTTCAGATTGCCTCCAAGGCTTGCATCCCTCACTGAATTGGCCATAGAATCAATTGTGTCGAGACGGTTTTTGAATTTTAGTCCTCGGGTGCGGAATTTTTTGACGTCGTCGCCCTAGCCAAATTGCACGCACGCTTGTGCGCCGTTTTTACAATGTTTTCAGATTGCCTCCCGGGTTTGAATTTCCCACTGAATTGGCCATAAAATTAATTGTGTCGATGAAGTTTTTGAATTTGAGGCCTCGGGTGCAGAGTTTTTGACGTCGTCGCCCATAGCCAAACTTGCGAGCAAGGTTATGTGCCGTTTTTACAAAGTTTTCAGATTGCCTCCCAGGTTTGCATCCTTCACTGAATTTGCCATAGAATCAATTGTGTCGAGAAAGTTTTTGAATTTGAGGCCTCGGGTGCGGAGTTTTTGACGTCGTCGCCCATAGCCAAACTTGCGCGCATGGTTGTGTGTCGTTTTTACAAAGTTTTCAGATTGCCTCCAAGGCTTGCATCCCTCACTGAATTGGCCATAGAATCAATTGTGTCGAGACGGTTTTTGAATTTTAGTCCTCGGGTGCGGAGTTTTTGACGTCGTCGCCCTAGCCAAATTGCACGCACGCTTGTGCGACGTTTTTCCAAAGTTTTCAGATTGCCTCTCGGGTTTGAATTTCCCACTGAATTGGCCATAGAATCAATTGTGTCGATGAAGTTTTTGAATTTGAGGCCTCGGGTGCAGAGTTTTTGACGTCGTCGCCCATAGCCAAACTTCCGCGCATGGTTGTGTGCCGTTTTTACAAAGTTTTCAGATTGCCTCCAAGGCTTGCATCCCCCACTGAATTGGCCATAGAATCAATTGTGTCGAGACGGTTTTTGAATTTTAGTCCTCGGGTGCGGAGTTTTTTGACGTCGTCGTCCTAGCCAAATTGCACGCACGCTTGTGCGCCGTTTTTCCAAAGTTTTCAGATTGCCTCTCGGGTTTGAATTTCCCACTGAATTGGCCATAAAATCAATTGTGTCGATGAAGTTTTTGAATTTGAGGCCTCGGGTGCGGAGTTTTTGACGTCGTCGCCCATAGCCAAACTTGCGAGCAAGGTTGTGTGCCGTTTTTACAAAGTTTTCAGATTGCCTCCCAGGTTTGCATCCCTCACTGAATTGGCCATAGTATCAATTGTGTCGAGACAGTTTTTGAATTTGAGGCCACGGGTGCAGAGTTTTTTACGTCGTCGCCCATAGCCAAATTGCGCGCACACTTGTGCGCCGTTTTTACAAAGTTTTCAGATTGCCTCTCGGGTTTTCATTTCCAGCTGAATTGACCATAGAATCAATTGTGTCGAGAAAATTTTTGAATTTGAGGCCTCGGGTGCGGAGTTTTTGATGTCGTCGCCCATAGCCAAATTGCGCGAACGCTTGTGCGCCGTTTTTACAAAGTTTTCAGATTGCCTCTCGGGTTTGCATTTCCAGCTGAATTGGCCATAGAATCAATTGTGTCGAGAAAGTTTTTGAATTTGAGGCCTCGGGTGCAGAGTTTTTGACGTCGTCGCCCATAGCCAAACTTGCGCGCATGGTTGTGTGCCGTTTTTACAAAGTTTTCAGATTGCCTCCAAGGTTTGCATCCCTCACTGAATTGGCCATAGAATCAATTGTGTCGAGATGGTTTTTGAATTTGAGACCTCGGGTGCGGAGTTTTTGACGTCGTCGCCCATAGCCAATTTGCGCGCACACTTGTGCGCCGTTTTTACAAAGTTTTCAGATTGCCTCTCGGGTTTGCATTTCCAGCTGAATTAGCCATAGAATCAATTGTGTCGAGAAAGTTTTTGAATTTGAGGCCTCGGGTGCGGAGTTTTTGACGTCGTCGCCCATAGCCAAACTTGCGCGCATGGTTGTGTGCCGTTTTTACAAAGTTTTCAGATTGCCTCCAAGGTTTGCATCCCTCACTGAATTGGCCATAGAATCAATTGTGTCGAGATGGTTTTTGAATTTGAGACCTCGGGTGCGGAGTTTTTGATGTCGTCGCCCATAGCCAAATTGCGCGCACGCTTGTGCGCCGTTTTTACAAAGTTTTCAGATTACCTCTCGGGTTTGCATTTCCAGCTGAATTGGCCATATAATCAATTGTGTCGAGAAAGTTTTTGAATTTGAGGCCTCGGGTGCGGAGTTTTTTACGTCGCCGCCCATAGCCAAACTTGCGCGCATGGTTGTGTGCCGTTTTTACAAAGTTTTCAGATTGCCTCCAAGGTTTGCATCCCTCACTGAATTGGCCATAGAATCAATTGTGTCGAGACGGTTTTTGAATTTGAGACCTCGGGTGCGGAGTTTTTGACGTCGTCGCCCATAGCCAAATTGCGCGCACACTTGTGTGCCGTTTTTACAAAGTTTTCAGATTGCCTCTCGGGTTTTCATTTCCAGCTGAATTGACCATAGAATCAATTGTGTCGAGAAAATTTTTGAATTTGAGGCCTCGGGTGCGGAGTTTTTGATGTCGTCGCCCATAGCCAAATTGCGCGAACGCTTGTGCGCCGTTTTTACAAAGTTTTCAGATTGCCTCTCGGGTTTGCATTTCCAGCTGAATTGGCCATAGAATCAATTGTGTCGAGAAAGTTTTTGAATTTGAGGCCTCGGGTGCAGAGTTTTTGACGTCGTCGCCCATAGCCAAACTTGCGCGCATGGTTGTGTGCCGTTTTTACAAAGTTTTCAGATTGCCTCCAAGGTTTGCATCCCTCACTGAATTGGCCATAGAATCAATTGTGTCGAGATGGTTTTTGAATTTGAGACCTCGGGTGCGGAGTTTTTGACGTCGTCGCCCATAGCCAATTTGCGCGCACACTTGTGCGCCGTTTTTACAAAGTTTTCAGATTGCCTCTCGGGTTTGCATTTCCAGTTGAATTAGCCATAGAATCAATTGTGTCGAGAAAGTTTTTGAATTTGAGGCCTCGGGTGCGGAGTTTTTGACGTCGTCGCCCATAGCCAAACTTGCGCGCATGGTTGTGTGCCGTTTTTACAAAGTTTTCAGATTGCCTCCAAGGTTTGCATCCCTCACTGAATTGGCCATAGAATCAATTGTGTCGAGATGGTTTTTGAATTTGAGACCTCGGGTGCGGAGTTTTTGATGTCGTCGCCCATAGCCAAATTGCGCGCACGCTTGTGCGCCGTTTTTACAAAGTTTTCAGATTACCTCTCGGGTTTGCATTTCCAGCTGAATTGGCCATATAATCAATTGTGTCGAGAAAGTTTTTGAATTTGAGGCCTCGGGTGCGGAGTTTTTTACGTCGCCGCCCATAGCCAAACTTGCGCGCATGGTTGTGTGCCGTTTTTACAAAGTTTTCAGATTGCCTCCAAGGTTTGCATCCCTCACTGAATTGGCCATAGAATCAATTGTGTCGAGACGGTTTTTGAATTTGAGACCTCGGGTGCGGAGTTTTTGACGTCGTCGCCCATAGCCAAATTGCGCGCACACTTGTGCGCCGTTTTTACAAAGTTTTCAGATTTCCTCTCGGGTTGGCATTTCCAGCTGAATTAGCCATAGAATCAATTGTGCCGAGAAATTTTTTTAATTTGAGGCCTCGGGTGCGGAGTTTTTGACGTCGTCGCCCATAGCCAAACTTGCGCGCATGGTTGTGTGCCGTTTTTACAAAGTTTTCTGATTGCCTCCCAGGTTTGCATACCTCACTGAATTGGCCATAGTATCAATTGTGTCGAGACAGATTTTGAATTTGAGGCCTCGGGTGCGGAGTTTTTGACGTCGTCGCCCATAGCCAAACTTGCGCGCATGGTTGTGTGCCGTTTTTACAAAGTTTTCAGATTGCCTCCCAGGTTTGCATCCCTCACTGAATTGGCCATAGAATCAATTGTGTCGAGAAAGTTTTTGAATTTGAGGCCTCGGGTGCGGAGTTTTTGACGTCGTCGCCCATAGCCAAACTTGCGCGCATGGTTGTGTGCCGTTTTTACAAAGTTTTCAGATTGCCTCCAAGGCTTGCATCCCTCACTGAATTGGCCATAGAATCAATTGTGTCGAGACGGTTTTTGAATTTTAGTCCTCGGGTGCGGAGTTTTTGACGTCGTCGCCCTAGCCAAATTGCACGCACGCTTGTGCGCCGTTTTTCCAAAGTTTTCAGATTGCCTCCCGGGTTTGAATTTCCCACTGAATTGGCCATAGAATCAATTGTGTCGATGAAGTTTTTGAATTTGAGGCCTCGGGTGCAGAGTTTTTGACGTCGTCGCCCATAGCCAAACTTCCGCGCATGGTTGTGTGCCGTTTTTACAAAGTTTTCAGATTGCCTCCCAGGTTTGCATCCCTCACTGAATTGGCCATAGAATCAATTGTGTCGAGACGGTTTTTGAATTTGAGGCCTCGGGTGCGGAGTTTTTGACGTCGTCGCCCATAGCAAAATTGCGCGCACGCTTGTGCGCCGTTTTTACAAAGTTTTCAGATTGCCTCTCGGGTTTGCATCTCCAGCTGAATTGGCCATAGAATCAATTGTGTCGATGAATTTTTTGAATTTGAGGCCTCGGGTGCGGAGTTTTTGACGTCGTCGCCCATAGCCAAACTTGCGCGCATGGTTGTGTGCCGTTTTTACAAAGTTTTCAGATTGCCTCCCAGGTTTGCATCCCTCACTGAATTGGCCATTGAATCAATTGTGTCGAGACGGTTTTTGAATTTGAGGCCTTGGGTGCGGAGTTTTTGACGTCGTCGCCCATAGCCAAATTGCGCGTACGCTTGTGCGCCGTTTTTACAAAGTTTTCAGATTGCCTCTCGGGTTTGCATTTCCAGCTGAATTGGCCATAGAATCAATTGTGTTGAGAAAGTTTTTGAATTTGAGGCCTCGGGTGCGGAGATTTTGACGTCGTCGCCCATAGCCATACTTGCGCGCATGGTTGTGTGCCGTTTTTACAAAGTTTTCAGATTGCCTCCAAGGCTTGCATCCCTCACTGAATTGGCCATAGAATCAATTGTGTCGAGACGGTTTTTGAATTTTAGTCCTCGGGTGCGGAGTTTTTTAACGTCGTCGCCCTAGCCAAATTGCACGCACGCTTGTGCGCCGTTTTTACAAAGTTTTCAGATTGCCTCCCGGGTTTGAATTTCCCACTGAATTGGCCATAAAATTAATTGTGTCGATGAAGTTTTTGAATTTGAGGCCTCGGGTGCAGAGTTTTTGACGTCGTCGCCCATAGCCAAACTTGCGAGCAAGGTTATGTGCCGTTTTTACAAAGTTTTCAGATTGCCTCCCAGGTTTGCATCCTTCACTGAATTTGCCATAGAATCAATTGTGTCGAGAAAGTTTTTGAATTTGAGGCCTCGGGTGCGGAGTTTTTGACGTCGTCGCCCATAGCCAAACTTGCGCGCATGGTTGTGTGCCGTTTTTACAAAGTTTTCAGATTGCCTCCAAGGCTTGCATCCCTCACTTAATTGGCCATAGAATCAATTGTGTCGAGACGGTTTTTGAATTTGAGGCCTCGGGTGCGGAGTTTTTGACGTCGTCGCCCATAGCAAAATTGCGCGCACGCTTGTGCGCCGTTTTTACAAAGTTTTCAGATTGCCTCTCGGGTTTGCATCTCCAGCTGAATTGGCCATAGAATCAATTGTGTCGATGAATTTTTTGAATTTGAGGCCTCGGGTGCGGAGTTTTTGACGTCGTCGCCCATAGCCAAACTTGCGCGCATGGTTGTGTGCCGTTTTTACAAAGTTTTCAGATTGCCTCCCAGGTTTGCATCCCTCACTTAATTGGACATTGAATCAATTGTGTCAAGACGGTTTTTGAATTTGAGGCCACGGGTGCAGAGTTTTTTACGTCGTCGCCCATAGCCAAATTGCGCGCACACTTGTGCGCTGTTTTTACAAAGTTTTCAGATTGCCTCTCGGGTTTTCATTTCCAGCTGAATTGACCATAGAATCAATTGTGTCGAGAAAATTTTTGAATTTGAGGCCTCGGGTGCGGAGTTTTTGATGTCGTCGCCCATAGCCAAATTGCGCGAACGCTTGTGCGCCGTTTTTACAAAGTTTTCAGATTGCCTCTCGGGTTTGCATTTCCAGCTGAATTGGCCATAGAATCAATTGTGTCGAGAAAGTTTTTGAATTTGAGGCCTCGGGTGCAGAGTTTTTGACGTCGTCGCCCATAGCCAAACTTGCGCGCATGGTTGTGTGCCGTTTTTACAAAGTTTTCAGATTGCCTCCAAGGTTTGCATCCCTCACTGAATTGGCCATAGAATCAATTGTGTCGAGATGGTTTTTGAATTTGAGACCTCGGGTGCGGAGTTTTTGACGTCGTCGCCCATAGCCAATTTGCGCGCACACTTGTGCGCCGTTTTTACAAAGTTTTCAGATTGCCTATCGGGTTTGCATTTCCAGCTGAATTAGCCATAGAATCAATTGTGTCGAGAAAGTTTTTGAATTTGAGGCCTCGGGTGCGGAGTTTTTGACGTCGTCGCCCATAGCCAAACTTGCGCGCATGGTTGTGTGCCATTTTTACAAAGTTTTCAGATTGCCTCCAAGGTTTGCATCCCTCACTGAATTGGCCATAGAATCAATTGTGTCAAGATGGTTTTTGAATTTGAGACCTCGGGTGCGGAGTTTTTGATGTCGTCGCCCATAGCCAAATTGCGCGCACGCTTGTGCGCCGTTTTTACAAAGTTTTCAGATTACCTCTCGGGTTTGCATTTCCAGCTGAATTGGCCATAGAATCAATTTTGTTGAGAAAGTTTTTGAATTTGAGGCCTCGGGTGCGGAGTTTTTGACGTCGTCGCCTATAGCCAAACTTGCGTGCATGGTTGTGTGTTGTTTTTACAAAGTTTTCAGATTGCCTCCTAGGTTTGCATCCCTCACTGAATTGGCCATAGAATTAATTGTATCGAGACGGTTTTTAAATTTTAGTCCTCGGGTGCGGAGTTTTTGACGTCGTCGCCCATAGCCAAATTGCACGCACGCTTGTGCGCCGTTTTTACAAAGTTTTCAGATTGCCTCCCGGGTTTGAATTTCCCACTGAATTGGCCATATAATCAATTGTGTCGATGAAGTTTTTGAATTTGAGGCCTCAAGTGCGGAGTTTTTGACGTCGTCGCCCATAGCCAAACTTGCGAGCAAGGTTGTGTGCCGTTTTTACAAAGTTTTCAGATTGCCTCCCAGGTTTGCATCCCTCACTGAATTTGCCATAGAATCAATTGTGTCGAGAAAGTTTTTGAATTTGAGGCCTCGGGTGCGGAGTTTTTGACGTCGTCGCCCATAGCCAAACTTGCGCGCATGGTTGTGTACCGTTTTTACAAAGTTTTCAGATTTCCTCCCAGGTTTGCATCCCTCACTGAATTGGCCATAGAATCAATTGTGTCGAGACGGTTTTTGAATTTGAGGCCTCGGGTGCAGAGTTTTTGACGTCGTCGCCCATAGCCAAATTGCGCGCACGCTTGTGCGCCGTTTTTACAAAGTTTTCAGATTGCCTCTCGGGTTTGCATTTCCAGCTGAATTGGCCATAGAATCAATTTTGTTGAGAAAGTTTTTGAATTTGAGGCCTCGGGTGCGGAGTTTTTGACGTCGTCGCCTATAGCCAAACTTGCGTGCATGGTTGTGTGTTGTTTTTACAAAGTTTTCAGATTGCCTCCTAGGTTTGCATCCCACACTGAATTGGCCATAGAATTAATTGTGTCGAGACGGTTTTTAAATTTTAGTCCTCGGGTGCGGAGTTTTTGACGTCGTCGCCCATAGCCAAATTGCACGCACGCTTGTGCGCCGTTTTTACAAAGTTTTCAGATTGCCTCCCGGGTTTGAATTTCCCACTGAATTGGCCATATAATCAATTGTGTCGATGAAGTTTTTGAATTTGAGGCCTCGGGTGCGGAGTTTTTGACGTCGTCGCCCATAGCCAAACTTGCGAGCAAGGTTGTGTGCCGTTTTTACAAAGTTTTCAGATTGCCTCCCAGGTTTGCATCCCTCACTGAATTTGCCATAGAATCAATTGTGTCGAGAAAGTTTTTGAATTTGAGGCCTCGGGTGCGGAGTTTTTGACGTCGTCGCCCATAGCCAAACTTGCGCGCATGGTTGTGTACCGTTTTTACAAAGTTTTCAGATTTCCTCCCAGGTTTGCATCCCTCACTGAATTGGCCATAGAATCAATTGTGTCGAGACGGTTTTTGAATTTGAGGCCTCGGGTGCAGAGTTTTTGACGTCGTCGCCCATAGCCAAATTTCGCGCACACTTGTGCGCCGTCTTTACAAAGTTTTCAGATTGCCTCTCGGGTTTGCATTTCCAGCTGAATTGGCCATAGAATCAATTGTGTTGAGAAAGGTTTTGAATTTGAGGCCTCGGGTGCGGAGTTTTTGACGTCGTCGCCTATAGCCAAACTTGCGTGCATGGTTGTGTGTTGTTTTTACAAAGTTTTCAGATTGCCTCCTAGGTTTGCATCCCTCACTGAATTGGCCATAGAATTAATTGTGTCGAGACGGTTTTTGAATTTTAGTCCTCGGGTGCGGAGTTTTTGACGTCGTCGCCCATAGCCAAATTGCACGCACGCTTGTACGCCGTTTTTACAAAGTTTTCAGATTGCCTCCCGGGTTTGAATTTCCCACTGAATTGGCCATATAATCAATTGTGTCGATGAAGTTTTTGAATTTGAGGCCTCGGGTGCGGAGTTTTTGACGTCGTCGCCCATAGCCAAACTTGCGAGCAAGGTTGTGTGCCGTTTTTACAAAGTTTTCAGATTGCCTCCCAGGTTTGCATCCTTCACTGAATTTGCCATAGAATCAATTGTGTCGAGAAACTTTTTGAATTTGAGGCCTCGGGTGCGGAGTTTTTGACGTCGTCGCCCATAGCCAAACTTGCGCGCATGGTTGTGTACCGTTTTTACAAAGTTTTCAGATTTCCTCCCAGGTTTGCATCCCTCACTGAATTGGCCATAGAATCAATTGTGTCGAGACGGTTTTTGAATTTGAGGCCTCGTGTGCAGAGTTTTTGACGTCGTCGCCCATAGCCAAATTGCGCGCACACTTGTGCGCCGTTTTTACAAAGTTTTCAGATTGCCTCTCGGGTTTTCATTTCCAGCTGAATTGACCATAGAATCAATTGTGTCGAGAAAATTTTTGAATTTGAGGCCTCGGGTGCGGAGTTTTTGATGTCGTCGCCCATATCCAAATTGCGCGCACGCTTGTGCGCCGTTTTTACAAAGTTTTCAGATTGCCTCTCGGGTTTGCATTTCTAGCTGAATTAGCTATAGAATCAATTGTGTCGAGAAATTTTTTGAATTTGAGGCCTCGGGTGCGGAGTTTTTGACGTCGTCGCCCATAGCCAAATTGCGCGCACACTTGTGTGCCGTTTTTACAAAGTTTTCAGATTGCCTCTCGGGTTTGCATTTCCAGCTGAATTGGCCATAGAATCAATTGTGTCGAGAAATTTTTTAAATTTGAGGCCTCGGGTGCGAAGTTTTTTACGTCGTCGCCCATAGCCAAACTTGTGCGCATGGTTGTGTGCCGTTTTTACAAAGTTTTCAGATTGCCTCCCAGGTTTGCATCCCTCACTGAATTGGCCATAGAATCAATTGTGTCGAGACGGTTTTTGAATTTGAGGCCTCGGGTGCGGAGTTTTTGACGTCGTCGCCCATAGCCAAATTGCGCGCACGCTTGTGCACCGTTTTTACAATGTTTTCAGATTGCCTCTCGGGTTTGCATTTCCAGCTTAATTGGCCATAGAATCAATTGTGTCGAGAAACTTTATAAATTTGAGGCCTCGGGTGCGGAGTTTTTGACGTCGTCGCCCATAGCCAAACTTGCGCGCATGGTTGTGTGTCGTTTTTAAAAAGTTTTCAGATTGCCTCCCAGGTTTGCATCCCTCACTGAATTGGCCATAGAATCAATTGTGCCGAGACGGGTTTTGAATTTTAGTCCTCGGGTGCGGAGTTTTTGACGTCGTCGCCCATAGCCAAATTGCGCGTACGCTTGTGCGCCATTTTTACAAAGTTTTCAGATTGCCTCTCGGGTTTGCATCTCCAGCTGAATTGGCCATAGAATCAATTGTGTCGATGAAGTTTTTTAATTTGACGCCTCGGGTGCGGAGTTTTTTACGTCGTCGCCCATAGCCATACTTGCGCGCATGGTTGTGTGCCGTTTTTACAAAGTTTTCAGATTGCCTCCCGGGTTTGAATTTCCCACTGAATTGGCCATATAATCAATTGTGTCGATGAAGTTTTTGAATTTGAGGCCTCGGGTGCGGAGTTTTTGACGTCGTCGCCCATAGCCAAACTTGCGAGCAAGGTTGTGTGCCGTTTTTACAAAGTTTTCAGATTGCCTCCCAGGTTTGCATCCTTCACTGAATTTGCCATAGAATCAATTGTGTTGAGAAAGTTTTTGAATTTGAGGCCTCGGGTGCGGAGTTTTTGACGTCGTCGCCCATAGCCAAACTTGCGCGCATGGTTGTGTACCGTTTTTACAAAGTTTTCAGATTTCCTCCCAGGTTTGCATCCCTCACTGAATTGGCCATAGAATCAATTGGGTCGAGACGGTTTTTGAATTTGAGGCCTCGGGTGCAGAGTTTTTGACGTCGTCGCCCATAGCCAAATTGCGCGCACACTTGTGCGCCGTCTTTACAAAGTTTTCAGATTGCCTCTCGGGTTTGCATTTCCAACTGAATTGGCCATAGAATCAATTGTGTTGAGAAAGTTTTTGAATTTGAGGCCTCGGGTGCGGAGTTTTTGACGTCGTCGCCTATAGCCAAACTTGCGTGCATGGTTGTGTGTTGTTTTTACAAAGTTTTCAGATTGCCTCCTAGGTTTGCATCCCTCACTGAATTGGCCATAGAATTAATTGTGTCGAGACGGTTTTTGAATTTTAGTCCTCGGGTGCGGAGTTTTTGACGTCGTCGCCCATAGCCAAATTGCACGCACGCTTGTGCGCCGTTTTTACAAAGTTTTCAGATTGCCTCCCGGGTTTGAATTTCCCACTGAATTGGCCATATAATCAATTGTGTCGATGAAGTTTTTGAATTTGAGGCCTCGGGTGCGGAGTTTTTGACGTCGTCGCCCATAGCCAAATTTGCGAGCAAGGTTGTGTGCCGTTTTTACAACGTTTTCAGATTGCCTCCCAGGTTTGCATCCCTCACTGAATTTGCCATAGAATCAATTGTGTCGAGAAAGTTTTTGAATTTGAGGCCTCGGGTGCGGAGTTTTTGACGTCGTCGCCCATAGCCAAACTTGCGCGCATGGTTGTGTACCGTTTTTACAAAGTTTTCAGATTTCCTCCCAGGTTTGCATCCCTCACTGAATTGGCCATAGAATCAATTGTGTCGAGACGGTTTTTGAATTTGAGGCCTCGGGTGCAGAGTTTTTGTCGTCGTCGCCCATAGCCAAATTGCGCGCACACTTGTGCGCCGTCTTTACAAAGTTTTCAGATTGCCTCTCGGGTTTGCACTTCCAGCTGAATTGGCCATAGAATCAATTGTGTTGAGAAAGGTTTTGAATTTGAGGCCTCGGGTGCGGAGTTTTTGACGTCGTCGCCTATAGCCAAACTTGCGTGCATGGTTGTGTGTTGTTTTTACAAAGTTTTCAGATTGCCTCCTAGGTTTGCATCCCTCACTGAATTGGCCATAGAATTAATTGTGTCGAGACGGTTTTTGAATTTTAGTCCTCGGGTGCGGAGTTTTTGACGTCGTCGCCCATAGCCAAATTGCACGCACGCTTGTGCGCCGTTTTTACAAAGTTTTCAGATTGCCTCCCGGGTTTGAATTCCCCACTGAATTGGCCATATAATCAATTGTGTCGATGAAGTTTTTGAATTTGAGGCCTCGGGTGCGTAGTTTTTGACGTCGTCGCCCATAGCCAAACTTGCGAGCAAGGTTGTGTGCCGTTTTTACAAAGTTTTCAGATTGCCTCCCAGGTTTGCATCCTTCACTGAATTTGCCATAGAATCAATTGTGTCGAGAAACTTTTTGAATTTGAGGCCTCGGGTGCAGAGTTTTTGACGTCGTCGCCCATAGCCAAACTTGCGCGCATGGTTGTGTACCGTTTTTACAAAGTTTTCAGATTTCCTCCCAGGTTTGCATCCCTCACTGAATTGGCCATAGAATCAATTGTGTCGAGACAGTTTTTGAATTTGAGGCCTCGGGTGCAGAGTTTTTGACGTCGTCGCCCATAGCCAAATTGCGCGCACACTTGTGCGCCATTTTTACAAAGTTTTCAGATTGCCTCTCGGGTTTTCATTTCCAGCTGAATTGACCATAGAATCAATTGTGTCGAGAAAATTTTTGAATTTGTGGCCTCGGGTGCGGAGTTTTTGATGTCGTCGCCCATATCCAAATTGCGCGCACGCTTGTGCGCCGTTTTTACAAAGTTTTCAGATTGCCTCTCGGGTTTGCATTTCCAGCTGAATTAGCTATAGAATCAATTATGTCGAGAAAATTTTTGAATTTGAGACCTCGGGTGCGGAGTTTTTAACGTCGTCGCCCATAGCCAAATTGCGCGCACACTTGTGTGCCGTTTTTACAAAGTTTTCAGATTGCCTCTCGGGTTTGCATTTCCAGCTGAATTAGCCATAGAATCAATTGTGTCGAGAAATTTTTTAAATTTGAGGCCTCGGGTGCGAAGTTTTTTACGTCGTCGCCCATAGCCAAACTTGTGCGCATGGTTGTGTGCCGTTTTTACAAAGTTTTCAGATTGCCTCCCAGGTTTGCATCCCTCACTGAATTGGCCATAGAATCAATTGTGTCGAGACGGTTTTTGAATTTGAGGCCTCGGGTGCGGAGTTTTTTACGTCGTCGCCCATAGCCAAACTTGCGCGCATGGTTGTGTGCCGTTTTTACAAAGTTTTCAGATTGCCTCCCAGGTTTGCATCCCTCACTGAATTGTCCATAGAATCAATTGTGTCGAGACGGTTTTTGAATTTGAGGCCTCGGGTGCGGAGTTTTTGACATCGTCGCCCATAGCCAAATTGCGCGCACGCTTGTGCACCGTTTTTACAATGTTTTCAGATTGCCTCTCGGGTTTGCATTTCCAGCTGAATTGGCCATAGAATCAATTGTGTCGAGAAACTTTATAAATTTGAGGCCTCGGGTGCGGAGTTTTTGACGTCGTCGCCCATAGCCAAACTTGCGCGCATGGTTGTGTGTCGTTTTTACAAAGTTTTCAGATTGCCTCCCAGGTTTGCATCCCTCACTGAATTGGCCATAGAATCAATTGTGCCGAGACGGGTTTTGAATTTTAGTCCTCGGGTGAGGACTTTTTGACGTCGTCGCCCATAGCCAAATTGCGCGCACGCTTGTGCGCCGTTTTTACAAAGTTTTCAGATTGCCTCTCGGGTTTGCATCTCCAGCTGAATTGGCCATAGAATCAATTATGTCGATGTAGTTTTTTAATTTGACGCCTCGGGTGCGGAGTTTTTTACGTCGTCGCCCATAGCCATACTTGCGCGCATGGTTGTGTGCCGTTTTTACAAAGTTTTCAGATTGCCTCCCGGGTTTGAATTTCCCACTGAATTGGCCATGTAATCAATTGTGTCGATGAAGTTTTTGAATTTGAGGCCTCGGGTGCGGAGTTTTTGACGTCGTCGCCCATAGCCAAACTTGCGAGCAAGGTTGTGTGCCGTTTTTACAAAGTTTTCAGATTGCCTCCCAGGTTTGCATCCCTCACTGAATTTGCCATAGAATCAATTGTGTCGAGAAAGTTTTTGAATTTGAGGCCTCGGGTGCGGAGTTTTTGACGTCGTCGCCCATAGCCAAACTTGCGCGCATGGTTGTGTACCGTTTTTACAAAGTTTTCAGATTTCCTCCCAGGTTTGCATCCCTCACTGAATTGGCCATAGAATCAATTGTGTCGAGACGGTTTTTGAATTTGAGGCCTCGGGTGCAGAGTTTTTGACGTCGTCGCCCATAGCCAAATTTCGCGCACACTTGTGCGCCGTCTTTACAAAGTTTTCAGATTGCCTCTCGGGTTTGCATTTCCAGCTGAATTGGCCATAGAATCAATTGTGTTGAGAAAGTTTTTGAATTTGAGGCCTCGGGTGCGGAGTTTTTGACGTCGTCGCCTATAGCCAAACTTGCGTGCATGGTTGTGTGTTGTTTTTACAAAGTTTTCAGATTGCCTCCTAGGTTTGCATCCCTCACTGAATTGGCCATAGAATTAATTGTGTCGAGACGGTTTTTGAATTTTAGTCCTCGGGTGCGGAGTTTTTGACGTCGTCACCCATAGCCAAATTGCACGCACGCTTGTGCGCCGTTTTTACAAAGTTTTCAGATTGCCTCCCGGGTTTGAATTTCCCACTGAATTGGCCATATAATCAATTGTGTCGATGAAGTTTTTGAATTTGAGGCCTCGGGTGCGGAGTTTTTGACGTCGTCGCCCATAGCCAAATTTGCGAGCAAGGTTGTGTGCCATTTTTACAACGTTTTCAGATTGCCTCCCAGGTTTGCATCCCTCACTGAATTTGCCATAGAATCAATTGTGTCGAGAAAGTTTTTGAATTTGAGGCCTCGGGTGCGGAGTTTTTGACGTCGTCGCCCATAGCCAAACTTGCGCGCATGGTTGTGTACCGTTTTTACAAAGTTTTCAGATTTCCTCCCAGGTTTGCATCCCTCACTGAATTGGCCATAGAATCAATTGTGTCGAGACGGTTTTTGAATTTGAGGCCTCGGGTGCAGAGTTTTTGTCGTCGTCGCCCATAGCCAAATTGCGCGCACACTTGTGCGCCGTCTTTACAAAGTTTTCAGATTGCCTCTCGGGTTTGCACTTCCAGCTGAATTGGCCATAGAATCAATTGTGTTGAGAAAGGTTTTGAATTTGAGGCCTCGGGTGCGGAGTTTTTGACGTCGTCGCCTATAGCCAAACTTGCGTGCATGGTTGTGTGTTGTTTTTACAAAGTTTTCAGATTGCCTCCTAGGTTTGCATCCCTCACTGAATTGGCCATAGAATTAATTGTGTCGAGACGGTTTTTGAATTTTAGTCCTCGGGTGCGGAGTTTTTGACGTCGTCGCCCATAGCCAAATTGCACGCACGCTTGTGCGCCGTTTTTACAAAGTTTTCAGATTGCCTCCCGGGTTTGAATTTCCCACTGAATTGGCCATATAATCAATTGTGTCGATGAAGTTTTTGAATTTGAGGCCTCGGGTGCGGAGTTTTTGACGTCGTCGCCCATAGCCAAACTTGCGAGCAAGGTTGTGTGCCGTTTTTACAAAGTTTTCAGATTGCCTCCCAGGTTTGCATCCTTCACTGAATTTGCCATAGAATCAATTGTGTCGAGAAACTTTTTGAATTTGAGGCCTCGGGTGCAGAGTTTTTGACGTCGTCGCCCATAGCCAAACTTGCGCGCATGGTTGTGTACCGTTTTTACAAAGTTTTCAGATTTCCTCCCAGGTTTGCATCCCTCACTGAATTGGCCATAGAATCAATTGTGTCGAGACAGTTTTTGAATTTGAGGCCTCGGGTGCAGAGTTTTTGACGTCGTCGCCCATAGCCAAATTGCGCGCACACTTGTGCGCCATTTTTACAAAGTTTTTAGATTGCCTCTCGGGTTTTCATTTCCAGCTGAATTGACCATAGAATCAATTGTGTCGAGAAAATTTTTGAATTTGTGGCCTCGGGTGCGGAGTTTTTGATGTCGTCGCCCATATCCAAATTGCGCGCACGCTTGTGCGCCGTTTTTACAAAGTTTTCAGATTGCCTCTCGGGTTTGCATTTCCAGCTGAATTAGCTATAGAATCAATTGTGTCGAGAAAATTTTTGAATTTGAGGCCTCGGGTGCGGAGTTTTTGACGTCGTCGCCCATAGCCAAATTGCGCGCACACTTGTGTGCCGTTTTTACAAAGTTTTCAGATTGCCTCTCGGGTTTGCATCTCCAGCTGAATTAGCCATAGAATCAATTGTGTCGAGAAATTTTTTAAATTTGAGGCCTCGGGTGCGAAGTTTTTTACGTCGTCGCCCATAGCCAAACTTGTGCGCATGGTTGTGTGCCGTTTTTACAAAGTTTTCAGATTGCCTCCCAGGTTTGCATCCCTCACTGAATTGGCCATAGAATCAATTGTGTCGAGACGGTTTTTGAATTTGAGGCCTCGGGTGCGGAGTTTTTTACGTCGTCGCCCATAGCCAAACTTGCGCGCATGGTTGTGTGCCGTTTTTACAAAGTTTTCAGATTGCCTCCCAGGTTTGCATCCCTCACTGAATTGTCCATAGAATCAATTGTGTCGAGATGGTTTTTGAATTTGAGGCCTCGGGTGCGGAGTTTTTGACATCGTCGCCCATAGCCAAATTGCGCGCACGCTTGTGCACCGTTTTTACAATGTTTTCAGATTGCCTCTCGGGTTTGCATTTCCAGCTGAATTGGCCATAGAATCAATTGTGTCGAGAAACTTTATAAATTTGAGGCCTCGGGTGCGGAGTTTTTGACGTCGTCGCCCATAGCCAAACTTGCGCGCATGGTTGTGTGTCGTTTTTACAAAGTTTTCAGATTGCCTCCCAGGTTTGCATCCCTCACTGACTTGGCCATAGAATCAATTGTGCCGAGACGGGTTTTGAATTTTAGTCCTCGGGTGCGGAGTTTTTGACGTCGTCGCCCATAGCCAAATTGCGCGCACGCTTGTGCGCCGTTTTTACAAAGTTTTCAGATTGCCTCTCGGGTTTGCATCTCCAGCTGAATTGGCCATAGAATCAATTATGTCGATGAAGTTTTTTAATTTGACGCCTCGGGTGCGGAGTTTTTTACGTCGTCGCCCATAGCCATACTTGCGCGCATGGTTGTGTGCCGTTTTTACAAAGTTTTCAGATTGCCTCCCGGGTTTGAATTTCCCACTGAATTGGCCATATAATCAATTGTGTCGATGAAGTTTTTGAATTTGAGGCCTCGGGTGCGGAGTTTTTGACGTCGTCGCCCATAGCCAAACTTGCGAGCAAGGTTGTGTGCCGTTTTTACAAAGTTTTCAGATTGCCTCCCAGGTTTGCATCCTTCACTGAATTTGCCATAGAATCAATTGTGTTGAGAAAGTTTTTGAATTTGAGGCCTCGGGTGCGGAGTTTTTGACGTCGTCGCCCATAGCCAAACTTGCGCGCATGGTTGTGTACCGTTTTTACAAAGTTTTCAGATTTCCTCCCAGGTTTGCATCCCTCACTGAATTGGCCATAGAATCAATTGGGTCGAGACGGTTTTTGAATTTGAGGCCTCGGGTGCAGAGTTTTTGACGTCGTCGCCCATAGCCATATTGCGCGCACACTTGTGCGCCGTCTTTACAAAGTTTTCAGATTGCCTCTCGGGTTTGCATTTCCAGCTGAATTGGCCATAGAATCAATTGTGTTGAGAAAGTTTTTGAATTTGAGGCCTCGGGTGCGGAGTTTTTGACGTCGTCGCCTATAGCCAAACTTGCGTGCATGGTTGTGTGTTGTTTTTACAAAGTTTTCAGATTGCCTCCTTGGTTTGCATCCCTCACTGAATTGGCCATAGAATTAATTGTGTCGAGACGGTTTTTGAATTTTAGTCCTCGGGTGCGGAGTTTTTGACGTCGTCGCCCATAGCCAAATTGCACGCACGCTTATGCGCCGTTTTTACAAAGTTTTCAGATTGCCTCCCGGGTTTGAATTTCCCACTGAATTGGCCATATAATCAATTGTGTCGATGAAGTTTTTGAATTTGAGGCCTCGGGTGCGGAGTTTTTGACGTCGTCGCCCATAGCCAAACTTGCGCGTATGGTTGTGTACCGTTTTTACAAAGTTTTCAGATTTCCTCCCAGGTTTGCACCCCTCACTGAATTGGCCATAGAATCAATTGTGTCGAGACGGTTTTTGAATTTGAGGCCTCGGGTGCAGAGTTTTTGACGTCGTCGCCCATAGCCAAATTGCGCGCACACTTGTGCGCCGTCTTTACAAAGTTTTCAGATTGCCTCTCGGGTTTGCATTTCCAGCTGAATTGGCCATAGAATCAATTGTGTTGAGAAAGTTTTTGAATTTGAGGCCTCGGGTGCGGAGTTTTTGACGTCGTCGCCTATAGCCAAACTTGCGTGCATGGTTGTGTGTTGTTTTTACAAAGTTTTCAGATTGCCTCCTAGGTTTGCATCCCTCACTGAATTGGCCATAGAATTAATTGTGTCGAGACAGTTTTTGAATTTTAGTCCTCGGGTGCGGAGTTTTTGACGTCGTCGCAATAGCCAAATTGCACGCACGCTTGTGCGCCATTTTTACAAAGTTTTCAGATTGCCTCCCGGGTTTGAATTTCCCACTGAATTGGCCATATAATCAATTGTGTCGATGAAGTTTTTGAATTTGAGGCCTCGGGTGCGGAGTTTTTGACGTCGTCGCCCATAGCCAAACTTGCGAGCAAGGTTGTGTGCCGTTTTTACAAAGTTTTCAGATTGCCTCCCAGGTTTGCATCCTTCACTGAATTTGCCATAGAATCAATTGTGTCGAGAAATTTTTTGAATTTGAGGCCTCGGGTGCAGAGTTTTTGACGTCGTCGCCCATAGCCAAATTGCGCGCACACTTGTGCGCCGTTTTTACAAAGTTTTCAGATTGCCTCTCGGGTTTTCATTTCCAGCTGAATTGACCATAGAATCAATTGTGTCGAGAAAATTTTTGAATTTGAGGCCTCGGGTGCGGAGTTTTTGATGTCGTCGCCCATAGCCAAATTGCGCGCACGCTTGTGCGCCGTTTTTACAAAGTTTTCAGATTGCCTCTCGGGTTTGCATTTCCAGCTGAATTAGCTATAGAATCAATTGTGTCGAGAAAATTTTTGAATTTGAGGCCTCGGGTGCGGAGTTTTTGACGTCGTCGCCCATAGCCAAATTGCGCGCACGCTTGTGTGCCGTTTTTACAAAGTTTTCAGATTGCCTCTCGGGTTTGCATTTCCAGCTGAATTGGCCATAGAATCAATTGTGTCGAGAAATTTTTTAAATTTGAGGCCTCGGGTGCGGAGTTTTTGACGTCGTCGCCCATAGCCAAACTTGCGAGCAAGGTTGTGTGCCGTTTTTACAAAGTTTTCAGATTGCCTCCCAGGTTTGCATCCTTCACTGAATTTGCCATAGAATCAATTGTGTCGAGAAAGTTTTTGAATTTGAGGCCTCGGGTGCGGAGTTTTTGACGTCGTCGCCCATAGCCAAACTTGCGCGCATGGTTGTGTACCGTTTTTACAAAGTTTTCAGATTTCCTCCCAGGTTTGCATCCCTCACTGAATTGGCCATAGAATCAATTGTGTCGAGACGGTTTTTGAATTTGAGGCCTCGGGTGCAGAGTTTTTGACGTCGTCGCCCATAGCCAAATTGCGCGCACACTTGTGCGCCGTTTTTACAAAGTTTTCAGATTGCCTCTCGGGTTTTCATTTCCAGCTGAATTGACCATAGAATCAATTGTGTCGAGAAAATTTTTGAATTTGAGGCCTCGGGTGCGGAGTTTTTGATGTCGTCGCCCATAGCCAAATTGCGCGCACGCTTGTGCGCCGTTTTTACAAAGTTTTCAGATTGCCTCTCGGGTTTGCATTTCCAGCTGAATTAGCTATAGAATCAATTGTGTCGAGAAAATTTTTGAATTTGAGGCCTCGGGTGCGGAGTTTTTGACGTCGTCGCCCATTGCCAAATTGCGCGCACGCTTGTGTGCCGTTTTTACAAAGTTTTCAGATTGCCTCTCGGGTTTGCATTTCCAGCTGAATTGGCCATAGAATCAATTGTGTCGAGAAATTTTTTAAATTTGAGGCCTCGGGTGCGAAGTTTTTTACGTCGTCGCCCATAGCCAAACTTGTGCGCATGGTTGTGTGCCGTTTTTACAAAGTTTTCAGATTGCCTCCCAAGTTTGCATCCCTCACTGAATTGGCCATAGAATCAATTGTGTCGAGACGGTTTTTGAATTTGAGGCCTCGGGTGCGGAGTTTTTTACGTCGTCGCCCATAGCCAAACTTGCGCGCATGGTTGTGTGCCGTTTTTACAAAGTTTTCAGATTTCCTCCCAGGTTTGAATCCCTCACTGAATTGGCCATAGAATCAATTGTGTCGAGACGGTTTTTGAATTTGAGGCCTCGGGTGCAGAGTTTTTGACGTCGTCGCCCATAGCCAAATTGCGCGCACACTTGTGCGCCGTTTTTACAAAGTTTTCAGATTGCCTCTCGGGTTTTCATTTCCAGCTGAATTGACCATAGAATCAATTGTGTCGAGAAAATTTTTGAATTTGAGGCCTCGGGTGCGGAGTTTTTGATGTCGTCGCCCATAGCCAAATTGCGCGCACGCTTGTGCGCCGTTTTTACAAAGTTTTCAGATTGCCTCTCGGGTTTGCATTTCCAGCTGAATTAGCTATAGAAACAATTGTGTCGAGTAAATTTTTGAATTTGAGGCCTCGGGTGCGGAGTTTTTGACGTCGTCGCCCATAGCCAAATTGCGCGCACGCTTGTGTGCCATTTTTACAAAGTTTTCAGATTGCCTCTCGGGTTTGCATTTCCAGCTGAATTGGCCATAGAATCAATTGTGTCGAGAAATTTTTTAAATTTGAGGCCTCGGTTGTGAAGTTTTTTACGTCGTCGCCCATAGCCAAACTTGTGCGCATGGTTGTGTGCCGTTTTTACAAAGTTTTCAGATTGCCTCCCAAGTTTGCATCCCTCACTGAATTGGCCATAGAATCAATTGTGTCGAGACGGTTTTTGAATTTGAGGCCTCGGGTGCGGAGTTTTTTACGTCGTCGCCCATAGCCAAACTTGCGCGCATGGTTGTGTGCCGTTTTTACAAAGTTTTTAGATTGCCTCCCAGGTTTGCATCCCTCACTGAATTGTCCATAGAATCAATTGTGTCGAGACGGTTTTTGAATTTGAGGCCTCGGGTGCGGAGTTTTTGACGTCGTCGCCCATAGCCAAATTGCGCGCACGCTTGTGCGCCGTTTTTACAATGTTTTCAGATTGCCTCTCGGGTTTGCATTTCCAGCTGAATTGGCCATAGAATCAATTGTGTCGAGAAACTTTATAAATTTGAGGCCTCGGGTGCGGAGTTTTTGACGTCGTCGCCCATAGCCAAACTTGCGCGCATGGTTGTGTGTCGTTTTTACAAAGTTTTCAGATTGCCTCCCAGGTTTGCATCCCTCACTGAATTGGCCATAGAATCAATTGTGCCGAGACGGGTTTTGAATTTTAGTCCTCGGGTGCGGAGTTTTTGACGTCGTCGCCCATAGCCAAATTGCGCGCACGCTTGTGTGCCGTTTTTACAAAGTTTTCAGATTGCCTCTCGGGTTTGCATCTCCAGCTGAATTGGCCATAGAATCAATTGTGTCGATGAAGTTTTTGAATTTGAGGCCTCGGGTGCGGAGGTTTTTACGTCGTCGCCCATAGCCATACTTGCGCGCATGGTTGTGTGCCGTTTTTACAAAGTTTTCAGATTGCCGCCCAGGTTTGCATCCTTCACTGAATTGGCCATAGAATCAATTGTGTTGAGAAAGTTTATGAATTTGAGGCCTCGGGTGCGGAGTTTTTTACGTCGTCGCCCATAGCCAAACTTGCGCGCATGGTTGTGTGCCGTTTTTACAAAGTTTTCAGATTGCCTCCCAGGTTTGCATCCCTCACTGAATTGGCCATAGAATCAATTGTGTCGAGACGGTTTTTGAATTTAAGGCCTCGGGTGCGGAGTTTTTGACGTCGTCGCCCATAGCCAAATTGCGCGCACACTTGTGCGCCGTTTTTACAAAGTTTTCAGATTGCCTCTCGGGTTTGCATTTCCAGCTGAATTGGCCATAGAATCAATTGTGTCGAGAAACTTTATGAATTTGAGGTCTCGGGTGCGGAGTTTTTGACGTCGTCGCCCATAGCCAAACTTGCGCGCATGGTTGTGTGCCGTTTTTACAAAGTTTTTAGATTGCCTCCAAGGTTTGCATCCCTCACTGAATTGGCCATATAATCAATTGTGTCGAGACGGTTTTTGAATTTGAGGCCTCGGGTGCGAAGTTTTTTACGTCGTCGCCCATAGCCAAACTTGCGCGCATGGTTGTGTGCCGTTTTTACAAAGATTTCAGATTGCCTCCCAGGTTTGCATCCCTCACTGAATTGGCCATAGAATCAATTGTGTCGAGACGGTTTTTGAATTTGAGGCCTCGGGTGTGGAGTTTTTTACGTCGTCGCCCATAGCCAAACTTGCGCGCATGGTTGTGTGCCGTTTTTACATAGTTTTCAGATTGCCTCCCAGGTTTGCATCCCTCACTGAATTGGCCATAGAATCAATTGTGTCGAGACGGTTTTTGAATTTGAGGCCTCGGGTGCGGAATTTTTGACGTCGTCGCCCATAGCCAAATTGCGCGCACGCTTGTGCGCCGTTTTTACAATGTTTTCAGATTGCCTCTCGGGTTTGCATTTCCAGCTGAATTGGCCATAGAATCAATTGTGTCGAGAAACTTTATGAATTTGAGGCCTCGGGTGCGGACTTTTTGACGTCGTCGCCCATAGCCAAACTTGCGCGCATGGTTGTGTGTCGTTTTTACAAAGTTTTCAGATTGCCTCCCAGGTTTGCATCCCTCACTGAATTGGCCATAGAATCAATTGTGCCGAGACTTTTTTTGAATTTTAGTCCTCGAGTGCGGAGTTTTTTACGTCGTCGCCCATAGCCAAATTGCGCGCACGCTTGTGCGCCGTTTTTACAAAGTTTTCAGATCGCCTCCCGGGTTTGAATTTCCCACTAAATTGGCCATTGAATCAATTGTATCGATGAAGTTTTTGAATTTGAGGCCTCGGGTGCGGAGTTTTTGACGTCGTCGCCCATAGCCAAACTTGCGCGCATGGTTGTGTGTCGTTTTTACAAAGTTTTCAGATTGCCTCCCAGGTTTGCATCCCTCACTGAATTGGCCATAGAATCAATTGTGCCGAGACGGTTTTTGAATTTTAGTCCTCGGGTGCAGAGTTTTTGACGTCGTCGCCCATAGCCAAATTGCGCGCACGCTTGTGCGCCGTTTTTACAAAGTTTTCAGATTGCCTCCCGGGTTTGAATTTCCCACTGAATTGACCATAGAATCAATTGTGTCGATGAAGTTTTTGAATTTGAGGCCTCGGGTGCGGAGTTTTTGACGTCGTCGCCCATAGCCATACTTGCACGCATGGTTGTGTGCCGTTTTTACAAAGTTTTCAGATTGCCTCCCAGGTTTGCATCCTCCACTGAATTGGCCATTGAATCAATTGTGTTGAGAAAGTTTTTGAATTTGAGGCCTCGGGTGCGGAGTTTTTGACGTCGTCGCCCATAGCCAAACTTGCGCGCATGGTTGTGTGTCGTTTTTACAAAGTTTTCAGATTACCTCCCAGGTTTGCATCCCTCACTGAATTGGCCATAGAATCAATTGTGTCTAGACGGTTTTTGAATTTGAGGCCTCGGGTGCGAAGTTTTTTACGTCGTCGCCCATAGCCAAACTTGCGCGCATGGTTGTGTGCCGTTTTTACAAAGTTTTCAGATTGCCTCCCAGGTTTGCATTCCTCACTGAATTGGACATAGAATCAATTGTGTCGAGACGGTTTTTAAATTTGAGGCCTCGGGTGCGGAGTTTTTTACGTCGTCGCCCATAGCCAAATTGCGCGCACACTTGTGCGCCGTTTTTACAAAGTTTTCAGATTACCTCTCGGGTTTTCATTTCCAGCTGAATTGACCATAGAATCAATTGTGTGGAGAAAATTTTTGAATTTGAGGCCTCGGGTGCGGAGTTTTTGACGTCGTCGCCCATAGCCAAACTTGCGCGCATGGTTGTGTGCCGTTTTTACAAAGTTTTCTGATTGCCTCCCAGGTTTGCATCCCTCACTGAATTGGCCATAGTATCAATTGTGTCAAGACAGTTTTTGAATTTGAGGCCTCGGGTGCAGAGTTTTTGACGTCGTCGCCCATAGCCAAACTTGCGCGCATGGTTGTGTGCCGTTTTTACAAAGTTTTTAGATTGCCTCCCAGGTTTGCATCCCTCACTGAATTGGCCATAGAATCAATTGTGTCGAGACGGTTTTTGAATTTGAGGCCTCGGGTGCGGAGTTTTTCACGTCGTCGCCCATAGCCAAATTGCGCGCACGCTTGTGCGCCGTGTTTACAAAGTTTTCAGATTGCCTCTTGGGTTTGCATCTCCAGCTGAATTGGCCATAGAATCAATTGTGTCGATGAAGTGTTTGAATTTGAGGCCTCGGGTGCGGAGTTTTTTACGTCGTCGCCCATAGCCATACTTGCGCGCATGGTTGTGTGCCGTTTTTACAAAGTTTTCAGATTGCCTCCCAGGTTTGCATCCTCCACTGAATTGGCCATAGAATCAATTGTGTTGAGAAAGTTTTTGAATTTGAGGCCTCGGGTGCGGAGTTTTTTACGTCGTCGCCCATAGCCAAACTTGCGCGCATGGTTGTGTGCCGTTTTTACAAAGTTTTCAGATTGCCTCCCAGGTTTGCATCCCTCACTGAATTGGCCATAGAATCAATTGTGTCGAGACGGTTTTTGAATTTGAGGCCTCGGGTGCGGAGTTTTTTACGTCGTCGCCCATAGCCATACTTGCGCGCATGGTTGTGTGCCGTTTTTACAAAGTTTTCAGATTGCCTCCAAGGTTTGCATCCCTCACTGAATTGGCCATAGAATCAATTGTGTCGAGACGGTTTTTGAATTTGAGACCTCGGGTGCGGAGTTTTTGACGTCGTCGCCCATAGCCAAATTGCACGCACACTTGTGCGCCGTTTTTACAAAGTTTTCAGATTGCCTCTCGGGTTTGCATTTCCAGCTGAATTAGCTATAGAATCAATTGTGTCGAGAAAATTTTTGAATTTGAGGCCTCGGGTGCGGAGTTTATGACGTCGTCGCCCATAGCCAAATTGCGCGCACGCTTGTGTGCCGTTTTTACAAAGTTTTCAGATTGCCTCTCGGGTTTGCATTTCCAGCTGAATTGGCCATAGAATCAATTGTGTCGATAAATTTTTTAAATTTGAGGCCTCGGGTGCGAAGTTTTTTACGGCGTCGCCCATAGCCAAACTTGCGCGCATGGTTGTGTGCCGTTTTTACAAAGTTTTCAGATTGCCTCCCAGGTTTGCATCCCTCACTGAATTGGCCATAAAATCAATTATGTCGAGACGGTTTTTGAATTTGAGGCCTCGGGTGCGGAGTTTTTTACGTCGTCGCCCATAGCCAAACTTGCGCGCATGGTTGTGTGCCGTTTTTACAAAGTTTTCAGATTGCCTCCCAGGTTTGCATCCCTCACTGAATTAGCCATAGAATCAATTGTGTCGAGACGGTTTTTGAATTTGAGGCCTCGGGTGCGGAGTTTTTGACGTCGTTGCCCATAGCCAAATTGCGCGCACGCTTGTGCGCCGTTTTTACAAAGTTTTCAGATTGCCTCTCGGGTTTGCATTTCCAGCTGAATTGGCCATATAATCAATTGTGTCGAGAAACTTTATGAATTTGAGGCCTCGGGTGCGGAGTTTTTGACGTCGTCGCCCATAGCCAAACTTGCGCGCATGGTTGTGTGTCGTTTTTACAAAGTTTTCAGATTGCCTCCCAGGTTTGCATCCCTCACTGAATTGGCCATAGAATCAATTGTGCCGAGACGGTTTTTGAATTTTAGTCCACGGGTGCGGAGTTTTTGACGTCGTCGCCCATAGCCAAATTGCGCGCACGCTTGTACGCCGTTTTTACAAAGTTTTCAGATTGCCTCCCGGGTTTGAATTTCCCACTGAATTGGCCATAGAATCAATTGTGTCGATGAAGTTTTTGAATTTGAGGCCTCGGGTGCGGAGTTTTTGACGTCGTCGCCCATAGCCAAACTTGCGCGCATGGTTGTGTGCCGTTTTTACAAAGTTTTCAGATTGCCTCCCAGGTTTGCATCCCTCACTGAATTGGACATAGAATCAATTGTGTCGAGACGGTTTTTGAATTTGAGGCCTCGGGTGCGGAGTTTTTTACGTCGTCGCCCATAGCCAAATTGCGCGCACACTTGTGCGCCGTTTTTACAAAGTTTTCAGATTGCCTCTCGGGTTTTCATTTCCAGCTGAATTGACCATAGAATCAATTGTGTGGAGAAAATTTTTGAATTTGAGGCCTCGGGTGCGGAGTTTTTGACGTCGTCGCCCATAGCCAAACTTGCGCGCATGGTTGTGTGCCGTTTTTACAAAGTTTTCTGATTGCCTCCCAGGTTTGCATCCCTCACTGAATTGGCCATAGTATCAATTGTGTCAAGACAGTTTTTGAATTTGAGGCCTCGGGTGCGGAGTTTTTGACGTCGTCGCCCATAGCCAAACTTGCGCGCATGGTTGTGTGCCGTTTTTACAAAGTTTTCAGATTGCCTCCCAGGTTTGCATCCCTCACTGAATTGGCCATAGAATCAATTGTGTCGAGACGGTTTTTGAATTTGAGGCCTCGGGTGCGGAGTTTTTTACGTCGTCGCCCATAGCCAAACTTGCGCGCATGGTTGTGTGCCGTTTTGACAAAGTTTTCAGATTGCCTCCCAGGTTTGCATCCCTCACTGAATTGGCAATAGAATCAATTGTGTCGAGACGGTTTTTGAATTTGAGGCCTCGGGTGCGGAGTTTTTTACGTCGTCGCCCATAGCCAAACTTGCGCGCATGGTTGTGTGCCGTTTTTACAAAGTTTTCAGATTGCCTCCCAGGTTTGCATCCCTCACTGAATTGGCCATAGAATCAATTATGTCGAGACGGTTTTTGAATTTGAGGACTCGGGTTCGGAGTTTTTGACGTCGTCGCCCATAGCCAAATTACGCGCACGCTTGTGCGCCATTTTTACAAAGTTTTCAGATTGCCTCTCGGGTTTGCATTTCCAGCTGAATTGGCCATAGAATCAATTGTGTCGAGAAACTTTATGAATTTGAGGCCTCGGGTGCGGAGTTTTTGACGTCGTCGCCCATAGCCAAACTTGCGCGCATGGTTGTGTGTCGTTTTTACAAAGTTTTCAGATTGCCTCCCAGGTTTGCATCCCTCACTGAATTGGCCATAGAATCAATTGTGCCGAGACGGTTTTTGAATTTTAGTCCTCGGGTGCGGAGTTTTTGACGTCGTCGCCCATAGCCAAATTGCGCGCACGCTTGTGCGCCGTTTTTACAAAGTTTTCAGATTGCCTCCCGGGTTTGAATTTCCCACTGAATTGGCCATAGAATCAATTGTGTCGATGAAGTTTTTGAATTTGAGGCCTCGGGTGCGGAGTTTTTGACGTCGTCGCCCATAGCCAAACTTGCGCGCATGGTTGTGTGCCGTTTTTACAAAGTCTTCAGATTGCCTCCCAGGTTTGCATCCCTCACTGAATTGGACATAGAATCAATTGTGTCGAGACGGTTTTTGAATTTGAGGCCTCGGGTGCGGAGTTTTTTACGTCGTCGCCCATAGCCAAATTGCGCGCACACTTGTGCGCCGTTTTTACAAAGTTTTCAGATTGCCTCTCGGGTTTTCATTTCCAGCTGAATTGACCATAGAATCAATTGTGTGGAGAAAATTTTTGAATTTGAGGCCTCGGGTGCGGAGTTTTTGACGTCGTCGCCCATAGCCAAACTTGCGCGCATGGTTGTGTGCCGTTTTTACAAAGTTTTCTGATTGCCTCCCAGGTTTGCATCCCTCACTGAATTGGCCATAGTATCAATTGTCTCAAGACAGTTTTTGAATTTGAGGCCACGGGTGCGGAGTTTTTGACGTCGTCGCCCATAGCCAAACTTGCGCGCATGGTTGTGTGCCGTTTTTACAAAGTTTTCAGATTGCCTCCCAGGTTTGCATCCCTCACTGAATTGGCCATAGAATCAATTGTGTCGAGACGGTTTTTGAATTTGAGGCCTCGGGTGCAGAGTTTTTTACGTCGTCGCCCATAGCCAAACTTGCGCGCATGGTTGTGTGCCGTTTTGACAAAGTTTTCAGATTGCCTCCCAGGTTTGCATCCCTCACTGAATTGGCCATAGAATCAATTGTATCGAGACGGTTTTTGAATTTGAGGCCTCGGGTGCGGAGTTTTTTACGTCGTCGCCCATAGCCAAACTTGCGCGCATGGTTGTGTGCCGTTTTTACAAAGTTTTCAGATTGCCTCCCAGGTTTGCATCCCTCACTGAATTGGCCATAGAATCAATTGTGTCGAGACGGTTTTTGAATTTGAGGCCTCGGGTGCGGAGTTTTTGACGTCGTCGCCCATAGCCAAATTACGCGCACGCTTGTGCGCCGTTTTTACAAAGTTTTCAGATTGCCTCTCGGGTTTGCATTTCCAGCTGAATTGGCCATAGAATCAATTGTGTCGAGAAACTTTATGAATTTGAGGCCTCGGGTGCGGAGTTTTTGACGTCGTCGCCCATAGCCAAACTTGCGCGCATGGTTGTGTGTCATTTTTACAAAGTTTTCAGAATGCCTCCCAGGTTTGCATCCCTCACTGAATTGGCCATAGAATCAATTGTGCCGAGACGGTTTTTAAATTTTAGTCCTCGGGTGCGGAGTTTTTGACGTCGTCGCCCATAGCCAAATTGCGCGCACGCTTGTGCGCCATTTTTACAAAGTTTTCAGATTGCCTCCCGGGCTTGAATTTCCCACTGAATTGGCCATAGAATCAATTGTGTCGATGAAGTTTTTGAATTTGAGGCCTCGGGTGCGGAGTTTTTGACGTCGTCGCCCATAGCCATACTTGCGCGCATGGTTGTGTGCCGTTTTTACAAAGTTTTCAGATTGCCTCCCAGGTTTGCATCCTCCACTGAATTGGCCATAGAATCAATTGTGTCGAGAAAGTTTTTGAATTTGAGGCCTCGGGTGCGGAGTTTTTAACGTCGTCGCCCATAGCCAAACTTGCGCGCATGGTTGTGTGCCGTTTTTACAAAGTTTTCAGATTGCCTCCCAGGTTTGCATCCCTCACTGAATTGGACATAGAATCAATTGTGTTGAGACGGTTTTTGAATTTGAGGCCTCGGGTGCGGAGTTTTTTACGTCGTCGCCCATAGCCAAATTGCGCGCACACTTGTGCGCCGTTTTTACAAAGTTTTCAGATTGCCTCTCGGGTTTTCATTTCCAGCTGAATTGACCATAGAATCAATTGTGTGGAGAAAATTTTTGAATTTGAGGCCTCGGGTGCGGAGTTTTTGACGTCGTCGCCCATAGCCAAACTTGCGCGCATGGTTGTGTGCCGTTTTTACAAAGTTTTCTGATTGCCTCCCAGGTTTGCATCCCTCACTGAATTGGCCATAGTATCAATTGTGTCAAGACAGTTTTTGAATTTGAGGCCACGGGTGCGGAGTTTTTGACGTCGTCGCCCATAGCCAAACTTGCGCGCATGGTTGTGTGCCGTTTTTACAAAGTTTTCAGATTGCCTCCCAGGTTTGCATCTCTCACTGAATTGGCCATAGAATCAATTGTGTCGAGACGGTTTTTGAATTTGAGGCCTCGGGTGCGGAGTTTTTTACGTCGTCGCCCATAGCCAAACTTGCGCGCATGGTTGTGTGCCGTTTTGACAAAGTTTTCAGATTGCCTCCCAGGTTTGCATCCCTCACTGAATTGGCCATAGAATCAATTGTGTCGAGACGGTTTTTGAATTTGAGGCCTCGGGTGCGGAGTTTTTTACGTCGTCGCCCATAGCCAAACTTGCGCGCATGGTTGTGTGCCGTTTTTACAAAGTTTTCAGATTGCCTCCCAGGTTTGCATCCCTCACTGAATTGGCCATAGAATCAATTGTGTCGAGACGGTTTTTGAATTTGAGGCCTCGGGTGCGGAGTTTTTGACGTCGTCGCCCATAGCCAAATTACGCGCACGCTTGTGCGCCGTTTTTACAAAGTTTTCAGATTGCCTCTCGGGTTTGCATTTCCAGCTGAATTGGCCATAGAATCAATTGTGTCGAGAAACTTTATGAATTTGAGGCCTTGGGTGCGGAGTTTTTGACGTCGTCGCCCATAGCCAAACTTGCGCGCATGGTTGTGTGTCGTTTTTACAAAGTTTTCAGATTGCCTCCCAGGTTTGCATCCCTCACTGAATTGGCCATAGAATCAATTGTGCCGAGACGGTTTTTAAATTTTAGTCCTCGGGTGCGGAGTTTTTGACGTCGTCGCCCATAGCCAAATTGCGCGCACGCTTGTGCGCCATTTTTACAAAGTTTTCAGATTGCCTCCCGGGTTTGAATTTCCCACTGAATTGGCCATAGAATCAATTGTGTCGATGAAGTTTTTGAATTTGAGGCCTCGGGTGCGGAGTTTTTGACGTCGTCGCCCATAGCCATACTTGCGCGCATGGTTGTGTGCCGTTTTTACAAAGTTTTCAGATTGCCTCCCAGGTTTGCATCCTCCACTGAATTGGCCATAGAATCAATTGTGTCGAGAAAGTTTTTGAATTTGAGGCCTCGGGTGCGGAGTTTTTAACGTCGTAGCCCATAGCCAAACTTGCGCGCATGGTTGTGTGCCGTTTTTACAAAGTTTTCAGATTGCCTCCCAGGTTTGCATCCCTCACTGAATTGGACATAGAATCAATTGTGTCGAGACGGTTTTTGAATTTGAGGCCTCAGGTGCGGAGTTTTTTACGTCGTCGCCCATAGCCAAATTGCGCGCACACTTGTGCGCCGTTTTTACAAATTTTCAGATTGCCTCTCGGGTTTTCATTTCCAGCTGAATTGACCATATAATCAATTGTATGGAGAAAATTTTTGAATTTGAGGCCTTGGGTGCGGAGTTTTTGACGTCGTCGCCCATAGCCAAACTTGCGCGCATGGTTGGGTGCCGTTTTTACAAAGTTTTCTGATTGCCTCCCAGGTTTGCATCCCTCACTGAATTGGCCATAGTATCAATTGTGTCAAGACAGTTTTTGAATTTGAGGCCTTGGGTGCGGAGTTTTTGACGTCGTCGCCCATAGCCAAACTTGCGCGCATGGTTGTGTGCCATTTTTACAAAGTTTTCAGATTGCCTCCCAGGTTTGCATCCCTCACTGAATTGGCCATAGAATCAATTGTGTCGAGACGGTTTTTGAATTTGAGGCCTCGGGTGCGGAGTTTTTGACGTCGTCGCCCATAGCCAAATTGCGCGCACGCTTGTGCGCCGTTTTTACAAAGTTTTCAGATTGCCTCTCGGGTTTGCATCTCCAACTGAATTGGCCATAGAATCAATTGTGTCGATGAAGTTTTTGAATTTGAGGCCTCGGGTGCGAAGTTTTTTACGTCGTCGCCCATAGCCATACTTGCGCGCATGGTTGTGTGCCGTTTTTACAAAGTTTTCAGATTGCCTCCCAGGTTTGCATCCTTCACTGAATTGGCCATAGAATCAATTGTGTTGAGAAAGTTTTTGAATTTGAGGCCTCGGGTGCGGAGTTTTTTACGTCGTCGCGCATGGTTGTGTGCCGTTTTTACAAAGTTTTCAGATTGCCTCCCAGGTTTGCATCCCTCACTGAATTGGCCATAGAATCAATTGTGTCGAGACGGTTTTTTAATTTGAGGCCTCGGGTGCAGAGTTTTTGACGTCGTCGCCCATAGCCAAATTGCGCGCACGCTTGTGCGCCGTTTTTACAAAGTTTTCAGATTGCCTCTCGGGTTTGCATTTCCAGCTGAATTGGCCATAGAATCAATTGTGTCGAGAAACTTTATGAATTTGAGGCCTCGGGTGCGGAGTTTTTGACGTCGTCGCCCATAGCCAAATTGCGCGCACGCTTGTGTGCCGTTTTTACAAAGTTTTCAGATTGCCTCTCGGGTTTGCATTTCCAGCTGAATTGGCCATAGAATCAATTGTGTCGAGAAATTTTTTAAATTTGAGGCCTCGGGTGCGAAGTTTTTTACGTCGTCGCCCATAGCCAAACTTGCGCGCATGGTTGTGTGCCGTTTTTACAAAGTTTTCAAATTGCCTCCCAGGTTTGCATCCCTCACTGAATTGGCCATTGAATCAATTGTGTCGAGACGGTTTTTGAATTTGAGGCCTCGGGTGCGGAGTTTTTTACGTCGTCGCCCATAGCCAAACTTGCGCGCATGGTTGTGTGCCGTTTTTACAAAGTTTTCAGATTGCCTCCCAGGTTTGCATCCCTCACTGAATTGGCCATAGAATCAATTGTGTCGAGACGGTTTTTGAATTTGAGGCCTCGGGTGCGGAGATTATGACGTCGTCGCCCATAGCCAAATTGCGCGCACGCTTGTGCGCCTTTTTTACAAAGTTTTCAGATTGCCTCTCGGGTTTGCATTCCCAGCTGAATTGGCCATAGAATCAATTGTGTCGAGAAACTTTATGAATTTGAGGCCTCGGGTGCGGAGTTTTTGACGTCGTCGCCCATAGACAAACTTGCGCGCATGGTTGTGTGTCGTTTTTACAAAGTTTTCAGATTGCTTCCCAGGTTTGCATCCCTCACTGAATTGGCCATAGAATCAATTGTGCCGAGACAGTTTTTGAATTTTAGTCCTCGGGTGCGGAGTTTTTGACGTCGTCGCCCATAGCCAAATTGCGCGCACGCTTGTGCGCCGTTTTTACAAAGTTTTCAGATTGCCTCTCGGGTTTGCATTTCCAGCTGAATTGGCCATAGAATCAATTGTGTCGAGAAACTTTATGAATTTGAGGCCTCGGGTGCGGAGTTTTTTACGTCGTCGCCCATAGCCAAACTTGCGCGCATGGTTGTGTGTCGTTTTTACAAAGTTTTCAGATTGCATCCAAGGTTTGCATCCCTCACTGAATTGGCCATAGAATCAATTGTGCCGAGACGGTTTTTGAATTTTAGTCCTCGGGTGCGGAGTTTTTGACGTCGTCGCCCATAGCCAAATTGCGCGCACGCTTGTGCGCCGTTTTTACAAAGTTTTCAGATTGCCTCCCGGGTTTGAATTTCCCACTGAATTGGCCATAGAATCAATTGTGTCGATGAAGTTTTTGATTTTGAGGCCTCGGGTGCGGAGTTTTTGACATCGTCGCCCATAGCCATACTTGCGCGCATGGTTGTGTGCCGTTTTTACAAAGTTTTCAGATTGCCTCCCAGGTTTGCATCCTCCACTGAATTGGCCATAGAATCAATTGTCTCGAGTAAGTTTTTGAATTTGAGGCCTCGGGTGCGGAGTTTTTTACGTCGTCGCCCATAGCCAAACTTGCGCGCATGGTTGTGTGCCGTTTTTACAAAGTTTTCAGATTGCCTCCCAGGTTTGCATCCCTCACTGAATTGGACATAGAATCAATTGTGTCGAGACGGTTTTTGAATTTGAGGCCTCGGGTGCGGAGTTTTTTACGTCGTCGCCCATAGCAAAACTTGCGCGCATGGTTGTGTGCCGTTTTTACAAAGTTTTCAGATTGCCTCCCAGGTTTGCACCCCTCACTGAATTGGCCATAGTATCAATTGTGTCGAGACGGTTTTTGAATTTGAGGCCTCGGGTTTGGAGTTTTTGACGTCGTCGCCCATAGCCAAACTTGCGCGCATGGTTGTGTGCCATTTTTACAAAGTTTTAAGATTGCCTCCCAGGTTTGCATCCCTCACTGAATTGGCCATAGAATCAATTGTGTCGAGACGGTTTTTGAATTTGAGGCCTTGGGTGCTGAGTTTTTGACGTCGTTGCCCATAGCCAAATTGCGCGCACGCTTGTGCACCGTTTTTACAAAGTTTTCAGATTGCCTCTCGGGTTTGCATCTCCAGCTGAATTGGCCATAGAATCAATTGTGTCGATGAAGTTTTTGAATTTGAGGCCTCGGGTGCGGAGTTTTTTACGTCGTCGCCCATAGCCATACTTGCGCGCATGGTTGTGTGCCGTTTTTACAAAGTTTTCAGATTGCCTCCCAGGTTTGCATCCTTCACTGAATTGGCCATAGAATCAATTGTGTTGAGAAAGTTTTTGAATTTGAGGCCTCGGGTGCGGAGTTTTTTACGTCGTCGCCCATAGCCAAACTTGCGCGCATGGTTGTGTGCCGTTTTTACAAAGTTTTCAGATTGCCTCCCAGGTTTGCATCCCTCACTGAATTGGCCATAGAATCAATTGTGTCGAGACGGTTTTTGAATTTGAGGCCTCGGGTGCGGAGTTTTTGACGTCGTCGCCCATAGCCAAATTGCGCGCACGCTTGTGCGCCGTTTTTACAAATTTTCAGATTGCCTCTCGGGTTTGCATTTCCAGCTGAATTGGCCATAGAATCAATTGTGTCGAGAAACTTTATGAAATTGAGGCCTCGGGTGCGGAGTTTTTGACATCATCGCCCATAGCCAAACTTGCGCGCATGGTTGTGTGTCGTTTTTACAAAGTTTTCAGATTGCCTCCAAGGTTTGCATCCCTCACTGAATTGGCCATAGAATCAATTGTGTCGAGACGGTTTTTGAATTTGAGACCTCGGATGCGGAGTTTTTGACGTCGTCGCCCATAGCCAAATTGCACGCACACTTGTGCGCCGTTTTTACAAAGTTTTCAGATTGCCTCGCGGGTTTGCATTTCCAGCTGAATTAGCTATAGAATCAATTGTGTCGAGAAATTTTTTGAATTTGAGGCCTCGGGTGCGGAGTTTTTGACGTCGTCGCCCATACCCAAATTGCGCGCACGCTTGTGTGCCGTTTTTACAAAGTTTTCAGATTGCCTCTCGGGTTTGCATTTCCAGCTGAATTGGCCATAGAATCAATTGTGTCGAGAATTTTTTTAAATTTGAGGCCTCGGGTGCGAAGTTTTTTACGTCGTCGCCCATAGCCAAACTTGCGCGCATGGTTGTGTGCCGTTTTTACAAAGTTTTCAGATTGCCTCCCAGGTTTGCATCCCTCACTGAATTGGCCATAGAATCAATTGTGTCGAGACGGTTTTTGAATTTGAGGCCTCGGGTGCGAAGTTTTTTACGTCGTCGCCCATAGCCAAACTTGCGCGCATGGTTGTGTGCCGTTTTTACAAAGTTTTCAGATTGCCTCCCAGGTTTGCATCCCTCACTGAATTGGCCATAGAATCAATTGTGTCGAGACGGTTTTTGAATTTGAGGCCTCGGGTGCGGAGTTTTTGACGTCGTCGCCCATAGCCAAATTGCGCGCACGGTTGTGCGCCGTTTTTACAAAGTTTTCATATTGCCTCCCGGGTTTGAATTTCCCACTGAATTGGCCATAGAATCAATTGTGTCGATGAAGTTTTTGAATTTGAGGCCTCGGGTGCGGAGTTTTTGACGTCGTCGCCCATAGCCATACTTGCGCGCATGGTTGTGTGCCGTTTTTACAAAGTTTTCAGATTGCCTCCCAGGTTTGCATCCTCCACTGAATTGGCCATAGAATCAATTGTGTCAAGAAAGTTTTTGAATTTGAGGCCTCGGGTGTGGAGTTTTTTACGTCGGCGCCCATAGCCAAACTTGCGCGCATGGTTGTGTGCCGTTTTTACAAAATTTTCAGATTGCCTCCCAGGTTTGCATCCCTCACTGAATTGGCCATAGAATCAATTATGTCGAGACGGTTTTTGAATTTGAGGCCTCGGGTGCAAAGTTTTTGACGTCGTCGCCCATAGCCAAATTGCACGCACGCTTGTGCGCCGTTTTTACAAAGTTTTCAGATTGC
The DNA here is from genome assembly GCA_963675135.1 of Galeopsis tetrahit. Classification (NCBI taxonomy): domain Eukaryota; kingdom Viridiplantae; phylum Streptophyta; class Magnoliopsida; order Lamiales; family Lamiaceae; genus Galeopsis; species Galeopsis tetrahit. Next base: position 86,092,668 of record OY776126.1, on the reverse strand, counting down.
CTCTCGGGTTTGCATTTCCAGCTGAATTGGCCATAGAATCAATTGTGTCGAGAAACTTTATGAATTTGAGGCCTCGGGTGTGGAGTTTTTGACGTCGTCGCCCATAGCCAAACTTGCGCGCATGGTTGTGTGTCGTTTTTACAAAGTTTTCAGATTGCCTCCCAGGTTTGCATCCCTCACTGAATTGGCCATAGAATCAATTGTGCCGAGACGGTTTTTGAATTTTAGTCCTCGGGTGCGGATTTTTTGACGTCGTCGCCCATAGCCAAATTGCGCGCACGCTTGTGCGCCGTTTTTACAAAGTTTTCAGATTGCCTCCCGGGTTTGAATTTCCCACTGAATTGGCCATAGAATCAATTGTGTCGATGAAGTTTTTGAATTTGAGGCCTCGGGTGCGGAGTTTTTGACGTCGTCGCCCATAGCCATACTTGCGCGCATGGTTGTGTGCCGTTTTTACAAAGTTTTCAGATTGCCTCCCAGGTTTGCATCCTCCACTGAATTGGCCATAGAATCAATTGTGTCGAGAAAGTTTTTGAATTTGAGGCCTCGGGTGCGTAGTTTTTGACGTCGTCGCCCATAGCCAAACTTGCGCGCATGGTTGTGTGCCGTTTTTACAAAGTTTTCAGATTGCCTCCCAGGTTTGCATCCCTCACTGAATTGGACATAGAATCAATTGTGTCGAGACGGTTTTTGAATTTGAGGCCTCGGGTGCGGAGTTTTTTACGTCGTCGCCCATAGCCAAATTGCGCGCACACTTGTGCGGCGTTTTTACAAAGTTTTCAGATTGCCTCTCGGGTTTTCATTTCCAGCTGATTTGACCATAGAATCAATTGTGTGGAGAAAATTTTTGAATTTGAGGCCTCGGGTGCGGAGTTTTTGACGTCGTCGCCCATAGCCAAACTTACGCGCATGGTTGTGTGCCGTTTTTACAAAGTTTTCTGATTGCCTCCCAGGTTTGCATCCCTCACTGAATTGGCCATAGAATCAATTGTGTCGAGACGGTTTTTGAATTTGAGACCTCGGGTGCGGAGTTTTTGACGTCGTCGCCCATAGCCAAATTGCACGCACACTTGTGCGCCGTTTTTACAAAGTTTTCAGATTGCCTCTCGGGTTTGCATTACCAGCTGAATTAGCTATAGAATCAATTGTGTCGAGAAAATTTTTGAACTCGAGGCCTCGGGTGCGGAGTTTTTGACGTCGTCGCCCATAGCCAAATTGCGCGCACGCTTGTGTGCCGTTTTTACAAAGTTTTCAGATTGCCTCTCGGGTTTGCATTTCCAGCTGAATTGGCCATAGAATCAATTTTGTCGAGAAATTTTTTTAATTTGAGGCCTCGGGTGCGAAGTTTTTTACGTCGTCGCCCATAGCCAAACTTGCGCGCATGGTTGTGTGCCGTTTTTGCAAAGTTTTCAGATTGCCTCCCAGGTTTGCATCCCTCACTGAATTGGCCATAGAATCAATTGTGTCGAGACGGTTTTTGAATTTGAGGCCTCGGGTGCGGAGTTTTTTACGTCGGCGCCCATAGCCAAACTTGCGCGCATGGTTGTGTGCCGTTTTTACAAAGTTTTCAGATTGCCTCCCAGGTTTGCATCCCTCACTGAATTGGCCATAGAATCAATTATGTCGAGACGGTTTTTGAATTTGAGGCCTCGGGTGCGGAGTTTTTGACGTCGTCGCCCATAGCCAAATTGCACGCACGCTTGTGCGCCGTTTTTACAAAGTTTTCAGATTGCCTCTCGGGTTTGCATTTCCAGCTGAATTGGCCATAGAATCAATTGTGTCGAGAAACTTTATGAATTTGAGGCCTCGGGTGTGGAGTTTTTGACGTCGTCGCCCATAGCCAAACTTGCGCGCATGGTTGTGTGTCGTTTGTACAAAGTTTTCAGATTGCCTCCCAGGTTTGCATCCCTCACTGAATTGGCCATAGAATTAATTGTGCCGAGACGGTTTTTGAATTTTAGTCCTCGGGTGCGGAGTTTTTGACGTCGTCGCCCATAGCCAAATTGCGCGCACGCTTGTGCGCCGTTTTTACAAAGTTTTCAGATTGCCTCCCGGGTTTGAATTTCCCACTGAATAGGCCATAGAATCAATTGTGTCGATGAATTTTTTGAATTTGAGGCCTCGGGTGCGGAGTTTTTGACGTCGTCGCCCATAGCCATACTTGCGCGCATGGTTGTGTGCCGTTTTTACAAAGTTTTCAGATTGCCTCGCAGGTTTGCATCCTTCACTGAATTGGCCATAGAATCAATTGTGTCGAGAAAGTTTTTGAATTTGAGGCCTCGGGTGTGGAGTTTTTGACGTCGTCGCCCATAGCCAAACTTGCGCGCATGGTTGTGTGCCGTTTTTATAAAGTTTTCAGATTGCCTCCCAGGTTTGCATCCCTCACTGAATTGGACATATAATCAATTGTGTCGAGACGGTTTTTGAATTTGAGGCCTCGGGTGCGGAGTTTTTTACGTCGTCACCCATAGCCAAATTGTGCGCACACTTGTGCGCCGCTTTTACAAAGTTTTCAGATTGCCTCTCGGGTTTTCATCTCCAGCTGAATTGACCATATAATCAATTGTGTGGAGAAAATTTTTGAATTTGAGGCCTCGGGTGCGGAGTTTTTGACGTTGTCGCCCATAGCCAAATTGCGCGCACGCTTGTGCGCCGTTTTTACAAAGTTTTCAGATTGCCTCTTGGGTTTGCATCTCCAGCTGAATTGGCCATAGAATCAATTATGTCGAGAAAGTTTTTGAATTTGAGGCCTCGGGTGCGGAGTTTTTGACGTCGTCGCCCATAGCCAAACTTGCGCGCATGGTTGTGTGCCGTTTTTACAAAGTTTTCAGATTGCCTCCCAGGTTTGCACCCCTCACTGAATTGGCCATAGTATCAATTGTGTCGAGACGGTTTTTGAATTTGAGGCCTCGGGTTTGGAGTTTTTGACGTCGTCGCCCATAGCCAAACTTGCGCGCATGGTTGTGTGCCGTTTTTACAAAGTTTTAAGATTGCCTCCAAGGTTTGCATCCCCCACTGAATTGGCCATAGAATCAATTGTGTCGAGACGGTTTTTGAATTTGAGGCCTCGGGTGCGGTATTTTTGACGTCGTCGCCCATAGCCAAATTGCGCGCACACTTGTGCGCCGTTTTTACAAAGTTTTCAGATTGCCTCTCGGGTTTGCATTTCCAGCTGAATTGGCCATAGAATCAATTGTGTCGAGAAAATTTTTGAATTTGAGGCCTCGGGTGCGGAGTTTTTGACGTCGTCGCCCATAGCCAAATTGCGCACACGCTTGTGCGCCGTTTTTACAAAGTTTTCAGATTGCCTCTCGGGTTTGCATTTCCAGCTGAATTGGCCATAGAATCAATTGTGTCGAGAAACTTTATGAAATTGAGGCCTCGGGTGCGGAGTTTTTGACGTCGTCGCCCATAGCCAAACTTGCGCGCATGGTTGTGTGCCGTTTTTACAAAGTTTTCAGATTGCCTCCAAGGTTTGCATCCCTCACTGAATTGGCCATAGAATCAATTGTGTCGAGACGGTTTTTGAATTTGAGACCTCGGATGCAGAGTTTTTGACGTCGTCGCCCATAGCCAAATTGCACGCACACTTGTGCGCCGTTTTTACAAAGTTTTCAGATTGCCTCTCGGGTTTGCATTTCCAGCTGAATTAGCTATAGAATCAATTCTGTCGAGAAATTTTTTGAATTTGAGGCCTCGGGTGCGGAGTTTTTGACGTCGTCGCCCATAGCCAAATTGCGCGCACGCTTGTGTGCCGTTTTTACAAAGTTTTCAGATTGCCTCTCGGGTTTGCATTTCCAGCTGAATTGGCCATAGAATCAATTGTGTCGAGAAATTTTTTAAATTTGAGGCCTCGGGTGCGAAGTTTTTTACGTCGTCGCCCATAGCCAAACTTGCGCGCATGGTTGTGTGCCGTTTTTACAAAGTTTTCAGATTGCCTCCCAGGTTTGCATCCCTCACTGAATTGGCCATAGAATCAATTGTGTCGAGACGGTTTTTGAATTTGAGGCCTCGGGTGCGGAGTTTTTTACGTCGTCGCCCATAGCCAAACTTGCGCGCATGGTTGTGTGCCGTTTTTACAAAGTTTTCAGATTGCCTCCCAGGTTTGCATCCCCCACTGAATTGGCCATATAATCAATTGTGTCGAGACGGTTTTTGAATTTGAGGCCTCGGGTGCGGAGTTTTTGACATCGTCGCCCATAGCCAAATTGCGCGCACGCTTGTGCGCCGTTTTTACAAAGTTTTCAGATTGCCTCTCGGGTTTGCATTCCCAGCTGAATTGGCCATAGAATCAATTGTGTTGAGAAAGTTTTTGAATTTGAGGCCTCGGGTGCGGAGTTTTTGACGTCGTCGCCCATAGCCAAACTTGCGTGCATGGTTGTGTGTTATTTTTACAAAGTTTTCAGATTGCCTCCCAGGTTTGCATCCCTCACTGAATTGGCCATAGAATCAATTGTGCCGAGACGGTTTTTGAATTTTAGTCCTCGGGTGCGGAGTTTTTGTCGTCGTCGCCCATAGCCAAATTGCGCGCACGCTTGTGCGCCGTTTTTACAAAGTTTTCAGATTGCCTCCCGGGTTTGAATTTCCAACTGAATTGGCCATAAAATCAATTGTGTCGATGAATTTTTTGAATTTGAGGCCTCGGGTGCGGAGATGAGTTTTATTAATATTGCACTTTACAAGCACGGATTCACCTAATCAGCTATTACAAAGGTCTTCTTATCTACTCTTCAGCTGATATGTTGCAAATCAGACGACTTCCAATTAAGCTCTTCTTGCCTTCAGGTCTTCTAACAACTCGATCATCTTGATCTCCTCTTCTTGCTCATACGCGTGTAAATCCAGATAGGGCTAGAACTCAGCTGAGCTGAAGTTCCCCCTTAGTTGTTGACCTGTTCTTAACACACAATTATCCAAATAAATGCAAGTATTATTTTTTATGAAAACAGAATGCATGCAAAACAGTTTTTCAAAAATGGATCTATTCAGGTTACCATTGAAAACAGTAAAACGTGTTTTTGATGGCTCAAACGATGGAATTTGACCAAAAAGCATTACACGTCACTGCATAGCAGTGGGTTCGATTCAAAATATCAATTCCACTTTAAAAAGTGTACTCACACGCTAAATTCTGAAAATAACAGAAACAGTGCAGATTTTCGAAAATCAAAAATTCAAAGCAATTGTCTTTTGAACACACGGCTCTGATACCACTTGTTGGTCCCTGAGACGAGTGTAAGATCAGTTGACTTGATGTCTGCTGATTGTGTGGAAAATAAACTAACTCTTCAAAGTAACTAGTCCGCTGATTTCACTAGGGGCCTAGGACTAGTTAGTCGACTATTTAATTACTTATCGGAGTTAAGTGCGGAATTGTAGTGTGCCCATAAATATTATACTCGTCTATTCAATAAATACAGTGTGTAAAACATTTTATGCACAAATATGTATGAAAAGACTTGAAATGTAAAGTGCAGAAATGTAAATAACACATTAATTTATAGTGGTTCGGATATATGTTCCTACGTCCACTCTCACGTCCTAACGTGATGTTTTAATTCATTTAGTTTGCTAATTTTATAACATTGGCATTATATAACACATGTAAATTCATGTTGCAACCTCAGCCTTCAGCATATATAAATTCGTGCCACAGCTTCAGTATCATAAGCGTCGTCCGATGTAAATCGAGAATTTTTTAGACTATGCTACCCCTATTATGCCTACAATATGGTCAAAATCCCCAAAATAGCTTTTGTCCTGTGAATTTTGAAGTTTTTTTTTTTGAAGAAAGCACAAATTTCCATTAAGTGAAAAATGAAGCCAATCAAAAGTTATAGAAGGAAAGCCCATAAACAAAAGAAACAACAAAATTCATGATTTCTTTCATTTCCTTTAAATTTATGTAATCCACTAGACAGGGTTTGATTTGATGACAATGATGTGAGAATATTTAGTGAAAAAAAGTTATTTTAATTCATATTAAAGAAAATCGTTGACAAATCTGTCGCAAATTTGATACGAAAAATAAAACCGTCGCAAAATTTTTAGACCAATCAAATTTTTGTTGCAAAATACGTAGCAAATTTGAGACAAATTGAATTTCTATGGCAGAATAAAACGTCCCAAAATCAATAGCAAATTTGAGACGACTTGAAAAAACTGCCCAAATTCTGTTGCAAATTGTGACGACCTTTATTTTTATCGCAAATTTTGTTGACTCGGTCATTTTGACAATTTCATCGCAAATCCATCGCATTATATGACGGTTAAGGGCATATGTAATAAGAACTATTGCTGGACAGAACTACAGAGGACAAAAATGACAAAATTAGATTGTGACAATAAAATGGTAGTACAAGTCTAATTTATGCAAAACGTAACGTGTCTATTTAATTTTATTCAACTCCTAACATTTTTTGGTTTAAAAAAAATAAAATACTATAATTTAAAAAAAGAAAAACCGTTTAGTTAGTTTATTTATTATCAGTTTTCTGGTTTCAACAACCCAACGCCATGGCTTCTACTTCTTCTCTTGAAGTTTTTCTTGTTTTTCAATTCATAATTCTTAATTTCCAATTTATATATTTCCCAACAGTGGGGTATTATAATCACTCAAAATTTCAGGCTTTGAAGGCGAAGGAAGCTCAGAAGAAGTCCGGTAATGGCAGAAGCTAGAAGAGGGAATGAAGCTGCTGCATGAGAGAAAGTGAGACGCATAGGCTTAATCTAGGAAATTTGTTTAGGCAATTCGGGGAAGATGATAAGTTTTCATGTTTATGGAATAATTAAATTTTGTTTAATAGTTTAATAATATACTGTAATAATTTTATTTTTTATATATGACATGAATTTTATTTTATTGAACTTTAAAATAATTCAAAATTATTTTTTATTTATACACTCAACACTTTCCGACATAATACAACCTTCCAGTCATCTTTCCGATAAAAATGAGATCAAAACAAAACAAATTTTAAAAAATTAGGACTAAATGGATACATTTAATTTTTTTGGGACCATTTCAAAAAAGGTAACAAGTTATGGGATTAAATTGGCTTTTTTCCCTAAGAGTTCAATAGCACTTAACAACCAAATTATATTCCACTAAGCAGTTTTGTACTCCCCCTGTCCCATTATTAATTGAACAATTACTATTTGCGCGAGTTTTAATGTAGAATTTCTTATTAAGTAAATTTAACAAAATAATTTGAACAAATTTACATCTGTGATAAATTTACGTATAATATAGAATAAATGGAATATATAATATTATCTCATGTGATATTTATCGACATTTTTTCAAGAATTTTTTTTTCTTCAATATTTTCTCGATACTTTACCGATATTAAGCTCGATATCATTATTGGAGACCGATATTTATCGATTTTTTAAGAAAATATTGTGGAATATCATTTTTCTCAATGATGCGGCCTAAAATTGTCACCTCGTAAGAAGTCGACACGTGTATAGAGGATAGGATTGATGAGAGGATACGAACTTAAAGAGGACTCCTCAGAATAGAGAATCTCATCCGGGTGTCCCTCCGGAGGGAGCTCCACCCAAGGACCTCAGGGTAGAGATATCAGGAAGACCTGGCCCTGAGGGGAATTAGTTGGCCGAAAGTTTAGGAGAGGTTCCATATAAAACGGGATAAGATTGGATAGAGGAAGACTCATTCTTCCTCTACTCAACGGCTGAAATCTAGAGGAGGAAGTGGTTGCGTCTCTTCAGGGATTGGGAGTTCAAAGGCAGGTGGACTAATTCAAAGAGAGAAAAGGTGGCAGATCCGAGATAAGGGGAAAACCTAACCTCCCCTCAGGTAGAATTCCTCTATAAATAGGCAAGCTTAGGTACATTTACGTTTTACGATCTCTAACATTATTCAACCTATTGCGCTTTTATGAATATTCTGATTTCCTTCGAGAACCTCATTGATAAAAAGAGGACTCTTAAGCCCTCATCATATCCCGAATCATACATACTGACTTGAGCGTCGGAGTGTCCGCGCCGGATTCCCCTCCGGCGTGTCTTTTGCAGGTTCTTGGAGGATCATTTCGGAGAAAGCATTATACTCGGATTATTCATACGAGTTCGGGAATTTGGATATCTGATCTAAAGGACATCCAATCCATTCGTGCAAATTTGTGGCACAACACTCAATATCATATCGGCGACAATAAAAATTGGATATATCGAGAATACGTGAGAAAATTTTCTTGATAATTTCATGGATATATCCAATTTTCGTGGTCATCGATATCGATATTGTAAAGAAGGATATTTTCATGATATTTGTAAAAAATTGAAATATCGATAAATATTGTTATGCAATAAAAATAGCAAGTGCCTCTTTGTTCAAAATTGAAAGTATTGATAAATATCGATTTTATTTGTTTGAAAAAATGTCGATAAATATCATATGAAATAACATTGTATATTAATCTATATTTTATGTAAATTTATCACAAATGTAAAATTTGTTCAAATTATTTTGTTCAATTTTATGTAGTAAACATTTGTTATTAAATTTTCATGATTTTTAAAATTTACAATTATCGATATTTGATCGATATATCCATTGATATTTTCAAAATTTTGAAGTATCAATATTTCTACAAATATCGATATTTTCAACCTTGATTATCATTACTATTATTTTTTTTTTTTTTTGGGAAATGATCGTGGGCCTACGTCGACATTTATTTTTGTTAAATTTTTTCAATTTATCCAATTTTGGTGGTCAGCGATATTGATATTGGAAAGAATGATATTCCACGATATTTAAAAAAAATGAAAATATTCATATGTAATAATAATATCGAGTCTAATATCAATAAAGTATCGACAGAATATTAAAAAAATGTTGATAAATTTCATATAAGCTCGATAACATCATATATGATATTTTATATAAATTTATCACTAATGTAAAATATATATTTTTTTTTGTTAATTTATGTATTAAAAGTAAATTTAAATTATGTTCAAATTGTTTTGTTAAATTTGTGTATTAAAAATTTGTTATTAAATTTTCATAAATTTTAAAATTTATCGATATTAATATTCGAGATATCTCCACAAAGTTAAGGTCTTGATATTTTAAACGTTATGAATATGATTTGTGGTTAATTTTACATTTTTCATAATGTTTGGGACCAAGTTTGCATCGTATAGGACCAAGTCTGCAAAAAGTACACTTAACCGCCACATGAATCGCACGTGGCGCACCCTCCATTAAATTTTGACGGATTTTGGGACTAAGTTTGCAATAAATTTTGTATGAGACCTATTGATGTTGATATAAGTGTTATGCTTAAAGATCCAACACTAACAGCCGAATGTTGTGTTTAATGTTCCCAACACTTAAGACAACATCAGAATTTGTCCTTCCTTTTCTCACTAACTCTTATCTTACGCTTGTTGTCTAATGATGTCCCCAAAGCAGTTACAAGACGTGGGCAACACCAAGTCATGCCATTGCGTGGGAGTGCGAAGTTATTAGACATGGTACAACAAGTCCCTAAATTCTAGGAGTGGTGGAGAGAAGTTACTTACCGCATGATCTCACGACTGTGATGAACATGGGAGTTGAACGCTTTATACGCTTCTATTTAGGAAAATTATTGTTTCTTCTTGTAGATCTTCATACTATTGTAAACCCGAATAGTAGTGTGTTAGATCATATATTTACTAGGTTGTGTGATTAGATCTATGAGGGAGATAGTTTCATAGAACTTAGTAAATCATTTTACACTTTCGTAGTGTTATTATACACCTCAAAGAGGTTGTACTCGTTTCACATATTTTTAATATGGTGAACAGCATAGATTATTTTATAATCTATGCAAATTTTGAATACTTCTATTTTTAGTACGTGCATTTTAATTTCTGCTGCATAGTGTTGTCTGGACAGTGCCAACACAACAGACAACATCTCTGATTTCGCACGCACACACACTTTCAAGACCAATTCTGCATAAAAAAATCGAGCGGGACCAAATCCAAAATCCAGTGGTCAAATCCCAACGAGTCCATGGTTGACGGGAACAAAAATGCAATTAACTCATTTCTTATTAGTATTAAAGGTGATAAAATTGACTTTTAGAGGGATATTATTGGTATTTTTGCTTTATTGGAGAGATAATTTTTTGTTTGTGTGTAAAAAAAGTAATGACATGGATGTAAATATGTTTAAGGAAGATTTTTAAAGGGGTAAGGAGTAGGGAGTAGGTGACAAATGTTCAAATAATAATGAGACAAAGGTTTTAAAAAATATTCAAATAATAATGAGACGGAGTACATACTAAAAAGGCCATCAACAAAATAGTGAAATACTAAAAAGGCCATCAGCAAAATAGTGAAATGAGATTTTGCACTACATGTTGAGCAGAATCGTTAATAAATCTAACATTGGTAGGAGAAAAAAAATATGGGAAGGGAAAAAGAAAAGGTTTTGTCCCACTTTAAAAAATGCCAAATGATAGTATAAAAGTAGGAACCCATGAATAGATGGTAATGCATTATAATGATATGCTCAGCTTTCTACGCGTGGGTGCAGTGAGACGAACTTTGAACTTGTGTGCGAGTGCGACCTGCGTGCACGAATGTCGCACCAATTTGGTGGCGAACGGATATCATGAATCTCCCTGCTCCAATACGAAAATGGGAGAAATATAACTTTATTATTTCGAAAAAGATGCGCATAGCGCATAGTTTCAATATAATTTGAATGCATATAAATAATTAATACTTCACTTGATATATTCTTTGGAGTTCAGTACTTAATGTAAACCCTTTATTTCCAAAAACGAACACTAAGTCAATTATTTATATGGTCGTGTGATCAACCAATAAGGAGAAAAAAATTATTCACGTCCGTAATTTTCACATTTTTTTGAAAAACATTCCAGAAAAGCTAGATAAAAAAAATTAATTTACATCCCATAATTAAAGTTGTTCATTTACGTCCAATTTTTTACATTATTCGCCAAAATGGCGTCATTTCACTCATACTTTTGTCACGGCGCATATATAAAAATTAATTTACATCCCAACTTGTCTTCGAGCATTTAAGTCATCGCGATGTTTCACACTTCTCCAAACTCCACTGACAAATTGAACTTCCATTTTTTCTTCCAATCTCTCACCTTGTTCGGTAGATGCTCAACAAGTTTAAAACTAGAGCGAGCTCTAAGATAATGTCATCTTGTGGCCTCATCGGCGGTTGGCTGAAGGAGAAAGTTAAGTTCGAGGGAGCGAGGTGTATTCCTTAACTCCCACTTACTCGACTCTCAAGTCCGAACAAGGTCAAAACCCCAATAAGATTACTCCATCCGTTGGGGGCGATTTGCATCGGAGACAATCGAATCAAATTTAAATAATTACTAATAACCGGATGAAGAGAGAAACGAAGGTCGGCTTCCATCATGCCTAGAGAAACGGCTATGCACCCTGGAGGTGGTTGATCGGCTCGCTCATCTGGAGCGGGAGTACTGAATTGAACATCCGCAGGCACAAAAAATTTGTTCCAAAATTCCATCAGTTGCGAAACGGTAACTTGGCTGGCATATTTGTTTGCATCGAAATTGCTTTCGATGGCGGGACGATGATCTCTAGGGAAAAGAAGAGGAGGGTATTGCGAGATGTATTCATCGAAAGAAGGTCCGAGAATCTCACCCTCAATATATACCTTGTAGCGACTCAACATACTCATAAATGCGAGGTATAGTGTCTGGATCAAGGTCGCTTTCCTTTGACTTCTTCGGCATATTGTACGACAACTTTAAGTCGGTTTCATCGCCGCTACCAAGATTTATCTCCTCATCCTCGCCATCCTCGGGAACATCATTCCCAGCATCCTCGCGAGGTGGGGTCCTGTATTGGCTAGTCTCGCCTTCCTCGCTATCATATTTTTCAACCTCCATCGATTCATTCTCCAACGATTCGCGATGGGTTAATATCGGATCTATGTTCATCATCGGACGGGAAACCGCTTCCTCTCCGACTGAACCCTCGGATTTAGAGAACAAAACCACAACACCAGGTCTCGGAGTATGGCGGCGTCCGACCGCCGGAATGGTAGAAATATGGTCACTAAGACCCTGAGTTTCCCTAATATCAAACGGTGGGAACCACCTACATTGCTATTGGAATCCATGGAAAAGAAGAGAAAGAGAGAAAAGGAAGGAGAGAACTATGAAATACCTTGGAAAACGGTAGAAAAACAATGACAGTCGCCGGAAATTCTTCAAACTTCTCTGTCGGAAATCGAATTGCAAAAGCTTGAAAGAGTGAAAAAAGGATTTGGGGAAGAAAGGGCCTATTTATAGGCCTCAGAAATGCAAGGACCTAATTGTAAAAAATGGGGTAAATTGTGTAATTTACCCAAAGTTTTTTTGGATTTTCCCAAAACTGACACGCTAATTGAGGAATACGCGCGTCTTTTGATCTTCGTACACGTTTTCACGCATTAATTCAAAATTAAAAAAGGGCGCATGCGCGGGACGTCATCAAATCGCTTCGAAAAGATAATAGATTTTCATAAATCGAGGCGACGTTTCAGCCTAGTAAGTTTTGGAGGGAAATAAAACAAAAGTATTACAACGGACATATGTAATTCTGTTTGCCCATCGAGCAAAGTCACGAGGGGCATATGTTTGACCAATTAATAATTCAACGAAGAAAAGTCAAAGTCATCAAGTCTAGTCAGCTAGGTCAAGGGCGAGCAACCAATAAAAAACGAGCAAGGGAAGTCCCACATTTAATGGTCAACAGGTCAAACATATCCACGTGGCAGCGAGCAAGAGTAATTGGAGATGGTGGCAAAATGATATATGTAGGATCGCAAGTAAAGATGATTGGCATAGTGAAGAATGACGAGCAACGTCATTGGCGAAGACGATTAAAGACAGGAACAATGCAGTTATATGAGAAGATCCAAAGTGAAGATGCTCGCCATGAGCCCTGATTAGAGCAACAGCGACCAAACAACTATGAAATTAAGGCGGTCCAAGTGGTATGATCGACGCCGAGTATAACGTGACATGGGACTTTATAATTGGTGATTGCAGGGGCATTTAATGCAAAGAAGATGCATTAAATGCATGAAGTGACCTCTCTAATAGCAGTTGTATTAAGATTAAATAGCAACTTTATTCCATTAATAGGTGGATTAATGTTGAGCTGCCAACAATGAATGCATGCAAATTGTATCCTAATATATACAGCCCTTCGAAGACTTAATAAATTCATTCCTAACTTTTCCTAAAATCACACAACCTTGATCTTAGCTTCTCTCTCAAGCTTTTCCAAAGTTATTCATCAAGAAAAACCCTAATTTTAAGAGTTCCACTACAAGAAAACTGACTTATCTAGCTAAAATTCTTAAGTGACAGGAATTTGAGGATTAATGACAGGACCTCCTACTAAAAGTTAATTACCGTCACTAAATACTTTTAACTAGAAAAACTATAATGACAAAAATTCTGTCACTAAAAGTCATTTTTCTTGTAGTGTGTTCATCAAGAACATCTTTGATCATTTTTCAATCCGTAAAAAACCAATCACATATAAATGATATTGTTTGTTACCGTTTAATCAATACACCCCGACAAAAATCGGTATAATATGTCTCCAGATTTATGTTACAAAATTATTTGTATGTTTTCAAAAGCAGACCGAGACATTTTTCTTAATTATACCAATCTACTATCTTTATTTATTAGTCTAAACTGGTCCCTAATTTAATTTAAAACCCAATCACTTTTAAGTGTAATAAAAATAAAATAAGAGAAAAAAAAACTCCTTCAAATCTCATTCTTCTATCATTCTTATTTTTAATCTCTACACTTAAATTCTCTCACTTTTTTTTCTCATAATGCAATTGAAAGTTGGATTGAAGTTCTATTATATTTTTTTGTTTGATTTTGTTAGTGTTTGGTGTTTTATTAGGTTTACACACAAAATTTTTGTTCATGTTGTTTAGGGTTGTTTAATGGGTTTGTTTAGGGTTGTTTAATGGACTTGTTTGAGATTGTTTAGAATTGTTTAAGGTTGTTTAATAGAGTTGTTTGGGTTGTTTAATGATGCTTTAGAGTTGTTTAAGGTCATTTTTATATATTTTGTATGACTAAGGTCATTTTTTATAAGTAGTAGTTTGACTAGGCAATTTCTGAAATTTTAAGAGTTCCACTACAAGAAAACCGACTTGTCTGGCTAAAAGTCTTTAGTGACAGAAATTTGAGGATTAATGACAGGACCTCTTACTAAAAGTTAATAACCGTCACTAAATACTTTTAACTAGAGAAACTATAATGACAAAAACTATGTCACTAAAAGTTATTTTTCTTGTAGTGTTCATCAAAAACATCTTTGATCATTTTTCAATCCGTAAAAAACCACTCACATATAAATGATATTGTTTGTTACTATTTAATCACACTCCTACAAAAATCGGTACAACATGTCTCCAGATTTATGTTACAAAATTATTTGTATGTTTTCAAAAGCAGACCGAGACATTTTTCTTAATTATACCAATCGAGACATTTTTCTTAATTATACCAATCTACCATCTTTATTTATTAGTTTAAACTGGTCTCTAATTTAATTTAAAACCCAATCACTTTTAAGTGTAATAAAAATAACAAAAAAAGAAAAAAAAACTGCTTCAAATCTCATTCTTCTATCATTCTTATTTTCAATCTCTACACTTAAATTCTCTCACTATATTTTCCCCTCCCCATGACTCAAACCCAGGACCTAAGGCCTAGGTAGTGGTGCTCTAACCACTTGAGCTATCCCACTTTGTCAATGCAATTGAAAGTTGGATTGAAGGTAAGAAACATATTTCTATAATATTTTTTTGTTTGATTTTGTTAGTGTTTGATGTTTTATCATAGTGAATTCAAAGCGGAATTTTATTTGCGCATTATTGGTACAGCACATGAAAAACAAATATTTTAATATGCATGTTTGTGAATAACAAGAAACCTCCCTGAGCATAGTTGATTTGATTTCCTCACCCCAATTTATTTAAAATTTAACAGATTGAAGGAATGGAGAGATGAAGGCCCGATGAATTTTAATTTAATTGTTGCATCTTGCCAATCAAAAAATTTCTCTATTTTATTTTTGCTCATAATTTTAATTAGTTGCATCTTGAGTTAAAAATATTTTCTTAATTAATGTGTATACATTATTTTCTTTGAAATGTGTGTTATTAAATTTTTAATGGGAAAAATTCTTAATTAATATATACAAATAAACTTAAAAAATTGTACACATCATATTTAAAATATTCGACGCAATTTTTTTTAAAAAATATATAAATGCTGGTAAATTTAGTTAGAGAATAAATGAATTTTCTTTTTATCATAGTTACCTAAATTAGTTATTAAATAAATTAATAAGACACATGTGACATGTCATTCATCTATCGATTGTAAAACGGGAGATGTAAAACGCGGTAGAGTTACCAGAGATCCCGTCCGTCATAACTCATCATATTCATAAATCACAAGAAAAAGCACAAGAAACTCTTGCAAAACAAACACATAGCAAAAGAACCAAACAAGCAAAGAACATGAAAGATTCTAAACAGCAGAGAAAAAACTAGAGAAATGACAAAAAGAAAAAGGCACACCCCCAAAGAACACGAATGCAGCAGCAACAAAAAAAGAACAAGAATAACAACACTAAACAACAGAAAAAAACAGCAAAAAGAGCAGGAAATTGTGCAACAGCAGATTTCAGAGCAAATTAACAGCCCCAATATTTTGTGCAGAACAAAACTAAGTAAAGAAAATTTGCAGTAGTAAACAGAGCAAAAAAGCAGCCGAATTTGTTACTAAAAATAGGGAGCACAATAACCCCAAACAGTGAGCAGAATTTAAATATACCAGCACAAACCAAAGAGCAAGGAAGAGTGCAACATTTGACTAAGAAACAAATAACGAATATAGTGAACCCTAAACACTAAAAAAAACAGCACACAAGCAAACTCGGAAACAAGGCCAAAAGAACACACACAAAAACAGCACAAAAAGGAGAAGCCAAATCGCAAAACACGGTACGTCTTAACTCATTATTCATAAAACACAAGAAAAGAACCAAACAAGCAAAGAACATGAACAAACAAAAGAGCAAAAGGCAACAACACAGCAGAAAAAAAGATTCTAAACAGCCGAGAAAAAACCAGAGAAACGACAAAAAGAAAAAGGCACACCCCAAAAGAACACGAAGGCAGCAACAAGCAAAACCACAAAACACCACAACAAACAAAGAACGAGAACTAAGTAAATGAACAACACTGAACAAAGGAAAAAAAACAGCGGAAAGAGCAGGAACTACAAAAACAAGCGGAAATTGCGCAAATGAACAGCAGATTAACAACAGATTTCAGAGCAAATTAACAGCCTCAATTTGGTGCAGAACAAAACTAAGTAAAGCAAAAAAGCAGCAGAATTTGTTGCAAATTTACAACAGAAATAAGGCAGCACAATAACCCCAAACAGTGAGCAGATTTGCAATATACCAGCACAAACCAAAGAGCAAGAAGAGTGTAACATGTGAAGTAGTTCAGAAGCAAGGCCAAAATAACACACAAAAGCAAACTCAGAAGCAAGGCAAAAAGAACACACAAAACAGCAGAAAAAGGAGAAGCCAAATCGCAAAATAATTCGCAAATCGGAAGGGCACAGAGATTAACAGCCTCAATTTTCTGCAGAACAAAAAAAGCAGAAATCACCAACAACAAATTCTACTGAAAATAGGCAGCACGATAACCCCAAACAGTGAGCAAATTTGCAATCTACCAGCACAAACCAAGAGCAAGGAAGGGTGTAACATGGAGTACGAACACAAATGGGGAAATAATATAGTGAAACCCAAACGCACAAAAAAAGCATCACACAAAAGGAGCAGAAATAAACACAAAAGGAAACTCAGAAGCAAGGCCATAGGGACACAAAAACAACAGAAAATGGAGAAGCCAAATAGCTGGAACAAACACAGAAAAAAGCAAAAATCCAGAGAAGAAACACCAAAAAAAGGAACTCGGATAATGGTGGAAGAAGTACAAGAGTCTAACACTATTTTAGAATTTGAAGCAAGTTCAGATATCAAGTGAAAACATTAGAAGCCCACATTTCTCATAAGTAGCTGTATCTGTCATATTAATAATTGACTCTCGTGTAACTATACCATGACTTGCATGTGCGCTAGCGGGATATTGTATTTATTTGGGGATAAATCAATTGACACATGTGTTTGTAGCCAGGGTCAGACAGTTGAGCAGGTGCATCAGGTGGGGTTTGCGATAATTTGAGGTCATACGAAGGACAAATGAAATTAAATGAAACCCAGTCCATACACAATAAAAATAGAAGTTAAGAATAAGAACCTTTATCTGGTGCACTTCCATTAAAAAGAAGTGCAGGAAGGAACACAGCCAAGAGAAGATCCCAATCGATATTAACACCTAGAGAAAAAGAAATTGAATAAAGGCACCTTATGTTAATAACTTATACTACTAGATTAAATATATAACATATTTCTTTTCTAAAAACTGCATGAAAACAGGCAATTCTGGAAACTTTAAAGAAAAGTAAAACGATTTACAAAGACGAATCCCAGCACCAACCCTTCCCAAACGATGACGAGTTCCATATTTTGCAAGAAATGCACTATAATCTGAAAACTTGATTAAAATCATATCCTTGTTAATGTTAAATCAATAGGCTATTTGCAATGTCGAGTAGATCAAGTAAATCAGGTGCTCTAGTTCACCATTATCACGAAAGTACCTTCTTACTCTCCTACCTTGCCCAAAGAACTGATAATAAAAGGTCAAACAAAATTTCCATATGCACAGTAACACAAACACCAACAAGAGATCATTACAAGTAAATTGCAGACAAAAATAAAATCCAGAGTTCAATTAACAATGCAGAAATAAATAGAAACATACCCAATGCTCCAAGTCCATTGCCAAGAACAAGCAACGCCAAAGTATTAAGGCACAAAGTTTAAAATTTAGACTAATTTGGGGAAATAAAAGTCAATGGAAGTTTAAAATTTAAGCAAAATGGTATAATAGTAATGTTAAGGTATTTTTTTGCATCTAATACTAATACTAAAAATTTCTAGCACTGGAATGCTTTAGCAAGTTGCTAAAAGTACGTATGAGTTACTCCGTCAAAATAAAACACTCAACAAGCAATCACAAAGGCCACCGGCCAACAAAAATAAACACACATCAAGCTAACGCCAAGGCCACCAGCCGACAAAGAGAACAAGCAGAGGGTACCTCAAAAACACAAGGGCTGTCACCGAAGGATCACACACAGCCCACACACAACTGCAATAGCAATAAAACCCAAAACACTGTACAACCAAGAACCACAAACACAGAGCCAACACAAAATCAACAGCCAAACTGCACAAGATGGCACAAACCAGCAAAACAAAGACACACAAGGACGAACAAGAGGACCTCTTAAAAAACTGAGAAAAAGGAAATAAAACAGCAGAGCAAAAGCAACAGAGAAAAACCACAGCACAACCTAGAAGAAAAGGGACCAAACAGCATGGACAAACACAGGAAAAAAAATAAGAAACAAGAGCAAAATAAACAGAGCAAAAGAACCAAACAAGCAGCAAAGGCTTACACAGCAGAAAAAAAGGAGCCAAACAGCACAAAAAAACCACATAAATGACAAAAGGAAAAAAGGCACACCACAAAGAACAGGAAGACAGCAGTAAGCAAAACCACAAAACACCACAACAAACAATGAACAATAACTAACTACACTGAACAACTGAAAAAAAACAGCAGTAACAACAGAAAAAGAGGATAAAAAAACACACACACAAAAAAAGCAGCATAGACAGCAGCAATTAACAGCAGGAAATTGCAAAAATGAACAACGGAAAATGAGCAAATGAACAACAGAAATCAGCCCAAATAAAACAGCAGATTAACAACCTTCAATTCTGTGCAGAACAAAACTAAGTAAAGCAAATTTGCAGCAGTAAACAGAGCAAAAAAGCAGCAAAAATTGGTGCAAAATAGCAGCAGAAATCAGTGCAACAACCAACTACAAATTCTACTGAAAATAGGCAGCACGATAACCCCAAACAGTGAGAAAATTTGCAATCTACCAGCAGAAACCAAAGAGCGAGGAAGGGTGTAACATGGAGTACGAACACAAATAGGGAATATAGTGAACCCAAACACTCACACACACAAAAAACAGCACACAAAAGGAGCAGAAATAAACACAAAAGAAAACTCAGAATCAAGGCCAAAGGAACACACAAAACGACAGAAAAAGGAGAAGCCAAATAGCAGGAACAAACACAGAAAAAAGCAAAAATCCAGAGAAGAAACACCCAAAAAAAGGAGCTCGGAATAATGGTGGAAGAAGTACAAGAGTCTGCCC
This sequence comes from Galeopsis tetrahit, assembly GCA_963675135.1. Classification (NCBI taxonomy): domain Eukaryota; kingdom Viridiplantae; phylum Streptophyta; class Magnoliopsida; order Lamiales; family Lamiaceae; genus Galeopsis; species Galeopsis tetrahit. The sequence continues at coordinate 86,073,223 of OY776126.1, read as the reverse complement.
TATTAATAAATTCAGAATTTTATCAAGTGAAAACATTAGAAGCTGTGTCTGCCCTATTAATTTGAAGCAAAACAACAGAAAGAACAGGAACTTCAAAAAAAAAAAACAGGAACTTCAAAAAAACACCACAACAAACAATGAACAATAACCAACTACACTGAACAAAAGAAAGAAACAGCAGAAAGAACAGGAACTTCAAAAAAAAAAAACAAAGAGCAGAAACAACAGAAAAGGAGAAGCAAACACACACAAAAAAAAAAACAGCAGAAACAGAATAAACAGCAGGAAATTGCGCAAATGAACAACAAATTTCAGAGCAGATTAACAGGCTCAATTTTGTGCAGAACAAACTAAGTAAAGGAAATTTGCATCAATAAAAAGAGAAAAAAAAAAAACAGCGGAAATCAGTGCAATAACCAAAAACAAAATCTACTGAAAATAGGCAGCACAATAACCCCAAACCGTGAGCCGATTTGCAATCTACCAGCACAAACCAAAGAGCAAGGAGGGCAAAAAAACCTGAGCAGCGAACACAGAAGAAATCGCGAGGCAACGCAAACATAGATGAGAGGGCACAGTGCATATCGCGGTTCAGCGGGAACGGTGGGGAATCACACCTCGAAAGATTAAAATGCTAAATTAACACACAATGTTAATTAATTCAGCATCAAACGGAAGCAAAACCAAGAAATTCAAACCGGCCCTGAACCGCGATTTGCAGTGTGCCCTCGAACAACTCTTGGAATAAATTAGGGCACGCAAGTTCTGGATATCAAATTTGATGCAGAAATTCAAAAAAATGAAGGAATAATTACCTAAAAGGAAGGATTAAAAAGCTAAATTAACGCTAATTCAGGAGAAATTCAAAAAACTGAATGATCATTCTCTTCTACGGAATTGGATTAGAAAATTGAAAAGGAATTGCAAGGCGAGGCGTTAGTGGGAGCGTGATTATATAGATAGAGGTCCCTCTTTAACGGCTCTTTTTTTAAAATAATTTGACAGGGCTCTTTAACGCCGCAGCTTTCTCCCTTATGTTAAATTCTATTCTACTAAAATATTAAATTTTGAAATTGATATACAAATATTTATATTTTGTCGTTAAAATATTAAAAATATAAATTTTATTATTATTTTAATTATTAACAACGAAATGCAATAATTAGTTAACAATATTTTAATTTTCATTGCAAATATTAAATTCAAAATATTAGCCACGAAATATTTTATTTCGTCAACTAAAATATTAATTAGCGATAAAATATAATTTTTATTGTTGTTTTAATTATTAACAAAAAAATTAAATAATTTGATGCTAGTACCGTAGCGATGAAATATTTTAATTTCGTTGCAAAATTAAATTCAAGAAATTAACTAATATTAAATACACAAAATTAGTCACAAATATGACTATTTTGTCACTAAAATATTAGCGACGAAATATAATTTTTATTGTTGTTCTGATTATTGATGACAAAATAAAATATTTTGTTGCTAGTGTAGCGATGTTATATTTCAATTTCGTTGCAAAAATTAAATCCAATAAATTAGCCACAAAAATATCTATTTTGTCGCTCGAATATTAGCGACGAAATATAACTTTCATGGTTATTGTGATTATTAACAAAAAAAAATATATTTTATTGCTAGTTTAGCGATGAAATACTTTAATTTCTTCGCAAAAATTAAATCCACGAAAATTTCTATTTTATTGTTAAAATATTGATTTTAGCAATGAAATTTAGATTCGTCAGAAATTTTCGTTGTTATTCCCACTTTATCTTGTTGTTACATTGGGCAAAGAATTGTGCGATTTAAGCTTAAATATATATATAAGACAATTGCGCCCTTGAGCTTCATTCTAGCTAGGTCGTTTTCAACTATCACATTCAGACTTGATTTGGTAAAACTCAGTGGTTTTAATAGTTTGATGAGAATCACGAGATTGAAAGTAAGAAATACTTGTTACTCTAGCTAAGGCTAGCAAGAAACAATTTTTGCACAAGAAATTGAATTAATTCTTCATTCTATATGGGTGCTCAATAACCACCTAACTATTATGAGTGTTCACATGTATATATAACTACTACTAACTTCTGATATAACAGCAAAACTAGCCCAACTAACAGCAAAACTAATCTAAAATAGAAACAAAAGACAATGAAATAAGGACTAAAATTGATAAATCGTCTCTTTCTATGCTAGTCCATTGCAGCCCCTCAATCTGAATCTCGATTGTACGTAATTACGAGCCCACGACCTTTATTCACATTAGAGTTCAATAACACTTAACAACCAAATTATATTCCGTACGCAGTTTTGTACTCCCTTCGTCCCATTATTAATTAAACATTTACTATTTGCACGAATTTTAATATAGAATTATTTATTAGTATTTGTAAGCACATTAAAATTGCACCCAATAAAATGGCGACACATGGAAAAATATACATTAAATCAAATTAATCTACTATTTAAATTTTGAGAATTTAATTAAATTAAATCTCGAATTAAATAGTTGAATTATTGATATTTAATATACACGGTACAAGACGGTCAAATTATACGGTAAGAATACAAGTGATTTACCATATATGGAGGAAATAAAATCGCATCTCTTAAAAAATATGGAAGAGAATAAAATTAAAATCAATCGAGAGAAATTGGAGTTTTAGAGAGAAGAGAGTAGTTTGATAATTTGAGGGGAGTGCATCTACTAATCGTCTTTTTTAGGGGGATGCATGTATTAGGGGTTCGGCCGGTTTGGATTTTATTTTATTTTTTCGCTCGTTTTTTTGTTCGTTTTCCCTCTTTTTTTTTAGAAAATAAATTACTTCCTCCATCCACCAAATGCAGTCCCATTGGAGCGGGACACATGTTTTAAGGAAAATTAAAGTAGATAAAATAAGGGTATTGTGGGATCCGTTGTGAATAAAGTTGATAACAATTTGAGTAATTAAGGGTGATGATTTTCATAAAGTGTATGAGACTAAATTTTGTGGACGAAGAATATAAGACAAATGAGACTATATTTTGTGGACGGAAGGAGTACTACATAAGATATGAGAATAAGATATGAGAGAGGTTGGTGTGAAAAAATAGTTGAAATTGAGATGTTTATAAAAGAATATAAAAAACAAAAAAGCAAAATCGTTAGTTTTGTCGATTTAACCGTCGATTTTGTTTTTGAATTTTAGGAACTGAAATCGGTGGTTCTTAATTTTAAGGTTATGATTTAATATTTAAATTGAAACCGACCGATTCTGATTCCGATTTTGCACATGTCTTATATAATCAACACCTTCAAATTATTTCCCGGCTAATGATATGCTTCAACTTACATTGTTCCTTCATACCGCCCACGTACAACTTAATTTATACAAAGCTCCTCAAATCTAAGTTTGTTCAGCTTATTCACTATTTTCTGCAAAATATCAAACATTGTTGCAAATTTTCCCCTTTCAAGTGTCGAGGAATCTTTAACATTAGAATATGATGTATTAAAACCAAACGTTTGCAAACTATTCAAAACTTGCATGATTTGAAAAATATTCGTTCAAACTCGTTTATTTTATTCAACATAAACACAAGCTCAGCGATATTGAACAACTTCGCCAGCATAATTGTAAGTGTTTGAAATATATGGGATTAAAGTTTTTTTAGTTCTTTAAGTTGGACTAATATTGAATTTGGTCCTGATGAAATACACATTTTGATTTTGGTTCTCAACTCCCAAGTTAGCCTAAATTTTGAATTCAGTCAAATTACTACCATTTCATTTCAGGTAAATGAACCGATCAAATTCTTAGCTCGTGTGCAATTCAAATCAGCCGTGAATAACCGTGAATTTGCTCATGTGCGAAAAAATGAAGAAAAAAATGGATTTCACCGGTTCATTTACCTGCAATAGTACGTAGATAATTGGACTGAATTCAAAATTTTGATCAACTTATAGGACCAAAATCAAAATGTGTATTCCATCAAAACTAAATTCAAAATTAGTCCAACTTAAAGGATTAAAAAAAAACTTTAATCCCGAAATATATTGTTTTATTTTTGTAACTAATTGACGAATTGAAATTATAAGACTCGTAAAGACTCATATAAGCTCAAAAAAAATTGTGAATATTCGAAAATTAAGCTCGAGCTCAATTCAATCAATGACAAACAAGTCAAACTCAAATACTTACTGATGATGTCTACTTTTAGATTTAAAAATCAAATTTTGGGTTTTAATATATTACACCTGTTTTAATTCGAGATTTAAAAATCGATTTTCATCAAAATCCACTCAAAATCACATGCATGTATGAAACATATTGATTTAACATAAAGTTAAATCTTATAATATAACTCAACCATTATAATCCCTCTAAAAAATAATATACTCCTCCGTCCCAATATAAGTTTTTCCATTTTTTGGTGTTTTGATTAAGAAATATGTAAAATAATAAATATGGGTTTTTCTACCACGAGACAGGAGGTTCGCCCTGTCTTATAAAAGGCGTCCAATGAAGACTCGACACATCATCTTTCTTCGTTATGGACAATCGCTCTTCGCAATAATATAAAATATTTAATTTTTATAAATAAAATTATAAAATTACTAAAATGCCCTTATAATATTATTTTAAGAATATGTTAAAATTTACAAATTAACCTTATTTATTTCCAATAATCTCAACCAAAGACTTCTTTTATTTTCAATAATTTCAATCAAACCTCTTTTTAATGATAATTCAATCATCTTGCCCTTCTCAAAATTCAAAATGCTCAAACACGGTAAATCGGTAAATTTAGGGTTTTTAAAAAATATTATCTTGTATACTCCATCAATTAGTTTTTCAGTTTCTAAATATTTTCTTCACGATATGCGGCGACGCATTCTGGCATCATCGTCGTCAATCGCCGGGAATTTCAAAGCTATAGTTGCCGGAAAGAAAATTCTTGAGACGTTCTCCGAATAATTTACAGTGTTTTGCTTACGGTTCCAAGAGCTCCAATGCCCTGTCTCCAAAACCTCATATTATTACCTATATCTACATAAAATTATCCAAGAGAGAGAAAGAGTGAAATCATTTTAATGAAACTATAATTAAAACAAAATTTAAAGAAAAAAATGAAAGAGAAAATTTACCGGGAAGAGGTGGGGCAACATTCTGCGTTCTGGGTTGTTGAGAATCTTGGGATGGGGAAGTTGAACATTAGGGTTATGGATTAATATGATTTAAAAGGTTTTAATTTAATTAATTTTGTAATTAGTACTTAATACCGTAGTAATTGATTTAGATTTTAGATGATGGACTGGGAGTATTACTTGATGTGCTTATTTTAATAATAATGATGTACATGGATATTTATGTAATTTATAATTAAATATTTTATTTAAATTAAATTAAAAGGGTATTTTCATCATTATATATATATTAATTTAATTTATTAGTAGACGATTCAGTGTGATTGCATATTCCATAAAGCAAACACACTAATGCGAAATGCAATCATATAAAATGAATTTCATACGTCAGATCAACGATTTAACGGTACTTGAAGTGTTGTCTTTTATAAGACAGTGCGAAGTTTGTCTTACCATAGAAAGACCCAATAAATATAGTACCTCTGTCCAATTTCATTATTCTCACTTTCTTTTTTTGGTTGTCCAATTTTATTATACTCATACCCTTTTTGGAAACAATACTATTCATACTACTTTATCTTCACCCTCATACCATCACTTATTTACCCACTTTGTCATTCACTTTATTCATAAACAATCATTTATTTACAAATGGACCTTACAATACCATATCATACCCTTAACTTATCTACTTTATGAATAAACTAATCAATATTCATTAAAACCCGTGCTCAGAGAAGTGGGCATAATAAAATTGGACGGAGGGAGTATATGAGTATGAAATGAAGTATAATAAAATAATAGATAAAGTATAAATGATGTGATTGTGAGAGAGAAAATAATATATAAAAAAATGGAATGAAAAATTTATTGTGAGACTGGAAAGTGGAAAACTTATAGAGGAACGGAGTGAGTATAATAATTTTCTAATAATATAATAAATTCAATCATTATAATCTCACCCAATAATAATATAATAATAAAATTTAATTCAATCTTACTCATTGATTTGACGTAAAGATAGATTTTCAACTATTCAAAAACTAAAAAAAACTCATATACGGAGTACTATTCATCATGATTTCAAAAATCAATTTTTTAAACCATCCAAAACTCAAACTCAATCCGTCCCGAAATAACTTTCATGTGTAGGTGGAAACACAAATTAAGAAAATATAATCATGAGTGAGTTTTGAGGGGTAATTATGTAAACTTTTATGTATAAACATAAAGTAAAGAAAAAATAGTTGACTTGTGTGTATGTGTGAGTCAATAGTAATGATATTTTGTGTAAAATTGAGGATATTGTGAGGGTGGAGTTTATAAAAGATTTTCCTTTTTAAAAGTGTGAAAGTTATTGTGGGGGGTAGATGAGTATGAGATGAAATATAATAAAATAATAGATAAAGTATAAGTGATGAGATGTGATGTGATTGGGATAGAAAAAATAATATGTGAAAAATGAAATGAAAAAATTATTGTGTTATTGTGGGATGAAGGGAGTAGATGAGTATGAAATGAAATATAATAAAATAATAGATAAAGTATAAGTAGAGCTGTTATTCGAGTCGAGTCGAACCGAGTATTTGAAGTTCGAGTTCGGCTCGACTCGTTAAAGAGTCTAACGAGTCTATTGAGCCGAGTCGAGCCTAATGGAATTAAAAGAAAAAAAATTAGATATCAAGCCAAGTCGAGCTTGAGCCGGCTTGTTAGTGATCAAATCAGGTATCTAACGAGCTCGAGCTCGACTTATTTAACGAACGAGTCGAGCCGAACTTGAGCCGAGCTCACGAGTAGCTCAATTCGTGTAACAACACTAAGTATAAGTGATTGAGATAGAGAAAATAATGTGTGAAAAATGAAATGAAATTAATTATTTTAAAAAATAATTTAAGAAACTGTCCAGAAAAAAAGGGAGAGAGAGGAGAAAAATATAAAAGAAAAAAAAAGGGAGAGAGGAAGTTGAGAAAACCGTAAAAGAATAAAGAGAGAAAATAAATAAAAATGTAAATTCTAAGAAAATTAGAAAAATAGAAAGAAGAAAATTTGAGAAGCCACGGGTAAAAGAAAAGATTCAGTAAGGGTTGATATTATAAATTTTATTTTGAAATGGAGTATATCAACTCTTATGCATTTATTAAAATAATTTATATTATTATTATTATTAAATTATGGGGTATTACATTGAATACTTGTTTATGTTTGTAAATCCTAGCTCCTAATTCATCTTCGCGTGTTCAAAATCTTCTAAATTGAAGGGGTTATTGAATATTGGTAAATCAATACCTATGTTCATCACTTAGCTTGGCGAACAAGAATTTAGAAAAAAACCTTTTCTATTTCACAAAAAATTGTGTGAGACCGTTTCACATATCTTTTTCTGTGAGACGTATTCCTTTTCCGTACTTCAGATTTTTGGGTTGGAGAACTCTTTTTTTTTCTTTCAGATTTTATGTTTGCAAAAATGCGGTCCAATGTATTTTTGAAAATTATCGCATTTTACATCATGAGGTCAAGGGAGACCCGTCTCACGGAATGAGATCCGTGAGATGGTCTCACCCAAGACCAATTCTTTCTATTTTGCTCTTACATGGATTCAAATCCATGGCTAAAAGGTTCAAGATTTTGGTACTTGTTGCCAAGGCTTTGTAACTAGTCTTTCCAACACTTGGTTTTATTTAGAAATAGTATTGCAAATCTAATTTCTTGACAGATTAATTGATGAAAATTCCCTTATACTAATTAATAAACCCACAATTTAGTTTCTATTATGTGAAAAATAAGTTGATACTATATTTATTAGTTTGAATTTAGAGGTTTAAGGAGATAGAAATCGATTTAGTCCCATAACTTTCTACCTTTTTGAAATGATCCCAAAAAAATTAAATGTACCAATTTAGTCTCATTTTTCGCACTTTGTTATATTTTGGTCTCAAAAAAGTTAAATGTAAGTGCAAAAAAATTGGACTAAATTGGCACATTTAACTTTTTTAGAACCAAAACAGAACAAATTGTAAAAAACACATTTATTTATTTTTGTGAAACTGCCCGAAAATAGAGGTCTGCACATCATGTGATCATGTTGCACCAATCGTTGAACGGGCACTTGGCCGGTGTGGATATTCACATGATATGTCGGGTCTCCATCCTCGGACAGTTTTGTGAAAGAAGGGACAGTTTCTCTTGTGATGGAATGAATTGAACCTCCACTGTGAACAATTGGCACACCTTATGGCTAAAACCCCTACAAATAGAAAAACTATTTAATTTTCAACTTCACCATTAGCAATAGGATTGTATGATATTGAAAATTTTCTTAATGGATTCACTATTTAAGGGTATACTAGTGGGGGCAACTCACTAGAAACAATATCCTCTGCGTCGAACCGGATGTCTTTAACCGGATGTCTTTAAAGATAATTGAGTTTCTCGCTTCCCAAATGTTCCATATGGTGCAGTGCCAAAGAAGAGACCAAGCGTTGCTGTTTTTCGTGTCGCCCATGGCACAATGATTCCTGTTTGCTTGGTGGCTTAGGTAGAGGTGGGTTGAGATCTATAAACCTTAAGTTTAGTTTATAAACTCATTTCATATAAATATGCTACTTACAAAATAAAATGATTTCCTTGATTTACTCGGGCGGCCGGGCTTTTACAAGAGGTGGTAATAAAGAAAATATAATTATTAAATAGAAAAATTATCATTTAATTGGAAACTTTAATTTGGGGGCAACTCACCTATTATAACTCCCCTACATACACAAAGTGACTGGCCAACCTTTATATGTCCACCGAGTACAAGCAGCCACCTCGGCTCGATTGAATTACCACATGGATCAGGTCGTCCTACGTGTAAGTAGGGTAGTGAAGTCAATAGTTTAGCAGACAAAGGTGACACCTTATACAACACACAAATACATGTAATATAAATAGGTCATTTTACCAGACAAGACGTATTATTACGAACCGGACCCGTCACCAGCAATTCATATTTTCAATATTCGAATTCAGCATTAATTGATTACCGTCCATCCAAAACACTTCCACTGATCACGCGCGGTATTGTTGACCAGCAAAGCAAGCCTCCAGCAACCACCTACATTAGCTTCGTTCTCCCTTGATTGATAACATTCAGAATCTGAATCTGCAGAGTTTGTATTGATATTATTAATCTGATATCATTGACTTAATATCAAGGACCTTCCTGTATTAATTTAATTAGGCCGTATTGTATTTTTTCTTTTTTTTCTTAAAGGACTAATTAATAGTATATTGTTCGTTAATAAAGTAATTAACTGAAAAGATAACCGCTAATATACATAATATAAACAGCTCAATATATGTATACTTGAACAGCCAACGAACTTTTGCTACCTTTATTTGGAGGATCCTCTTCGGTTGGTGGCCACGGGATCGTTGCACAACAACTCCCATCAAATGATTCATGGTTTTCCACTCACTCCTGGTTTCGTGAGGGTCACACTAGAAGTACCCATAAACGAAGAATTAGATTCACCCTTGCCGAAACCAATAGATGATGCTGTCACAGTCGGAACAGCGGTCGGACACTTCATCGAATGGCCGAGACACTTGGTCTCGCACACCGCGAAGGTAAAATATATGTTATTAAAATTTATTATCTTATATGTCGTTCTAAATAATGTTGCAAATTGATTGTAGACACTATCTCCACGACAAAAGCCTAAACAGAAATCAAGAGATGTCGTAGATAGTCGGATGGAGAGAACGAGGGACGTGGGTATTCGGGCACGCTGTCACATTAGCACACTCTCATGGTATTTTGTGTGTACTCTTTTGATTTTTTTGTGTGCTACTCTCTTAATTTTTTGTGTGTTAGTGTATTGGTATTTTGTGTGTTAATGCCAAGATTTTTTTGTATAATATTATCATGCATTAATGAGTGATACTATTTTTGTATATTGTGTGTTAGACCATGTTTATTCATGTCAAGCCATGGTTATCAAATATAAAATTCATTTCTCATTCCTCCACCTACACATTTTACACCACAACCTAAACTCATTTTTTTTCCACACTTTATCCATAACCACCACAACAACATTTAATAAATTATTTATGTTATAATATAATAATTATATCTATTATTAATTTTTTATAAAATTTACACAGTATTTAAAAAATATATACATTTATTTAATATTAAAAAATTCATAACTATAATAAAAAATTATCATACACTTAAAAAATATTACAACATTCAATAAAAAAAATTAAAATTACAAAAATTGAAATACAACATTCAATAATAAAATTAAAATCATTTGAATCCATGTTAGAAGAGAAAAATGATAATTAACACAATTTAGAAGAGAACAAAATTAGGAGAATAGTTTGAGTGCATGAAATTGTGATCCAAAATATATCAAAATTGATCTCTATTTATAGAGAATTTAATTTTATGAATTTTGTTTTTTTTAAGTAGATAAGTGAAAATCAGAAATTATCTAAATAAAATATAACCGACGAGTAAAAACTAGACACGTGCCATGCTTAGATTTTTCGGGATAAAAACAATACCCCACACAATATTTTGGTTGTTCTCGATTGTCAAAACCCCCATAAATGTGTGCTCAGACCAAATTTCAAGTTAATGCCACGGTTATACAAACACGGACCTATTGAGGACACCCACTAGCCAAGTACACACACCGTGAGATAAGGACACCCACGTGAAAAACTAAAAAATATCCCTTCTTCAATAAATTTAAACACCCACCCTCTTTCAAAATCCTAAAAATTTATCTCCTTCCCTCCCCCTCCCTTAAGCGGCGCCGCCCACCCCTAAACTCAGGCGCGGCCGCCGCCCACCCCCTTCTTCCTCCAGTGGCTGCCGCCCTCCTCTTTCCTCCAAGCAACCAGTCGCGACTCTTCCCCTTCCCCTCCCAAACGAAGCCGCCGCCCACTCATTACTCCTTCAACGCTCGTCGTCGCCTCCCTTAACCCTCACCACCACCGTCGCTCACACGTCTCCCATCCTCCGGTAAGTTTAGTTTTTAGGGTTTTGGTTTGTCCGTAAGTTTGTACAGATTTCAGGGGAAATAAATTTAGATCCAAAAAAAAATTAATTTTTTTGTGATTGTTCGAAACTTTTTGCCGAAATAAATTACTTCTTTCAATTGTTTTTTTCGAACTTGTTGTATTTGTTCGAAAAAATTTCCCGAATCCAAATTTTTTTTCAAACATGTTGTATTTGTTCAAAATTGTTTCTCGAATCCAATTTTTTTTCGAACATGTTGCATTTGTATGAAAGTTTTTCCCGAATCCGATTATTTTTTTGAGTTTGCATTTTGTTTAGAATGAATTTAATTTTTCTTTTATGTTGTTTGAGTTTTTTTTTAAAATTGTTTTAAAATGTCTCTTTTTCTCAAATGCTATTGATTTTTTTTTTATATGGAATTTGGGGTGGTGGTGGAGGATTTTTGGAGTGTTAGTGGTGGTGGGGACGATTTTAACGAGTAATATAACGGAGGTGTACTTATCTATTTAAAAAAAAAAATCAGTAAAATGGTATATTGAACATTTTGCATACCCTTTAGAAGATGAAAAAAATTTCTGGTGGGTGTCCTCAATAAGTCTGTGTGTGCATATAACCGTGGCCAAATAAAAAATACAAGCGAAATCAATAACTATTCTTACCCTAACATGCAATGTTGTTATTATGCATGTCCTTGTAATATTGTGTTCATTGACTAAAATGTTATCGTGTGCATGTATTTTTTTTTTTGTTCATATTGTACCACATTTTTTTTCATATAGTAACAGGTTTTAGTCCTGCATATTTTTAAGTAAAAAGTGATAATCAATTTTGTTAAAAACATTATCACTTTTTACTTAAATAATACTTTCTCCGTCAAATTTTATTATGCCCACTTCTTCCGGCACGAATTTTAATAAATATTGATTAGTTTATTCATAAAGTAGATAAATTGAGAGTATGATATGGTATTGTGGGGTCCATTTATAAATAAATGATTGTTTATGGATAAAGTGAATGGCAAAGTGAGTAAATAAGTGATGGTATAAGGGTGGAGATAAAATAGTATGAATAGTATTATTTCCAAAAAGGGTATAGGCATAATAAAATTGGACAATCAAAAAAGGAAAGTGGGAATAATGAAATTGGACGGAGGGAGTATTTCTTTTTTGAAAACATAAAATAGGTAGATAAAAAAATTGTCCAACCCAAAAATCTGGAATATAGGTCAATAAAGATCCGTGTCACAAAAACGGTCTCACAATTGCAGTTGATTTCGGGTCAGGTACCCGAGATCCAAAATCAAATGGCTACCCTACTCGTAAGAAAGCAAAATGGATCTTTCTGACCCGAATATCCAACCAATATGTGATATTTTATTCTCTTTTACTTGACTGTTTAATCATTAACTAATGTTTCAACTTGCATTGTACACTTGTAATCTGTAACTTTCATTCAAGTTTAGTGAAGAGAGTCTTCTATCCTACGTGGACGTAGATCATTTGATCGAACCACGTAAATCCCATGTTTTTCATTGAGTTCTTTATTCGTTTCAATTCTTTGCGTTTCTAGTTGTCTTGATTTATCATTTGTGAGGAATTACAAAGTGGATACAATTCCATAACAATTGGTGCCGTCTGTGGGAAGTCGAAAAATAAAGTCAAGAATCAAGAAATGGGCTCTGTGAAGTTGGAAATAGAGAAATTCAATGGTAAGACATATTTTGGTTTATGGAAAGCCAAGATGAAGGCTCTGCTGTCACACCATGGGCTGAAAGAGGCCCTTACTCCAATTGATCCTGCTGCATCTGACGCAGACAAGGTTAAGAAGGAGGAGCTTATGGAAAAGGTTTACAACATTGTTGTTCTAAGTTTGGGAGACAATGTTTTCAGAGAGGTAATGAAGGAGAAGGATGTTGCTGCTGTATTTGAGACCCTTGATGATCTATATTTTGACACAATCTCTGTCAAACCAGATGTTTATGGAGAGGAAGCTCAACAATTTCAAGATGACAGATGATAAAACCCTTGATGAGCAGTTAATAGAGTTCATACACGCAGTCGATGATCTTGAAAATGTTGGAGTTACCTTAGATGATCACAAGAAGTCTATTCTACTTTTGGAGTCCTTACCACCTTCATATGATAACTTCAAGAATGCTTTGCTGATTACCAAGGAGGGTAAGGAAAAATTCAAAGAAGTATTGTCTATTTTGAAAACTAAGAGTTTACATGTAGCAAACTCAAACAAGAAGACCAAGAACCAAGCTGAAGGTTTTAATATCAAACTTAAGAATGACAAGTCAACTCAGAAGAATAATGGGTTTGTAGTCAAGAACAAAGCTTGCTATAACCAAAAACAAAGACATTTCATAAAAGATTGTCCAGAGCACAAGAAGTCTATTGATGCTGCTAAAGCTGATGTAGTAGAAGGAGAAGGATATGAGAGTGTTGAAGTGATGAGTATAACGGATATCAAGCTTGTTAATGAATGGGTGTTGGGTTCTGGATATTGGACCTATATTAGTAAATACACTCTCATTCTTATTTATTGTATAGGCCCATCTTAGTTTCCTATGGGCTCTCTTATAAAGCCCATTAGGGTTAGGTTAGACCTAATTCTCTCTTGTATAAATATCCATTGTAAATCTCCTTTACAACTAATCAAGAAAATATATTTTCCAATATTGTTTATTTCTCTATATGGTATCATCGAGTCATTTGGCTCACGCCTGATCCAAACCATAGTCGCCGCCGCCGCCGCTACAAACCCTAGCCGCCGCCGCCACTACACTTTTTGCTGTCGCCGCCTTCGTTTCAGAAGTGCCGCCGCCGCCTTCGTCTCCGACGCGCCACCGTCGCCATCCGTCTTACGACGCCTCCCTCCTTGCTGCATCTATCTCCGCTGCTCCACTCAACCCAATGGCCGCTCCTCCTCCATCGCCGGCACCAATCACCTTCAAGGGACTCACAAATATGTCCCTGAAGCTCACCTCCACCAACTATGGTGCTTGGTCTTTCCAACTTCGGCTTCTCCTCACTGGACACAACCTCCTCGGCTATGTCTTGGGCACACATCCATGCCCCTCGTCCACATCCCCAGCCGCTGACGGCGACACCAACACCACCGTCACAGTTCCCAATCCTGCACACGACTTGTGGGTGTGTCAGGACAACCTCATTTTTTCGGCCATGGTCGGATCTATGTCCCCGGAACTAATACCCTTCGTTGCTTCGTCAAAAACCTCCTGCGAAGCCTGGAAAATGCTTGAGAGCATGTATGGGAAGCCCTCGCGAGGTCGCATTCTTGCCCTCAAAACCAAGTTTCGCTCTCTGTCCAAAGGTGCTCGCCCGGTCTCCGACTTCCTCATGGAAGTTCGCTCTGTAGTCGACGAGCTTGCTCTCCTCGGCATTTCCTCTGATGCCGAGGACGTCACTCTCCAAGTCCTCACTGGCCTTGACGAATCTTACAATGACATTGCCAATACCATCCAAGCTCGCGAACAGCCCATCACCTTTGCTGAGCTCTGCGACAAGCTCCTCAGCGCCGAGGTTCATATTGCCTCGCGACCATCCTCAGCCGCACTGCCTGCATCTGCACTTACTGCTGGTACACGTCATCATCGCTCCTCGCGACCAGATACGAGGGTTAAAACTCTTGATACTCGCCCTCGCCACTCCTCGCCAAGACCCTATCTTGGCACATGCCAATACTGTCGGGCACCGGGCCACACTGCTCGCACCTGCCCTGAAATTCCTTCTTCACCCTCGCCTCCTGCCTCCTCTATGGGTCCTCGCCGCCCGCATGAGCAGTTCCCACCACCTTCCCGTCTGAATCGGACAGTTGCTCGCCCGGCCTACTCGGCTCACTCAGCCTCCTCGGCACATCCTGCCGAGCACTGGATCCTTGACTCTGGCGCTTCCCATCACATCACTAACGACCTCGCCAACCTCTCCCTTCACTCGCCCTTCGCTGGGTCTGACAATGTAGAAATTGGTGACGGTAAAGGTTTACGCATATCGCACACTGGCTCTATGCACTTTCCTCAACTTAAGTCACTCAGCTTTTCGAATGTCCTGGTCGTCCCACACATCTCGAAAAACTTGATTTCAGTTTCCAGTCTCTGTCGTGATAATAATGTTAACATTGTTTTTGATCGCTCTTCCTTTCAGGTACGGGATGGTCACTCGGGGAGCATTCTCCTCATTGGGAGTCGTATCAATAATTTATATGTCTGGCCGGCACAAATGTCCATCACCCCTCCACAAGCCTTCACCACTCAACACCTCACGACGACTACCTGGCATGCTCGCCTTGGCCACCCATCAACAAAAATACTTGCTCACACTCTCTCTACACTTAGCCTATCCAGTGCACCTTCCAAACACTTCAACTGTAACTCATGCTCATGTATCAAGAGTCACAAACTACCATTTTATGATTCAAGCATTATATCTACTAAACCACTTGATGTTATCTTTTCTGATGTTTGGTCGTCGCCTATTCTATCTCCTGATAATCTAAAATACTATGTGCTATTCGTTGATCACTTTAGCAAATATGTATGGGTGTACCCCCTAAAAAGGAAATCGGATGTTCTTTCCACATTTATCACTTTCAAAGCCCTTGTTGAAAACAACTTCCAAAACACGATCAAAACCTTTTACTCTGACAATGGGGGAGAGTTCATTGCTCTTCGCCCCTTTCTTCAATCTCATGGCATCGCCCACCTTACCACCCCGCCTCACACCCCTGAACATAATGGCTTATATGAACGTCGCCATCGCCACGTGGTCGACACAGCTCTTGCACTTCTTCACCATGCTTCCATGCCCCTTATCTATTGGCCCTATGCTGTCTGCTCGGCCGCCTACATCATAAATCGTCTTCCCAAAGTCAACCTCAACATGTTATCTTCTTATGAAAAGCTCACTTCTCGCCCACCCAATCTAGCCAAACTCCGCATATTTGGATGTCTCTGCTATCCTTTGCTTCGCCCCTACACAAATCACAAACTTGATCCCCGCTCCACTCCATGTATCTTTATTGGCTACTCGCCCACGCAAAGCGCCTACCTTTGCCTTGATCGCTCCTCAAACAGAATCTACACCTCGCGGCATGTTCAATTCGTTGAACATACGTTCCCCTTTTCCACCCCCCCTCCTCATCCATCTCCCATAGCGACCTCCATCTCCTCGCCACCCACCTCCTCCGATTCCAACTCCTCGCCCATTCTTCTAGCTCCTACACTACCCAACTCTATCACACCTGTCCTCGCCCCTAACCCAGTGCCGAACACACCCCAGCCGAACACAACTACACCTGATCTCCACCATCCAATTCCAACCGCACCTCAGCTCGCCACACCCACACCTGACATCCCTGTGCCGACCAATGCTCCCCCACGACCTTCTGTACCTCGCATGGTTACTCGGGCTCAGAATCACGTGTTCAAACCTAATCCAAGGTATGGACTTACTTCCACTGTTGCTTCTGACATTGAACCAAGCTGTGTCTCCCAGGCACTCAAGAACGAAAATTGGCGAGCAGCCATGTCGGCTGAATTCGATGCCCTCCTTCAGAATGGCACTTGGGACTTAGTTCCTCCCACTACATCTCAAAATGTGGTCGGCTCCAAGTGGGTGTTTCGTATTAAGCGAAAACCTGATGGCACCTTGGATAAATACAAGGCTCGTCTGGTCGCCAAAGGCTTTCATCAGCGACCAGGTGTTGACTTCACTGAAACATTCAGCCCCGTCGTCAAACCCGCCACTGTGCGAACAGTCCTCAGCATTGCGGTTACCAACGACTGGCCCCTTCGCCAATTCGACGTCAACAACGCTTTCCTCCATGGAAAGCTCTCAGACACAGTCTTCATGGCTCAACCTCCGGGCTTCAAAGACAAGACCTTTCCCACTTATGTCTGCCAACTTCGCAAATCCATCTATGGCCTGAAGCAGGCTCCTCGCACGTGGTACTATGCTCTTCGCTCTTTTCTTGTAGAAATTGGATTCATCCCCACTCACTCTGATGAATCTCTGTTCGTCTACAACACCAATGGGGTGGTCGCCTACTTCCTTGTTTATGTTGACGACCTCATTCTGACGGGCAACTCCTCGCCCATGCTCGCCCGGGTAGCTGCCGACCTCAGTGCCAAATTCTCAGTCAAGGACCTTGGCCCTCTATCCTATTTCTTGGGAGTGGAAGTTCTTCGCTCTAAAACTTCATGCCTGCTCTCCCAACGCAAATACGTCACTGATCTGCTCGCCCGATACAACATGATCGACTCCAAACCAGTCCAAACTCCACTATCCACCTCTGCTCGCCTTACTCTATCCGATGGCTCCTCTCCTACTGACTCCACTCAGTATCGTCAAGTGCTCGGCAGCCTTCAGTATCTCCAGCTCACCAGACCTGACATCGCCTTTGCCGTCCATAAGCTATCTCAGTTCATGCATGCACCCACCATCACTCACTGGAATGCTGTCAAGCGTCTACTCCGCTACCTCAATGGTACAAGGGATGTCGGAATCAACATTACCCCATCCTCATCCTCCTCGCTCCACTGCTTCACGGATGCTGACTGGGCAGGCGACCATGATGATCGCACTTCCACAAGTGCCTATGTCGTCTTTTTGGGGGCCAATCCTATCTCATGGTCGTCCAAAAAGCAGAAGTCTGTTGCTCGCTCATCAACTGAGGCCGAATACCGAGCCATTGCCGCAGCGGCCTCTGAAGTGCAATGGCTAACATCCTTACTTCAAGAACTACACTTTCCCAATTCTCCGGTGCCAGTCATCTACTGTGACAACATTGGGGCCACCTACTTATGCTCAAATCCTGTGTTTCACTCACGAATGAAACACATTGCCATCGACTTCCACTTTGTTCGTGATCTAGTCAAAACTGCTCGGCTCCGCATCTCGCATGTCTCGACTGCCGACCAGCTTGCCGATGCTCTCACCAAACCTCTCTCCAGTGCTCGCCTTAAGCTCCTTATGACCAAGATTGGACTATCCTATGGTACTCCATCTTGAGGGGGCATATTGGACCTATATTAGTAAATACACTCTCATTCTTATTTATTGTATAGGCCCATCTTAGTTTCCTATGGGCTCTCTTATAAAGCCCATTAGGGTTAGGTTAGACCTAATTCTCTCTTGTATAAATATCCATTGTAAATCTCCTTTACAACTAATCAAGAAAATATATTTTTCAATATTGTTTATTTCTCTATACTGGATGTTCATTTCACATGTGTCCTACCAAATCTTAGTTTCAAAACCTGGAGATGATGGATGGAGGATCAGTTCTTTTGGGCAATGATGAGAGTTGTACTGTGAAAGGAGTTGGCACTGTGAGGGTGAAGATGTTTAATGATAAACATGTGATCTTGACCAATGTCAGATTTGAAGATAAACCTTATATCTCTTGGCACACTAAATGCTTTGTACTAATAGTTGAATCTTTCTCCAGGGGATACACCTCTGCTAGTTGCTATGAAAACGGAACAACTCGTTGTGGCAAAGTATCTAATCGAAAATGGTGCTGATGTAGCGAAAAGTACTTCCAAGGGACACACTGCATTGCATTGGGCTGTTATACATGGTTGTGATTAATTCTATACTATACTATACATACTTGTTAATTTTCTTCATTCTAAAATAACTTTACTGTTAATTAATTTCAGGAGACTTGGAGCTAATGGAGTTGTTGCTGATGAATGGTGCTGATATCGAAGCTGATTCTATCGGCGGAACGCCGCTGCATTATGCTGCAAAACTTGGAAAAGTTGAGAGTCTAAGAATCCTGTTGAGTAATCAAGCAAAGGTTAAATTAGAATTTTGGGTTATTTAAAATAAGTCCGAATAATTAATGTTGTATTTATTCGATCTGTTTTGCAGGCAAATGCAATTTGTAAACGAAACGGGTCCTCCCCTCTTACATTTGCTATCTCGTCTGGCTCAGCTGAATGTGCAAAGGTTAAATTAGAATGTTATGTGAGGATTTGCTTTCTTTAATTTGGGCTCCTATAATATTAGATATAAAATTGAATTAAATAATACTCCTATAATATTATACTTAGATTTTCCGTATTTAAAATAAGTAAAAAGATAAAATTGTTAGTAGGAGTAGTTTTTAAGATAATTAACATTTAAAGGAAAATTATGAAAAAAATAAAGCTAATAATAATTTAATATTTAAAAAATAAAAGTTTGCGAGAATCATGGGATATTATTTAATGTATACGAAATTAATGTATCTCATATATATCTTAATAAATATATATATTTTCCGTCCATTCGATCTTCTCTATATATATGGCCAATAAAAAGGTATGAAATATAAAAGAAAAAAAGAAAATTTAAAACCATAAGCTCACAAGTCGAGCCAGAGGCCGGAGTGCCGTTTTAAAATTGTCTGGGAAAACCCTCCTTAGGGAGTGCCGTTTTAAAACCTTGTCTGGGAAAACCCTCCTTAGGGACAAAACTCAGGCGAAGGAAAAAAGTAAACTCCTCTAACAATCAATGTCTATAAAAGACGGTATACAAATCTTTATGCAAGAAAGTAAGTAAGAAATTTGGGGGATACCACTCCAAATGCAGTTGATCTTCGTCTTGGCCACTGCGTCAGCCGCCTGGTTGGCCTCTCTAAAAGTGTGAGAATACCGAATGTGCATGTCTGCAGTAAGTGGATGAACGTGACTCCAGAGACCCTGTAGACGCCAAGGGAGTAGAGCTCATCAAAGTGCTAACTGTCAGATTGGAGTCTGACTCGATCCATAAGAGACGCCAAGGGACAAAAGGAGTATAGCTCATCAAAGTGCTAACTGTCAGACTGGAGTCCGACTCGATCCATAAGAACCGCCACTGCTGTTGTTCGTGAATTTTGAGAAATTCATGGAAGCAGAAGACAACAACTTGTGGAACTTAATCATGAGAATAGCTACTGCTGTTGGATATAACATTCTAACTCCAGGATTTTCTAAATGGGAAACTCCAATGCTAGGCTCGGGTAAAAGAGTTGACTTCAATGCGATCAAGAAATTTGAAGAGAAATTGCTAGAAGATGAGAAGATCGACAATGAAGATCACATTTTAGAGATTCATAGAAGAATACTTGATGCGTTTCAAGTACCTAATGCTGACGCTGATACCCCAAGTGGAGGAAGCATGGATTGAAGAACGTAAGTATGAGTTTACTTTACTTATATCGTAATATTTTTCTAAGTAATTGTAATCGTTCTAATCTAATTTACAATGAATGAAAAAGATGAACTATCTTGTTAAGATAACTACTTAACTGGTCTATTTACTTAAAATAATTCAAGTAGTTTTGGCTTCATCAAAAAGGGGGAAATTGTTGGGATATGAATCGTGAAACAAGTCCTAATTGATGTTGAAGTAGTTTTGATAAGTCAAAAAGTAGACTTGAATATATTCTAAGTGTTGACTGATCTAGTTATGGAAGTCATCTTATAAGACAAGATCAGACGAGTACAAGAACAAGTATAAGTATAAGAAAAATAAACTAAGTTTTGAAAAGAACAGTTTAATATAGGTTTTTATGATAAGTTATAATTGATGTATAGAAGCTTATATTTGTATTTGATTGATGTAATAGTTTTAAGATGACTAAGTTGTTTTTATAAAGTTTAATGTAATGTAACAATCTAGATAGATTAGTGTATAGGACTAGATTAGGTCTACAGAGAAGAGAAGACTCGGGAAGAAGAGAAGACTTGTACCAGACAAGACAAGTGCTGAGAAGATAGAAATTATTCTAAGTGTCGAGAAGTTAAGTCAAGTCAAGTTCAGAAGTTAAAGATAAGATCGTATCAACTAAAGAAGATATGAAGAGTTGGTTATGGAATAACTAATTAACAGAAAGCGCGTGAAAAGATAAGAAAAATCAGTTATAAAGTTTGTTGAAGGAAGTTATCAAGAAGAGGTTGTTAAGTAACAAATTATCTTGAAGATTAGAAGTCTATAAATACACGAAAACATTCAACAATTGAAGACTACTGATGCTGAAACTACTGAAAGCTAAAGAGCGTATTCTGAAGAAATTCAAAAGCAAGAAACTCACAGAGTTCAACAAGCAAAGTTCGTGAAAGAAGTAGAGTTCACAAACGAAGAAGGCTATTGAAAATAGAGATGTTTTATTGTTTTGTTAATTGATCAAGTTGCTAGTTACTTGTAAAATAGCTAGTTGTTAGATCAAAGATACACTTGGTAGTGTAGTCGAAAAGATCGAAGTCTTAATCTTCGGACTTAAAGCCACAAGACAAGTTAATAAATTTCACGACTGGAGTTGTGAGAGTGGATGTAGACAAGTTGTCGAACCACTATAAAATTCTCGTGTTGTTTACTTACTGCATTTATCTTGATTAATTGTTTACTTGAAATTGTTAATTGATAAATCTGCAGAATAGACTAGTATAGTGTTCATTGAATATATAGTTGAGTATAAATCTAAGGGCTCATTAAACTGATATTCCGCATATACAATCTCTGATATTTTGAAAGATTTTAAAAGTCTATTCACCTCTCCCTTTAGACTTTTCTAGCTTACTCAATCTTATACATTCAACTTTGGGACCAACATATATCATTAACTTTTAAATTACTTTTGGCCATCAAAACTCAATCTCATCAACTAGAACATTGTTTCAAGGATTCATATCACAACACTCAATTTTATACCAATTATCATTACTTTTTTTTCACCCATACACACAAATCAACTAATTTTTTTTTTAAAAAAAATTATTCCTATGTTTCAAAAATCGGCCTAGCGCGGCCCCTAATCGATTTGATTTGTCTCTCTATGCGCTTTTGGTGAAAAAATCGGCCTAGGCAGGCTAGGCAGCCACCTAGGTGCCCCCTTTTTTTTAGAAGTTCGATTTAGACAATCGTGCACATTTATTCAAGAGAAGAAAAGATCTAAATCTTTTGGGGTATTCCTGATAACCCAGTAATAAAAAAAAATTGTCGTTTCAAAAAAATAATCTAAATAATACTCATGGCTTGCCATGATTTACGATTTTTTTTTTTTTGCAAAAGTCTATCGATTAAGGGGTGAAAACTGTATTTATATAAAAATAAAAAAATCTAGGTGGGTGTCTAGGTGGTGCAAATCCGTTCGACTATCGATTTTCGACTTCTACAACCTTGCTTTATACGTAACGATTTACAAAATTAACCTTCAAAACTCTACTCATTATTACATTTTTTAATATTGAGGTCTATGTACCTACCTATGAAACTTAAGGGACAGAGGGAGTATATATGCATTTTGTGGCATGGACATTACAATATGATTTGATTTAATAATTTTTATGTAAGAACAGGATGGTGCTGCAGTTGAATCATCAACAACAACTGTTGATTGGGCAATCTCTGAAATGCTAAATAATCCTAGAGTCTTGAAAAGGGCACATGATGAGGTGAGAAAGGTTTTCTCGATGGCAAGAATTGTGTCGTGGACGAAAGTTGTTTCAACAAACTAAACTACGTACCTTAAACTAGTCGTCAAAGAGACTCTCCGATTGCACCCACCAGGGCCGCTGTCCCTGCCCCGAGAAAGTCGAGAGCGTTGTGAGATCAACGGGAACGAGATTCCTGCAAGAAGTTGGGTCCTGGTGAATGTATGGGCAATTGGAAGAGACCCCGAGTATTGGGAGGATGCAGAAAGCTTTAAACCAGAAAGGTTTTTGGGAAAAAATGTTGATTTCAAAGCGAGTAGCTTGGATTACATCCCATTTGGCGCTGGAAGGAGGATATGCCCCGACATATCGTTTGCAATTTCGATCATTGAAATGGAACTAGCAATGCTTCTCTACCATTTTGATTGGATTTTTCTTGATGGAATGGAATCAAGCGATGTGGACATGACAGAGTTTCCTGGAGTTGCAGGAACAAGGAAA
Organism: Galeopsis tetrahit; assembly: GCA_963675135.1. Classification (NCBI taxonomy): domain Eukaryota; kingdom Viridiplantae; phylum Streptophyta; class Magnoliopsida; order Lamiales; family Lamiaceae; genus Galeopsis; species Galeopsis tetrahit. The sequence goes on along the minus strand of OY776126.1, from coordinate 86,050,144 downwards.
TATGCTCTTTATGTTGTTCCTGTTGTTCGGAGGACATTGTCGAACAATAAAAACTTCTAGACCAATCATTTATAAATAAAGTGATTGTTTATGAATAAATAAAGAGAGAGTGAAGATAAAATAATGTAAATGATACTTTCTACTTTCTACAAAAATTTGCACACTTGCATCAATTTACACATTCCATAAAAGGATAATATGTTCATAACTCCCTCCCCTCAAAATATACACATATATCATTATTTTTCATACTCAATCTATCTTTTTATTTACTTTATTTATAAAAATTTATAAATCTACCTTCTAAACATCACTCATTACACATTTGTTTACACATTTTTTAAAATGTGTGTCATGTAAATTTCCTTGAAATGAAGTATTATTTAAAAAATACTAGATTTAGTGTATATAAGAGTGACTCAATAACAAGTCCCATTATTCAAATTAAAGACAGATAATAAAGATAAATGCAAAACTAATATCATGTTTGATAACAAGTACTAATTAGACTAGATGGAGACGATATCTAAAAATTTTAGATTTTAAAGTATAATCTACCTTTAATCTAAATTATCAAATAAATTGATGCTGCCAAAATATGTCGTCTATGAGGTAACGACACGTGGATAAATGATGAGTTATCCTCACCAAGTATTTATATTCATTTTACGAGATGATTAATACACTCTTGATTATATAGTTTGTAAATAGTCCAATGAGCCTCTTAGGAGTCCAATTGTAATGAGAACGGTCCATGAAGTGGCCCAACTTGATAATAACGAGAAGATGTGGCTCAGGCCCTTGAGAAATAAATGGAGAGATAGACCTAACCCTCGACCCATATCATTAGGGCTATGTGGACTGAGGCTCGGTCAAAAGGAGTAAGCTCCGAATTCGAAAGGAAGTTGGAGTTGGAGAGACGGAACTGACTCCGTGAATTTAGGGCTGAAGGCGTGGAAGGAGATGATGGGTCTTGGACCGAGTCCAGGGCTATGCAGTTGAGAAAAAAAGGGAAAAGATAACATTTTCCCCAAGGTACGATTTGGGAAGTCTGATTATGCTCATTTTACTGAAAACATTGATACAATTACAGTCCTACACACCAACACACTTGAGTTTACTCATTTACATTGCTTGAGAACCCAAAATACTCTAAAAAAATGTGTTTTATTATTAATTTTGAAAATTATATAGATAATTGAGTAGAGTCGAGCTCTATATTTAAAATTTTAGGTTCGATCGAGTCGAGTTTCAAGCTCAGCACTACTCGACTCATTTACACCCCTAGTTAGATGCACTCCCCTTATACACGCACTCCCAACCAAAATTCTTTTTTATAGATGCACTTCCCCTCAAATTGTCTAAACTACCCATCTCACTTTAAAAACTTTCTTAATAAATACACTCCCATTGCCTAATTTTTTTCTTTTTCTGCCATTGCAGCCTCTTCATTCTCTCTCGTCAGTTGTTCATCGTCTCTGTTGAGGTTGTTATGATGAAAATAGCAGGAGTTTTGGAAGACACTTGACTCGATCGAAGTGGTTGTCTTAAAGAAATTCCTGCTGCCATTCCTTGAATTTAGAAAGTAAGAGAAAATTGTCCATGTCGAAACTGCGCCCGGAATATTTCTCTGACCTCAGAAAATCAGTGAAAATGGTGGTGGTGGAGCCATCTTCATATTTAGGAACCTGGAAACAAAAACAGAATCCCATTTCCCCTACAAATTTTGACGTCATTTCGGCCAACAAAGCCATAACATTCCACTGCAAAACCGGGGAGCTCCGGCGTGCTCGCCAGGTGTTCGACACAATGCCTGAACGAACAGTCGTGTCGTGGAATTCTCTGATCACGGGTTACTCCAAACAGAATATGAATTCCGACGCTTTATGTTTGTTTTCACTCATGCATCGTTCCAATGTCGCCTTCAACGAAACCACATTTTCAATCACGTTAAGTATTTGTGGGCGTGAGCATTTGTTGAAAGGCGGGAAGCAGGTTCATGGGCTGGTTTTGAAATCCGGACATCAAAGGTTTAAGTTCGTGGGAAGCGGGTTGTTGTACGTGTATGCTTATTGTTGTCAAATCGGAGATGGTCGGAGGATGTTTGATGAGTTACACCACGAGAATGAGTTGTTATGGAGTTTGATGTTAGTGTGTTATGTTGAGTGCAGCTTAATGAGTGAAGCTCGGAAAGTGTTTGATAGAATGCCTAGGCACGGTGTGGTGGACTGGACTACGTTAATTTCGGGTTATGTGAAGAGTGGGAATGGGTGGAAGAAGGCATTGGAGATGTTCAAGATGATGAGAGGGAATTGTGAGGCTGCTCCGAATGAATTCACTTTGGATTGCATAGTGAGAGGGTGTGGTAGAATGGGGGATCTTTCGAACGGAAGGATGATCCATGGGCTTGTAATAAAACTCGGGTTTGAAGACGAATGCTCTGTTGGTGGTGCATTGATTTGTTTGTATTGTAGTTGTGAATTATTGGACGACGCCAAGAGTTTCTACAATAACATGTTGAGTCGATCGTTGACGGATTCAAATGAGTTGATTCAAGGGCTTTTGAATGTGGGTAAGATCAAAGAAGCAGAGTTGATTTTCTGCAATATGGCTGATAAAAATCCTGTTTCTTACAATCTAATGATGAAAGGCTATGCGGAGTGTGGTCGAGTGGAGGACTCCGAAAGGTTGTTGAAGCAAATGCCAGTCAAAATCTTAAGTTCTTTGAACACGATGATCGCTGCGTATGCCAGGAATGGTTACATCAACAAAGCTTTAGAGCTATTCGAAAAGGCAAAAGTAGAAGAAAGTCCCATCAGTTGGAACTCGATGATCTCTGGATATATCCAAAACGAACACCATGAAGACGCATTAAAACTCTATATTGACATGTGTAGAACATCGATAAGTAAAACACCATCGACCTTTTCTCTCTTGTTGTATGTGTGTACGTGTTTTGGATCTCTTCAACAGGGACAACTACTCCACGCCCATCTGGCGAAAACTCCGTTTTCATCCAATGTCTGTGCTGGAACAGCCCTCGTTGACATGTACTCAAAATGTGGAAGCATTACCGATGCAAGGGTGGCATTTCGTCGCATGTATTCTCCGAACGTGGCAGCTTGGACTGCAATTATTTACGGGCTTGCAAACCACGGGCTTGGCTCCAATGCATTGTCGTCGTTTAATCAAATGCTAGAAAGAGGGATCATTCCAAATGCAGCAACTTTCGTGGCTGTTCTATCTGCTTGTGCAAGAGATGGTTTAGTAGACGAAGGAATGAGGATTTTTCATTCTATGAAGGAGCAATATGGTGTAACTCCAAAACTAGAGCATTTCACATGTGTGGTAGATCTTCTAGGGCGATCGGGTCTTCTACATGAAGCCGAGAAACTTATTGAGACGATGCCAGTTGAAGCAGATAACGTTGTTCTGATCACGTTGCTCCATGCTAGTTGGTTTTGGATGGAGACGGAAATAGCTGAGCGGGTGGCTGGAAAGATTTTCAGTTTGGATCCAAAGTTGTCGTCTGCGTGTGTTATAATGTCGAGCATGTATTCGAGATCGGGAAAGTGGGGGCAGAAGGTGAAGGTGAGAGAGTTGGGAAGTAAGAAGGATCGTGGATGTAGTTGGATTGATGTAAACAAGAAAATCCATGAGTTTTCAGTAAACCATAGAAATCATCCAAACTCTGAAATGATATATATATGCATGTTTGGATTCCTTGATAATGAATGTTGAATCCTTCTATTCAATTTGACTGCTCTCTTCTACATTTGTTATTCGAGCCGAGTACTTGAAATTCGAGCTTTTATCGAGCCGAGCTTCTTAGCTTGTTAATGAGCTTAATGAAATTAATAGAAAAAAAATTAGATACCGAGCTGACAATTTTATATTTGCAAACAAATATGAAAAGTGTATGGCATATATATTATAATATATAACTAATTTTACTATCGATTAAAACCAAGCACTATATGTTTGTTAGATTATTTACATTATAATCCAAATAGTATGAAAATGAAAGGGGCGATGACGATGGGAAGAGGAGGGGGTGGCGACGGTGAGGTGAGAGAAGAGAAGAGTTGGAATTTTTTTTACAATGTATTATAGAAAGTTGCTCTTAATTTTAGTTGATTGATTAATTTTGTTGCAATATGTGTTTTTCCCAAAAAAAAAAAAAAACAATATAGTATAGTATCTCATATACTTTATTACATTCAATAATGCTTGTCGCATAAATTCACAGAATCTAACCCCAACTTTTCTTAAAATTCGTCACCTCATAGGGCTAAATAGCCGCATCAGAATCAAATAGTTTTAACTCAAATATGAATCATTTTCGAATAGAATATGTTACTGCATTATTTGCTTCGATTCGTTTACACCCACCCCTAGTTTGGACTATGAGGAATGAAATTACTTATTTCAATTTTAGTGTTTCACGACATATTTCATTGTATGAATGACGGAGACATATGCGATATTAAAAAATAATATAAGATGATGATATTCCATAGAAGAGAAGTAAAAAGTAAATTTATAAAAGATAAACACACTTTTTGTGCAAAAGTAATTAAAAGAAAAGCTAATTATCGATAAATGATGGGTGGCGGGAGTTGGGTGCGGCAAACAGGGCAGTGATGGTTGGTTACGAGCCATTGTCCGATACAACCGCTGTGGAAAACATGCGCACACGAAGGCATTGCAAATACCTCCTTTTCTTCTTCTTCTTTTCTCTTTTCCAAATTTACCTCCTTTTCTTCTTCTTCTCCAAAATTTTCAGTTTTTTTCTCTTCCTCTTCCTCTTCCTCTTCTCCAAATTTCTCAATGCAGATGCAACAACTCTCCGTCTCGTACTTGTTCGTCGCTGGGGCCATTCGACTCCATATCCATTCCATCGTGTTTGCAGTTTAACTTTTATGCAAACACCACCTAAATCTTCAATTTCAACTATACAAAATCACTTACAATATCATATATATATAGACAAGATCGAATGGATGGATACAAAAATATTTATTTATTAAGATACGGGATACATTAATTTCGTATATAGTATTAAATAATATCCCATGATTTTCGCAAACTTTTATTTTTTAAATATTTAATTATTATTATCTTTATTTTTTCATAATTTCCCTTTAAATATTAATTATCTTAAAAACTACTCCTACTAAAAAATTTATCTTTTTACTTATTTTAAATACGGAAAATCTAGGTATAATATTATATTGTATTATTTAATTCAATTTTATATCTAATACTGTATTATTTTCACTATGTATTTGTGATTGTGCTCCAAATATTACTCCCTACTAACTTAATTGATTATTACATAATAATTCTGGAGATATTGATTCTCTAGCTTATTTTTTATTGTTTTTTATATATATAAATTAAAAATAAAAATATTGATCAGGTAATTAATTCTATATATCTTATATTCTAGAACACATGACTCGCGTTGTATTAACTCTAGAAAATTAATTACTACCTCCATCCCTGAAAAGTTTGCATAATAGTTCTCAATATATACACGTATTTACTTTATATATTCAAACAAACTTTTTTATTTACTTTATATATAAACGTTTACAAAAGTACGGGAGGAGTATATTATATATTTAATTATTTCATATTAATTTTACTTGGGAATTCATCCTGTGATTAGAAAGCATATATAATTTAGATTTTTGGTAATTTTAGTTGATCTAAATTTGCTATTCTATCTCTATTATTATCAATCATGTAATTAAATTGGTTAAAACAAAGACAGTGCGGTTAATATATATATATTGTGTGATTAAGGTTTTATATTGTGTGATTAAGGTTTTTCTAAATATTACTACATATATAGTACCTTTTTTTATGTATTCAACGACAATTTATTTTATATATTGTGAAGTTCTATCATGGAATGGAATTGCAACTTGTATGAGTCACATTTTCGCTATATATATGTTTCATAACAAAAATTTGTAGAAACTATCTCATATATAAAATGAATTTTCATCACATACAATATCATAACAATAATTATTCGTTGGATCATTTACATTATAACCCAAATCGCATGAAGAGGCCAGAAAGGAACGACTACGAGGGGGAAGAGGAGGGGTGGCGACCGTAAGGAGAGAGGAGAGGAGGTGGATTTTTTTTTTAGAATGTAATAGAATAAGGGATATGATGTAGATAAATATGTCGCTCCCTAAGGAGTCGACACGTGGAGACGGGATGGACTGTGGTAATTGTGGTTAAGCCAATACGTCAGAGGAACAGGATTAATACACCCCTGGGCTTACGCAGGGGAATCAGAGAAATCAGAGTAACTGGGCCTTTGGCCCATATTTGGAGAAATTAATAGGCCTTGGGCTGGGAAAGATTTAGCCCAAGGATGGGACTACAGTCCATTTTTCTTAACCAAGTCAAAGGAATCATTCAAACCCGCGAAAATAGGGGTCGATAAGCTGAAGAACCGAGTCTTCAGCGAGAGAGGCCGGGTCTTTAGGGATTTGAGGCCGGACTTATGGAGATGGACCGAAAATCCAGGGAGAAGAAGTTTTCCCCTCTCCGCAGAGAGGGGCCAGGTATAAAAACAAAGTTATTTCCATATTTTAAAGGTTAGGTTCTAAAACATACACATACGTCTTACTCACTTGAGACACTTTCATATACGATATACATCGATTTGGAGGAAAAACTCCATTATTCACCGGAATTTCCCTAGACAACAGGGGAATTCCTCTTTGATTTCGCCTTCGATAAATTCTGACTTGAGCGTCGGAGCTTCTACGCCGGAGGCCCCCTCCGGTGTACTTTTGCAGGTCAATTTTGGACTTGCGGGAAGGTTTACACGAAGATTGTTAAAGGCGAACGAGTGATTAAGATCGTGATTAATAGTGCTCGTAAGAGAACGGCCTATATCTGTAAGCGTTCTTTTTCGACGCATCAACTGGCGCCGTCTGTGGGAACATTTCAAGCTAAGGCGTGAGAAAAGTTCCGTACTGATATGGGTGGAGGACAAGATCCAACAAAGCAGACAAAGGAGAAAGGAGATTCCACTCCTCCACTTCCTCTTCCTCCGCCCCCTCCAGGATTTCCCTTAAATCGGAATTTAGGGAAACGTCCCATGGATCACACATCAGAAGATATTCCTCCTCCAGGTTTTCCCTCAAATCGAAATCTAGGGAAACAACCGGTAGACCACACACCGGAGGATATCCCTCCCACTCAGGAAGGAGACACACCAGGTATCTCAGGAGCATCAGGGAGTGGGATCAATAAGGATAACCCTAATACGCAACCAGAACTCTTGACCGTCTCTCGAGATCAGTTGGATGAGATGATAGCGCAATCAGTGGAGAGGATAATTGCTGCTCGAGGACTTCGCCCTCCTGAACCTGTTCATAAGGGCACACGACCAAATCCACCCGAACATGTCATTGATTCGGTCCCAGTCCCTTCCCGGAATGAAGATCTCCCTCGAAACCCAGAAGAGAAAGTACCTTCCCAGGCTGAGAGAAGCGTCCTGGAAAGACCCCTTCGGAGGGATGCAGAGAGAGTCCTTGGGGATATCACCCTAGATACGGGGATGGGAGAAAGCACGGACGACACGTATCAAGGGGCCGTCAGTGATCAGATACAAGCTCTGCGTAAAGAGATGAGGGATATGCAGAGACATATTACTGACAACGTAAGTAAACCCTCTTACACCACTGGATATCAATTTTCATCTACTATTTTACAAGACGAACTGCCCTCTAACTTCAAATCTTTAAATTTTGAATACGATGGCACTTCGGATCCCTATGAGCACTTGATGAGATTTGAGAACGCGGCCTTACTGCACCGGTATGGGGAAGGTGTCAAATGTCGGGTATTTCTGACTACCCTGTCCAAGGCTGCACAGCAATGGTTCACACAATTAGGACCAGATACTATCCACTCATGGTCCGAATTCAGCGAATTGTTCTTGCACCAATTCGCCAGCGCTAGGAGACAGCCTAAAGCTACCCTTACTTTGTTCAACATGCGCCAGGGAGAGAATGAGAGCTTACGGGCTTTCTTGAAAAGATTCAACCAAGCGGCCTTAGAGGTACCTACAGCCTCCTCGGAGGTTAAAATCAATGCCCTCACCAACGGGTTGCGTGACGGAGATTTATTCACCTCTTTAGCTAAGAAGCCGGTTCGGACTTTTGATGAATTGTTGAGGAGAGCAGAGAAATACCTCACCCTGGAGGAGGTAAGGAAAGCTAAGCGATCGGAGACCCGGGCTATGGTGGGTAATGAAGAAAGGAGGAAAGAAATTCCACTTAGAAGGCCAAGTCCAGAGAGACATCGGAGCTCCAGGAGACTGGAAAACGTAAGAAGAGAGGAAGTTGCACCCTGGAATCCCAAGAGAGGGGCGAAGAGATATACCCCTTTGAAGATAGAGCCAGTCGAAGTCCTAGAGGTAGCAGGGGACCATCCAGATATGAAATTCCCCTACTCAAGAAGCAGGGGTCCCCAAAACCCAAAGTCAAACAAGTTTTGTAGGTTCCATAACGATTATGGCCACGATACCAACCAATGTTGGCATCTGAAGGATGAGATAGAGAGGATGATTCAAGCAGGCCACCTGAAAGAGTTTATTTTCAGAGATCGACAAGGCCCCAGGGGTCAAAAGAGAAAGGACCCCGAGGGGAAGCAGGAAGACGACAGGAGAGATCAGAGGAAGGGCAATGAGGAGCCACCACCCCCTCCTCAGAAGAGGGGAACTATTCACATGATTATGGGAGGCCCTGCTGATGGGGATTCCTTCAGGCAGAGGAAACAGAGCGTTCGGTCGCTGAAGAATGAGAGGAATATAGAGCACCATGAAGTGGGAAAGATGGCAGAGGGCCCAGACATCCATTTTGGGCCAGAGGACGCGGGGGAGCCTAGAGAAATTCATAATGACGCACTGGTCATTACCACGGATATAGCAGGATACGATGTAGCAAGAATTTTTGTAGACACTGGAAGCTCTGCCGATATCATGCTCTTGGAGTGCTTCAAGAAGATGGACTTGAATATAAAGCTTAGACCGGTGGAAACAGCTCTGTATGGATTCTCAGGGGGAGCCATTCAACCCCTTGGTTCAGCGTTACTACAAGTAGGGTTAGGAGTTGCCCCTAACCGTCGAGTACAAGTCATAGAGTTCTTGATTGTAGATGTCCCATCTTCCTATAACGTAGTAATGGGACGGCCAAGCCTGAATATTTTTCAGGCAGTGATCTCCACCTTCCACATGAAGATGAAGTTCCCTACCTCGGGGGGTGTGGGAGAGATATGTGGCGATCAATACCAGGCGAGGAAGTGTTACGTAGAATCGGTCAGGATAGCAGACAAGGCTGTGTTCCGAGGAATAGAGAGGTTTAAGGGTGGAGACCCTGAGCTGAAGAGACAGAAAGTGGGGGAGCTAATGCAAGAGCAACCCAAAGTTAAAGCGGATGAGGAGTTAATGAGCATCGAGCTCTACCCAGGAAAGGAGAGATTTACAACCATGATAGGTACGAACATGAATCCTGAACTCCAGAGAAAGATGGTACTCACCCTCCAGGAGAATGCAGACATCTTTGCATTCACAGCGACGGATATGACGGGTATCCCTCCAGAAATAGCAGTGCACCACCTGAATGTGGATCCCAAAGCCAGGCCCGTGAAACAGAAGTTGAGGAACTTCGGTAAGGAGAAGAACCTCATAGTAAAAGAAGAAATCGATAAATTGTTAAATGCAGGGCACGTGAAGAGAGTCCAGTTCCCTGAATGGCTCTCGAATGCGGTGTTGGTGTCCAAGGGGGCTGGCAAGTGGAGGATGTGCATTGACTTTAGGGACTTGAACAAAGCCTGCCCTAAAGACCACTACCCTTTGCCCAGGATCGACCAACTGGTGGATGCCACATCTGGGTTTGAATTACTCAGCATGATGGACGCATATCAGGGATACCATCAGATCCAGCTGAACCCCCTCGATATACCGAAGGTATGCTTTATAGCGACATGTGGTACTTTCGGTTATGTACGTATGCCTTTTGGACTGATAAATGCAGGAGCAACCTATCAAAGAATGGTAGATTCGGTGTTCCGAGGGCAGATAGGCAGGAACATGGAGGTTTACGTGGACGATATGCTAGCTAAAAGTGTCAAGGCAGAGGGACATAATGACGATTTGAAGGAGATATTTCAGGTAATTCGAGAGAATGGTATTAAATTGAACCCTGCTAAATGTTCTTTTGGAGTAGGGTCAGGGAAATTTATGGGATATATGGTGACTCAGAGAGGGATAGAAGTGAACCCTGTTAAGGTAAAGGCGGTGCTCGACATGCAACCCCCTCGGAATTTGAAGGAATTGCAAACCCTGAACGGCAGGATCGCAGCTCTCAGTAGGTTCATATCAAGGTCAGCAGAAAAGAGTCATCACTTCTTCAGAACCTTAAGGAAGGGGTCGAAGTTCGAATGGGACGACCAGTGTCAGAAAGCTTTTGAGGAACTCAAGCTTCACCTCGAACAGCTTCCGAAGCTGACAAAGCCCTCTCAGGGAGATGTATTGCTCTTATATCTTTCGGTAGGGGAACACTCCCTGAGCACCGCCCTGATGAAAGAGGAAGGTTCTGCACAGCAACCCATATATTATGTGAGCAAGGTCATCCAAGGAGCGGAAATGAGGTACTCAGAGGTAGAAAAGGCAGCCCTGGCGGTGGTGGTAACGGCTAGGCGATTACGCCCCGACTTCCTCTCCTATAAGGTGATGGTGCGAACTAATTTCCCTTTGAAGCAGACATTAGGGAGAGCAGATTTATCAGGGAGAATGGTCATATGGGCAGTGGAATTACAGGAGTATGATATAGATTATGAACCCAGGAGAGCCATCAAGGCTCAAGCTCTAGCAGATTTTATTCAAGAGTCTACCAGAGTGGAAGAAGAACAAGGATGGAAGGTATATGTGGATGGCTCAGCATCCGCCTTGGGATGTGGAGCAGGGATATTACTGATTGACCCTGAAGGTCAGGAAGTGCAGGTGGCTGTCAAATTCCGATTTTCCACCTCAAATAATGGAGCAGAATATGAGGCCCTGATCAGAGGAGCTAGCATGGCTGCAGAGTTAGGGGTACAGAAGGTCACCCCGTACTCCGATTCACAGCTGATAGTACAGCAGGTCATGGGGGAGTACCTCGCCAAGGATGAGAGAATGATCACTTATCTAGAAGAGGTAAAGAAACTAAAGAATAAATTCCATACTTTTGAAGTGGTACAGGTACCAAGAGAAGAAAATACGAAAGCGGATGGACTGTCAAAACTGGCTAGTTCCACTGAATTCGAGGGAGACGGAAAGGTAACCCTGTTGGTGGCAGATCAAGTAGCTACGGAAACCCTGATTGGAGAGATAACAGCAGGGGATGATTGGAGGAAAGAAATATGGGAAGAACTGAATAGGGGCCCAGTAACCCCAATGTCCAGAGAGGCAAAGGCTTGGAGAAGGAAGTATTGCATCCTGGGAGGCCAATTGTACAAGAGGTCCTTCACTCAACCTTATTTGAAATGTCTTTCAAAAAGAGAAGCAGAGCTAGTGATCAAGGACATCCATGAAGGTTGCGCATCCAGCCATGAAGGGTACCAGACCATGGTGAAGAAAGTATTTAGGGCAGGTTTCTACTGGCCTAATATAATCAGAGACGCTAGAGAATATGTGAAGAGATGTGAGAAGTGTCAGAAGAATGGACCCTTGATACGGGTACCTGCAGAAGAAATGGGGGCTATGTACTCGCCCTGTCCCTTCGCTAAATGGGGAATCGATCTGGTGGGACCCTTCCCCTTGGCACCAGGAGGGAGAAAATTTCTAATCGTAGCCGTGGATTATTTCAGTAAATGGGTAGAGGCTGTGCCCTTGGCTAAAATCGAAGAGGACAATGTAATTATTTTTCTTGCTAGACATATTTGTTGCAGGTTTGGAGTACCTAGAATCTTGGTTTCCGATAACGGAACGCAATTCAATGGAGAGAAAGTAAGAAGATGGTGCGAGAGATGGAACATCACGCAGAGGTTTACTTCAGTAGCCCATCCCCAAGCTAATGGGCAGGTAGAGGTTACAAACAGGATCCTGGTCGATGGTATTCGAACACGATTAGCAGAGGTAGGAGGAAAATGGGTGCAGGAGTTGGACAACGTCCTCTGGTCTTACCGAACCAGCCCTAAGACAGCTACAGGCGAATCTCCCTTCTACTTGGTATATGGAGCAGCAGCAGTGATACCTCCTGAAGCCAGACTCAAATCACACCGGATCACTTATTTTGAAGAAAAGAGAAATGAAGAATTGATGAGGGAAACGCTGGACCTAGTAGATGAAGAGAGGGAGATGGCGAGATTAAAAGCAGAAAGGTACAAGAGTCGGATCAAAGCATCATATGACCGCAGGGTAATCCCTCGCTCCTTTAAAGTTGGGGATTTAGTCCTTCGGAGGGCAGATGCTTTGAAGAACACTGGGAAGATGGAACCCAATTGGGAAGGTCCGTACAGGGTCATACAGGTACTCAAAGGTGGAGCATACAAGCTCCAAGACATGACAGGGAAAGAGATACTAAGGCCATGGAACGTATGCCACTTGAAGAGATTTTATGTTTGAGGAAGGTGTAATTCCCCTGCTTCCTTTTTCTTTATGAACAATTTTGAGTATTTACTTCTCGTTCGAATAATTGCTTCACCGGCACTCTTTTTCCCTCTGCGTGGGTTTCCCCTTGGGGTTTTACCACGGAGAGGTTTTTAATGAGGCCGGCATAGGTTCCCCTTGTTTGCCTATGTTGATAAACATTTTCGATCAATGGAGCATCGGTTTTGATAAAATTTCAGCAATTTCCCTAAATGCATGTTAATATTGTGATGAGATGCCTCTTATGCGCTAATTTTATGATGAAATGTTTCTCATATGTTAATATCGTGTTAAGATAACTGTTGAAGGCTTGCATGATGAGTGCTGAAATAACGACTATGTTTTGGAAACTGAAATATAGCATGTTAGAGATACTGCAAGATGGAGAAATTTACAGCGACTCATAAATACTCGAATGGAGAATACTTAGGAAAACTTCCTAAAAGTTTCTATTCACGACAGCCTCTAAAGCTAGGGGGAGTAGGGGGTACAGTAGTACAGTAGCGGAAGACATAATGAACTTGTCCAGAAACTCTATTCCTGGCGACTCTCAAAACTCTTACGAGTATAAACTAACTCTTACGAGTATAAACGAACTCTCACGAGTATAAACGAACTCTTACGAGTATAAACTAACTCTTACGAGTATAAACTAACTCTTACGAGTATAAACTAACTCTCACGAGTATAAACGAACTCTTACGAGTATAAACTAACTCTTACGAGTATAAACTAACTCTCACGAGTATAAACTAACTCTCACGAGTATAAACTAACTCTTACGAGTATAAACTAACTCTTACGAGTATAAACTAACTCTCACGAGTATAAACGAACTCTTACGAGTATAAACTAACTCTTACGAGTATAAACTAACTCTTACGAGTATAAACGAACTCTTACGAGTATAAACGAACTCTCATGAGTATAAACTATCTTACGAGTATAAACTAACTCTTACGAGTATAAACTAACTCTTACGAGTATAAACTAACTCTCACGAGTATAAACGAACTCTTACGAGTATAAACGAACTCTTACGAGTATAAACTAACTCTTACGAGTATAAACTAACTCTTACGAGTATAAACTAACTCTTACGAGTATAAACTAACTCTTACGAGTATAAACTAACTCTTACGAGTATAAACTAACTCTCACAAGTATAAACTAACTCTCACGAGTATAAACTAACTCTTACGAGTATAAACTAACTCTTACGAGTATAAACTAACTCTTACGAGTATAAACGAACTCTTACGAGTATAAACGAACTCTTACGAGTATAAACGAACTCTTACGAGTATAAACTAACTCTTACGAGTATAAACAGCCTAAGGGAAAAGATGATCCCTAAGATCCCTAAAAACCCTAGTATTAAGGGAGAGACTAGAAGCCTTATCGAATTATCAAGTAAGTACAGGGATAACAACCCTATCTCCTCATTAAGGTTCCTCTAGGAGCTTTAGAGCCTTTACGTGTTAATAAAATGCTGAAAACATGCTAGATGCATAAGCAGGACGAATATCATATTACACATCTAATAAACAGAGTCAGAGATATATGTGTATATGCATGCCAAATGATAAATGTGCAGGTACGATATCAAGCAAGAGAGCAAAAGAAAAGCAGAAATATTCAAGACCTAAGGCACCATGCCTAGGCCCTCCACAGAAAAACCCCGGAGTGTGGAGTCTCCGGAAAATACCAAAAAGGGCCTTAGAGGCCTTAACAGAATATAAAGTGTTTTGAAAGTACCAAAGTATTATCAGGGAAATAAAAGTTATCAAGAGAGGGGAATATCACTCTTCCCCTCAGAACCTGCTTCTGCCCCCTCAGCTCGCCCACTGGAATCGCCTCCTTCCACCTTCTCCATCAGAGCACCTGCTGCTACGGTAGCCACTGGAGTCGGATTTTCCACATGAACAGGAAAAGCTATATCCCTGGCCGGTACGAGGTCATCCAGTTTTAGGGAAGCTTGGGGGGATATCTTCTTTAGCATCTCCAGGGAACTTGGGGGGAGTGTCCAATTCCTCTAGCCGGAGGGCACGAGTATATTGACCATTAAAGCCAGGAGCGGAATGCTCAACCACAGCATTAGAAAATCCATGATCGATGAAGTGAGGAATGTATGCACCCATCGCCCCCAGAAAGCTGCTACTCTGAAGAAAGGCCTCCAGCCACTCCTGATGCAAGGTACCAAGAAATTTCTGACCTGCGGCAGAAGTAAACAGGGAGTCCAAGCACAAATTCATACCCGCTTGAGGAAGGGTGACTTCCAGTTGTTCAACCCGTTTACCAAACTCTTTTTTCAATAAAGAAATCTCCCCTGAAAGTGTGGTCTGGAGCACCTTACACCTTTGGTTAGCATCATGTAACTCTGCTTCGAGGATATCCCTCTTCACCTTCTCCAACTCTACCTGGCTGTGGAGGTCATCCACCAGTTGGAGGGACTGAAGGGCTCGTTCAGACACATTGGAGAATAGAAGGCCGAACTACATAATGAATTATTTAAAGAAGTAAGACAAGTGTACTCTTTCTTATTGAAATTGTTTAGAAATGTACTTGCACGAGGAGAATACCTGGGTGAAACTATGAGCGACATGCACCACCCGTTCTCCGAAGGACAGAGCGTTAAGAGCCTCAGTGGCAGAAGTCGGAGTGTAGCGTTCTATAAAAGTCAAAAGATGGTTGACATTGATTTCGTCTGGAGCATCGGGAGCAACATTAGGCAGAGAAGATTTGGTTTTGGATTTCTTCTTCTTAGAGGCATCGGAGACAGGAGGCAGGACAAAGACCATGGTTTTCTCAGTAGAGGAACGGGTGCGCTTAGCAACGGACCCAGTGGCAGGTTCCACAGAGGAAGGAGGAACTGGAACTTTTGAGGAACTTTCAGGCGCTGGAGATCTATTAACCATCGAAAGAGGGGCAGCATCACGCGAAATCTGAGTTAACCAACTCATAGCTGTACAAAGAAACGCGAAACAACATTAATGAATATAATGGGTTAAGGTCTTGAGTACAATATTAGGAGAGGAGAAATGGTATTACCATCATCGGGACCTAAAGGATAATCGGGGTTACCAAAACCAAAATGAGAAAGGATTCTAGGATTTTTACAGATATTCATTACGTCAAAAAAGCCATGATTGGAGACCTGGTCGTTTAAACGGTTCATCACATCCAGGTTTAGGGAGGAACAGATGGAGAGGGGAGGACGGGGCACCCCAGGATTTTCATAAATCCACCCCTCATGAGGAAATTCCCAAGGAAGAGGGTTAGTAACAAAGAAATAGTAGTCTTTCCAATCTTGGACCCCTTCATGGAGCTTCTCCATGAATTTGCCGGTCCGGGAAGTGCGACCACTAGCATAAAAGAATCCGTCCGAAAACTTGCAGACATATTGGGTTAGAAAGAGTTGAGCTGAAGGTTCCCCACCGTTTCCCCTCATCAGAATGTAAAAACCTAACATTGCGCGTATGGCATTGGGAGTAAATTGGTTCAAAGGTATACGGAGATAAGCAGAAATTTCGCAGAGGTAAGGATGAATTGGGAAACGGAGACCCGCTTTTAGTTGAGCCTCCCAAAAGGCTAAAGTATTATGACCTGGAAAGTTAGGGCGCTCTTTCTTATGAGCAGCCCTAACAGAATAATCACCGGGGAAAATCCTTGAACGCAGAAAGGCGGCTACACGCTCGGGAGTGAGAATCGAGGGACTCGAAATTTGGTCCTCCAAAGTTTGATCAGTTACAGGGAATAGGGGAAGCGAGTTGGAAGTAGAACTCCCCATGGAAAGGGAGTTTGAAGAGGATGACATACGGATATTGTAAATGAGAGAAAAAAGGGAAGGAATAGATACCTGGAGAAAGTCGGTTTTAAGAGTAGTGATGGAACGGCCGCTGGACGTGCTTAGAGAAGTTAAGTTCGTAGGAGTAGAAACGGAGATGAAGAAGAGATGAGTTTGAAAGAAGGAAAAGGAGATTTTCGGTGGAAAAAAGGGTTTTTGAATAATTGCTTTGGAGAGAGAAGGGTAGAATTCGAGAAGAATTAAATACCCTCCAATCGGAAGGCGCGTGAATGGAGAAGGACGGCTGGATGTTGGTTTTGGACTAGACGCGTGGCAGTCGAGGGAAAGATGGCGTGTGGAAGCGCAAAAGTCATAAAGCTTTCTGAGAGCAATTATTACGGAGGGAATCAAATCACTGAAAATATTTCGAGGGGTATTTTAAGTTTTAAGAAAGGAAATGAAATATTTCTTTGGTATTTATCCTAGTGTTATTATTTTCCTACTCTCCTAAAAATTTATTCCTTTTATGAGAGTAGGGGGGAGTGGTTGATGTAGATAAATATGTCGCTCCCTAAGGAGTCGACACGTGGAGACGGGATGGACTGTGGTAATTGTGGTTAAGCCAATACGTCAGAGGAACAGGATTAATACACCCCTGGGCTTACGCAGGGGAATCAGAGAAATCAGAGTAACTGGGCCTTTGGCCCATATTTGGAGAAATTAATAGGCCTTGGGCTGGGAAAGATTTAGCCCAAGGATGGGACTACAGTCCATTTTTCTTAACCAAGTCAAAGGAATCATTCAAACCCGCGAAAATAGGGGTCGATAAGCTGAAGAACCGAGTCTTCAGCGAGAGAGGCCGGGTCTTTAGGGATTTGAGGCCGGACTTATGGAGATGGACCGAAAATCCAGGGAGAAGAAGTTTTCCCCTCTCCGCAGAGAGGGGCCAGGTATAAAAACAAAGTTATTTCCATATTTTAAAGGTTAGGTTCTAAAACATACACATACGTCTTACTCACTTGAGACACTTTCATATACGATATACATCGATTTGGAGGAAAAACTCCATTATTCACCGGAATTTCCCTAGACAACAGGGGAATTCCTCTTTGATTTCGCCTTCGATAAATTCTGACTTGAGCGTCGGAGCTTCTACGCCGGAGGCCCCCTCCGGTGTACTTTTGCAGGTCAATTTTGGACTTGCGGGAAGGTTTACACGAAGATTGTTAAAGGCGAACGAGTGATTAAGATCGTGATTAATAGTGCTCGTAAGAGAACGGCCTATATCTGTAAGCGTTCTTTTTCGACGCATCAGGATATAACTGGTAGTTTGCGATGATTGTAGTACTAATCCGATGGTGAGTGCAATGATATAATGAGTGTCTTGATTAAAAAAATAAAAAGGGTGCAAATAAGCAGGTCCCTCCCATAAAGGGTTTGACGATATGCACCTCCATTTCGGAGAGATGCACTCCCCTTTTATTTTATTAATTAAATAATGATGTAAAATATCTAAAATACCCTTTCAATAAAATAATACTACTAAATACACCCCTACTACTATCTACACCCCATTCAACATTTAAGCCCTAACATTTACCACCACTTCCGGCCTCCGCCGGCACCGGCACCACCACCATCAACACAATCTCAATGAAAAAAAACAACAACAGTTGCTACCACTTCTAACTTTTCGCTGGCACCACCACCACCACCACAATCTCAGAAAAAAATTGATAATCTCAGATTTTTTTAAAAAAAATTCAACAAACCAGTGTCGACTATATACACTCTCGTCGACAAATTGTTGTCGACGAAAGTGTATATGGTCGACCTACAAAAGTCGAACAAATTTAATTAAAAAAAAATCGACCTAGTGTTGTCGACTATATACACTCCTGTCGACATTTGTCGATGGGAGTGTATATAGTCGACAACACAGGGTCGAATTAAAAAAAAAAAAAGAAAAAACCTTATTGAGAAAAAATAGAAAAAAGAAAAAAAAAACTTACAGGGCGGAGGCCACGGCAGTGAGTGCGGTGGCGGAGGAGGGGAGTGGTCGAGATGAAAAAAAATGAAAAAGAAAACACAGAAAAATGAAAAAAAAAAAAAAGGGAGGGGGGGCGGCGACTGGGCGGAGGGGGGTGCGGGGCTGACAGTGTCGGATGGACGGGAACTCGGGGAAGGGGCGGCCGTTTGACAATTTTTTTTTTTTTACAAATCGGGGTTGGACGGGGAAAATGGAGGGGAGTCCTCGCGCCAGTGAACTCGAGGGAAATGGAGGTTGCCGGCGAGTGGTGGTGTGCGGCGGCGGCGAGTGGAATGGGGAGGAAGATGAAGGCTGAGGGAGATAGAATTAGGGTTTGGGAGGGTGTGTGTAGTAAATGTGTATTTTATATATAAAAGGGAGAAAGGGGTATTTATGACAATTTGAGGGGAGAGTGCATCTATTTTGATAAATTTTGGGGGTGCATCTATCGGGGGGGTGCATCTTTCCGAAATGGAGGTGCATATAGTCAAACCCCCCATAAATGTGTGCTCAGACCAAATTCCAAGTTAGGCTAGAAAAAAAATAAAAATGCCACGGTTATACACATACAAACCTATTGAGGGCACCCACCGTGAGATAAAGACACCCACGTGAAAAATCAAAAAATATCCCTTCTTCAATAAATTTAAACACCCACCCTCTTTCAAAACCCTAAAAATTTATCTCCTTCCCTCCCCCTCCCTTGAGCGGCGCCGCCCACCCCCTTCTTCCTCCAGCGGTCGCCGCCCTCCTCTTTCCTCCAAGCAATAAGTCGCGGCTCATCCCCTTCCCCTCCCAAACGAAGCCGCCGCCCACTCATTACTCCTTCAACGCTCGTCGCCGCCTGCCTTAACCCTCACCACCACCGTCGCTCACACGTCTCCCATCCTCCGGTAAGTTTAGTTTTTAGTGTTTTTGTTTGTCCGTAAGTTTGTACAGATTTCTGGGGAAAAAAATTTAGATCCAAAAAAAAAAATCAATTTTTTTGTGATTGTTCAAAACTTTTTGCCGAAATAAATTACTTCTTTCAATAGTTTTTTTCGAACTTGTTGTATTTGTTCGAAAAAATTTCCCGAATCCAAATTTTTTTTTCGAACATGTTGTATTTATTCGAAATATTTTTTTCAAACATGTTGCGTTTGTATGAAAGTTTTTCCCGAATCCGATTATTTTTTTGAGTTTCCATTTTATTTAGAATGAATTTTTTATTTTACTTTTACTGCATTATTTGCTTCGATTCGTTTACACCCACCCCTAGTTGGGACTGTGAGGAATGAAATTACTTATTTCAATTTTAGTGTTCCACGACTTATTTCATTGTATGAATGACAACATATGTGATATTAAAAAATAATATAAGATGATGATATTCCATAGAAGAGAGGTAAAGTAAATTTATAAAAGATAAACACACTTTTTGTGCAAAACTAATTAAAAGAAAAGCTAATTACACTACAAAATATTGCCCAAAAGGCAACGGCAATTGGCAACGGCAGGCTACCGTTGCCAATTGGCAACAGCATTGGTAACGGGCAGAAAAAAGGCGACGGGGGCGGGTGCCGTTGCCTTAAGGCAACGGATAAGGCAACGGGAGTGGGCCCCGTTGCAAAAAGGTGACGGATTATAATGGCCGTTGCGAAAAGGCAACGGGCCCCCCTCGCTTAATGGCAACGGCAGTGGGCCCGTCGCCTTAATTTAGGATTAATTTTTATTTTAATGTTGTGTGTGATGTTATTTTAATTAAATGGATAAGTGAATTGATAATTTTAAATGGATAAGTGAAAATAATTATATTTAATGTTGTGAATTGAAAATTAGAATGAATTTAAATGATGTGATTAGAATAAATTTACATGTATAAGCGAAAATAATTATACTCAATGGTGTATGTAATTATAATGTTGTGAATTGAAACTTAGAATGAATTTAAATGATGTGATTAGAATAAATTTACATGTATAAGCGAAAATAATTATATTCAATGTTGTGAATTGAAAAATAGAATGAATTTAAATGATGTGATTAGAATAAATTTACATGTATAAGCGAAAATAATTATACTCAATGTTGTATGTAATTATAATGTTGTGAATTGAAAATTAGAATGAATTTAAATGATGTGATTAGAATAAATTTAAATTTATAAGCGAAAATAATTATACTCAATGTTGTATGTAATTATAATGTTGTGAATTGAAAATTAGAATGAATTAAAATGATGTGATTAGAATAAATTTACATATATAAGCGAAAATAATTATACTCAATGTTGTATGTAATTATAATGTTGTGAATTGAAAATTTAAATGATGTGATTAGAATAAATTAACATGTATAAGCGAAAATAATTATACTCAATGTTGTATGTAATTATAATGTTGTGAATTGAAAATTAGAATGAATTAAAATGATGTGATTAGAATAAATTTACATATATAAGCGAAAATAATTATACTCAATGTTGTATGTAATTATAATGTTGTGAATTGAAAATTTAAATGATGTGATTAGAATAAATTTACATGTATAAGCGAAAATAATTATACTCAATGTTGTATGTAATTATAATGTTGTGAATTGAAAATTAGAATGAATATAAATGATGTGATTAGAATAAATTTAAATGTATAAGCGAAAATAATTATACTCAATGTTGTATGTAATTATAATGTTGTGAATTGAAAATTAGAATGATTTAAAATGATGTGATTAGAATAAATTTACATATATAAGCGAAAATAATTATACTCAATGTTGTATGTAATTATAATGTTGTGAATTGAAAATTAGAATGAATTTAAATGATGTGATTAGAATAAATTTAAATGTATAAGTGAAAATAATTATACTCAATGTTGTATGTAATTATAATGTTGTGAATTGAAAATTAGAATGAATTTAAATGATGTGATTATACTCCCTCCGTCCGCCTATAAGTTTCCCGCTACTTTTTGGCACATAGATTAACAAAAGTGATTAAATAATAGATATAGTACAAGTGATGTGATTGGAGGAATAAGAGAGATAGAGAGAAAAAGTAAAATATAAAGTGAAGTGTAAAAAAAGTACTTACCATAAAGGGTATGGGAAGCTTATAGGCGGACGGACTAAAATGGTAAAATGGGAAACTTATAGACGGACGGAGGGAGTAATAAATTTACATGTATAAGCGAAAATAATTATACTCAATGTTGTATGTAATTATAATGTTGTGAATTGAAAATTAGAATGAATTTAAATGATGTGATTAGAATAAATTTACATGTATAAGCGAAAATAATTATACTCAATGTTGTATGTAATTATAATGTTGTGAATTGAAAATTAGAATGAATTTAAATGATGTGATTAGAATAAATTTACATGTATAAGCGAAAATAATTATACCCAATGTTGTATGTAATTATAATGTTGTGAATTAAAAATTAGAATGAATTTAAATTATGTGATTAGAATAAATTTAAATGTATAAGTGAAAATAATTATACTCAATGTTGTATGTAATTATAATGTTGTGAATTGAAAATTAGAATGAATTTAAATGTTGTAAATTGAAGATTAGAATAAATTTAAATAGTGTGAATTTATACCGTAATTAAATTATTTAATTTGAAACATATAATTTAGTTAATTCTCATTTAGAAATAAATATGATATGCTTTGATAAATAATAAGCAACAATTAAAGTTAGAATGGATATTGAATTAAAGAATTAAAAACTAAAATTAAATTGAATATATATTAAATGCATTCACAACATGTCGACTAAAGCTCCTAGCCTAAACGGCACACAAGGGGCGCCCAAAAGCCTTCGAGACCGAGAGGTCCCAAGTTCGAACCCCGCAAACAGCGAAATTCGCGAAAAAAACCCGAAAAATGGGTGGCCCAGCGGTGGGGGGTGGTTGTTGGTGGCCTCGATACCTGGGTTCGAAACCCAGGTTCGCATTTTTTAAATGTTCCTAAAAAGGCGACGGCAAAAAGGCAACGGCAGTGGGCCCGTTGCTAAAAGGCAACGGCCTCCACGCCGTTGCCAAAAGGCAACGATTTTCCCCAAATCCGTTGCCATTCAAATAGCAACGAGCATATTGGCAACGGCAGACATCCGTTGCCTTTGCCGTTGCCATTTCCCCATTATTTTGTAGTGTTATCGATAAATGATGGGAGGCGGGAGTTGGGTGCGGCAAACAGGGCAGTGATGGTTGGTTACGAGCCATTGTCCGATGCAACCGCTGTGGAAAACATGCGCACACGACGGCATTGCAAATACCTCCTTTTCTTCTTCTTCTTTTCTCTTTTCCAAATTTACCTCCTTTTCTTCTTCTTCTTCTCCAAATTTTTCGGCTTTTTTCTCTTCCTCTTCTCCAAATTTCTCAATGCAGATGCAACAACTCTCCGTCTCGTACTTGTTCCTCGCTGGGGCCATACGACTCCATATCCATTCCATCGTGTTTGCAGTTTAACTTTTAAGAAGTGCTTCTAAACTATTAGTAGAGTTTCCAAACACCATCTAAATCTTCAATTTCAACTACACAAAATCACTTACAATACCATATATATAGACAAGATCGAATGGATGGATACAAAAATATTTATTTACTAGTATAAGAGTACCGCGAATTTGGAAAAAAATTAAATTATTATAATAAACTAAATTTTATATAATTTATTATTTTAAAATATATTTGATGATAATTAATGTATTTGAATAAGAGAATGTGTTGGGCTGTTGTGTACTCATACATGGTGTACTTCCAGCCATATAGAAACTATTAGGTATATATAGAATAAATAACAAAGTATTTAACAAAAATCATTCTAGCCTAGTGGTTGCTCTTTGATTGCTATACCACAAAGTCTCAGGTTCAAAACCCACCTTCAACAATTTTAATTTTAGCACCACAATTTTCGAAATTTTAATTTTAGCACCAATTTTTTATTTTAGCACCAGTTTTTCTATATTAATAAAAGTGCAACAATTAAAGTGCAAGTAATAAATAATAAAATTTGTAAAATTAATAATAATTTTTAAAAAGAAATTTTCGAAATTTTAATTTTAGCACCACAATTTTCGAAATTTTAATTTTAGCACTAATTTTTTATTTTAGCACCAGTTTTTCTATATTAATAAAAGTGCAACAATTAACAACTAAATGGTGTATCATTAATAGTAATAAAAGTGCAAGTAATAAATAATAAAATTTGTAAAATTAATAATAATTTTTAAAAAGATATTAGCACCAGTTTTTTTATACATTATAAAAAAAATGCAAGTACTAATAATATAATTAATTGCACTCACTAATAATATCATTAATAGTAATAAAAATGCAAGTAAAAAAATAATAAAACGTGTAAAATTAATAATAATTTTAAAAAAAAAAAATTTAGCACCAGTTTTTCTAGATTATGAAAGTGTGCTTCATTAGCATACACTTTTCAATTATAATATCATACACTTTTCAATTATAATAACATACATTTTTCATTAAAATATATAACTTACATTTTTCATTAATAGAACATACGCTTTTAGTTATAATAACATACACTTTTCATTAAATAGATCATACACTTTGCGGTTATAATAACATAAACTTTTCATTAATATGACATACACATTTCATTAATAGATCATACACTTTACCGTTATAATAACATACAATTTGCATTAATATATAACTTACACTTTTCATTAATAGTTCATACACTTTTCAGTTATAATATCATACATTTTTTAGTTATAATAACATACACTTTTCATTAAAAACAATGTTGCACTTTTCAATATACTAACATACATAAAAAAGCAAAGATACACTTTTTAGTTATAATAACATACACTTTTTTTAAAAAAAAAATCGACAAAAAAAAATTGAAAAAAAAATCAAAAAAAAAAAGTCAAAGTTTGACCGTTGACCGATCAAGGGTCAACATTTGACTAGTGAAAGTCTACTCAAGTACATGGTGTACTTGAGTACATACAAGATTTTGGCGTTGTCATTTATTAATTTGTAGGGGTGTTTTATAGATAATATGAGAGCGTGAATGAGTCAAGTTGATTGAAATGTTTTGTTTACAATTATGGAATTAGTAATATTATAAGTATACTCCAGTAATATATAAGAAAATGAAATGAGTAAATTGACTACTTTGATTTATCCAATTTTATACTCCAATAATATTTAAGAAAATGAAATGGCTAAATTGACTACTTTTGAGAAGTATCTGAAATGAAATGGGTGTGGTTAGTCTTAATGACGGTGCTTGAACGATGATCACTTAAATTATGAAAACGGATCAGACGAAGGAGAAATTAAATCTGAAAAGGAAGAAGGCAACAAAAACTACCCAAATATAAAATAAAAGGAGAAATTAAAACTCAAAAGGAACAAAAACTACCCAAATTTACCGGTTTACAAAGGTGGTTTTGAAAAAAGAAAAAAAATTAGTAATGCTAAAACTTTTTGCAATTCAATATTTTACAGTCGAGAAAGTAAGGTGTTGTAAATAAATGGTTATACGTGATTTTTGGATGAAATTTGATGATAATTAATGTATTTGATAATTCATGTCATCTTCAACAACATCGACTGTTTGCACTCTTGCATAAGTTGACATTGAATAAGAGAATGTGTTGTTATTTGTGTATGGTTGTAATATGTTAGTTTGTACGAGTGTTTTATAGATAATATGAGAGCGTTTGGACTCTTATATCCAAAATTATATCAATTGTATGTAAGTTTTATCTAATAATATTTTCGTACCTGTGCATTATGTATACACGTATAGTAGCTTATATTTTAAAATGCTTATAAAAAGTAAACATAAGAAATTTGGAGCACGACATAGAAAATTAACGTCACCTGAAATAAATAATAAAACAATGTAATTGAAATTAAGAGAATTACATGAAGTGATGAATTATTATTGAGTATACAAAATTAATTTGTGTTAAGAGAACAATTATGAATTAATAAACATTAGAGATCAAAATTTATCAATAATTTAATTAAAATCATGTTCATAGTATATAGTATATAAGGAATAAAAAAATAAAAAAGGAATAATGAAATATTATTGAATATACAAAATTATTTTTGTAATTTAACGTCTAACTCTCTAAAAGTAGAATACAATGAAATCATTAGAATATTTTTTAAAATATTAAATATGGCAAACAAAATGAATAAAAAATAGATATTTTTGTAATTTAACGTCTAACTCTCTAAAAGTAGAATACAATGAAATCATCAGAATATTTTTTAAAATATTAAATATGGCAAACAAAATGAACAAAATTATTTTTGTAATTTAACGTCTAACTCTCTAAAAGTAGAATACAATGAAATCATCAGAATATTTTTTAAAATATTAAATATGGTATTTTTTAAAATATTAAATATGGCAAACAATATGGGAAAATATCACTTTTGGTCACTGAACTATACCACTTTTCAGTTTTGGTCACCCACATTTAATCACTATCAAAATTGGTCACTCACTTATTCTTTACTATCAAAATTGGTCACTCACTTATTCTTTTTTTATCAATTTTGATGCTCTGTTAGTGAATCCGTCATTTACTAACGGAGAAGAGTTTTGAAGCGCGGACTTTTATTTTCCCTCTTTCAATTCCTTAACCCTAAACTCCCAAACCCATTTTTTTTTTTAAATTTTACTGAATTTATCTCCAATTAATATTACTACTGTTTGATTAAGAATAGATTATCAAGTTCTAATAATTATAAATTGGGAAATGAATTCTAATAATTAACTATTTTGAAATAATTTTATATTCCCCATCATTATACAAATTCAATATGAAAATCAGTAATTGAAATATTATTAAAAAAAGTCTGAAAAAAACAGAGTACAAAAGCAAGTCTGAATAATTTTCAACCACAGTGAATACAATAATTATAAACCATCGAACTACACACTATAATTATAAAAACATAGTACTCCATAACTAAGTACATGACCAACACAATTTAACTAATTTAGCTTGCCATCACTCTCACTTGTTTTTTCTTTGGTATTTTCCTTGTTGGGTCCTTTTGATGAACCACTGCCACTCTTTCCCATGTAAGTAGCTAGATTTGACATAGTGATGTAATTCACTCCCCCTTTCACAATAATTGGATTGTGTACTCTTGATGATTGCACAATCTATAAAATAAAAAATTAGTCACATAACATTACAGTAATTATAAAATGACATGGTAAGCCAAGACACACTCACATTTGCTTCATTGTGATTTTTTCTTTTCCTACCCCCTCCTGAGTTTCCCATTTCCTGGTTACCCTGTAAAATGAAAAGTTAACCAACAAGAGATGATAATAAATTATAATTGAGTTATATAATTATTAACAACTTACTGATAATTCTTGGCTACTCTGGAAAGGGTTGGTTGATGAATCACCCAATGTTCCAGAAGATGCATAAGAATTCCTTCTAACCTATTACAACAGATAAATATAATAACATAATTTAGTGATACAAAAACTTAAATATTAAATTGAAATAAGAAATACATATTGTACATACCGGTAATTTTTGTTTCTTTACTTGAGTATTGCTTGCTGGAGTATTTTCCACACTGATTGACTGAGATTTTCCACTGGGTATTTCTTCGGGCTCCACGACTGCAAGTTCAACATGCTCCATTCTTGCTTCTACGTTTGTTTCATTTTTTCTTTCAGGACAAGTTCTTACATTGTGTCCTAACACACCACATTTACCACATTTCGAAGGTCTTTGATTTTTTTTTAACCTATGTGGATAAGTTGGTTGTGTAGGGGGTGGGGGTTCATTATGACCCCTTCTTCTCAATTTTTTAGGCCTGCCTGCCCTTTTTTCATACTTAGGAGGCAAAGGTGCTATCAAATCACATTTTGGCCAAAAATCTGAACTCATGATCCCTAAAATAGAATGTGCATATGCTTCTTTAAATGACTCTACACTGTAAAAAGGGTGTACATAAGACTCTGGTTGCTCATCTCTACACCAGATGGCTGAAATAGCATGTTTACAGGGGATCCCTGTTAAATCCCATCTCCTACAACTGCATGATTTTTGTGATATGTCTACAGTGTGTTGGTCGAATGGTCCTATGATTTGAAAATGCCAATCATCTGATTTCATAGGAATGCATTCAGCTGCTTCCTTCATATTTTTTTGTAGTGTCAACTTGATTCTAGGGCATATTTCATCATCCCATTTTTCTACAGCATCTCTATTCACTTGCAGTCTCACCATGATAATGTTTCTGATTGTTTCAAGCATGGTGATGATTGGTTTGTCTCTTGCAGGAAGAATGAGTGAGTTGAAGCTCTCACACATGTTATTGGTCAAGATATCACACTTTGGAAAAGCATTGAAGTATGCTCTGGACCACTGGGAAGGATTTCTCTTTATAAGCCAGTCATATGCCTTTTCATCTAAGTCCTTCATTGCTTCCATTCTAGCATTGAAGCTTTGAATTCTAGTTGCTCTAGCCGCTGCCCACAATGCCTTCTTAACTGCAAGCCCTAAAAAACCATCTTTTTTCATGTTACTGTGAAGGTGTTGTACACAAAATCTGTTATTTGCGTCAGGAAATAGATTCTCAAATGCTGGGATCAACCCTTTTTGCTTGTCACTCATGAAAGTCCAAGCATACTGATTATCAAACCCAATATCATTATCCAGCAATGTTAGAAACCACTCCCAAGTATCTTTGGTTTCACTCTCCACTACTGCATATGCAATTGGGAACAAATTGTTGTTGGGATCTATCCCAACTGCCGTTAAAAGCTGACCACCATAATGCCCTTTTAGAAAACAACCATCAACCCCAATAACCTTTCTACAAGCTTTAAAACCTTGTTTGCAGGCCTCAAAACATATATACAACCTCTGAAATTGAGATGCACTACCTTCACCATCAGTCAATTTCAACACCACAGATGACCCAGGATTAGTCCTTAACAACTCTTCACAATAATCCCTGATTTTACCAAATTGTTCTTTCATTGTATCCTCTATTAGCTCCAATGCCTTCTTCCTTGCTCTATAGGCTTGTTGCATTGAGATATTGACTTTCAGTTTGGTGCATACCTCAACTCTAAACTCATTTGCTTTTAACTTGGGATTATTTTTTAACTTCTTCACATAATGCTTCCCAACCCAATTTAACTTAATACTTTCATTCTTGTAATTCCAGGAGCATTTTGTGTGTTGTGGATTGTAAGCTTTAATCTGCCATGATCCGTTATTATGCATTGGAGATACCCACACATACCACTCACATCCCTCTTTTCTACATACACCTTGTAGTCTTTTTTTGTCATTATGGTTAAACCCATTCCCCTCTTAATACAAAAAGTGGTAATGGCTTCCTTAGCTTCTTTTTTTGATGAAAAGATAAGTCCAACTTTCAACTCAGGCTTTCTAGATTCAGTTACTTCATTAAATTTGGGGAATCTAGGCAAATCTTCTTCATCAGACCCCTGAATACTCTCAAACTCATCACTACTATTATCAAATGTCTCATTTTCATCCTCTAGCCTAGCATAAACCTTCTCACTCACATACTTATTTTCCATCTTATCACCAGTAATTTCAACACGATTAAACTCAGCATCATGATCAACATATTTTTCATATAACATATCATCCTCATCCATATCATATTCACTATCAACTAGAACGTCACTATCTTCAGAATTTTCAGAATTGGAGGCCCCAGGCTCATTTAAAATCACATTATCTAAAAAAGACATATCAACTTCAGCACCAAAATCACCACCATCAACCACAGTCATTTCCCTCTCACTATCTAAATGTTCAAAAAAAAAAATTGATAAAAATGTAAACAAAACAAAACTAATTAACCCATATATTTAAACGTAAAAGTTATAAAAACTTACCGTAGTATTGGGGTGTAGAAGCATTCTGGTTCCTTTTAGACATCTTCCGTTCTTCGTACAAACTCAAAATCACTCTATTGTGGTTTAGGGATTTAGGGTTAAGGAATTAAAAGAGGGAAAATAAAAGTTCGCGTTCAAAACCTCTTCTCCGTTAGTAAATGACGAATTCACTAACAGCAGCATCAAAATTAATAAAAAAAGAATAAGTGAGTGACCAATTTTGATAGTAAAGAATAAGTGAGTGATCAATTTTGATAGTGATTAAATGTGGGTGACCAAAACTGAAAAGTGGTATAGTTCAGTGACCAAAAGTGATATTTTCCCTTTTAAGATTTACATAACAAAAAATTATCAACATTAAAGAAGAATATAAAGCATTGTCAAGAGAACATAAACAAACCTCATTTATAATTATAATTGAAGTATAAATATATGTTAAATATCCATAGTATAAAAAATATAGCTCCAAATCTGAAAAATACATTTCCAAACGAAATAGTGTTTTTAAAAAATACATGAACATATATTTAACATGACTGCTTCTTCCAATCAACTTTTCTCAATTTTGACTTGGATAATAAGTTGGTCGTTTTGGAGTGAATGGTGTTATCCTCATCTTCAAGTAGTACAGAAGCACAAGATGATGCAATCTGAAGGTAGGTACAGTTTCATAATTAGTTTCATATATTTGTATAGAAATATATTAAAAGTAATGTAATGTTCAAAATTTAAAGAAAAAATGTTGAACATGGTTGCAGTAACACTTTCATCATCAACCGGCAAGTCCTCTAAAAAAACAATATAATTATTTGTAAACTATGTAGGATTATATAAGAGTAATGAACAATAGGATAATGTGGGTTGTACCTTTGATGAAGAACTTTTGCATTGAAAGTGTGTTATCAAATTACTATCATCCGATAACTTGACCACTGTATAGTTATTCCAGTTACTCTCCAAGTCTTCTTCAGAGATGTGGATTCTGAAAATAAATTTTCGATGAACCAAATTGGTAAAGTGCCCTGTAATAATACTTAATAACGTTCTGATACCTGTGTATGAGGTATCTCGGTACAGTAGCTTGTATTTTTGTTCCCTAAATAGAAAATAAACGTTATATCAAATGGAGAATAAAAAAAAATGAAATGGAAATTAATAGTAAACGTAAGAAATTTAGAGTAGAAATGCTCACCTTTCATCAATGACCACCTTCTTCTTCTGTTTACCATCATTTGAAAATACTTGTATTTTTGTTCCCTAAATAGAAAATAAACGTCACATCAAATGGAGAATAAAAAAAATGAAATGGAAATTAATAGTAAACGTAAGAAATTTAGAGTAGAAATGCTCACCTTTCATCAATGACCACCTTCTTCTTCTGTTTACCATCATTTGAAAATACTTGTATTTTTGTTCCCTAAATAGAAAATAAACGTCACATCAAATGGAGAATAAAAAAAATGAAATGGAAATTAATAGTAAACGTAAGAAATTTAGAGTAGAAATGCTCACCTTTCATCAATGACCACCAATTCAAAGTAATTCTTCTGTTTACCGTCATTTGTAAATACAGTCCAACATCGCACAACTTTTACTCTAAATCTCCACATTTCCTTGTCGGGAGAAATATCATCTATGAGAGAGAATTGTGATGACATTGATATAGTATAATAGATAAATCAATTAATCAAAGGAATTGCTTAATGATTTTGGTTCTGAACGGATAAAATGAGAAATAATTAAGCAAAGAGAACTGTAAATAAAAATAACGGTTCCGAAAAAAAAGGGAGAAGGAGGAGAGAAAACAAACAAAAAAAACTACAGAAAAGTTTAAATTAAAATAATTGAAAAATGGGAGAAAATTTTAAGGAAATTTAAGAAAATAAATTTTAATGAGAAATGAAGAGGAGAGGAGTAAAACAATTATTTAAAAAAAATACATAAAGAATAAATAAATCAATTATTATTTCAAAAACAGAAAAGAAAAAAATTGTCGAGAGAGAAGGAAAAAAATAAAGAAAGGTTTAAATTGGAGAAAAGATTAAATTAAAATAATTGAAAAATTAGAGAAAATTTTAAAAAATAAATTTTAATGAGAGAGGAAGAGGAGAGAATTAAAACAATTATTAAAAAAAATGTACAGTAAAACCTCTCTATAGTCATATCCTTGGGACCACAAAAAAATATTCCTAAATGGGGGTTATTCCTAAATAGAGTTATAAGTTTTTTTTTTAAAATGCATGTATATTATATAATGGTATAATTAGTAGATACTTGTACATGATGTAATGTGTTGAACTTAATTGAACTAATTTACTCACGTAATATGAAAAGACAATACTCAAGAGTCACCCACCATAGATGCATGTACTTGCTTTTGATTGCTTTAATTTTTTCATCTATAAATACTATGTATAATACATTTTTTTTATCAATTACATCAAATCAACATTTTTTTCACGCATATAATGGCACCAAAAATAGGAAAAAAACTCAAATGAGTGAAAAAATTCGTGTGGAGATGTGCAAAATGAAAGAACTACATCCAGGTTGGAAGCAAAAAGATTTTGCCAAGTGGTTGGAGGATACTCATAATCTTAAACAAGTATTTTAAATCATTGTCACAATCAACCTTGAACAAGTATTTTAAATCAACTTAAATCTATTGTAAAATTATATATATTATTATGATTTATTCCTAAATGGAGGTGTATTTCTTTATGTTGGGACTTGAAAAAATATGAATTATGACAATATGGAGTTTATTCCAAATTATAACTGGTCCGAAGTTGGGACATGAATTTTTATTACTAAATAGAGTTTATTCCTTAATAGAGTCTTTTTTAGAGGTTTTACTGTATAAAGAATAAATAAATCAATTATTATTTAAAAAAAGAAAAGAAAAAAACTGTTGAGTGAGAACAAAAAAAATGAAGAAAAGTTTAAAAGTAAATAATTGAAAAATGAGAGAAAAATTTAAGGAAATTTAAAAAATAAATTTTAATGAAAGTGGAAGAGGAGAGAATTAAAAAAAAGAAAAGAAAAAAATTGTCGAGAAAAAAAAAAAGGGAGAGAGGGAGTTGAGAAAACTGTAAAAGAATAGAGAAAAAAGGGGGAGAGGGAGAAAAAAAGATAAAATTTGAGAAAATTAGAAAAATAGAAAGACAGAAATTTGAGGAGTCATGCACTTAGAAAAAAAAATTCAGAAATATAGTAATTAAGCACTGGCTACTCTTGTATGAAATATTGCATATATGCATTTTAATCATTCACACACATGTTCTTTATACATACACTTAATTCACACACACATTTTTTATAAATACACCAACAAACTTAATTCACACACACATTTTTTATAAATACACCCACTGACAACTTAATTCGAAATTTTTAATCCATTTATTTTACTTGTTTCTGTGATTTTTTTATCTTTTATTTTATTGTCGAACGCGGGATATTAAATGTAGTAATTCAAATTGCAATATGTAGTAATAAACATTATTTTATGTAGTAATAACACAAACTATTTATATAATAATACAAATTCTTTTATTTAGTAACACGTTTTTTCTAGTGTTTTTATTGATGTAGTAACTCACATTATAATATATAGTAACATATATTATCGAATGTAGTAAACACAATAATCATGTTGTAATACAAAATGTTTTATTGTAGGATGATGCGAAAAATATTAGATCATTTGATAAAGTTACATATAGTAACAAACGTCTATTCAATGTAGTAATTCAAATTGTAGTATGTAGTAACATATAATTTTTTATGTAGTAAAACAAATTATTACATGTAGTAATAACACAATTTTATATAGTAATATTGATTCTTTTATATTTTTATATTTTTTTTATTGATTAAGTAACCCACATTATAATATATAGTAAGATATATTATTGCATGTAATACAAAATAACATTGACCCATGATGATTAGTATTAAAGAATATTTAAAGAAATATAAAATATTTAAGGATTAAGGTCATCGTAAATTTCAGCGTCCGACCGCGGCCTGAGGTGATCGAAAACTGTTCGGAGAAGACGATCATGTTCAATTTCTGTCAGTGGGTGCATTTATAAAAAATGTGGGTGTGAATTGAGTTGTCAGTGGGTGTATTTTTATAAAAAAATGTGTGTGTGAATTAAGCTTGTGGGTGTATTTATAAAAAAATGTGTGTGAATTAAGTTTGTGGGTGTATTTATAAAGAATATGTGTGTGAATGACTGAAATGCATGTATGCAATATTGCATATAAGTTTTTGTGATTAAGAGTTGATTATTAGCTTTATTTTTTCATAATTTCCCTTTAAATATTAATTATCTTAAAAATTACTCCTAGTAACAATTTTATCTTTTTACTTATTTTAAATACGGAAAATCTAAGTATAATATTATATTGTATTATTTAATTCAATTTTATATCTAATACTGTATTATTTTCACTATATATTTGTGATGGTGCTCCAAATATTACTCCCTACTAACTTAGTTGATTAATACATAATAATTCTTGGAGATATTGATTCTCTTATTTTTTTTATTGTTTTTTATATATAAAAGCTGTCTCACGGATCTCATTCTATTAGACGGTCTCACCCAAGACTAGCACACTCTCATGGTATTTTGTGTGTACTCTTTTGATTTTTTTGTGTGCTACTCTCTTAATTTTTTGTGTGTTAGTGTATTGGTATTTTGTGTGTTAATGCCAAGATTTTTTTGTATAATATTATCATGCATTAATGAGTGATATTATTTTTGTATATTGTGTGTTAGACCATGTTTATTCATGTCAAGCCATGGTTATCAAATATAAAATTCATTTCTCACTCCTCCACCTACACATTTTACACCACAACCCAAACTCATTTTTTTCCACACTTTATCCATAACCACCACAACCACAACAACATTTAATAAATTATTTATGTTATAATATAATAATTATATCTATTATTAATTTTTTATAAAATTTACACAGTATTTAAAAAATATATACATTTATTTAATATTAAAAAATTCATAACTATAATAAAAAATTATCACACTTAAAAAATATTACAACATTCAATAAAAAAATTAAAATTACAAAAATTGAAATACAACATTCAATAATAAAATTAAAATCATTTGAATCCATGTTAGAAGAGAAAAATGATAATTAACACAATTTAGAAGAGAACAAAATTAGGAGAATAGTTTGAGTGCATGAAATTGTGATCCAAAATATATCAAAATTGATCTCTATTTATAGAGAATTTAATTTTATGAATTTTGTTTTTTTTAAATAGATAAGTGAAAATCAGAAATTATCTAAATAAAATATAATCAACGAGTAAAAACTAGACACGTGGCATGCTTAGATTTTTCGGGATAAAAAAAATACCCCACACAATATTTTGGTTGTTCTCGATTGTCAAACCCCCCATAAATGTGTGCTCAGACCAAATTCCAAGTTAATGCCACGGTTATACAAACACGGACCTATTGAGGACACCTACTAGCCAAGTACACACACCGTGAGATAAGGACACCCACGTGAAAAACTAAAAAATATCTCTTCTTCAATAAATTTAAACACCCACCCTCTTTCAAAATCCTAAAAATTTATCTCCTTCCCTCCCCCTCCCTTAAGCGGCGTCGCCCACCCCTAAACTCAGGCGCGGCCGCCGCCCACCCCCTTCTTCCTCCAGTGGCCGTCGCCCTCCTCTTTCCTCCAAGCAACCAGTCGCGGCTCTTCCCCTTCCCCTCCCAAACGAAGCTGCCGCCCACTCATTACTCCTTCAACGCTCGTCGTCGCCTCCCTTAACCCTCACCACCACCGTCGCTCACACGTCTCCCATCCTCCGGTAAGTTTGTACAGATTTCAGGGGAAATAAATTTAGATCCAAAAAAAAAATTAATTTTTTTGTGATTGTTCGAAACTTTTTGCCGAAATAAATTACTTCTTTCAATTGTTTTTTTCGAACTTGTTGTATTTGTTCGAAAAAATTTCCCGAATCCAAATTTTTTTTCAAACATGTTGTATTTGTTCAAAATTGTTTCTCGAATCCAATATTTTTTCGAACATGTTGCATTTGTATGAAAGTTTTTCCCGAATCCGATTATTTTTTTGAGTTTGCATTTTGTTTAGAATGAATTTAATTTTACTTTTATGTTGTTTGAGTTTTTTTTTAAAATTGTTTTAAAATGTCTCTGTTTCTCAAATGCTATTGATTTTTTTTTATATGGAATTTGGGGTGGTGGTGGAGGATTTTTGGAGTGTTAGTGGTGGTGGGGACGATTTTAACGAGTAATATAACGGAGGTGTACTTAACTATTTAAAAAAAAATCAGTAAAATGGTATATTGAACATTTTGCATACCCTTTAGAAGATGAAAAAAATTTCTGGTGGGTGTCCTCAATAAGTCTGTGTGTGCGTATAACCGTGGCCAAATAAAAAATACAAGCGAAATCAATAACTATTCTTACCCTAACATGCAATGTTGTTATTATGCATGTCCTTGTAATATTGTGTTCATTGACTAAAATGTTATCGTGTGCATGTATTTTTTTTTTGTTCATATTGTACCACATTTTTTTTCATATAGTAACAGGTTTTAGTCGTGCATATTTTTAAGTAAAAAGTGATAATCAATTTTGTTAAAAACATTATCACTTTTTACTTAAATAAAACTTTCTCCGTCAAATTTTATTATGCCCATTTCTTCCGGCACGGATTTTAATAAATATTGATTAGTTTATTCATAAAGTAGATAAGTTGAGAGTATGATATGGTATTGTGGGGTCCATTTATAAATAAATGATTGTTTATAGATAAAGTGAATGGCAAAGTGAGTAAATAAGTGATGGTAAAAGGGTGGAGATAAAATAGTATGAATAGTATTATTTCCAAAAAGGGTATAGGCATAATAAAATTGGACAATCAAAAAAGGAAAGTGGGAATAATGAAATTGGACGGAGGGAGTATTACTTTTTTGAAAACATAAAATAGGTAGATAAAAAAATTGTCCAACCCAAAAATCTGGAATATAGGTCAATAGAGATCCGTGTCACAAAAACG
This sequence comes from Galeopsis tetrahit, assembly GCA_963675135.1. Lineage (NCBI taxonomy): Eukaryota > Viridiplantae > Streptophyta > Magnoliopsida > Lamiales > Lamiaceae > Galeopsis > Galeopsis tetrahit. Next base: position 86,013,673 of record OY776126.1, on the reverse strand, counting down.
GTCTCACAATTGTGGTTGATTTCGGGTCAGGTACCCGAGATCCAAAATTAAATGGCTACCCTACTCGTAAGAAAGCAAAATGGATCTTTCTAACCCGAATATCCAACCAATATGTGATATTTTATTCTCTTTTACTTGACTGTTTAATCATTAACTAATGTTTCAACTTGCATTGTACACTTGTAATCTGTAACTTTCATTCGAGTTTAGTGAAGAGAGTCTTCTATCCTACGTGGACGTAGATCATTTGATCGAACCACGTAAATCCTATGTTTTTCATTGAGTTCTTTATTCGTTTCAATTCTTTGCGTTTCTAGTTGTCTTGATTTATCATTTATGAGGAATTACAAAGTGGATACAATTCCATAACAATTGGCGCCGTCTGTGGGAAGTCGAAAAATAAAGTCAAGAATCAAGAAATGGGCTCTGTGAAGTTGGAAATAGAGAAATTCAATGGTAAGACATATTTTGGTTTATGGAAAGCCAAGATGAAGGCTTTGCTGTCACACCATGGGCTGAAAGAGGCCCTTACTCCAATTGATCCTGCTGCATCTGACGCAGACAAGGTAAAGAAGGAGGAGCTTATGGAAAAGGTTTACAACATTGTTGTTCTAAGTTTGGGAGACAATGTTTTCAGAGAGGTAATGAAGGAGAAGGATGTTGCTGCTGTATTTGAGGCCCTTGATGATCTGTATTTTGACACAATCTCTGTCAAACCAGATGTTTATGGAGAGGAAGCTCAACAATTTCAAGATGACAGATGATAAAACCCTTGATGAGCAGTTAATAGAGTTCATACAGGCAGTCGATGATCTTGAAAATGTTGGAGTTACCTTAGATGATCACAAGAAGTCTATTCTACTTTTGGAGTCCTTACCACCTTCATATGATAACTTCAAGAATGCTTTGCTAATTACCAAGGAGGGTAAGGAAAAATTCAAAGAAGTATTGTCTATTTTTAAAACTAAGAGTTTACATGTAGCAAACTCAAACAAGAAGACCAAGAACCAAGCTGAGGATTTTAATATCAAACTTAAGAATGACAAGAAGAAAGGGCAAGGCAAGAAGTTCTATGCCAAGTCAACTCAGAAGAATAATGGGTTTGTAGTCAAGAACAAAGCTTGCTATAAATGCCAAAAACAAAGACATTTCATAAAAGATTGTCCAGAGCACAAGAAGTCTACTGATGCTGCTAAAGCTGATGTAGTAGAAGGAGAAGGATATGAGAGTGTTGAAGTTATGAGTATAACGGATATCAAGCTTGTTAATGAATGGGTGTTGGGTTCTGGATGTTCATTTCACATGTGTCCTACCAAATCTTGGTTTCAAAACCTGGAGATGATGGATGGAGGATCAGTTCTTTTGGGCAATGATGAGAGTTGCTCTGTGAAAGGAGTTGGCACTGTGAGGGTGAAGATGTTTAATGATAAACATGTGATCTTGACCAATGTCAGATTTGAAGATAAACCTTATATCTCTTGGCACACTAAATGCTTTGGGCTATGAATTCAAGACAGAAAGAGGATGTCTGCTGGTTACCAAAGCTGATAGAATAGTCATGCAAGGGAAGAAGTCCAATGGGTTATATTCTTTGATTGGTGAAACAATCACAGGGGCAGCTGATGTTACCATGAGTTCTGATGATGCCATGCTTTGGCATAAGAGGCTAACACATGTAGGAGAGAAAGGTCTGATGGAGTTATCCAAGAAGGGGGCAATTCCACCAGAAGACATTTAAAAACCTGGAGTTTTGTGAGTTGTGTATTCTTGGCAAGGCCAAGAAGAAGTCATTCCAAAAGGGTGAGCACACTACAAAGGAGCTGCTGGATTATGTTCATTCAGATGTCTGGAGGCCATCAAGGACAGAAACCATTGGTGGAGGTAAGTACTTCATGTCCATTATAGATGATTATTCTAGAAAAGTTTGGGTGTTTATTCTCAAACAGAAGAGTGAGGCATTTGCAAAATTCAAAGAATGACTACTTGAGATAGAGAACAAGAAAGGAAAGTCATTAAAGCATTTAAGAACAGATAATAGCCTTGAGTATCTATCAGCTGAATTCAATGAATTTTGTAAAGAGAAGGGCATTACTAGACATAGAACTGTCCCTTTTAATCCACTGCAAAATTGATTAGCAGAGAGAATGAACCGAACTATTTTAGAACGAGTCAGATGTATGTTAGCTGATGCTAAATTACCTAAAAAAATTTGGGGAGAAGTTGTATGTACTGCATGTTATTTGATAAATAAAACTCCATCATTTGCTTTAGAAGGTAAAACCCCAGATAAGATCTGGTATGGCAAGTTGTCTGATTATTCAAAACTTAAAGTGTTTGGATGTCAAACTTATGCCCATATCAGACAGGATAAGCTTGAGTCAAGGGCTATGAAATGTATATTCATTGGCTATCCAATAGGTGTCAAGGGATGTTGATTTTAATAAGAAGGTGATGGGATATCCTCACAATGAAAATTATCATGACCTAGATGGAAGAATTGTAAATGAGTCAGAAGAGAGTTTCTCTGCTGAGGTGGATTTTCCCACATCAGATCAGTTGCCATCAGAGGAGGTGGCCAACCCTGCTGATCTGGGATATAACACACTAGATGAGGTTGTTCCAGAACAGGTACCAGAAGATGATGCCATGGAGGACAACCCTGTTGATTTGAGGAATTATAGTCTTGCAAGAGATAGGCTCAGAAGGCAGATTCATCCCATTTAGGTTTGGCCAAGCTGATCTTGTGTCATATGCTCTGATCACAGTAGAAGAATTGCAGTCCTTAGAGCAGCCATGTCAGAAGAGTTGCAGTCCTTAGAGAAGAATGAGACCTGGATCCTTGTGGAGAAGCCAGACAACCAGAAGTTGGTCAGCTGCAAATGTCTGTTCAAGAAGAAGCTTGAAGTAGGGTTTGGTGGTACTAGAGAGCAGATCAGATTCAAGGCCAGGTTGGTGGCAAGAGGATTCACACAAAGAGAAGGCATAGACTTCAATGAGGTATTCTCTCCTGTTGTTAAACATAGTTCCATAAGATTACTTTTGTCTAAGGTTGCTCAAGATGATCTTGAGTTACATCAGCTAGATGTTAAAACTGCATCTTTACATGGAGAACTAGCTGAAACAATATATATGCATCAACCAGAAGGGTTTCATCATGCTTGAAACTGAAAGTAAGGTATGCTTGCTTAAAAAATTATTGTATGGGCTCAAGCAGAGTCCTAGACAATGGTATAGAAAGTTTGATACATTTATGCTTTCTACTGGTTTTTAAGAAGCAAATATGACGGATGTGTATATATTGGTAAACAAGATTATCTAGAGAACACCTATCTACTGATCTATGTAGATGATATGTTAATAGCTAGCAAGAGTGTGAGAAATATTACCCAGCTGAAGCAGCAGCTGAGTAGCAAGTTCGAGATGAAGGATTTGGATGAAGACCAGTTAGCACTTCATTTGGTCAGCAATTCAAGTTATCAGTCAAGCAATATCCTCAGACAGCTGAAGAGAAGAAGCAAATGCTTACTGTTCCTTATGCCAATGGAGTAGGAAGTTCATGTATGCTTGCTGATCTTGCATATGTTGTTAGTATGGTGAGTAGATTCATGGGAAATTCAGGGAAAGTATGGTGAGTAGATTCATGGGAAATTCAGGAAAGTCTCATTGGGAAGCTTTGAAGTGGATTCTAAGATATTTGAATGGATCAGAAGACTAAGATTAGTGTTTCAGAGGTCAGCTGTTACCTCTAGTTGTGAATTCTGATTTTGCTGGAAACATAGATACCACAGACATAAGTAATTTTGTTCGCTCATCGAGCAAAGTCACGAGGGGCGACCAGGGGCTAGTTTTATATACATTATGTTCAGTCAACAAGCCAGCATTTATTTTATTGACCAGTTAATAATTTAACGAAGAAAAGTCAAAGTCATCAAGCTTAGTCAGCTAGGTCAAGGGCGAGCAACCAATAAAAAGCGAGCAAGGGAAGTCCACATTTAATGGTCAATAGGTTTTGTCCACGCGGCAGCGAGCAAGAGTCATCATGTTCGGCGAGCAAGAGTAATTGGAGATGGTGGCAAAATGATATATGTAGGATCACAAGTAAAGATGATCGGCATAGTGAAGAATGACGAGCAACGTCATTGGCGAAGAAGATATCTTAATGACAGGAAGAATGCAGTTATATGAGAAGATCCAAAGTGAAGATACTCCATGAGCCCTGATTAGAGCAACAACGACCAAACAACTATGAAATTTACCTTCCAAGCATTGACAAGTCAAAGGCGGTGCAAGTGGAATGATCGGCGCCGAGTATAACGTGAGATGGGACTTATAATGGCTCATTGCAGAGGCATTTAATGCAAAGAAGATGCATCAAATGCATTAAATGAGCTCTCTAATGGTGAGCTGCCAGTAATGAATGCATGCAAATTGTAACCAGTGATGGACCCAGAAATTTTGTATTGGGGGGGGGACAAAATAAGTGACAATGTCAAAAATAAAATTATATTATGAGTATATTAATTTTTATGTTGGGAGTGTGCATAGGGCGGTGCTTTTTGGACACAGGGTTTAAAGAAAAAATGCAATTATGAGAATGTTGAAAGGTAATTTTATATACTTTTATATATAAAGTAAATAAAATAGTTGAATTGAGTATATGATAGACTCCAAATATATAAACTTTTGAGAGAAAAATTAAAAAAAAAATATTTAAGAGAGCAAACAAAATAAAACAATAAATTTGTTGTATGATAAGAGCGTTGAAGAGTAATTTTATAAACTTCTATATATAAATTAAATAAAATAGTTAAATTGAATATATGAAAAAAACTAAAAGAAAATTAAGAGACCAAATCAGATAAAACAAAAAATTTGTTGTCAATGGGAATTGATACCTGGTCACTTGGATTTTGTTTAGATAAAAAAAAAAACACTAAACTAGTACAATATATGCTTAGTGGGAGGAGAATACCAATATATATAACAAAAACTAAGAAATTGAGTGGGGGCCCAATGCCCCCCGTGTGTCTGTCATTGATTGTAACCTAGTATACAAAGCCCTTTGAAGGCTTAATAAATTCATTCCTAACTTTTCCTAAAAACACACAACCCTAATCTTAGCTTCTCTCTCAAACTTTTCCAAAGTTCTTCATCAAGAACAAACCCTAATTTTAAGAGTTCATCAAGAACATATTCGATCATTTTTCAATCCGTAAAAAACCACTCACATATAAATGATATTGTTTGTTACCGTTTAATCAATACACCCCAACAAAAATTGTTACAACATGTCTCAAGATTTATGTTACAAAATTATTTGTATGTTTTCAAAAGCAGACCGAGACATTTTTCTTAATTATACCAATCTAAAATATTTATTTATTAGTCTAAACTGGTCCCTAATTTAATTTCAAACCTTTGATCACTTTTAAGTGTAATAAAAATAGTTAAAAAACAAAAAAAAAAAAAAAAAAAAAAAGAGAAAAAAGAACTCCTTCTAGCTTCAAATCTCATTCTTCTATCATTCTTATTTTCAATCTCTACTCCTTCTAGCTTCAAATCTCATTTTTGTTTGTTACCGTTTAATCAATACACCCCAACAAAAATTGTTACAACATGTCTCAAGATTTATGTTACAAAATTATTTGTATGTTTTCAAAAGCAGACCGAGACATTTTTCTTAATTATACCAATCTAAAATATTTATTTATTAGTCTAAACTGGTCCCTAATTTAATTTCAAACCTTTGATCACTTTTAACTGTAATAAAAATAGTTAAAAAACAAAAAAAAAAAACAAAAAAGAGAAAAAAGAACTCCTTCTAGCTTCAAATCTCATTCTTCTATCATTCTTATTTTCAATCTCTACACTTAAATTCTCTCATTTTTTTTCTTATAATGCAATTGAAAGTTGGATTGAAGGTAAGAAACATATTATATTATATTTTTTTGGGTAGGGCTGCTGTGTACTCAAGTACACGGTGTACTTGAATCCAGCTATATAGGAAATATATATTATATATATGATAAATAATAAAATATTTAACAAAACTCATTGTAGTCTAATGGTTGTCCTAGGATTTCCTTAACAACCTGTCCCAGGTTCGATTCCCCCTTCTAGCAAAAAAATTTGTTATTTTATTTTAACAGTTTTAATATAAATTTTTTTATTTTAACAGTTTTAATATAAATTAATAAATAATAAAATTTGTAAAAAAAACAGGTTCGATTCCCACTTCTAAAAATTTTACAGGTTCGATTCCCACTTCTAAAAATTTTTGTTATTTTATTTTAACAGTTTTAACAAATAATAATTTTAAAAAAACATTAAAAATACAATTAATAAATAATAAAATTTGCAGTTTTAACAAATAATAATTTTAAAAAAACATTAAAAATACAATTAATAAATAATAAAATTTGTAAAATTAATAATAATTTCAAAAAAAAATTAGGAACAGTTTTTTTATACATTATAAATTAATAAATAATAAAATTTATAAAAAAAATAGCAACAGTTTTTTTTATACATTAAAAGTACAATTAATAAATAATAAAATTTGTAAAATTAATAATAATTTTTTTTAAAAAATTAGCAACAGGTTTTTTATACATTATAAAAAAAGTGCAAGTACTAGTAATATCATTAATTGCACTTACTATAAAAATACAATTAATAAATAATAAAATTTGTAAAATTAATAATAATTTCAAAAAAAAATTAGGAACAGTTTTTTTATACATTATAAATTAATAAATAATAAAATTTATAAAAAAAATAGCAACAGTTTTTTTTATACATTAAAAGTACAATTAATAAATAATAAAATTTGTAAAATTAATAATAATTTTTTTAAAAAAATTAGCAACAGGTTTTTTATACATTATAAAAAAAGTGCAAGTACTAGTAATATCATTAATTGCACTTACTAATAATATAATTAATAGTAATAAGAGTGCAAGTAAAAAAATAATAAAACGTGTAAAATTAATAATAATTTTTTTAAAAAAAATTAGCACCAGTTTTTCTAGATTATGAAAGTGCAAGTACAAATAAACAAAAGGTGTATCATTAGCATACACTTTTCAGTATCATACACTTTTCAATTATAATATCATACACTTTTCAATTATAATATCATACACTTTTCAATTATAATATACACTTTTCATTAATATATAACTTACACTTTTCATTAATAGAACATACACTTTTTAGTTATAATAACATACACTTTTCATTAATAGATCATACACTTTGCAGTTATAATAACATACAATTTTCATTAAATAAACACACTTTTCATTAATAGATCATACAATTATAATATAATACACTTTTCAATTATAATACCATACACTTTTCATTAATATATAACTTACACTTTTCATTAATAGAACATACACTTTTTAGTTATAATAACATACACTTTTCATTAATAGATCATACACTTTGCAGTTATAATAACATACAATTTTCATTAAATAAACACACTTTTCATTAATAGATCATACACTTTATAGTTATAATAACATACACTTTTCATTAATATATAACTTACATTTTTCATTTATAATATCATACACTTTTCAGTTATAATAACATACACTTTTCATTAAAAACAATGTTGCACTTTTCAATATAGTAACATACACTTTTCATTAAAAAAAACAAAGATACACTTTTTAGTCATAATAACATACACTTTTTCAAAAAAAAAAATCGAAAAAAAAAATTTCGAAAAAAAAAATCGAAAAAAAAACAAAAAAAAAAAATTAAAAAAAAAAAGTCAAAGTTTGACCGTTGACCGGTCAACGGTGGTCAACGGTCAACATTTGACTAGTAAAAGTCTACTCAAGTACATGGTGTACTTGAGTACATACAAGACTTTGGCTATTTTTTTTGTTTGATTTTGTTAGTATTTGATGTTTTATCATAGTGAATTCAAGTGGAATTTTTTTTTAGGTTTACACACAAAATTTTCTTTCATGTTGTTTAGGGTTGTTTAATGGGATTGTTTAGGGTTACTTAAGGTTGTTTAGGATTATTTAATGAGCTTGTTTGAGGTTGTTTAGAGTTGTTTAAGGTTGTTTAATGATGGTTTATAGTTGTTGGTTGTTTAGTGTGATTGTTATTTTTCTTTTTAATCAATTAAATAAAATAAGGTCATTTTTATATATTTTGTATAATTAAGGTCATTTTTGATAAGTATAGTTTGATTAGGCAATTTCTGAAATTCCCACATGACTGAGACTCTCACATTAATTCAATCTAGATATTTTACAAGGATAAACCAAAGGTTTAAGGTGGAATTTTCCTACTTATTATTTATTTACTTTGTCACCTTAAAATGTTCATATAATATTATTCGCTAGAAATCATGCATCATTTGTATAGTCAGCACATGAAAAACAAATATTTTAATATGCATGTTTGTGAGTTGATGATTTTATTTAATGCAATGCACACCACACTTTGGGCCGTAAATTTTAATTGGTTGCATCTTGCCATGCAAAAAAATTCTCTATATTATTTTTACTTTTAATTAGTTGCATCTTGAGTTAAAAACATTTTCTTAATTAATGCCTATACTTTATTTTCTTTGAAATAAATGTGTGTAATTAAATTTTTAATGGTAAAAAACCATTTTGGTATTTAATTATATACAAATAAACTTAAAAAATTGTATAGACCATATTTAAAATATTAGACTCAATTTTTTTTTTAAATATATAAATATGTTGGTAAATTTAGTTAGAGAGAATAAATGAATTTTCTTTTGATCATAGTTTTACCTAAATTAGTTATTAAATAAATTAATAAAACACATGTGATATGTCATACGGTAAAGTAACCAGAGATCCCATCCATCATAATTCATCATATTCATAAAACACAAGAAAAAGCACAAGAAAACTCTTGCAAAATAAACACATAGCAAAAGAACCAAACAAGCAAAGAACAAGAAAATTCTAAACAGCAGAGAAAAAATCAGAAATGACAAAAAGAAAAAGGCACACCCCCAAAGAACAAGAACACGAATGCAGCAACAACAAAAAAAAAGAAAAAGAATAACACTGAACAAAGGAAAAAAACAGCAAAAAGAGCAGGAAATTGCGCAAATGAACAGCAGATTTCAGGGCAAATTAACAGCCCCAGTATTTTGTGCAGAACAAAACTAAGTAAAGCAAATTTGCTGCAGTAAACAGAGCAAAAAAGCAGCAGAATTTGTTACTGAAAATAGGGAGCACAATAACCTCAAACAGTGAGCAGATTTGAAATATACCAGCACAAACCAAAGAGCAAGGAAGAGTGTAACATTAACTAAAAAACAAATAACGAATATAGTGAACCCAAACACTAAAAAAAACAGCACACAAAAGCAAACTCGGAAACAAGGCCAAAAGAACACACACAAAACAGCACAAAATGGAGAAGCCAAATCGCAAAACACGGTATGTCATAACTCATCATATTCATAAAACACAAGAAAAGAACCAAACAAGCAAAGAACATGAACAAACAAAAGAGCAAAAGGCAACAACACAGCAGAAAAAAAGATTCTAAACAGCCGAGAAAAAACCAGAGAAATGACAAAAAGAAAAAGGCACACCCCAAAAGAACACGAAGGCAGCAACAAGCAAAACCACAAAACACCACAACAAACAAAGAACGAGAACTAAGTAAATGAACAACACTGAACAAAGGAAAAAAAACAGCGGAAAGAGCAGGAACTACAAAAACAAGCGGAAATTGCGCAAATGAACAGCAGATTAACAACAGATTTCAGAGAAAATTATCAGCCTCAATTTGGTGCAGAACAAAACTAAGTAAAGCAAAAAAGCAGCAGAATTTGTTGCAAATTTACAACAGAAATAAGGCAGCACAATAACCCCAAACAGTGAGCAGATTTGCAATATACCAGCTCAAACCAAAGAGCAAGAAGAGTGTAACATGTGAAGTAGTTCAGAAGCAAGGCCAAAATAACACACAAAAGCAAACTCAGAAGCAAGGCAAAAAGAACACACAAAACAGCAGAAAAAGGAGAAGCCAAATCGCAAAATAGTTCGCAAATCGGAAGGGCACAGAGATTAACAGCCTCAATTTTCTGCAGAACAAAACTAAAGCAAATTTGTATCAGTAAACAGAGCAAAAAAAGCAGCAGAAATTGGTGCAAATTAACAGCAGAAATCAGTGCAACAATATCCAACAACAAATTCTACTGAAAATAGACAGCACGATAACCCCAAACAGTGAGCAAATTTGCAATCTACCAGCACAAACAAAGAGCAAGGAAGGGTGTAACATGGAGTACGAACACAAATGGGGAAATAATATAGTGAAACCCAAACACACAAAAAAAGCATCACACAAAAGGAAACTCAGAAGCAAGGCCATAGCCCATAGGGACAAAAAAACAACAGAAAATGGAGAAGCCAAATAGAAGGAACAAACACAGAAAAAAGCAAAAATCCAGAGAAGAAACACCAAAAAAAGGAACTCGGATAATGGTGGAAGAAGTACACGAGTCTAACACTATTTTAGAATTTGAAGCAAGTTCAGATATCAAGTGAAAACATTAGAAGCCCACCTTTCTCATAAGTAGCTGTATCTGTCATATTAATAATTGACTCTCGTGTAACTATACCATGACCTTGCATGTGCGCTAGCAGGATATTGTATTTATTTGGGGATAAATCAATAAACACGTGTTTGTAGCCAAGGTCAGACAGTGGAGCAGGTGCATCAGGTTGGGTTTGCCAATAATTTGAGGTCATACGAAGGACAAATGAAATTAAATGAAACCTAGTCCATACACAATAAACATAGAAGTTAAGAATAAGAACCTTTATCTGGTGCACTTCCATTAAAAAGAAGTGCAGGAAGGAACACAGCCAAGAGAAGATCCGAATTGATATTAACACCTAGAGAAAAAGAGATTGAATCAAGGCACCTTATGTTAATAATTTATACTACTAGATTAAATATATAACATATTTCTTTTCTAAAAACTGCATGAAAACAGGCAGTTCTGGAAACTTAAAAGAAAAGTAAAACGACTTACAAAGACGAATCCCAGCACCAACCCTTCCCAAACGATGACGAGTTCCATATTTTGCAAGAAATGCACTATAATCTGAAAACTTGAATAAAATCATATCCTTGTTAATGTTAAATCAATAGGCTGCTTTGCTTCGAGAATCAATAAATTACATATTCTGGAAACTAATGGTATTTATATGGCTATTTGCAATGTCGAGTAGATCAAGTAAATCAGGTGCTCTAGTTCACCATTATAACGAAAGTACCTTCTTACTCTCCTACCTTGCCCAAAGAACTGATAATAAAAGGTCAAACAAAATTTCCATATGCACAGTAACACAAACACCAACAAGAGATCATTACAAGTAAATTGCAGACAAAAATAAAATCCAGAGTTCAATTAACAATCCAGAAATAAATAGAAACATACCCAATGCTCCAAGTCCATTGCCAAGAACAAGCAACGCCAAAGTATTAAGGCACGAGCGTGCCCCTGAGCACAAAGTTTAAAATTTAGACTAATTTGGGGAAATAAAAGTCAATGGAAGTTTAAAATTTAAGCAAAATGGTATAATAGTAATGTTAGGTATCTTTTTGCATCTAATACTAATGCTTTAGCAAGTTGCTAAAAGCACATATGAGTTACTCCGTCAAAATAAAACACTCAACAAGCAATAACAAAGGCCACCGGCCAACAAAAATAAACACACAACAAGCTAACACCAAGGCCACCAGCCGACAAAGAGAACAAGCAGAGGGTACCTCAAAAACACAAGGGCTGTCACCGAAGGATCACACACAGCCCACACACAACTGCAATAGCAATAAAACCCAAAACACTGTACAACCAAGAACCACAAACACAGAGCCAACACCAAATCAACAGCCAGACTGCACAAGATGGCACAAACCAGCAAAACAAAGACACACAAGGACGAACAAGAGGACCTCTTAAAAAACTGAGAAAAAGGAAATAAAACAGCAGAGCAAAAGCAACAGAAAAAAACCACAGCACAACCTAGAAGAAAAGGGACCAAACAGCATGGACAAACACAGGAAAAAAAACAAGAAACAAGAGCAAAATAAACAGAGCAAAAGAACCAAACAAGCAGCAAAGGCTTACACAGCAGAAAAAAAGGAGCCAAACAGCACCAAAAAACCACATAAATGACAAAAAGAAAAAGGCACACCACAAAGAACAGGAAGACAGCAGTAAGCAAAATCACAAAACACCACAACAAACAATGAACAATAACTAACTACACTGAAAAAATGAAAAAAAACAGCAGTAACAGCAGGAACTACAAAAAAAATAAAAGCAAAGAGCAGAAACAACAGAAAAAGAGGATAAAAAAAACACACACAAAAAAAGCAGCATATACAGCAGCAATTAACAGCAGGAAATTGCAAAAATGAACAACAGAAAATGAGCAAATGAACAACAGAAATCAGCCCAAATAAAACAGCAGATTAACAACCTTCAATTCTGTGCAGAACAAAACTAAGTAAAGCAAATTTGCAGCAGTAAACAGAGCAAAAAAGCAGTAAAAATTGGTGCAAAATAGCAGCAGAAATCAGTGCAACAACCAACTACAAATTCTACTGAAAATAGGCAGAACGATAACCCCAAACAGTGAGCAAATTTGCAATCTACCAGCACAAACCAAAGAGCGAGGAAGGGTGTAACATGGAGTACGAACACAAATAGGGAATATAGTGAACCCAAACACTCACACACACAAAAAACAGCACACAAAAGGAGCAGAAATACACACAAAAGAAAACTCAGAATCAAGGCCAAAGGAACACACAAAACAACAGAAAAAGGAGAAGCCAAATAGCCGGAACAAACACAGAAAAAAGCAAAAATCCAGAGAAGAAACACCCAAAAAAGGAACTCGGAATAATGGCGGAAGAAGTACAAGAGTCTTAACACTATTTTAGAATTTGAAGCAAATTCAGATATCAAGTGAAAACATTAGAAGCCCCCCTTTTCTCATAAGTAGCTGTGTCTACCCTATTAATAAATGACTCTCACGTAACTATACCACGACCTTGTATGTGATCTAGCAGGATATTGATTTATTTGGGGATAAATCAATAAACACGTGTGTGTTTGGCAGCCAGGTGGATCAGGTTGGGTTTGCGATAATTTGAGGTCATACGAAGGACAAATGAAATTAAATGAAACCCAGTCCATAACATTAGGGGGTCAGAAGCATGGAAGATAAAGATACACAATAAACATGAGACGTTAAGAATAAGAACCTTTATCTGGTGCACTTCCATTAAAAATGAACTCTCAAAAAGAAGTGCAGGATGGAACACAGCCAAGAGAAGATCCGGATCGATATTAACCCCTAGGGAAAGAGAATCAAGGCACCTTATTATGTTAATAACTTATACTACTTGATTATACAAATATATAACATATTTCTTTTCTAAAAAAGACATTAAAACAGCCAGTTCTGAAAACTTGAAAGAAAAGTAAATAAACTTGCAAAGACGAATCCCAACACCAATCCTTCCATATTGTGCAAGAAATGCACTGTAATCTGAAAACTTGACCAAAATCATATCCTTGAAAAAAAAGACTGGACAGATAAACATAAAAAGAAGATTATATTTCGCAAAGTAAATTTCATCAGCAGGAGACATGTAGATAATATTACAGTTTACTTGTTAATGTTAAATCAATAGGCTGCTTCGCTTCGAGAATCAATAATTTACATATTCTGGAAACTAATGGTATTTATTTGTTATGTCAAATAGATCAAGTAAATCAGGTGCTCTAGTTCACCATTATCACGAAAGTACCTTCTTACTCTGCTACCTTGTCGAACGAGAGAGGGACAAGCAGAGTAGAGTACCTCAAAAACAAAGGAGCTGCGTCGTTTCGAGAATCAATAATTTACATATTCTGGAAACTATTGGTATTTGTTTGCGATGTCTAGTAGATCAAGTAAATCAGGTGCTCTAGTTCACCATTATCACGAAAGTACCTTACTCTACTACCTTGTCGAAAGAGAGAGGAGGGACAAGCAGAGTAGAGTACCTCAAAAACACAGGAGCTGCCACCGAAGGATCACGAACAGCCAAAAAATAGGGAAGAAAGCAACCACCGAAGGATCACACACAGCCCACACACGACTGAAAAATAATCCAAAACACCCTGCAGCCAAGAACCACAAACACAGAGCCAACAGCCAAACTGCACAAGAGGGCACAAAACAGCAAAACAAAGACACACCAAGGAAAAGAGGACCTCTTAAAAAACTGAGAAAAAGGAAACAAAAGAGCAGAGCAAAAGCAACAGAAAAAACCACAGCACAACCTAGCAGAAAAAGAGACCAAACAACATGGACAAACACAGGAAAAAAAAAAAAAAAACAAGTGCAAAATAAACACAAAGCAAAAAAAACCAAACAAGCAAAGAACGAGAACAAACAGCAAAGGCAAAAACACAGCAGAAAAAAAGACGCAAAACAGCACAAAAACACACAGAAATGACAAAAAGAAAAAGGCACACCACAATGAACACGAAGGCAGCAGTAAGCAAAACAACAAAACACCACAACAAACAATGAACAATAACCAACAAAAGAAAGAAACAGCAGAAAGAACAGGAACTTCAAAAAAAAAAAAAAAAACAAAGAGCAGAAACAACAGAAAAGGAGGAGCAAACACACAAAGAAAAAAAAAAAAAAAACAGCACAAACAGCAGCAATAAACAGCAGGAAATTGCGCAAATGAACAACAAATTTCAGAGCAGATTAACAGGCTCAATTTTGTGCAGAACAAACTAAGTAAAGGAAATTCGCATCAGTAAAAAGAGCAAAAAAAAAAAAAAACCAGCGGAAATCAGTGCAATAACCAAAAACAAGATCTACTGAAAATAGGCAGCACAATAATTAACACACAATGTTAATTAATTCAGCATCAAACGGAAGCAAAACCAAGAAATTCAAACCGGCCCTGAACCGCGATTTGCAGTGTGCCCTCGACCAACTCTTGGAATAAATTAGGGCACGCAAGTTCTGGATATCAAATTTGATGCAGAAATTCAAAAAACTGAAGGAATAATTACCTAAAAGGAAGGATTAAAATGCTAAATTAACCCTAATTCAGGAGAAATTCAAAAAACTGAATGATCATTCTCCCCTTCTCTTCTCTACTACGGAATTAGAAAATTGAAAAGGAATTGCAAGTCGAAAAGAGGCGTTAGTGGGAGCGTGATTATATAGATAGAGGTGCCTCTTTAACGACTCTTTTTTTAAAATTAATTCAGCAGCTTCCAAGTAAAACCAAGAAAATTAGTGATTTTAGCTTCTCTTTAACGGCTCTTTTTTTTTAAAAATAATTTGACAGGGCTCTTTAGTCTTTAACGCCGCAGCTTTCTCCCTTATGTTAAAATATTAAATTTTGAAATTGATCTACAAATATTTATATTTTGTCGTTAAATTATTAGAAATATAAATTTTATTATTATTTTGATTATTAACAACGAAATGCAATAATTAGTTAATAATATATTAATGAAATATTTTAATTTTCATTGCAAATATTAAATTCAAGATATTAGCCACGAGAATTTTTATTTCGTCAACTAAAATATTAGCTATAAAATATAATTTTCATTGTTGTTCTAATTATTAACAACAAAATTAAATAATTTGATGCTAGTACTGTAGCGATGAAATATTTTAATTTCGTCTCAAAAATTAAATTCAAGAAATTAACTACAAAAATTTATATTTCGTTGCTAAAATTTTAGCGTTGTTCTGATTTTTAACAACAAAATAATATATTTTGTTACTAGTGTAGCAATGAAATATTTTAATTTCGTCGCAAATATTAAATATACGAAATTAGCCTCAAATATGACTATTTTATCACTAAAATATTAGCGACGAAATATAATTTTTATTGTTGTTCTGATTATTGATGACAAAATAAAATATTTTGTTGCTAGTGTAGCGATGTTAGGCTCCGGAAAATTTTTGGGGCACTTGGTTAGCCAGAGGGGCATCGAGCCGAATCCTACAAAAATTCAAGCAGTCATCGACATGCACAGCCCGAGAAATGTAAAGGAAGTACAGAGATTGACAGGATGCCTAGCATCGCTAAACAGATTCATTGCACGAACGGGTGATCGTTGCAAACCTTTTTTCGACGCTTTGAAAAAGGGAAGGTTCGAATGGACCGATGAGTGCGAGAAAGCTTTCGAAAAGCTGAAAGAATATATATCGGATCCGAAGGTCCTATCTAAGCCAGTCTCGGGTGAAATTTTATACCTGTATTCGGCGGCCACTGACTGTGCGATCAATTCAGTGCTCCTCCGAGCAGAAGGGAGCACACATCTGCCAATACACTATGTGAGTCAATCGTTGAGAGATGCCGAGTTAAGATACACTCTGATGGAAAAATTGGCTTACGCTTTGATCATGAGCGTGAGAAAGCTAAGGCAATACTGTTGGGAATAAAATGAGTTTTGATTATGATACCAAAACCCCCTAAGACAATTTTAATGAACATGTTTCAAGTCTGTTGAAACATGTAGTCTAAGACAAGTAGAGGAGCTGATGTGTTAGGCAGCTCTTAGATAAATAGATGTACTAGTTGAGGGGGAACACAAGGTTATTATGTTCTAGTCCCCTCAAGGCTCAGTTTCTGCATTGACCCCAAATCTGCTGAAGGACAAGTATGTTGATCAAGGAGAATCAGTTAAAAGACAACTTGGTGGATGTCAACATAAGTTAAGATGCATCATCAAAGTACTAATCTACTGCATCACACAAAGCTCAGAAGGATTGTCCAACAAGAGTGTTTCAGAAGAGTTGTCTCAGCACACTTAAACCAAAATCTGTCTCAAGGACAACTATGCTGAAGAGGTCAAGTTCACTTTTCCAAGACATGTATGATCAAAGAACTATTCTAAGAAGTCATGGAAAAAGGAAGAGCCAAGTCATCTGAAGAGCTCAAGAGCCAACACTGCTGATAAGGAGACTCTACTTAGAGAGATATCCTATCCTTATACACCGACCTTCATTGTAAAGGATATCTCATTAGTTGGAACCTTACTTCAACCCTTATACCTTTCAAGTGAGAAAGTTAGAAGGTTGTAGTAGTAGAAGTGGAAAGAGCTAACTGTTGAGAGAAGAACAGTTCAGTTCTGAGTTGAGAAAGGGTACTAGGACTCTAGACATCCTAGGGATCAAGGCACCAACGAGTGGTGTGGTTGATCAAGTGCACCTTGGCACTATAAAACAAGTTAATTCCAAGAGTAAAGGAATTATCCTGTTAAATCAGGGAAAGTGGATGTAGGAGCTTGAGCCTCTGAACCACTATAAACCTTTGTGTTGATTTACATTCCAAGTACCTTACATACATTCAACACTGCACACAAACTGGACTTTCAAAGATACATATCACAAACTGTGCAAAACCTGATTTGGACAAGTTCCCTGAACTGGATAAACTATTAAGGTGATTTCAGAATTAAAAAGAGTTTAAACTAAAGGGCCAACCACTAATTCCGCACATATAACTCACTTAGATAGTTATTCAACTAAGTACTCAATAGTACTTAGTAGTTTGATTATCTTAGAAGAGTTAATCATATCAGCAGAGTTGTCCAGGACAACCTTGCTGAAGACTGATTTGATCAAGCTTGAAAAGAAATTGCATACAAGTGTATCCCCCCCATACACTTGTTATATACTCCTTTCAGGACCAACAAGTGGCATCAGAGCAGGGGTTCAAAAACTCTGAAAATCCATCTTGATTTTCAAAATCACATATTTGGTGTGGTCACTAAACTGATCTTTATCTGAAATCTATCATATCTGTATCTAACCCATCTTGTTTTGAGATATGGCCAACAACAATGCTGTTGTTCCACCTCCTGCTGTTCAGGGACTGGACAATATGGCCACCAATCCAGTTAACCATATATCACATCACAAATTATCTATGTTCTCAATTGATAATTATGATTTCTGGAAAATCAGAATGAGAGCTCATCTTGCATCTCTACACTCTGATATGTTGAGGGTGATTACAAGAGGACCCTATGTGTTCACTCAGCTTAACCCCAAATTGACTGATGAACAAAGAGCAGACACAAGGGATGTGATCCTCAAAGATGAAGATGACTTCACCTCTGAGGAGAAAAGGAAAGATAATCTGAATTATCTAGCCATGAATACCCTCTACCAAACAATTCCAGATGCAATCATGGGAAGGGTCTACCACTGCACAACTGCCAAGGAAATTTGGGATACTCTTGCAGAAATGTATGAGGGTACTGAAAAGATAAAGGAGAACAAGCTCCAAGTGGCTGTGCTGAAGTTTGAACAATTCTCAATGGAGCCAGACGAGTCCATTGACAAGTTTGCTGGTAGATTCACATGAACATCTTTGATCATTTTTCAATCCGTAAAAAACCACTCACATATAAGCATTATCGTGTCGTATCACTATCGTGTCGACACGAAACACGACACGATTTGCCAGCCCTATATATATAAAGCCCTTTGAATGCTTAATAAATTCATTCCTAACTTTTCCTAAAAACACACAACTCTAATCTTAGCTTCTCTCTCAAGCTTTCCTAAAGTTTTTCATCGAGAACAAACCCTAATTTTAAGAGTTCATCATGAACATCTTTGATCATTTTTTAATCCGTAAAAAACCACTCACATATAAATTATATTGTTTTTTACCGTTTAATCAATACACCCCTAACAAAAATTGGTACAACATGTCTCCAGATTTATGTTATAAAATTATTTGTATGTTTTCAAAAGTAGACCGAGACATTTTTCTTAATTATACCAATCTACTATCTTTATTTATTAGTCTAAACTGGTCCCTAATTTAATTTCAAACCCTTTGATCACTTTTAAGTTTAATAAAAATAATTAAAAAATAGAAAGAAAAAAGAACTTCTAGGTTCAAATCTCATTCTTATTTTCAATCTCTACACTTAAATTCTCTCATTTTTTTTTCATAATGCAATTGAAAGTTGGATTGAAGTTAAGAAACATATTTCTATTATATTTTTTTTGTTTGATTTTGTTAGTATTTGATGTTTTATCATAGTGAATTCAAGTGGAATTTTTTTGTAGGTTTACATACAAAATTTTCGTTCATGTTGTTTAGGGTTGTTTAATGGGATTGTTTAGGATTGCTTAAGGTTGTTTAGGGTTGTTTAATGAGTTTGTTTGAGGTTGTTTAATAGAGTTGTTTGGGTTATTTAATGATGGTTTAGAGTTGTTTAAGGTTGTTTAGTGTAATTGTTATTTTTCTTTTTAATCAATTAAATAAAATAAGGTCATTTTTATATGTTTTGTATAAGTAAGGTATTTTTGATAAGTAGTAGTTTGACTAGGCAATTTTTGAAATTCCCACGTGACGTGAGACTCTCGCATTAATTCAATCTACATATTTTACAAGAATAACCAAAGGTTTAAGGTGGAATTTTTCTACTTATTATTTATTTACTTTGTCGCCTTTAAATGTTCATGTAATATTATTCGCGAGAAACATGCATCATTTGTATAGCCAACACATGAAAAACAAATATTTTAATATGCATGTTTGAGAGTTGATGATTTTATTTACTGCACACCCCACTTTGAGCCGGTGAATTTTAATTGGTTGCATCTTGCCATGCAAAAAATTTCTCTATATTTATTTTTGCTTTTAATTAGTTGCATCTTGAGTTAAAAACATTTTCTTAATTAATGCCTATACTTTATTTTCTTTGAAATAAATGTGTGTTATTAAATTTTTAATGTGAAAAATTCATTTTGGTATTTAATTATATACAAATAAACTTAAAAAATTGTATAGACCATACTTAAAATATTCGACGCAATATATTTATAAAAAAATATATAAATGCAGGTAAATTTAGTTAGAGAATAAATGAATTTTCTTTTGATCATAGTTACCTAAATTAGTTATTAAATAAATTAATAACACATGTGACATGTCATTCATCTAATGATTGTAAAACACGGTAAAGTAACCAAAGATCAGGTAAAGAACAAGAAAATTCTAAACAACAGAGAAATGACAAAAAGAAAAAGGCACAACAAAGGAAAAAAAACAGCAAAAATGGCAGGAAATTGCGCAAAAGAACAACAGATTTCAGAGAATTAACAGCCTCAATATTTTGTGCAGAACAAAACTAAGTAAAGCAAATTTGCAGCAGTAAACAGAGCAAAAAAGCAGCAGAGTTTGTTAACTGAAAATAGTGAGCACAATAACCCCAAACAGTGAGCAGATTTGAAATATACCAGCACAAACCAAAGTGCAAGGAAGAGTGTAACATTAACTAAGAAACAAATAACGAATATAGTGAACCCAAACACTAAAAAAAACAGCACACAAAAGCAAACTCGGAAACAAGGCCAAAAGAACACACACAAAACAGCACAAAACGGAGAAGCCAAATCGCAAAACACGGTATGTCATAACTCATCATATTCACAAAACACAAGAGAAGAACCAAACAAGCAAAGAACATGAACAAACAAAAGAGCAAAAGGCCACAGCAGAAAAAAAGATTCTAAACAGCCGAGAAAAAATCAGAGAAATGACAAAAAGAAAAAGGCACACCCCAAAAGAACACGAAGGCAGCAACAAGCAAAACCACAAAACACCACAACAAACAAAGAACGAGAACTAAGTAAATGAACAAACTGAACAAAGGAAAAAAAACAGCGGAAAGAGCAGGAACTACAAAAACAAGCGGAAATTGTGCAAATGAACAGCAGATTAACAATAGATTTCAGAGCAAATTAACAGCCTCAATTTGGTGCAGAACAACTAAGTAAAGCAAAAAAGCAGCAGAATTTGTTGCAAATTTACAACAGAAATAAGGCAGCACAATAACCCCAAACAGTGAGCAGATTTGCAATATACCAGCACAAACCAAAGAGCAAGAAGAGTGTAACATGTGAAGTAGTTCAGAAGCAAGGCCAAAATAACACACAAAAGCAAACTCAGAAGCAAGGCAAAAAGAACACACAAAACAGCAGAAAAAGGAGAAGCCAAATCGCAAAATAATTCGCAAATCGGAAGGGCACAGAGATTAACAGCCTCAATTTTCTGTAGAACAAAACTAAAGCAAATTTGTATCAGTAAACAGAGCAAAAAAAAGCAGCAGAAATCAGTGCAACAATCACCAACAACAAATTCTACTGAAAATAGGCAGCACGATAACCCCAAACAGTGAGCAAATTTGCAATCTACCAGCACAAATCAAGAGCAATGAAGGGTGTAACATGGAGTACGAACACAAATGGGGAAATAATATAGTGAAACCCAAACACACAAAAAAAGCATCACACAAAAGGAGCAGAAATAAACACAAAAGGAAACTCAGAAGCAAGGCCATAGGGACACAAAAACAACAGAAAATGGAGAAGCCAAATAGCAGGAACAAACACAGAAAAAAACAAAAAACCAGAGAAGAAACACCAAAAAAAGGAACTCGGATAATGGTGGAAGAAGTACAAGAGTCTAACACTATTTTAGAATTTGAAGCAAGTTCAGATATCAAGTGAAAACATTAGAAGCCCACCTTTCTCATAAGTAGCTGTATCTGTCATATTAATAATTGACTCTCGTGTAACTATACCATGACTTGCATGTGCGCTAGCGGGATATTGTATTTATTTGGGGATAAATCAATTGACACATGTGTTTGTAGCCAGGGTCAGACAGTTGAGCAGGTGCATCAGGTTGGGTTTGCGATAATTTGAGGTCATACGAAGGACAAATGAAATTAAATGAAACCCAGTCCATACACAATAAACATAGAAGTTAAGAATAAGAACCTTTATTTGGTGCACTTCCATTAAAAAGAAGTGCAGGAAGGAACACAGCCAAGAGAAGATCTGAATCGACATTAACACCTAGAGAAAAAGAGATTGAATCAAGGCACCTTATGTTAATAACTTATAATGCTGGATTAAATACTCCCTCCGTCCCGGAGGAACTTGCACACTTGTAATGACACACATTTTAAGAAATGTGTAAGAAAAGGTGTAATGATTGATGTTTTGAGGGGTAGTTTTGTAAACCTTTATGAATAAAGTAAAGTAAAAAGTAGATTGAGTGTGGAAAAGTAATGGCATATGGGTAAATATGAGTATATTTTAAGGGTAAGGGTTGTGAAGATATTTCCTTTTATGGAGTGTGCAAATTGGTATGGGACATCCATATATAGAAAGTGTGCAAATTCCTGTGGGACGGAGGGAGTATCTTTTCTAAAAACTGCATGAAAACAGGCAGTTCTGGAAACTTAAAAGAAAAGTAAAACGACTTACAAAGACGAATCCCAGCACCAACCCTTCCCAAACGATGACGAGTTCCATATTTTGCAAGAAATGCACTATAATCTAAAAACTTGATTAAAATCAATAGGCTGCTTGCTTCGAGAATCAATAAATTACATATTCTGGAAACTAATGGTATTTATATGGCTATTTGCAATGTCGAGTAGATCAAGTAAATCAGGTGCTCTAGTTCACCATTATCACGAAAGTACCTTCTTACTCTCCTACCTTGCCCAAAGAACTGATAATAAAAGGTCAAACAAAATTTCCATATGCACAGTAACACAAACACCAACAAGAGATCATTACAAGTAAATTGCAGACAAAAATAAAATCCAGAGTTCAATTAACAATGCAGAAATAAATAGAAACGTACCCAATGCTCCAAGTCCATTGCCCAGAACAAGCAACGCCAAAGTATTAAGGCACGAGCGTGCCCCTGAGCACAAAGTTTAAAATTTAGACTAATTTTGGGAAATAAAAGTCAATGGAAGTTTAAAATTTAAGCAAAATGGTATAATAGTAATGTTAGGTATCTTTTTGCATCTAATACTAATACTAAAAATTTCTAGCACTGGAATGCTTTAGCAAGTTGCTAAATGCACGTATGAGTTACTCCGTCAAAATAAAACACTCAACAAGCAATCACAAAGGCCATCGGCCAACAAAAATAAACACACAACAAGCTAACACAAAGGCCACCAGCCGACAAAGAGAACAAGCAGAGGGTACCTCAAAAACACAAGGGCTGTCACCGAAGGATCACACACAGCCCACACACAACTGCAATAGCAATAAAACCCAAAACACTGTACAACCAAGAACCACAAACACAGAGCCAACACCAAATCAACAGCCAAACTGCACAAGATGGCACAAACCAGCAAAACAAAGACACACAAGGACGAACAAGAGGACCTCTTAAAAAACTGAGAAAAAGGAAATAAAACAGCAGAGCAAAAGCAACAGAAAAAAACCACAGCACACAACCTAGAAGAAAAGGGACCAAACAGCATGGACAAACACAGGAAAAAAAACAAGAAACAAGAGCAAAATAAACAGAGCAAAAGAACCAAACAAGCAGCAAAGGCTTACACAGCAGAAAAAAAGGAGCCAAACAGCACAAAAAAACCACATAAATGACAAAAAGAAAAAGGCACACCACAAAGAACAGGAAGACAGCAGTAAGCAAAACCACAAAACACCACAACAAACAATGAACAATAACTAACTACACTGAACAAATGAAAAAAAACAGCAGTGACAGCAGGAACTACAAAAAAAATAAAAGCAAAGAGCAGAAACAACAGAAAAAGAGGATAAAAAAACACACACACAAAAAAAGCAGCATATACAGCAGCAATTAACAGCAGGAAATTGCAAAAATGAACAACAGAAAATGAGCAAATGAACAACAGAAATCAGCCCAAATAAAACAGCAGATTTCAGAGCAGATTAACAACCTTCAATTCTGTGCAGAACAAAACTAAGTAAAGCAAATTTGCAGCAGTAAACAGAGCAAAAAAGCAGCAAAAATTGGTGCAAAATAGCAGCAGAAATCAGTGCAACAACTAACTACAAATTCTACTGAAAATAGGCAGCACGATAACCCCAAACAGTGAGCAAATTTGCAATCTACCAGCACAAACCAAAGAGCGAGGAAGGGTGTAGCATGGAGTACGAACACAAATAGGGAATATAGTGAACCCAAACGCTCACACAAACACAAAAAACAGCACACAAAAGGAGCAGAAATAAACACAAAAGATAACTCAGAATCAAGGCCAAAGGAACACACAAAACAACAGAAAAAGGAGAAGCCAAATAGCAGGAACAAACACAGAAAAAAGCAAAAATCCAGAGAAGAAACACCCAAAAAAGGAACTCGGAATAATGGTGGAAGAAGTACAAGAGTCTTAAACTATTTTAGAATTTGAAGCAAATTCAGATATCAAGTGAAAACATTAGAAGCCCCCCTTTTCTCATAAGTAGCTGTGTCTGCCCTATTAATAAATGACTCTCACGTAACTATACCATGACCTTGTATGTGATCTAGCAGGATATTGATTTATTTGGGGATAAATCAATAAACACATGTGTGTTTGGCAGCCAGGTGGATCAGGTTGGGTTTGCGATAATTTGAGGTCATACGAAGGACAAATGAAATTAAATGAAACCCAGTCAATAACATTAGGGGGTCAGAAGCATGGAAGATAAAGATACACAATAAACATGAGAAGTTAAGAATAAGAACCTTTATCTGGTGCACTTCCATTAAAAATGAACTCTCAAAAAGAAGTGCAGGAAGGAACACTCAAAAAGAAGTGCAGGAAGGAACACAGCCAAGAGATGATCCGGATTGATATTAACCCCTAGGGAAAGAGAATCAAGGCACCTTATTATGTTAATAACTTATACTGCTAGATTATACAAATATATAACATATTTCTTTTCTAAAAAATACATGAAAACAGCCAGTTCTGAAAACTTGAAAGAAAAGTAAATAGACTTATAAAGACGAATCCCAACACAAATCCTTCCATATTGTGCAAGAAATGCACTGTAATCTGAAAACTTGACCAAAATCATACACAGCCAAAAAACACAGGAGCTGCCACCGAAGGATCACGAACAGCCAAAAAATGGGGAAGAATGCAACCACCGAAGGATCACATACAGACCACACACGACTGAAAAATAATCCAAAACACCCTGCAGCCAAGAACCACAAACACAGAGCCAACAACAAACCAACAGCCAAACTGCACAAGAGGGCACAAAACAGCAAAACAAAGACACACCAAGGAAAAGAGGACCTCTTAAAAAACTGAGAAAAAGCAAACAAAAGAGCAGAGCAATAGCAACAGAAAAAAACCACAGCACAACCTAGCAGAAAAAGAGACCAAACAACATGGACAAACACAGGAAAAAAAAAAACAAGAAACAAGTGCAAAATAAACACAAAGCAAAAAAAACCAAACAAGCAAAGAACGAGAACAAACAGCAAAGGCAAAAACACAGCAGAAAAAAAGACGCAAAACAGCACAAAAACACACAGAAATGACAAAAAGAAAAAGGCACTACACAATGAACACGAAGGCAGCAGTAAGCAAAACAACAAAACACCACAATAACCAACTACACTGAACAAAAAGAAAGAAACAGCAGAAAGAACAGGAACTTCAAAAAAAAAAAAAAACAAAGAGCAGAAACAACAGAAAAGGAGGAGCAAACACACAAAGAAAAAAAAAAACAGCACAAACAGCAGCAATAAACAGCAGGAAATTGCGCAGATGAACGACAAATTTCAGAGCAGATTAACAGGCTCAATTTTGTGCAGAACAAACTAAGTAAAGGAAATTCGCATCAGTAAAAAGAGCAAAAAAAAAAAAAAAAAACCAGCGGAAATCAGTGCAATAACCAAAAACAAGATCTACTGAAAATAGGCAGCACAATAATTAACACACAATGTTAATTAATTCAGCATCAAACGGAAGCAAAACCAAGAAATTCAAACCGGCCCTGAACCGCGATTTGCAGTGTGCCCTCTAACAACTCTTGGAATAAATTAGGGCACGCAAGTTCTGGATATCAAATTTGATGCAGAAATTCAAAAAACTGAAGGAATAATTACCTAAAAGGAAGGATTAAAATGCTAAATTAACCCTAATTCAGGAGAAATTCAAAAAACTGAATGATCATTCTCCCCTTCTCTTCTCTACTACGGAATTAGAAAATTGAAAAGGAATTGCAAGTCGAAAAGAGGCGTTAGTGGGAGCGTGATTATATAGATAGAGGTGCCTCTTTAACGACTCTTTTTTAAAAATTAATTCAGCAGCTTCCAAGTAAAACCAAGAAAATTAGTGATTTTAGCTTCTCTTTAACGGCTCTTTTTTTTTAAAAATAATTTGACAGGGCTCTTTAACGCCGCAGCTTTCTCTCCCTTATTTTAAATTCTATTATACTAGGGCTAGTTTGGTATGTTAGATTGTTTTTTAATATAAATGTAAGATGGGAAATTTTAGATAAATGAGGCATGATAGTGCATTTTTTAAAAATCTAATTTAGTGTTTGGTGTGTTAGATAATAATTTAAAGTTTATGAGTGATTTATCATTTTGCCCTCTTAATATTTGTAAAATAATAACTTTGCCCCCAAAAACACAAACATCAAAAAAATAGAAAATAAGTCCATTGATATAGGCCACAAAGGGGATAAAATCGATGGTGACCTTCTTCAACGGCCACAAGGTGAAAATCGGAAAGTTGGGCGGCTTCGACGAATAAACCATTCACACATTTCTCCCAAGCCTCCAAGAAAAAGAAAAATACAGAAACAAAAACAGGGGAGGAGACCTACACCTCCAAGAAAAAGAAAAATACATAAATTGTGAAACAAAAATATATTAATATTACTCCGTAGCCTTAGAATCAAATTCTGAAACAAAAAATTACAGAAACAAAAACAGGGGAGAAGACCTACACCTAAGTTGAAAACAAACTACAAAAACAGAGTAGAATAACTACACACGGTTCAGACCTCGAATCGCCGTCAAACCTCAAATTTTTGTTGCTGCCAGATCTCGGATTGTCGCCGCTATCACACGCACAAACCTGAAAAACACAAGGCATCGTCACGCACATCGGCTGAAGTTTCACCCAGAAACAGATCTCGAATTGCCACCGCCGTGACCCCCTTCGCCTATTGAATCGCCGGAAAGAGTGAAAAATGAACACGGTTGTTTGCTAGATATCGTGAGAGTGAGAGAGAGGGAGGAAGAGAGATGACTGATCCGCCGTTCACCTCACTGGAAAAAATAAATCGTCGAAACCCTAATCGCCGAGACACAAACCTGAGTGTTTCGAGTTCACAAAAGACGCAAAACCCTAATCGCTAGGTCGCCGAGAGAGAGACAAAGAGATGGGGAGAGATGTGGACGAGGACGACGGAAGAACCCTAATTGCAGTTTCGAGTTCCCGAATCGCCAGAGAGCAGACGGTGTGTGTATTTTAGTGAAAAATGGATGAAATGAGTTGGTGGTTGTTTTAAGTGATTATTTACTAGAATCTACCATTTACACCTCCTTAGTACTTAAAACATCAAGAATAATATGACATTATTTAAAACAACAAAAACAGGTTAAAAATCCCATTTTACCCCTAAACTTCATCTTACAAGTTATGTTCAATTTCAAATTTCCTTTTCTCTCTCCTTTTCAAATCAGCTCACATTCTGTCATATTCTCTCTCCCTCTCTCGATTTCATTTTTCAAACTCTCTCAAATCTTCTTTCTCTCTCATCTCAAGATGTTCTCCGTTCTCCCAGAGTCCAGAACAGTGCAGAGCACTA
Organism: Galeopsis tetrahit; assembly: GCA_963675135.1. NCBI lineage: Eukaryota > Viridiplantae > Streptophyta > Magnoliopsida > Lamiales > Lamiaceae > Galeopsis > Galeopsis tetrahit. The sequence continues at coordinate 85,985,930 of OY776126.1, read as the reverse complement.
TGAACGAAGGGAGGTCGAAGGCGGCGGCACCGATTTGCCAGAACCCTAGTATTTCGACGAAGAAGGTTCTGTAATGGAGAGAGAAAATGAAAAACGGTGCTACGACAACGACCGACGTAGGTGAAGTAGTGTAATAGAGGTGGTGTCGACGACGAAAAAGGAGGAACAGTGCCTAAATCTGTAATGGAGAGAGAAAACGAGGAGCTGTGCGACGATGACGGCCGGTGGGCAAGTGGCGGATCTAGGGTTCCGCCCTAAATCCTATGTGAGACATCGACGGCGCGGAGGCGGAACCCTAGGCACTACTTCTGTACTCCAACATTTCTGGCTTCTCTCTCTTATATTTTCCAAAAGCACGCATCATTCGATCACTACAAATACTGATTTTCACCATTAATCTAAACATTATATTGTCCTCACCCTAACGGAATCATACATCCCTTTTTTATTTTTTTCGTTTGAAATTCGTGTTAGCTTCTTCATCGTGTCGGTTACATGATTGTACAATTGTAGAAATTTGGGGAATATCTGATCTTTTCTCAAGTTTTTGGGCATCTTGGATTTTGGAATTGTGATGGTTTAGAGATACAAGGCAGGTCTGTTTTTTTTGCTATGGTGGTCATTATTTGGGTTATCGCTGCTGAGGTTACTCAGGTAATATTTTCCTTTTCCTTTCAATTTCATGTTTCAAGTTTATGATTTCGAATCTAATTTTTGCAGTTATATTAATAATGTAATGTTCAATTGTTTGAAGAGAGTGTTTCTTGTTTTTGGAGAAGGGAATAATAGTGTTTTAGTCAGTGGATTCTTAGTAAGCTGAATGCTTCTTTATCCTGAGCAGCATGAAATTCCCAAAGATGTGGTGTTTTACTGTGAATTATTTCTACTCCTTGAGTTAGAAATACGAAGAGAAAGTTATGAAATGTGTTAGGAGCATATTTTATTGTGAAAATCCCTAGTTAGCCCTTGAATAGGGAGAGGAAGTTACAAAATGTGTAAGTATCTTGTTGTTTGCAGTAGCTTGTGCCATTTTTATGTTGAGTTGAAACAACAAAAAGTTTGACTCGAATCCATCTCTATTCACGAATAATTTTACGAAGTGAATCATATTCTGTTATTGATCCTTGAGTATTTTGGAAAGCTGCAAATATAAGTAGGCATATAGGAATATTGTCATGAAAGTTTCTCTCATGTGGTAACATTGTAATTTTATCAGTGTATGATTTTCAAGAGGAGGTTAATTAGTTCCATCATCTCTTACAGGTATAGCATGTATATGTGTGTCAGTGTGGGGGAAAAATTATGATGATCTATTATTTGCAGGAGAGAGATATTTGAGTTGGAGAAGATTAATTGGATCCAAGCCTGATTCCTTTCATACTGATGGGAACAACATAAGGTTATATCTTTATTGTTAAGCATCTTAATAATGTTTAAAATTTGTATTTTATTTCTATTTTAAACTGATTTCTTATTTGTTGTTTAATGTCTTTTTCTTTATGTAATCCGAAATATAGTTGCTCTCATATTCTTTTCAGCTTTGTTAATGTTCTGCATTTGTCAACTTAGAATATTGTGTGAAAGTGAGGGAAATAAAGCAATATGAGTAGATGTTAACTTAGAATATTGTGTGATGGGGTTCTCGAGAACTTTGGATTGTTATGGCTAGGGTTGTAAATGAATCGAATAATTTTGGTCGATTCGGTATTCGTAGAATACAAATATTTTTTTTTATTCGATTCGATATTCGTAAGTATTCGATTAAATACAATATGTATTTGTCTAATGTCTTGATTCTCTTTCAGCACCAAATTTACGAGAGATGAAGGAGGTTACAAAATCATTAAGTTTTGTACACAAATGCGAAGAACACGTTGCTGCCTATTTGAGTTTCATTCTCGTATCCTTGAAGATTGAGCCTCTTTAATAAGACTTTAAATTGTAACGAATGATGTGAGAATGTCAATTTTCATTTAATTAGAAATCAATGGTAGCATTCAAATTTTCCTCATTTTAAAGAGCCTATATTTGCACAGTTTACTCGATATATGTATTATTATAAATGTGTGTTGTTTGTTGTGATTGTACACAATTTATGCATTGTTTGTTGCTAGTATGCAATGTGTTATAAATATGCATCATTCATTTGGTATATGCATTGTTTGTTGCTAGTATGCAATGTGTGTAGTAAATATGCATCATTCATTTGGTATATGCATTATTTATTGCTAGTATGCAATGTTTAGTATGTATATGCATTATTTATTGCTAGTATGCAATGTGTAGTATGTATATGCATTATTTATTGCTAGTATGCAATGTGTAGTATGCATTATTGTTGGTATGAAATGTGTAGTACTGTTTGTAAAAAATCTAAATAAAATCTAAATAAAAAATGATTTTATAATTTAAAATTTGAATGTAAATAATTTCGAAATAAAACCTAATTGCAAATATAATAAAAAGAATTTTATTTGATCGAAAATATAAAATAAAAAAAATTAATTTCTCAATTTCATATAATATAAAAAAAAAAGTGAAAGAAAAGTAAAAAAAAAAATCTCAATTTCATTAATTTTTTTTTTTGAAATAGTGTATATCTCAATTCCATTAATAAAAAACCGAAAAAAAAAATATGAACAAAAAAATTATTCTACTCATAATTTAAAATTTAAATATAAATAATTTTTTAATAAAATTTGAGTACATATAAAATAATAATATTAATTAATGATGTGAGAAAAAGTAAATATAGAAAAGTGGAAGTTTGACTTTAGTGATAAAGTAAGAAAATAAGGATAAAATTGTCAATTCATGTGTCATTTTGTTGTTCTAAATAATAAAAAATGGGTCTGGTAGTTTTTCCTAACTTTAATTCTCAATTGCAGTTTTCACCAATTTTCCGTTTTAAATACCCAAGGGGTATTTTTGTCAAGGCTAAAATAACACCTTCGTGTTTTAGGCCAAGAGAGCTAATCTCATCTGTTTTGAAATGATAAGCAGCCGGGTAGGGTGGGAATGGGCTAGGCCTAGGTAGACTTTACAAAAAAAAGTCTGGTCTGTTAAATATTTTTAAGGCCCGAGCTTGGTCCATGGCCTGTCATAGGCTTTTTTTGAAGGCTTGGTCTGACCTTTTTAATAAATAGGCCTGACCCAAAAGCCTTTTAAAAAGCCTTTTTAGTCATATTAGTGCATTTTTAAGAAAAATCTACAACACTTATATTTCTTCGAATCATAAAAAAATCGACTAATTATATTGCTTAATGCTTACTAGTTAGAAATTATATATATTAGATACTACTCCCTCCGTCCCGTGATTATTTGCACACTTTCTTTATCGGGCGTCCCAACATTATTTGCACACTCTAAAAAAGGAAATAACTCACATAATTTTTATCAATATTACCCCTCATTTATTTTTACTTGGGCCTACAACTTAACTCAATTTATAACTTTAGTCAAATCTCCACCCACTTTAGTCAATGAATTACCAATAATACTACGCCTCATTTATTCTACCATACACATCACTATATTTCATTTTCTTAATTTCCGTGCCGGTCAAACCATGCACAAAATCCTGGGACGGGGGGAGTACTATTTAAGATGTTTTCTATATTTAAGTATAATATACCATATATATTATATTTTTATATTATATATAAATATATATTTATATATATTAAATAGGCCGGCCTGTTGGACTTGAAAGGCCTACGAAAAAACTCAAGCCCGACCTATTTAACTAAATAAGCTTTTAAAAAAGCTTGAGTCCGACTTGTTTATTAAACGAGCCGAGCCGGACTTTAATAGGCCGAGCCGTAGGCCCCTGTCGGGTAGCTTGGCCCATTCCCACTCCTACAGTCGGGGAAAAAGAGGTAATACACACAGGCTTGCCCAAAAACGCGGGCCTCACTCTTACACACCAAACATAAAATTAGCCCATAATCTAGGCCTAATCTTAGAAACCAAACAGGGCCCTAAAATATTAAATTTTGAAATTGATCTACAAATATTTATATTTTGTCGTTAAATTATTAGAAATATAAATTTTATTATTATTTTGATTATTAACAACGAAATGCAATAATTATTTAATAATATATTAATGAAATATTTTAATTTTCATTGCAAATATTAAATTCAAGATATTAGCCACGAGAATTTTTATTTCGTCAACTAAAATATTAGCGATAAAATATAATTTTCATTGTTGTTCTAATTATTAACAACAAAATTAAATAATTTGATGCTAGTACTGTAGCAATGAAATATTTTAATTTCGTCGCAAAAATTAAATTCAAGAATAACTACAAAAATTTATATTTCGTTGCTAAAATTTTAGCGTTGTTCTGATTTTTAACAACAAAATAATATATTTTGTTACTAGTGTAGCAATGAAATATTTTAATTTCGTCGCAAATATTAAATATATGAAATTAGCCTCAAATATGACTATTTTGTCACTAAAATATTAGCGACGAAATATAATTTTTATTGTTGTTCTGATTATTGATGACAAAATAAAATATTTTGTTGCAAGTGTAGCGATGTTAGGCTCCGGAAAATTTCTGGGGCACTTGGTTAGCCAGAGGGGCATCGAGTCGAATCCTACAAAAATTCAAGCAGTCATCGACATGCACAGCCCGAGAAATGTAAAGGAAGTACAGAGATTGACAGGATGCGCCCTAACATCGCTAAACAGATTCATTGCACGGACGGGTGATCGTTGCAAACCTTTTTTCGACGCTTTGAAAAAGGGAAGGTTCGAATGGACCGATGAGTGCGAGAAAGCTTTCGAAAAGCTGAAAGAATATCTATCGGATCCGAAGGTCCTATCTAAGCCAGTCCCGGGTGAAATTTTATACCTGTATTTGGCGGCCACTGACTGTGCGATCAATTCAGTGCTCCTCCGAGCATAAGGGAGCACACATCTGCCAATACACTATGTGAGTCAATCGCTGAGAGATGCCGAGTTAAGATACACTCCGATGGAAAAATTGGCTTACGCTTTGGTCATGAGCGTGAGAACGCTAAGGCAATACTGTTGGGAATAAAATGAGTTTTGATTATGATACCAAAACCCCCTAAGACAATTTTAATGAACATGTTTCAAGTCTGTTGAAACATGTAGTCTAACACTAGTAAAGGAGCTAATGTGTTAGACAGCTCTTAGATAAATAGATGTACTAGTTGAGGGGGAACACATGCTTACAAGGTTATTATGTTCTAGTCCCCTCAAGGCTCAGTTTCTGCATTGACCCCAAATCTGCTGAAGGACAAGTATGTTGATCAAGGAGAATCAGTTAAAAGACAACTTAGTGGATGTCAACATAAGTTAAGATGCATCATCAAAGTACTAATCTACTGCATCACACAAAGCTCAGAAGGATTGTCCAACAAGAGTTTTTCAGAAGAGTTGTCTCATCACACTTAAACCAAAATCTGTCTCAAGGACAACTATGCTGAAGAGGTCAAGTTCACTTTTCCAAGACATGTATGATCAAAGAACTATTCTAAGAGGTCATGGAAAAAGGAAGAGCCAAGTCATCTGAAGAGCTCAAGAGCCAACACTGCTGATAAGGAAACTCTGTTGAACCTGATAAGTAGAGTTGTCCAAGAGATAAGGAATGTTGTCCTTATCTCAGGATCATTGATAAGAAGAGATGTCCATGTTTGACCAAGTGAATCTTGAAGTCAGACATTGGGAAAAGTGCTGCAGAATGAAGACAAGGTGGTTATAGCCGTTTATTTCCCAAGTTAATGACATGTCACTATCAGAATCTGTCTTCCAGTTTGAAGATTTCAAGGAAGACATTTATAGACATTTGAGGCTGCCTCTCCAACGGGCAAATCCTCAAATTTGTCTATAAATACAGAAGTGTGAAGACCATTTGAAAGAATCCACAGAACATCAATACAATCCAACTATCCTACAAGTGCTTTCAAAGTCCTCAAAAGACATTCTTAGTCTTCAAACACTTCATCTAAGCTGAACTCCATTGTATAATTCATACAAAGCTTAGAGAGATATCCTATCCTTATACACTGACCTTCATTATAAAGGATATCTCATTAGTTGGAACCTTACTTCAACCCTTATACCTTTCAAGTGAGAAAGTTAGAAGGTTGTAGTAGTAGAAGTGGATAGAGCTGACTGTTGAGAGAAGAACAGTTCAGTACTGAGTTGAGAAAGGGTACTACGACTCTAGACATCCTAGGGATCAAGGCACCAAGGAGTGGTGTGGTTGATCAAGTGCACCTTGGCACTATAAAACAAGTTAATTCCAAGAGTAAAGGAATTATCCTGTTAAATCAGGGAAAGTGGATGTAGGAGCTTGAGCCTCTGAACCACTATAAACCTTTGTGTTGATTTACATTCCAAGTACTTTACATACATTCAACACTGCACACAAACTGGACTTTCTAAGATACATATCACAAACTGTGCAAAACCTGATTTGGACAAGTTCCCTGAACTGGATAAACTATTAAGGTGATTTCAGAATTAAAAGGAGTTTAAACTAAAGGGTCAACCACTAATTCTGCACATATAACTCACTTAGATAGTTATTCAACTAAGTACTCAATAGTACTTAGTAGTTTGATTATCTTAGAAGAGTTAATCATATCAGCAGAGTTGTCCAGGACAAGCTTGCTGAAGACTGGTTTGATCAAGCTTGAAAAGAAATTGCATACAAGTTTATTCCCCCCCCCCCCCCATACACTTGTTATATACTCCTTTCAGGACCAACAAATACTTTTTCGACCACAAGGTGGTGGTTCTTACAACATTTCCTCTGCGACGAGCACTACATCGGTCGGATACCACTGGAAGACTTTTGAAATGGTCGGTGGAAATCGGGCAATTCGGGCTCACCTACGCACCAAGAACGGCGATCAAGGGACAAGTGTTGGTAGAATTCATAGTGGAACTCACTTTCCCAAATAAATTAGACAAGGAAATCGAACTTCCTTGGACACTGTTCGTCGACGGCTCATCGACGAGCACCAAATCGGGGGCAGGAATTGTCCTCACCAGCCCGTCCGGACAAATTTTGCTTCGGCGATCGAGTTCGAGTATCGGGCGACCAACAACGAGGCAGAGTACGAGGCTCTGGTCGCTGGGATCAAGATGGCAATGGCCGTGGGCGCCAGAAAACTGAAAAAAAAATCTGACTCTCAGCTAGTGGTATGTCAAATTACGGGCGAGTACGAGGCTCGCGGCGACCAGATGTTGAAGTATCAAGACTTAGTAAAAGGATTACTCGAGCAATTCGATCAAATCCACATCGAGCAAATCCCTAGGTAGGAGAATACGCAAGCAGGCGCTTTAGCTCGACTGGCCACTTCAGAGGGGGAGGCAATATTTTCAGAAGCGACGATCACTAAAATTGCTTCCCCATCAGTGAGTAGAAGTCAAATTTTGCAGGTTGAAGCGATCAGCGACGAGGACTGGATGTCTCCGATCACGAAGTATATCAAGACCGGCGAGCTCCCGGCAGACAAAGTGAATGCAACTAGACTGCAACTCAGGTCGGCCAGATACACTGTTATTGGCGACCAGTTTTACAAACGAGGTTTTTCAATGCCTTTGTTGAAATGCCTTGGAGAAGAGCAAGCGAAGATAGTCATACATGAGATCCACGATGGAGTATGTGGAAATCACACAGGGGGGCAAGCACTCGCTTTAAAGATAATAATGCAAGGCTATTTTTAGCCTACCCTAAAGAAGGACGCAATCCACCACGCGCAGACGTGCAAGAGATGTCAAGCCTTCGCTCCCGCCATACACTCACCACCAGACGAGCTCACCTCGGTGTATAGTTCTTGGCCTTTCGCGAAGTGGGGGATCGACATCATAGGACCTTTCCCTCCAGTTGTGGGGGGAGTAACGTTCGTCGTTGTAGCAGTCGACTACTTCACCAAATGGACGAAGGCAAAGGCGTTGAAGACCATCACATCAGCCCAAATGACAAACTTCATTTGGAAAAATATTATATGCAGGTTTGGCCTACCACGAGCTATCGTGACGGACAACGGACGCCAGTTCGACAGTCAAGACATGATGGATTTCTACGCAAAGTGGAACATCAAGAAACTATTCTCAATGCCCTATCATCCATAGTCGAGTGGTCAAGTAGAGGCCATAAATAAAATCATCAAGCATACACTGAAGGCAAAGCTGGAAGGATTGAAGGGTAAGTGGGCCGACGAGCTGCACATGGTGCTATCGGACGACCACGAGAAATTCTACTGGCGAAACTCCTTTCGCTCTCGCATTCAGAACAGAAGTTGTCCTACCAGTAGAAGCACAGGTCACCACTTTCCGAGTGGCAAATTTGGACGAGCAGTTGAACAATGATGCACAACTCACCGATTTGGACTTCCTTGAAGAGCGAAGACAAACAGCGGACGAGAAGAACGTGGTCTACAAGCAAAGGTCAGAACGTTATTATAATACCAAAGTACGTGCTCGGTAATTTACTATTGGCCAACTCGTACTTCGACGGGCGACGGAGCAGTCCATAGGCATACTTGGCCCGGCTTGGGAGGGCCCGTACCGTATAACGTGCACGCACTTAAACGGATCGTACGAGCTAAAAGATCTCGACGGCAAACCGAGCAAGTACCCATGGAACGCGGTCAAGCTAAAGAAATATTATCAGTAAGTTTTATTTTCGTATATTTGTATAAGTTGTATCTAGAATCATTTCAATACATGTCAAGTTCTAAGTTTCATCAAGTGTTAGATAAATTTTAGAATTTTTAGATCAAGGCTCTGCGAAGCCAACTAAAAACGAGTTCAACCGACGAATGGTTAACTCTGAACACATACGGACGTAAACCAACGAAAGGTAGAGGTCCGGAAATGAGTTCAACCGATGAATGGTTAACTCTAGACACATATGGACGTTAACCGCCGAAAGGTAGAGGTCCGGAAACGAGTTCAACCGATGAATGGTTAACTCTAAATACATACAGACGTAAACCAACGAATGGTAGAGGTCCGGAAAGACAAGTACTCGTTGAAAGATACTTGCAAAAACAATCTTAAAAATTGTAAGACGGTGACGAGGACGATCACTATAAAATATAAACGAGCACAAACCAACGAAAGGTTTAACTCTACATAAAATAAACCAATGAAAGGTTGAACTCGAAAGACAAGTACTCGCTGAAAGATATTTGCAAAAAAATAATCACAAATTATGAAAGATAGTAACGATGACGATCACTACAAAATGAACACACATTTTAAAAATAAAAAGTTCATTCATATCAAGGCTTTAAAAGCCGAACAGTTACAAAAAAAGGCCTTTAAGGCCGAACATTACAAATGGCCTTACAGGCCGAACAAAAAAAACAAAGGCTTGAGAAGTCAAGTCTAAGAGGCTTCTTGCCCATCCTCGGCGATTGTGACGTTGGCATCCTGCCCGTCACCGGCGACCTCACCTGCATCCTCGCGAGCACGGGGGGCGACCTCAGAAGGAGCCCTAGCAACTTTCTCAGCGGGGGGATAGTTGAAGATGACACTTTTCTCGATGAGGCGAGGAAACATTAACCCCAAGTCGACCAGCCCAAGGATCGGGATCACATCTTCTCGCTTGGGATTCTCATCCAACTAGTTATTCTCAATGGTTGGAATGAGGGGATTCAAATCCAGATCTGGATAAGTCGAGTGAAGGGCCTGGGTAAGCTCGTTGAAGCCATAGGCCATCGAGAAGAGGGAGGCTTGCTCGGCCAGATAGGATTTATCATCCCTATCGGCCTGGACTCGGGTCAGCTCGACCTCAACATCCTTCAACTTTTCTTGAGAGGCCTCAAGGGCAGCATTCTTCTCTTCTAGGGAGCGAGCAAGGTCTGTTTTCTCGGCCTCCAGAGCTCGCATACGGTCGCGAAAGCTGGCGACCTCATTCTTGGCCGAACCAAGATCTTTAATGGCGGAGGAGAGTTTGGCCGCGAGGGTCATTTTCTCATCCTCAAAAGTTTGGTTGGAGCGGATCAAGTCCTCTATGACCTTTTTCTTCTCCGCATCCCCTTTCTCAAGGTGGCTCACTTGCCGATTAAGATGCTCGATGGCATAAGCAGTTTGGCTATAGTGCAAGGCTGCTAGACGAACAACCTTAGAGGGCTCATGAGCCTCCACATCGTCCACAAAAGTTTGATTAAGAGCCCGAGGAAGGTTCTTCATCGCAAGACGAGCAGGAAGAGGAATCCTCTCGCTAGTCAGGGACGGGGGAGACCTCGTACGGTAAAACTGAATAAGGTCCTCTGAGGTCGGAGGATCCGTTCGAGCTTCAAGACTGAGAAGAAAACAAGTGCTAGAATTGTTTATAAAAAAGAAGAAAGAGTTTTTTTATCAAAGCTCTTACCGAGCAACACGATCAGCATCCCAGCTGAGCATAGTGGTATCCGTCGGATCTCTTGCAGGTTCCGGATCAGCCCCCACGATGGCCTGATCGCGCCTGGTCGGCGAGGAGGTGTGTCGAGCTCTTTTGGCCGGCGGAGACCGGTGAGGATGAGCATGGGTCGACGACCCCCCTCTTTACTTTCGTGGGACTGCCACGGTCGCCTTTTAGGTGGCGAGGCGGGGCCTACGGAGCCTCGCGATCCCTTTTGCGAGCTCCGACTCGCTCCTTCTCGCCCTCAACAACCTTCCTCTCACGGTTGACAGTGATCATCTTTAGGGCTTTGGTACTCATCACTCCGTCAAGATCGAGATTTGGGGAAAGTGTAGTTCGAACGACCACGGGGATGACCGCTGCAAAGATACAAGAAACTTTAAGTCATTGAATTTCTGAAAAAGATGAAGAGACAAAGGAAAGCATATTACCTGGAGGGAAAGATCTGGTGATATGATGCGGAGGCACACGAAGCCCGACTCTCTCCCATAAGTGATTGCGGTTCAAAAAGCGACAGTGTCGTTCTCGATAACGGCGATCAGTTACACAGCAAAAATGGTATTTGAAGAGATCTGAGAGTTGATGGTCGGCAGCCCATTTGCGAGTATCAGTACCTACAGCGAAGAAAAAAGTTAAAATCAGTACAAACGAGAACGAGCATGATTTGTAAAAGACTTACTCCGAATCTCTCTAAAGTCGATAGGAATGGAAAGCCTCCCGGTAGATCCATCGGGCAATGTCGCACTTTTCCAGTCCCCGGCAACCCACCACCAATTGGTTTTCCAATCCCGGATTTTGTTCAGAATTCCTTCGACGAGCTTCCATCCTGGTCGTCCCCGGACATAAAATCAGCCGTGGCCGACTTTCTTGCCGGCCTCAAGAACTTGAAGGAGAGAATTTATCTCTCGAGGGGTAAGGAAAACCCCTTGGCAACCATTGTCTACGCTTTCCAGGCCGAACACTGTCAAGAGCCCGATAAGTGTAATCCATCCATTGGGCGTTATTTGCATCGGAGCCACCCTCAAATAATTCAGGTAGAAGCTGATGTTCGGATGAAGGGGAAACCTTAAGCCGGCCTCCATCATTCCAGTGCTGACGGCGATCATATCCAACGGAGGTTGATCGGCCTTCTCGTCCTCCCTCGAAATAAAAAAATGTACGTCCTGGGGGACGAGGTATTTCTTCCTCGAGTTCTCAAGCTGTGCCAAGGATATCTTGCTCGGATACTCGCAGGCGTCATATCTCATTTCTATGGCCGTTCGATACTGACGAGCAGGAGGAGGGAATTCGTACTCTGAAATATATTGGGAGTACGCCCGCCTAAGAAGGTCGTACCCATCCAATCTTTCTCGCCCTGAGAGAAAGTCAGCTATGCTCGCCTTATCGCGGATGAGCTCGTCGTCGCATTCACGTAGACTACCACTGATTTTCCGTTGGGCAAAATCATGGTCGACCTCATCGCCCATCTCAGTAGCCACTACAAAAAAAGTCTGATTTTGATACCATTGATTTAGAGACGGATATCCAATCTGTCTCTAATAGGTACGGATTAGAGACTGATTTGTTAAAAAATCGAGATTTGAAATAAAAAATAAATGAAAATCAGTCTCTAATCGTACATATTAGAGACAGATTGGATATCCGTCTCTAAATTGTTGGTATCAAAATCAGACTTTTTTTGTAGTGAGCTGGGCCCAATTCGCCTATATCCGAGCTTAGGGAATGGTCGTCCGCTTCACTCTCGTGCTCGGAGTCATTCCCCCCATCATCATGCCGAGCAACCTGGTCGTCACTAGCGTCCGAGACAAAGTCTTCACCATGAGTCAATTCCTTCATAAGGCTGTCCTCGGAATAGTGAGCACCAAGAGCTTCGACCGATATCGTCCGAGAAGGGCTTTCCGATCCATCGGAGCTCGAAGTAACCACGACCCGTTTTCCTAGATTCCGGCCAAACCTCGACGTCGAGGCATCGAAATCCACCACATACGCCGGCGGCGGCGATCCCGACTCACCGGAATGCACAACTCTCACCATTTATTTCGGTTTTTTGAAGAAAAAGAACAAAGAAGATAAGAAAAGAATCTTTTTTTATTACCTTTCAAGCCGGAAGTCGAAGATTTAGTCGTCGGAGTTGTCGAAGAACCACCAACCTTGCTAAGAGAAAGCTTGAAGAAGAAGAAGGCTCGGAAGTTCTCAAATTTGTAAGATGCGAAAGTGATTTATGAGGGAGAGAAGTCTTATTTATAGGCAAAAGAATCCAGGGGCTTAAGTGCAAAAACCGGGGTCAAAATTGCAAATTTCCCAAAAATTTGGGGTCATCCCCAAAATCGAGGCTGGAAAGTGGGCGTCACGCGCGACCTTTGAGGTCGACACGCGTCCCACGCGCGTCAATTCAAATTTTCACGCCTTTCCACGCGCCTGACATTGGCGGCTGCTGACGTCATCATTTTGCTCGGGAAACGTTACCTTTTGCGGAATACGAGGCGACCATTTTGGCAAATCTTGTCAAAAGATTTTCCAAAGTTTTGAATATCAAAGACAAGTCCATCGAAGACGACCATATGAGGCGACCATTCGACAAATATTTAGATTTTCCAAGCCTTGAATATCGAAGACGAGTCCACATCGGGTGGAGACGATCATACTGCCAACCTTCCCATTTCCAGCACGAAGAAAGGCGACAAGGGGGAAAATGTTACACCAGGTCAAAGAAGTCAATCTTTGACAAGTCAATCCTAGTCACCAGCTTGCGTGGTGACGACTAGTCAACTAGGTCATGCGACGACTAGTCAACAATGTGAAGAAAATGTAATTGTGTGCTCGCGCAAAGATGTTGGCGAGCACAAGCCAAGATTAGCTAGATAAAGACAAGTCTAAAAGCCTTTGGAGAGAGTATGGAGCGTGGCGAGCACGACAAGAGCAACCAATTTCCATAGGGATGATCGACCGACCAAGGTCTCCGGCGACCACCGTGGCCCAGCTCCTCGTTTCCGGCGAGGACGACCACCAAGGAGGCGGTTTAGCATTTAATGCAGCGTCCCATCACCTTTTTGTGATGGGATCTTAGGTCCAATATGTGCCTGCCACGTGTAAGTGTAAAGGCTGAGCAAGCCAAAAAACTAAGTATATAATGCCTAAAGAGGCTCATTTGTACAAAAAGTGAGAATTCCTACACCCAAACCAAAAGAATACACTCTCAAGCTCCTGAAAGCTTTTAGCTTCTCCAAGAAGCTACCTCTTGTGTTCGATCTTCATCAATCTTCATATTGTTCATCACAAATCATCATACTAATCTGTATTAACACGTACTAACTCCGATCATAATACATGTTTGTTTAGTGCTATCAAAAAGCCCACATCCAGATCAACCCTACAAAAGCACGTACAACACCAAATTAATGGCAAAAAGCACACTATCTAGAATTCAGTGTGAACCAATTGAGATATCCAAATTAACCATAGATAACTCGAAGTATCTACCAAATTAACTGGTTATATGTTAGAAATAGAATATAATTGCCATAGGGGCACATGTAGAGGTCGAGTTACGTGTACCAAATTGAAATTTCTCTACTAATATATTGTGTAAAATGAATATTGTACTCCATTTTAATGTAAGAGAAAAAAACATTTAACATTTATTATTAATAAGAAAAGAAATTGAGTCCAACTCAATTCTTCTATCCCAAAATTAATTTTAAAAAATAAGGTTTATATATTGTCATTGCTACATATATATTAAATTAATTAATTGAGATAAAATTGTTAATGAATTGTTGTTTCGATTGTAAGTTGGTTTATAGTAATTATAACTAATGTTGTAATCTTATTATTTTCTATCAATTCAATTAGAAAATGACGAATGATACACCTAGTTTTTTTTTTTTTTTTTCGGAATGACCAACCAATATGTAAAAGAGTATTATTTGGAATGATCTATGTTAAAAAAAAAAGTATTATTTGGAATGATCTATGTTAAAAATAACTTGCGAAAAAATGTGGATGATCAATATTAAATGATGGTTTAATTACTTTTATTGAAAATGTTGTGTTTCTACAAATTTTCAATGATGATGCCACATATCACATTCAAATAACGAAGACTTTACAAACTCAATTGTATTTATAATTTAATTAACTCTTAATTTTCTAAATCACGAAAAGGTCTCATGAGTTTAAAGTATATAATAATAATGTAGTGAAAAAGAGTGGCAATGCATCTTGTGAAGAAACAACTGTCAAGGCCGAGGTCAATTGAGTTCAATACTTTCAAACAAGGTTGTTGTTAGTCCCAAACGAGTTAGTGAGGATTAAAAGTTTAAATGAAGGGGTGAATAGTCTTTTAAACCAAATCAATTTTTCGTGGACAGCTAAGTGAGTAGTTGGCCTTATAAGGGTCAGCTGGTATAGAACAGTTGAGCGGTATGAGGTGTGATGTGTATAGAACAGTTGGGGATTGATAACTAAACTATTGGTTGTCACTACAAGAAAACTGCAATTTAGTTTTGCGAAAAAATTTGTTGGTAATTCTAATATTTTTGTTGCTAACGTGAATTAGCGATGAAATAATTTTATCACGGGATTTGTTGCTATATATACACCCGTCGCTAACGTGTTTACGACAAATATTTTAATTTTGTCGCAAATTTTGCGATGAAAATATAAGTTTCATCGTTAAATATTAGCGACAAAAATACGAAGGTTCATCGCAAAATATTAGCGACGAAAATATGGATTTTCATTACAAATTTTTTGCGAGGAAAATCAAACATTTGTTGCAAATACGTTAGCGACGGGTGTATAGCAACAAATCCCGCTATGAAATTATTTTATCGCTAACTCACATTAGCAACGAAAATATTAGAATTAATGACAAATTTTTTTTGTTAGGGAAGGCATGGCGGCGGCGGCGCGAGGGAGGAGGAGGGAGGCCGGGGTGCCGCCGCCGTCGATTGAATGAAGCGGAAATTAATTAAAAAAAAAAAAAGGAGGAGGGGACGGCGTCGTCGGCAATGGGACAACGTAGGGCGAGCTTTGTTGGGGAAGGCATAATGCATGGCTGTGGCGCGGGGGAGGAGGAGCAGCATTGCCGCGTTGTTGTAGAGAGGAGGAGGGAGACTGAGCGTCGCAGTGGAGGAGGCTCGTCCGCTGCGGGCGATAGGCGGTGATGGGGAGAAGGGGAAGGGTTGGGAGGGAAGGAGGAAGAATGAAGAATGAAGAAAAATTAGGGTTTAAGAGGGGGTATATTTATCATGTACTATATAAATTTAAGAGAAAATGGTAAATTAGGTATTTCATGGGGGAATATATCTAATATAATACATTTCGAAGGGGGTGCATGAATCCGGGGAGTTTATTTAACAAGTCCGGAGGGGTATATAGGCTGGGCCGATTTCTTATTTATGGCCCATGAATTGCAACAATTCTCACATAGGCCCATTTATAAAATTTATAATATGGCCCATGACAATTAATGCAACAATTCTCACATAGGCCCATCTTTAATATGGGTTCGACCATTCGATCAGCAAAAAAAGAAAATGAGAGAAGCCGTGAGCCACGTGGAAGAAAAGAAATCGGGGCAGCCAGTTCGATTTTTCTATTTCACTTGTATTTCAGTTTACAGGATTTTTAACATGTGTTGTTTTCAATATTATATAACGTTGATTATTTTTTGATATGACACATGTCAATCATCATTATAGTTGAATAAAATGTGTAACACAAAAGTTGGAGTGGTGATATGATTCAGGGGCAGCGACTCCCATTTTTTTAGGGGAGGGTTTTAGATGGAACAATAGTTAGATTTTGGGAGTCTCTTCCCTCTCTCACACACTTCACTCTATAATTTAGTTTATTTTATTTACATTTTTTTTAGATAGATTTCAATGAAATACTTTACTTTATCGTAAGTATTGGAGAATTTGAAGATCATAGTTGATACATTTCTTTAATATAATGTTTTATTTATCTTTTATGAGTTTACTTTCATTAATTTATTAATTTAGTTATTGGCTAGATTTATTATGTTTGGGTGTTTGGATTTATGGAAAATTTTGATTTTTAACTTTATTTGAATTGAATTGTTTGATTCTATTGGTGGTGTGTTTATTAGATTAATGGGTATTTATTTAATCGATTGCATGATTTTAATTATTAATTTGTATGTTGATGTATGAATATTTCAACGAGAGTTGGTTATTTGTGTTATATCGAGTGAGGGTTGAGATAGTGTGATTTGAGTATATATTGATTTCACAACGAGATTTGAGTAATTGGTGAAGAGATTATAGAAGCTTGGACTTTAGTATTCAAGTGGACAAACATGATTAGGATTAGAATAGACAGATTAGGTAAAACCCTCATGCTATGTGATTATCTGAATAGGAACGAGTCTATTCATCCTCACGGTCTTATGTGCGTAATTAGACACATTCTTAGTGATTACTCTTATCAAACACCAACAAAAGAATTAGACGTCCAAGTTAGATTTTAAATTGATTCCCACATAATGAAGAACACTCGAACACTAATATTACTCTTTACTTGATATTTGATAATCATTTTACTTTATTTTCTTAATTAGTGTTTATTTTTTTAATATAGTTTTAATCGCCTTACCCGTGTTTCATCACTATAATTGTGTTACGACGTATAGCACAAAGGCTACACTAGCAAACTAGTCTCGTGGATTGATACTAAATTGGGCACTTACTAATACTAGGACCCTCTTACACTTAAGAGGCGAGATTTATAAAATACGGGTTAGATATGTTAGTCATTTTGCAATAAATAAAGTTGTCGCTCGAACCAAAACTGCAAACATATTGCCAAGTCAATGTCATGTGTTGTTTCCTCGTTGGTCTAGGTTTGAATAGTTACTAATGGACAACTTGTAACTTTTTGAAGTTCGAATATGTTTCTTGTCTTAATTGATCCGACTTCAGTTGGCACTTTGAGATTTGACGTCTTCAGCTAGTCATTCAAGCATAGTCTTTTCAGACCTATCCACTTTGACTCTAGGGTATAGCTATTAGTTGTGATCAAGGTCAGCTGGTAGCATCTCATTTGTACAGTCAACTGTTACTGTAAGCTTTCGAAGTGGTCTTCACTTTATTTTCACGTCTTCTAGTCTTTAAGTTTTTAGGTCTTCAATTCGGTATTCAAACAACTAAGGTAGATCGTCTTAATCTTTCGTCTTGCACTTGTGCATGTAAAACTAGTTAAGACTTTAACTCAGCTGACATGCTAAGTTTTCTTTAGTTGTTGACCTATGGACTAAGACTAAACTAGATAATAGTTGAATATTTATACAGAGTTCAGTTGATTATCCTATTACAATGTGTTTGGCATAATCATCAACTATAAATTTATTTCAACAATTTTTCCCTTTCTGATGATGCTAAAAATCTACTATCACAAGTTGATTACAACAATTACGATCAGATAGCAGGTAATAAAAATGACATAAAGTAAAGTGGATGAGTAAAAGACAATGAATTGTTGTCCAATAGTCAATGTAAGATCCAAAATTCTATTTAAAGATGATAGAGATATTACAAATACAAAATGAGAAAGTTAAAATTTACTTAGTTGTCAACATACTCCCTCCATCCACCAAATGTAGTCTCATTAGGATGTGTCACAAGTTTTAAGGAAAATGTAAATAAAGTAGATAAAGTAAGGGTATTGTGGGGTCCATTATGAATAAAGTAATTTTTTGTGGATAAAGTTGATGGCAAATTGAGTAATTAAGTGATGATTGAAATGTGATATTTTCCATAAAGTGTATGGAACTACATTTGATGGACAAAAAATATGAGACAAATGAGACAACATTTCATGAACGGAGAGAGCACAATTCTTCGACTCCATGTGCTATAAGGGGCAAGCTTCCAAGTCAAGAAGTCTTTCTTGGATAATAATATTGTGGAACGTCTTCTTGCTCATTTGGGTTGCATTCAATTGATGAAAGTGGGCTAAATGGACATCCATTATGGGCGGAAAATTAATCCTCAAATTTGCTATTAATTTAAGGCGTGGGGTATATACCCCCTCCAGCTTTGTTTAATAAACGCCCACGATACATACACTTCCCTCAAAATACATTTAAGATAGATGCACTCCCTTCAATTTATCTATTATACCCTTTCTCTTAAAATTTTATAGGATAAATATACACTCCCTTCTTTCTTCTTCATTTAAACCCTGAACTCCTTTCTTTCCCCAACGTCTTTGCACCCGCCGCCGTCCGACGCCCGGCCACCGCCCCGGCCTTCCTGTGTCACCCATTGTCCTCTCTTTCTCCCCTCTTCTTCTTATTTTTTGTTTTTCTTTTTTTCAGATCGGAGGGCCATGGAGGTCGGCCACACAGCGCCGCGCCGCGGCCAACCCCTGCCACCCAGCGCACTCCCCCTCGCAGAGTTCGCGACGCACAAGCCCTCCTCCTTCGCCTGCAATTTTTTTTTATTACTGAAACAAAAGGCAGCGGCGGTGCCCACTCTCCCAGCGCCGCCGCCGCCTCTTCCCCTCGTCGCGCTGCCCAAACTTCTCCATCCCGACGGCTTCTCCCTCCTCTTTTTTCGCGTAACAGGTAGGGTTTTCTTGTTTTTTTTTCAATTTTCGACCAGAAATTGTAGACCGTAAACGTTATGGTCGACAACAATTTCTGGTCGAAAAATTAGATTTTTTTATTTTATTTTCTTTCGATTAAATGTGGTCGACAATGGTATTTTTCGTCGATAAATTATACTCGACCATATACAATAGGGTCGACAAACCAATGTCGATTGACACTGGTTTGTTGATTTTTTTTTTTTAAGTTTTTAAAGTTTTCTTTTTAATCTCTAATTTTGTTTGGACAGAGGTGGTCGCTGGAGGTGGAGGGTTAGCCGTCTGGGCGGCTGCTTCCTTTCCTGAAGTTAGGATTAAGGTTAAGAATTAGAGTTAGGGTTTTAGGTGTAGGAGAGTGTATCTATCCTGATATATTTTAGTAAAAGGGCCAAATGGATATTTTACATGTATATTTAATTAATAAATGGAGGTGGGGAGTGTATCTAACAAAGTTGGAGGGGTATATACCCCACGCCTTAATTTAATGAATTAAATGTCTGTTTCGCTCTTGAACTCGATTTCTTCCTTAATTGACTTCATTAAAAATGAAGTTGGTATTTTTGTCTCTAAAATATTCATTTTCCTACCCATTTCTCTCTATTAAGTGCAATTAGCCAAAATTAAATAATAAAAACATGAAATTATAGAAAAATCAAACTTAAAATATGTTATAATTAAAATCATGCAAATTCCACCTGGATCATCAGTAAAGAGGCTGTGGCTTAAAAAGATGTCTATGGTCGTCACTAGGTAGGGTTGAGTCGCCTTTTTTTCATTTCTTTGAAGAACTTGCGACTAATACTATCCTCATGACGCTTCGTTGAGTTACCTAAAGATGTGTTCATTGAGTTAAAACTGATACTCCCTCCGTCCCGAAATTACTTGCATAGTTTGATCAGCACGTTGTTTAAGAAAAGTGGATTTAGTGGTTGATGATGTAAGATAAAGGAGGGGTATTTTAGGTAATTTGATAATGTGTAAAGTGAAATGTATGAAAAAAATGATTGACAAATTTAAAAATAAAATGATGTTGGAAGTTATTAATTTTATGGGGTATTTTCATATTAAGAGTGTGTAAGTAATTTTGGAACGTCCTAATAAAGAAAGTGTGATACCTTCCTTCACCTCGGTTGTTGCATGCGGCTATTTTCCACTAGAAAAGAGAAAAAAAGTACCCCAATTAAGATTGGTGTGTCTTTTGTTTTTTTTCATTGCAAGTCTTTTTTCATTTAATCATCAATCGATTTATCAATTTTTGTAAGACTAAAAAAAATTGGAAGTAATTTTCAAACAATGACTTATTTATTGCTTTTTTAGTTTTTTTAGTTTTATGGAAATTTCTTAATATTAATTGTATGACGTTGTATACTTGTATCTAATTTTCAAACATTTGACTTTGTAAATATAAGACTCGAATATATATATATGGAAGTTAATATTTCTTTTTTAATTTTTAAAACTTATTTTCAAACATAAGACTCAAAAATTATGTAAGTGCACTTGAAACTTATTTATTTTTAGAGTTTTATAGATTTTTTTAAATATTAATTGTATAACATTTATACTAAGTTAATTTCTAAACATTTAATTGGTAAATATAAGACTCGAAAAATATGAAAGTAAGTATATAAACTGATTTTAATAACAAATTTTCAAATTCCTACATTTTAAAAGATTTTTTTATTTAATTTTCATATTATAGAACAAAAAATAAATTTATTTATTCAAAAATATAAATTAAATTTTGTAATAAATTTATTTCATTGAATAATTAATAGGTGGGTCTCACACTAATTTAAAAATAAAATAAATGACAATTTGAATAAATAAGTGATGATTAGAGGATGAAGATAAAGTTGTTTGAATAAAAAAGAAAATAAGCATAATGAAATTGGATACTTAAAAAAATGAAGGGTGAATAATGAAATTGAAGGAAAATAATATATTTTTTACTATTAAAATAATGAGTACCTTAATATAGATGGCACTTGTAAAAGCAAAAAAGAACACGAATAAAGTAAGAAATGGGAAGCATAAACATTAATTAACATGTCAAAGTAATACATAAATTCGTTCTTTATTAAATAAAAAGCTAAAATCAAAAAACCACAACCCGGTTTAGAGGGTGGAACCCCTTTAGGTGAAAAGTTTAATTATCCAAAAGAATGCAGCATGGTAAAGTTGTACCAATATTAGTTGAGCCACAAACGCAAGAAAATTCCGAATGCACCTGTCGAAACAATCCATATAAACAATTAGACCAGGACGACAAAAATAACAAAATTTGATCAATTACATAGAGATAAGGGGAGTAATGATTTGTTCATTCAAGCAAGATTAGTAGACAAGAAACTACAACTATATATCCAAAATGCCATTTATATAACAAGTTCACAAGAATTTGCAGAAATCACAATCATTCTTAGGGAGTATTTTCAAACACTACAAACAGCTTCCAAAATCACTTTTTTTAAAGTTGTCTTCTCACAGATTTTACTTTTCAGAAGTGCTTTTAAGCTGTTTATAGAGTTTGCAAACACCCCTTTAATTAGATTGTCTATTTTTCATTTCGGTCGATCTCTTACTAAAATAGTACAAAGTACAAACTTAACCTTATTATTTTTAATTATTTCCTTCAAATATTTCAAAATGTGTTACTATTAGTATTTTCACATAAAAACATATTTTGTTCCGTCTTATTTTTCTCAATTGACTAATACATTATCAAGAAAAGGTTATTAACTTATTAAAAGCAAATAAGCAACAATAGAAGGTACCTTGAATAACTACTTGATCTGCTCCAGCACCATTCGACTAATTTCAATATTGAAGTTATCCCTCTCAATGTCTAAGCCAATCTCCTTTTGTATTATGCTCGACTGCTGTTTTTCGAGTTTCTCCGCAGCTTCGCTCCCAATCAACGTCCACGAATCCCGTACGCCTTTCGACAAACCAGAGTCGACAGCTTCGAAAAGGGCCTTGAGGCGAGGGTAATGAGCCGGGTCCAACGGCTTCCCCGGTGAGACCTCCTCCTTTCCCTTTCGCTTTCGCTTTCGACTGGCCTGTTTTGGGGCCGGGTCATGAGGCCACAGCGATCGGGAGAGCTCGAATATACGAGCCTCGTCGCCCTGCAGACTCTCCCACGAATTCCTTCGGATGTTTGACTCCATTTTTTTCTTCAAACCCCTAAACTTTTCAATAATCTGAGCTTTGGAAACGTTGCTACTCAGTTTCTCATAAACATTCATATGGAATTTAATCCAATTTGTCTTCAATTCATCCTTTTCACTCTCCCTAAATTTCACCATTTCTTGTAATAATATTACATCCTCCTTTTGGGAAAATAAGGAAGCCTTTTTTCTATTATTCTTGTGTTCACAATACTCAATGGCAAGAGGAGTAGCAACATCATCATCACTTTGTGACTCTGCACAACTGCTTTCGTCGTCGTCGTCGTCTCCGTCTCGTCCGTCACCACAAGCAATCATTTGCAATTCTTGTGCATCAGATTTCTTCCACTCCAAACAATACACTTCTGGCTCCAAACTCTTTGCACCAACCATTTCGATTAATGAGAATGAGAATGAAAAATCGCACACACAATGAGAATGATATGATGTTTTGTTTCAGACTTTCCAATTTATACAACAACAAAAAAATCAAATCCTCCTCAATTCAATCCCCCTCAATTTGTTTCCCTCCAAAAGGCAATTTTGATCATTTTGTCAAATATGATTTACAAAAGGAATTCACGGGAT
Organism: Galeopsis tetrahit; assembly: GCA_963675135.1. Classification (NCBI taxonomy): domain Eukaryota; kingdom Viridiplantae; phylum Streptophyta; class Magnoliopsida; order Lamiales; family Lamiaceae; genus Galeopsis; species Galeopsis tetrahit. Next base: position 85,963,153 of record OY776126.1, on the reverse strand, counting down.
TAGTCTATCATTGTGCAATTTCCATTTTCTAATTATATAAATAAATAGTAGTATTGTATACTATGAGAAATGAGAATTAAATATTCTAAAAAAATATAATATTCCCTCCATCCCAAAATTATTAGGAGAAATTATATGTTTCAATTTTGGTGTTTTACATCATATACATGATTGACGTGTGTTATATTAAAAAATAATCAACGTCCTACAATATTAGGGGGGCGACACGTGTTAAATATTTTACGATTTTTTTTATTTTAAGGGTGGAATACCAGTGAATCACAAATGTGGAACAGGGGAATGATTTTTTATTTTAATAGTGTAAAAAAGTTATTGTGTGAAACGAATTAAATAAAATTGTATTTTCCCTCGTCAATCCCCACTTTGTTTCACTCCAAACACAAATTTTCGTTTTTCAATATGGTTTAACAAAGTAATTAACGGGATTGGTCTATTATGGTCTATTTCCCCCTCCTTAATCCCCACTTTGTTTCCCTCCAAATACAAATTTTCGTTTTTCAATATGGTTTAACAAAGTAATTAACGGGAATAATGTGTTATTTCCCTTCTCTAACATATAAATAAATATCGTAATTGTGAGAATAAGATATTCTAAAAAATAAGTATAATACTATCTTTTAAACTCACACATATTTTCTTTGTTCCGTTGTAAGCTTCTATTTTATTTTTTACACGAAATTTAAGAAGGGTAGTTGGTGTCAGTGGGGATCCAGAATTTAGAATTTGAGGGTTAAGAAGATATTAAATTTGAGAATTGGGGGTTGTCGAAATTGTTTTTAGACATTATTATTTTTTATTTTTATCAAAAATACAAAATTTTTAATAAGTGTACCCTCAAATCTTTTACATAGATTCGCCTCTAGTTGGTGTAGAGAAAAATACGAAGAAAAGGTAAAGAGTATGATCGTGAATTTTATCATTTAATAAAATTGAAAGAACTTTAAAAATAGATAAGTAGAAAATTTGTGGAAGGAGTACATAAATTATAGGAGTCAATTTTGCAAAAAAATATACAACTAATATTTTGTCTTTCTATACAAAGTTTATTTAGGGAGGATTTTACACATGATATTTAAAAAATTTGTTTACCATGTTAGTTAATTTGGAAATTATTGTCATCTCTAAATTCAATTTAAAATGCGCATTTTATTATGTAATATGCCACTATTTTAAGTAATTTTAATCAATTATGCATACAGATACAATTACGACAGATGTTAATCAAGACATATTATTCTCAATTCCTATTGATGACGTGCAATCCGTAAATGCTATGGCATGTTTAATCTATTAAAATCTGTCAAAAAAAAATTCAATTAAATGTATAATGTCAATCATATTCAACTTTCTTATAAAGCTAAATTATTTGGAGAAATTTACATGCAATATTAGTACAAACTAGAAACGAAAAAATTTGTGAATTTTATGTGGGTCAAACCAGATTATATGAATACTCACACAAAAATAGCGTAAAGGCAAACGAAATAATTTGATTCCCATTTTGTATTATTATAAGAAAAAATGTGTGTTATCGTTTCATTATGTTGTGCTCATCAGACCCGATCCTAATGTAAGGCCAACGAGGCGGTCGATTCAGTTTATATCAATATAACTATATAAGACTCACAAAGAGAAGTGCTAAAAAAGTAAAAAAGAATTAGTGAATGAGAAGAGAAAGAAAAACTAAGAGAAAAAAGTCTCAACAAAAAAGGTCTAATTCAGTTTATATCTTTTAAAAAAATCTCAACAAAGTCTCAACTTTAAAGAATTTCTAAAAGTCTCATTAAAATTAAAAATCACTTGTATAAAAATCTAAAAAATTGTCTAAATAAAAAATTCTAAAAATATCATTAAATTTTCAAAAAATTATAATAATTACATTAAAAATCTGAAAAATCTCTTAAAATTAAATAACTTAAAATCTTAAAAATCTATTAATTAAAAATTAGAAATTTTAAAATGGGTAAAAAAAAAATCTATATGGTTAGTTCTTTAAAAATTGTTTTGCATTATGTTTAATACTCCCTCTGTTCGCCTATAAGCTTCCCGCTACTTTTTGGCACAAAAATTAAGAAAAGTGATTAAATAATAGATATAGTACAAGTGATGTGATTGGAAGGAGAGAGATATATAGAGAAAAAGTAAAATATAAAGTGAAGTGTAAGAAAAAGTACTTACCAAAAAGGGTATGGGAAGCTTATAGACGGACGGACTAAAATGGTAAAATGAGAAACTTATAGGCGGACGGAGAGAGTAAGTTCTTATAGAATAAAAAATATGAAGGGACGGGGCCTTTTTTAAAAGTTCGATTCAGGCCCAGATATTCTTAGACCGGCCCTGGTGCTCATCGAAATATCTGTCTGAGCATACTTTTTGTCGTGCGAAATAGCCATAGAGCTTTTTCAGACATTTGTAATTCGTGGTCTAATTAGACAACATCTTGCTTCAAACATTGAATAGAGTTGTGCTATATATATGAAAGAGTATATAATAGTGATGTGTTTGGTAAATAAAATATGGTCTAATAATCAAACATTTTGATTGAATGTATTTCCACATGAAGTGTGGTTAAGTGATTCAACTCACATTAGACAAATTAGACCAACTGGTTTGGTCAATAGTGAGACAAGAAATATTATTAGAAAAAAAATAAAAAACCAATTGTATTCCTATCTTGGAGCCTTATTGAATAGAGAAATCAAATAGGTTTGATTGGTCATCTTTTTTATATATACATAAGGCATTCTTATGATCAAGAGTATTGAAAAAAATTTAATATAAGTGCCACTGTATGAATAAAACCAATAAAAAATGCTAAAAATATTTGAAGATACATTAAATTCTGATACTCAAAATCTTGATCCACTGGATTGAAGCGTAAATTCAGCAAGTAAAATCACATAAATTCAATGTAGAAGGAGAAGAAGTGACTTTATTGGGTGCAACCCCAATCCATATCAATACATGAATACTAAAACATGGCTTAGTTGGTCCAGACAGAATTCATGATCCAAAACTTGTCCATCCAAAAGGCGTAACAAACTTAGCGAGGGGGCCTAGACGATTGCCAGGTGGTGGAGCGTGGGGCCGCGGGCCTACGATCATCGCGCCACCTGTCTCCTCGATCATCCGTCCTCGACCACTTATCGGTTTCAGGAAGGGGGGTCTGGGCAGAGACTGGCGGCGGGGCACCCTCAGTAGCCATTCTTTTGAATTTGGGCACGTACTTTCCACCTGATGGCGCAGCAGCCGCAGGTGCTACCTCCACACGGCGAGCAGGGGGATCATCGGCAGTGGTCCTTGCCGGCACTGCTGATCTTCCCAAAACCTCTTCCCTCCACTGTCGTTCTTTCTCCTCCAACTCCCTCTCCCGTTGCCTCTGCTTCTCAGCAATTTCATCCAGCTTGGCCTTTCGCTCAGCTTCCTCTTTCTTCCGTCTCTCCATCTCTGCAAATCATCCAATAATTCATCAAATCAAATTAATATATAAGAAAGATCAGGGTAAAACATCATTATGTAAGACAATAAAACTATCAATTTAGGGCAGAATAGATTTTTCCTACCGATTTGGGACCTGAAAGATAAAAGAATTTATCAATTTAGAACACAAAAATATTAAGGTCATGTTCGACATCTTATAGTTTATATCCATTATTATTTTTCATTACTATTTTTTAACATAAGGTCCTTTTGTCATTTGACACATCATATCTACTCTAAAAGAATAACAAAAAAATATGAAAAAACAATTTACATGTTTTTATAAATTTGAAATTAATTATCAACATTGATTGCATAAAAAAATCTAACATTTTTATATTAAATCTGAAAATTCTAAAACTGGTTAAAAAAATAATTTGACAAAAGTTGCAGGACCTTTGCAGACTCAGAGAAAGCTACAAGACCATTTGTGATATTATATCATTTAAATTGAGATGCCTCTGCCTTAAGAAAATTTTAACAATTCATTATTTCATATTTATACAGGACATAATGATCAAATCAGAAACATGTCTTGTGATAATGAATCGGTGGAACTAAGTCAAACGGACAATTCAGATTTAGAAGGTGGTACACTACTGCAGTACATGACTATGTGAAATATGCATTCGATTTCTCACAAGCACAGCAAATGATTTGAAATTAAATGAGAGATACCTTCAAGCTTCCGTGCTTCCTCCTCTTCATGCATTCTTTTCTGCCTCTCCTCTTCAGTTCTCAGAAAATATATGATTTTCCTCTTGGCCACCCTTTCTTCCTTTCTTGTTTGGATAATATTGTTAATAGTTTCTTCTCTCTCCTGCCTATGTCTGTCATACTCAGCTCTCCTACGATTCAGCACTTTTTCTTGTAAACTTGACTGCAAACAACAACAAAAAACAGCAGTGTTATATTTACTCAAGGTGCTAGTGTAAGCTCAACAATATAGACAAGGTTCTGTCTTCATTCAGCTAATTCAAAGTTGATAGTCTAAAGCCACAACAATCTTGAAGAGCTAAAAAACTTGGAGATAAAAAAATCCAACGTAATCGTGAAGATCAATCAAATCTATAAAAATAAAAACCTTGTGTTCCAACATCTTGCCAAGCCTCCTTTTTTCCTCCAAGTCTCCAGCATGTCGTTGTCTGCTAACATCAATTTCTCGCTGCATCAAGATAAAAGTAAAATGATATTGTCAATTTATAAGCGCAAGTACAAAATAATACATCAAGCTCAAATTAATTTTGTATCAATGTTCAAAATCTCAAGTGATAAATAACGAGTAATAGATGGAGTTCCATCAAAAAAAAAAGATCACATTCAGACCTGCTGCTCAATTTTGTGTAGGGCCTCCTCTTCAGCTAAACGCTGCTGAAACGCAGCATCAATAAGTGGGGCAGCCTCTTCTCTTTTCGCTCTCTCCAAGTAATCCATAGTCTTGGCAAGCTTTTGTAATCTTTTCTCCATTTCTAGCCTTTCCCTGTGCTGCTCACTAGCCACCATATCCACCAATGTCTGCTTCGTGATTTTTTCCTGAATCCAAATTACAGTTGGTAGTTAAGATAACAAGGTTAGCAGAATACCATATAAATATAACTGGAGGAATCGGTCAACTTACTCCGTCAAGTAAAGGTTTCTTCCCCTTCTTCTTACTGCGTTTTTCAGCTTCTTGCAGCAAAGCTTGAGCTTCCTCAAGCTCACGCTCCTCAATTTCCCGGAGAAGTCTTTGATTCTTCATTTGCTGAAACTCAGACGCAAGCCTCTTCTGCTCTGCCTCTTCTGTTATTTTCTGTAGCTTTAGCCTCTTGGCTTCCTCCTCCCGTTCCTTAAGAATAATTTTAGTAAATTAGAAAATCCAACCTTGTATCATGTAACATTACAATAAATAAACGTGTCAGAAGCCATATTTTTACCAAAGCACAAAATTACATACCATTTCCAAGAGATGACGTTCTTGTTCTTCTTTGCGCTTTTCAATTATTGACTTGCGTGCAAGAAGCCGTTTGTGCTCTTTTTCAACAATTTCCACTAACTCTGATATTTCACCTAATTTTGAAATTCTCTTCACTGGAGGGTTGATCATTACCCTTGATTTGCTAAGGGACTCAGAAAATACGGAAAGGTGGTCTCGTAGGCCCTCTGATTCAAGACTCTAAGGAGAAAATAAGTTAATGAAAGTTCTTGTATAAGAAAAAACATTCAATGGTTTCCAAATCACAAAGGAAAAACTACGAGTAAACACAATGTGGAAAAAAAATTAAGAACAAAAGTGAGATGTTAGAAACTCTAAATGTCAAGAAATCTACAGAGTTTCTTACTTCTGGCCAAAAAAGTAGATAAAAGTTACCCTGGCTTACATTACATGATAGGTTTAGGAGGGTAGATTTAAAAACCAATTGACATAATATTCATTGAAAAAATATGTTCAATTAATTGAGAAACATGCAAGAGAATCAACAGGATGGTTACCTTATTGCCAAAGAATATCGCACCCTGCCTGTAATCCAATTTCATAGTTAAGAAATTATTCTTGACCGCATCCACAGAAATCTTCTCAACAATGGGAAAATCAAAGAAAGGAATAATCTTGGACAGGTTATCAATGCTCATAGATTGATACACCTGGGATACCTGGACATATAGAACATATAGGAATAAGCATGAGTCAAACTATTAAACTATAAGCATTAACATAATCAGAGTGATGGATGGTGGTAATACATACCCGCTGCAGCAATCTAAGGGCAGCAAGCTTCTCCAGAGAAGGAACATATTGAGAAAGCTGCACTTCTGGAACAGAAGAAGCAGATGCAAGTTTACCTCCAAGCTTTGAAATTTTAGTCAACGAGGACTGTACTTGCAGTGCCAGGTCTAGAGGAAGGAATTCATGTTCCAGAATATGGTAAAGATCCTTCACTTCCTGAGTTACACAGTTCATTACGCCTTTGGCCACCTGAATGAAGGCCCAAGTGAATATATGAATAAGTTGGAATACTAGTAACAAAATACAAAGCAAAACATTCAAACCAAGAAACCAAAAAGGCGTAGCGTTTTAGATATATTTTGCTGAGAAAGGTTCAAGAAGTAAAATATAGAGCCATAGTACAGTAGTACACCAACAACATGAAATCATCAGGGATTGAAGCTTACCAAATCCAAGAGAAGTGATGACCTGGAAAGCTGAAACAAAACAGAATAGAGAGATCAAAATAATATATCAATAAAAATATTATGATGAAGCAAAATATATAGCCATGTTATATTACCACTTCCCTGTTCTCTGTTTTGGATTCAACATCAAATGCAATAAGGTTTGCCACTCTAAAACTTCGCTCTTTCTCATTTTCAAGCTCCAAATGAGAAGCCCCATATGAGCGATCATAAGGGGGTACTGACAGTGCAGCTAAGACAACTGATGATGCAATCAACTGCAAATCCTTCTGAGTCAGGTTCTTGTTGAAGCTTTTCTGAAGTGAAAAAAGCTTAAGCCATGCATAGGCATGATAGAGATGGCTGTTCGACATCCAGAAAATCTCAGAAAGCTTGGAATAATAAACCACCATTAGTGAAGGCTTTGGTGTTTTTTTAACCATTGTCATAAGTCCATGTATATCCTCAATAGAGCGAAATGCTTCCTGCAGAATATAAAGGAAGTATAGTCAATACTTAGAGAATATCAGTTGGCTCAACAATTTATTAGTAATTGAATGCACTTGTGGGCCCAAAAAAAAAAAAGGAAATAAACATACCTGCCAAAGTTCAAGTTCAGTAGCCACTTTAAGTTGCTCAAACCTTGTATCCAGGTATAATTGCAAGCTCTCAGGGGCAGTGAGATCAGGCCTATCTCGTTGGTCTCTGTACTTATTAAGATTTGCTAGGTGATTCCTTATTATTTCACACAGTCTACGGAATTCAGTAGTTCTTTTGTACTGCTTGCAGAATTGGAAGGCGCGGTGTGCGGTCATCTGAGCATTTGACATTAGCATAGTAGGTTCAATAAGTTCCATGTGAACATAAATTGCACAATGATAGAAATTTGCTTTGTTCATAAATTAAAGGCTAATATTATACAATAGAAAAGATCTAAAAGTGCATGGCATAAAAAACAAAATTTCTGGTAAGATACTCAAGTACATGTTATTGAAATTCACCAGACACCAGGTTAGATGATGCATATATGATTGAAGACATATATTTAATAATTTATAACTTTACGACTCTTTCCTTGAACACAGGCAGTACAAGATTGTAGCTTACACAAACAAAGTCATAATCATGAAACAAACTGATTAAAAATAAAAGACAGAACGTACCGCATATAAGGCTTCCAACCTTGAGTTGTTCCTTAAAATTTCCAGCACTGTTCTGTATGTCTCCCACAAGAACTTGAACCATGGAGTTACAAGCTCGCGATCCGATCTGTCTTTTCCTTTCTCCCCACTGACATAGCTCAACATCAGATCTTCAGGCCTTTTATCAGCTTCTAAGTCGTCTATATCCAGAGCCACTTCCGAGGCTTTAGCTTCATTACGTGCATTCTCAGCTTTCTCAGTAGCTAACTGCATGAAATGTTTTATCACCTCCTCCAATGAAGAAATGTTAACTTGTTGGCAGATACCACGATACTGGATAAGACCATCCTTGGCATGCCTTCCCCTCCTCATGTCTACACATAACTCCACATATTTAAACATGATCTTCTCATGTGTCCTGGTCCAGGCTCTATACCTCCTTGAGGTGATAAAGCTATGAAGAGCTTCAAGGGCTTCTTGCTTTTGTTCAACATTGATCAACTCTGCATCACCGCATGTCCATATATAAATTAAGACTTCTTGTTATTTGATGTACAGTTTTCAGTTTTTCTTTCTTTGCTTCTCCTACTCTAATTGTTAAGTCTAGGATATATCAAAAAAGGCATATACAAAGGACTGTGTACAAGCCCCTAGCAGAAAATACTCCCCAAGAACCCCCACTGTTAACAAAACACAGATAAATCAAAACGGTAAACAAAACAGTATTAAAAAAACATGTGTTTACTAACTAATAGGACTATTTGGGAAATCAACAACCATTACCGATAATTAGGGCCAGTGACCCTTTAACTAATACTAGTGAGCAGCAAACGCATATAAATTGTCAAAAGAAAATTAACTACGTCCAACACTTAAACTTGAAGCATAATACAGATTAATATTCAAACCGCCGATGACTATTAAAGCAAGACTAGTAAAAGCAAGCACTGGTTGGAATAACAATCAATACATGCAATGGCATAAATGGAAATTACCTTCAGCTCGCTTTAAAGCATTCTCAGGTCTGGCAAAAGTCGCCATCTTCAAATTCCAACTAGAAATTAATACAACAAAGGCAGTCCAAAGGGTAATGTGCACTCAAAATACCAACGTCCTGTGGAAAAAAAATAAAAAAAAGGCACATGCTCAAAATCACATTTTGAAAATGTTACTACCAATGTATACTGGTAAAATTGAACACAGTACAGTCAGATCTTTGCTCGACTTCTTACTTCTGATCAATTACTGTCTCGCATACTCTTCTGTTAATTAATTGGTAGATATAACTAGGCAAATGGAGCTTTTGCAGATTTCAAAACACAGATAAATCTAACTTCTGGCAGCCGGAAATTGAAGACGAAACGAGATAACATATGTAAAGAAAGAAAAGATTAACCTTCGACCAAAAACCACAGAATGTAAATATGTAGGGCATCTAGATAACTAAAAGTGAATGCAAACAAACAATCCACCTTGATTGCATTGGAATTCTATGACCCAACAATTACACACATGGAGTCAAAACCCACGAACCCAGACAATGGGAACAAAAAGCTCTGAATTCAAACCAGCAAAGCACAACAAAACTAAGATATGATTTTGTAAAATTGTAATTATTGGCCTAAATAGCAAATCAACACTACCCAGAGGTTAAAAAAGTAGCTAAAACCCAAAAATTTGAAGCGCCGGAAACGAGATAACACATGTAAAGAAAGAAAAGATTAACCTTTGACCAGAAACCACAGAATGCAAATGCAGGGCATCTAAATAACTAAAAGTGAATGCAAACAAACCCCCTGATTGAATTGGAATTCAATGACCCAACAATTACACACATGGAGTCAAAATCCATGAACCCAGACAATGGGAACAAAACGCTCTGAATTCAACAACAAAACTACAAATTTTGCAAATCTACACTACCCAGAGCTTAAAAAAGTCGGCTAAAACCCAAAAAGTTCTGCAAATTTTGCCATTACTTTATTTAAAAAATGCGGCGTCGCTCTTGAATCAGGCTTTATAGATACGGAAAAAGCATAACCAGTGCAAGAAACTACCACCGATCGCTACATCATTCCACCGATCGTTCATAAACAAGAGTAAAATTACCTGGATTGGATTGGGTAAACACAGCAGCGCGCAGAAGAGGCAGATGAAGTTGAGCGTGCACTTGAGGAGTGGAATTAGGGTTTTCTCACCAAGATATTATATTTATTTACGATTTTGTCCTCGAAAATAATCAATGTATCTTTGGTAATAGAAAGGGTGTTTAAGGAAATTCAAAACGACCATTTTTACAATATTTATAAAATTTATATTATAATTAGATTATATCGTATTCATTTTTATAAGTACAATATACACGTGAAAAGATTATGGTATGGTAAAACATTTTATTACTAAAAAAATTATATTCATAAAGTAAAAAAAAAAAAATTATTTCTTCCCACTTGACTAAGAAATTAAATTTTTAATAAATAAGTAATGATAATATTACTATTAATTAATAATAAAAAATAAATAATTATATTAATTTTAACAATAGTATTATTTCTCAACAATATTAAATTATAATAATATTAAAAATAAATATTCACACAGTAACTTTCACATTTTTCTTTTCAGCACGTCACAAATCACAATAACTTTCATACTCTTAAAAAATTAAAAAAAAAATTATAAATTTCACCATCACAATATCCTTAATTTTACATGAATGTCATTATTTACTTTTTTTTCTCTACACATACACAAAAGTCAACTCATTTATTTACTTTATAGAGTACTAGATTAGCACCCGCGTAAAGTCAATAAAAATAAATAATTATATTATACATAATTAAATAATTTTATAAAGTAAATTCTAAATATAATTTGTGAGAATCTACAAAATGAGACATTGAATTTTTAACATTTAATAATTATGAAAACAACTTTAAAAAAATATATAAAATTACGAAAATAAACAATTTAAGTAATATTAAAATAACTCTTAATAAATTGCTACAAAGCCTTACATAAATAAATATTTTAGTTAATTGTTAATTAAATCACAACCTTTTCCTCTTAATTTGCAATTTAATCCAAACTTTAAGATAATTGCAAATAAATCATAAACTTTAAATATTGTTGCAATTTAGTCTTTTTGACAATTTTAATTGTGTTGACCGGAATCTAACATAATTTAGACTTTTTAATGACATAACAACACCTTAATAAAACAATATTGCTTTTCAATCAATCAAATATCAAAAGGTATGATTTAGAGATAAAGTAGATTTCTAAGAAGTCTAATTTGCAATAATATTTAAAATTTGTGATTTATTTGCAATTATTTTAAGGTTTAGATTAGATTGCAAATGAGCGAAAGGTCGTGATTTAATTTGTAATTAACTCTTTTTAAAATTAATTGGGAAAAAAAATTCAATAATTAATAAGAATATAATATTTTGAAAGAGGTTATGAATCATATCTTACTCAACCAATAACTTAATTACACATCATACTTTTTAAAATTAACAACTTTATTAAATTTTGATACACAAGTTAAATCAACCAAAAAATGAGACACATAAGTCAAATTAATCACAAAATGACACCTCATCAATTTAAACCCCATATTAGTATACAAGGGAATTATATATTATAAAAGTAGTGTATTATGTATATATAACAAATTTGTTAATCTTGTAAAATAATATAATTATTTATATAATAAATATTATGTATAAAATTATATAATACTTAAGTTTTACATATATATTTTCGAGCTCTATTTTTTAAATACATTAAACTTATAATAAATTTAAAATAATTGCAAAAAAAATTAATTGAGATATAAGATAAAATTAATTATAAAATAAAATTTAATACTAATAAAATAAAGAATTGTACACACCAATAAAAATACATTTTAGATTGTATTTTACTCAAAAGTACATTAAATAGTTAAAAAATAAATTAAACTAAAGAATAAAATGAATACTAGTAAGTAAATAAAATAAAAATTAATTTAATTAGTTAATATTAAAATTATAAGAAATTCAACATTTCATATCAATCCCAACACCTTAAATAAATAAATAATTAATTAGAAAAAAAATTCAATAGTTAATAAAAATATAATATTTTGAAAGAGTTTATGAATCATATTTTAGTCAACCAATAACTTAATTACACATTGTACTTTTTAAAATTAACAACTTCATTAAATTATGACATATAAGCCAAATCAACCACAAAATGACACATAGGCCAAATTAACCACAAAATGATACATAATCAATTTAAACTCCCTATTAGTATATAAGGGGATATAAAATTTTACAAAATTATCCTTCAAAACTCTTCTCATTATTACACTTTCTTAGGGCATGGTTAGTATGTAGAAATGAATTAAGAATGAGATGATCCTTCTTTAATTCATTCAAAATAAATGATTGGTATATTTATTTATGGGGAAATTCTTATTAGAGTCATTTCACAAAGACTTTTTTCTAATAGAGAATAGATTATTTTTTTTATTCAATAGAGTCAAATTGACACTTAAGAAGACGGTGTTGCCATTTTTCCATTTAAATAATTTCAAATTCTTTAATATTATACAGATTACCATCAAATCAATTTGATAAATGCATATTCTAGTAAAATGCAAAATTCTATCACCTTCCATAATTCAAAAATTCCTAAAAATACGGCAATTCAATTTAAATAATTTCAAATTATTATATATTAGTCAGAAATTAACATATAATCAAATTATAAATATATATTTTTTAAGATCGTAATTTTATCACATCACGTTTTAAAATTCAAATCTTCATTAGGGCAATTTCCAAAAACCCTTCTATACACCAGATAATATATGAAGGACAAAATGCATATACACCAGGTAATATATGAAGAACAAAATGCATATAAGGAATACATGTAAACATGACGACAAATATGCATACGTATCGAAAAGGAATGTATCAATGACAAAATGTAATATTCCAAAATATGATTGTTGCGTCAAAAAGTAATGATGAGGGATACCAAATCTCCGTGCTCGGATTAAGGTGGTTTTGAGTTCAAATCGTCACTTTTCTGCAAGATGAATGATCCTCCCTTAAGCACCCGTAAGACCTGCAAAAACACGCCGGAGGGGATTCCGGCGTGGAATCTCCGACACTCAAGTCAGAAGCTTTCTTGGGAGAGTCAAAGAGAAATTTCCCTGTAAATCAAGGGAAATTCTCGCAAGAATCATATGTTTTTTTTTATATTTTCTGTATATTCTCTGTAAAAAAAAAATATGTGTAGTTCGTATTAATTCGGGTGGAATTTACACACTATAGATGCACGTGTGAAGCATATTTTGATGAGTTTTTCATTGAATTATGGATTGATTATGATGATTTGAGCCAAAATGAGGGAAAGATTGTGTTTTGTCGATTTTTTAGGAAATACGATGGAATTTAGAGCAAAACACCAACCATACTTCACTGGATCAAGAAGAAGAGTGCATCGTTGGGTTCGTCTAAAAAAACGGAGTGGAATAGCCAAAAGAATCGAGACAATCGAACACCCGAGGTGAAAGATATGCACGAAACGAGAAAGGGACGAACTCGACCGAGCTATTTTTCAAGCCAAAAATCGTGCCACGCCCGAGACGAGTGCACGGAATTGGCACCCTCGACACAGCAACTTGATGCCATGCCAAGGCACGGCCGAGCTCCCTGAAGTTCAAAACTCAATTTTGCACAGCCGTGCTACCCCCATTTTCGGTGCCATTCCCCTATTTTTGCCATTTTGGGGGACTAACTTGCAATTCTTGCACCCAAAACATACTCCAACACTATATAAGCCCCTTTTCTTGAAATAAAAAGGATCTAACCCCTTCCACAAGAATTATACACATACAAACACACATTTGGAGGTGATTTGGCCATAATTCTGCAATTCTTCATCAATTCATGCAAGATAGGCATCAATAGCTTGAAATCTTCATTCCCCACCATATTTTAGACTAAGCTTTCTATTTCTCTCTCTTTTTATTTAGTTATTTCATTTGGTTTTGTTAATTTGATTATGTTAGTTCTTGGCTAGAACATTTTTGGTTCTAGGGCTATGTTTACACTTTGGATGATGTTTATGAATTAATTTCTTGTTTATTTGGTGGTTGTGTTGCTATTTATATTTGAATGCTTAACTTTCATTGCAAGACATGTTGTCAATGGCCATGATAATATGTTTTATTCATTATTAATTGAAATTGGATTGAGAGATCTTTTTCATTAATCGTATTTAAGCATTCGACCCAATATTATTGTGAGCTCGAGAGAGGATCAATTGTTGGGAGGGTACTAGATGATCTTAGAAACCTTTTGGGGATTTATTATGCATGCTAGGTAGAGATACTAGTTTGGGTGATATGTCTCTTGGATTAATTGGATCGAAAGAACTCTTAATTCATCATTTCGTGATCAACCCTATAGTAATAGTCACAACACTACTTAAATAGGTTTTGACTCATAAATTGACCCCTTAGTGTGACATATGCCTTGGAACCTCCCTTTTCTACTTGGAGTTTTAACCGTATTTTTCGTCGTTTTTGCGATTTGCATGAGCATTCATTGATCGATTTATATACTACTCTCTTAATTGTTTACTTGTGACAAACTTTGGTAGGCAATTTTAGGGTAATTAACCACTCCAGTATATCGATCACGTCTATTTAGAACTAATATCGATAAACTCCACTTTTATCACTACACCTCCTCGTGGGATCTACCTCGTACTTATCACGCTACAATATACGCCGTATACTTGCGGTTGTGTATTTTGGTGTTGCATAATACGTGAATCAAGTTTATGGTGTCGTTGCCGGGGAGGTTTTGTAGTTCTAGAGTGTAGGTCGATAGAGTTTTAGTCTAGACACTTTACTTGCTTTCCTTATTTTCAAAAATCCCAAAAATATTTGTGTTTGTTATCTTGATCTTACTTGTAATTCTCACTCTCGTTTGAACTTATGATAAACATGGCTTATGATCACACGATCTAGGAGGAACCAACAAGAAGTGTTACCTTTAGACCCGGAGATCGAAGCCAATTGTCGAAGAAGGAACGCCAAAAGGAGAAGAATTGAGTTAGAAGCTATGAATAGAAGAGAGAATCCAATCGTGGAAGAGGTCGAAGAGGAAGTTGAAAATCAAGGGGTAGACGGAGTTGTAGAGCCAAATGGGAATGGAGGCAACCGACCTCTAAGAGTGTTAAGGGACAACTTTCACTAGAGAGTTGGAGAAAATGTTGGTGTGGAAAGAGATGGAAGGCCAAGGGAGGATGAGGAACCACAAAGAGTCTTGAGAGACCACTTCCGTCCTATTCCAAGGCCGTATGGAGGAGCGGGTCGGGAACCCGTGGATGCACACAACTTCGAGCTCAAGCCGGCATTGATAGTCATGGTCCAAAACAACCAATTTGATGGGCTTTCCAAGGAGGATCCTAACCTCCACTTGTCTCAATTCCTCGAGATAAGTGGAACGGTTAAGATCAACCGTGTTCCTCAAGACTACATCCGTTTACAACTTTTCCCCTTCTCACTTCGGGACCGAGCAAAGCAATGGTACCTCTCTCTTAATTTGAGGACCATTGAAAATTGGGCCGACCTTGTTGATGCATTCCTAATGAAGTATTTCTCTCCGAGCAAGACTATCCAAATACGAGGGGAGATATCTTCATTTAGGCAAGACGATGATGAGTCATTGGCCGAAGCATGGGAGCGCTTCAAAGATTTCATAAGAAGTTGTCCTCAACACGGGTTTTCAAGAGATCAAATTATTTACTACTTCTACAACGAGATGGATCACCGTAGAAGGGGTATGGTAGACGCTTCGGCTGGTGGAGGGTCGTTGTTGGGAAAGACGACGAAAGAGGGTTATGTGCTCTTGGAGGAGATGGCGAAAAATGGGAACCAATGGCCATCCGAGAGAAGGCAAGCCCGAAAAGTTGCTTCCACTCAAGAATCGGAGGATTTTGCTACTCTATCCAACAAAATGGATAAATTGACTTCGTTAATGACGGTCAAGTCATTAGTGGGACCGAGTGATGAACAATATGAAGAGGCTCACTACATGAACAATCAACGGGACCAGAATTTTCGAGAAAGAGGTTGGAATGAGAGGCAAAGCCGTGAAAACCCTCATAATCCGAATCAATACCACCCCGGTTTGAGGCAACACAAGAACTTTTCCTATGCAAACCCAAGGAACGCTATCCAACCACCTCCGAATTTCAATGTAAGAGATGGAATGATTGTGGAACCGTCATCAAAGCCGTCGTTGGAAGACATGTTCGGTGCTTTCATGGGGGAAACAAAGAGCTACGTGGTAAAGACATGGCAAAGACTTGATGAACAAGGTGAAATGATCAAGGATGTGGCTACCCATATGAAAGCCATGGAGAAGCAAGTGGGCCAACTTGCCAACATCATTGGAAAGCAACATATTCCGGGGCAATTCCCCTCTAACACGGAGCTCAATCCCAAGGAGCATTGCAAGGCCATAAAGTTAAGAAGTGAGACAAGCTATGAAGGGCCCAAAATGCCACAAGAGGAGGAAAGGATAATGGCACCCAAGGGTGTTGACAAAGGAGGTAGTCAAGTGAAAGAGAAGCAAAAAGAAGAAGAAGAGAAAGAAGGGGAGAAGAAAAGTGAGGAGACAATCCCTTCACAAAACAAAGGCAAGAATGTAGTGCCTCTCCCATATCCTCAAAGGTTGAAGAAGAAGGGCTTGGACAACAAATTTGCTAAGTTTGCGGAGATGTTGAAGAAACTTCACATCAATATCCCTTTCACCGAAGCTCTTGAACAAATACCGCATTACTTCAAGTTCTTGAAAGAAATATTGTCAAGCAAGAGGAAAATGGAGGAGTATGAGACGGTGCACTTAACCGAAGAGTGTAGCTTTATAATCCAAGCTAAGCTACCTCCAAAGCTTAGGGACCCCGGATCCTTCACTTTGCCATGTGTCATTGGAGATGGAGGTACGTTTAGAGCTTTATGTGATTCGGGAGCTAGTATAAACCTTATGCCTCTATCCATCTTTAAGACCCTTGGTTTGGGTGAGCTCACACCAACTACAATGAACCTCTAATTAGCGGATAGGTCCATGACATACCCTTTGGGTATAGCGGAGGATGTATTGGTCAAAATCAACAAGTTCATCTTTCCGGTAGACTTTGTGGTTTTGGATATGGAGGAGGACAAGTATACCCCATTGATTTTGGGAAGGCCATTTTTGGCAACCGGAGGGGCTGTAATTGATGTGAAGAATGGAGAATTTGAGCTTCAAGTGAACAATGAGATAGTCGTGTTCACCATTTGTAGGAATATCAAATTTCGGGCGGATGAAGATGGGGAAAATGGGAACCCCAAGGGAGACCAATATCCAACACCCATGAAAGAGAAGATGGAAGAAGAGCCCAAGATCAAGGTTGTGAAAGAGAACCCCAAGGTGGAAGACAAAGATTTGAATATAGACAATAAGGCCAAGTTTGGGGGAGTTTTTTTCAAAAACTCCCCCAAATCAAGAAAAACTACTTGTGCAAGCTTGGGAGTGAATGAGTCGTCAACCTACTATGACATGATTGAAGAGCCGGATGGGTTAGCTAGTGGATGTTTTGATGGACTTAAGAAAGTCGTATGGGGAAAGAAGTCCAAGAGCAAGGATGATAAGGGGGTGACTTGATAATCATCTCAAGGAGAACCCTCCGGCATAGGACGTTAAAAATAGCGCTTCTTGGGAGGCAACCCAAGGTTTTATTGCTTTAGTAGTTTTGATAGCTTAGTTCTTTTGTAGGTATGGATGAGGAGCAATATGGACATCATATCTTGGAGAATGAAGAAGGAGGCAAAACTAACTTTGGAGAAGGGAAGCAAGTGTAGCAATGGTGATCTTTGAAGAGCATTGGATGTGCAAGGAGAGAGGTAACAACTTGTAGCCCCAAACTTAGAATTTTTACATAGTAAAATTCTAAGTTTGGGGGAGTTATTTTTCTTTTAATTTTTTTCTACTAAGTTGTTACCCTTGCACTGGTTCGTCATTCTACTTGTGTTACATTTTGCACCGGCGCACACTTAGCTTTCATATGCTTAGATCATTTGAGTTGGTTTTGTTTAGTTGTTAGGTAGTGTAGTTATGGTGAAATGTGAGCATGAATAATCATTGGAGTCCATGGTTGAGTAGTGAAGTGATGTTTATTTGCTTTGAATGTATGCATGATTGATGATGAGTAGTAGTATCATGTTGTGTTCATATTTGTGATCTTTGATAGCATGAATGCATGATGTGTTGTTGTTTGGGGACAGTTGATGATTGTGAGGGTCCTATTGAATAAACCGGTGAGAATTGAGCCATAAATCGAGCATGTAATCCGGTTTGATTCATTTGAGAGTGGATTAGGTTATTGTTAGTGATCTTAGAACTTGCCCAAATTCTTGTTTGAAAGCATGATTGTGTGAAACTTTGTGATATGATATATACCATCTTGTTCTAAAAGAGTCACTTAGCCAAAATTTCCTAAAACCGAAGTAATCTTCCGTAGTTAGCCCTTTGAGCCTAATTCCTCATTTTCTTGGCAAACTACAATGTTAACCACTTAGCCTTTTTAGCCTTTGATACCTATATCTAGTGGGGGATAAAAGACAAAGTGAAAAAAAAACATGTGATTGAATGTATTTGGTTTAAGGAGAAGTTGGATTAGTTGAAAAAGATGAAAAGAAAATCAATGGAAAATAAAAGAGGGACAAAGATCCCCAAAAGCTTGAAAAAAAAATGGTTCAAAAAGATGAGGTTATGAAAAAGAAAGAAAAATGAAAAGTGAGGATGGAGTTTATAAATTTTGAAGGTGAAAGCACAAATTGTGAAACAACAAACTTTTTCCTCCACTAGAAGAGTCACAATTCCCAAATTCATCTTACATTGTCCAAAGACCCAATGTTACATACTTGATTAAGTCATATTGATCACATTGTCGAACACTTGAATGTTGTAGAAAGTAGAATGTGGGTAAGCATATAGTGATTGCATATCATAACTTGATTGATGAGTGCATTGATTTCCTGAATTTGTTTGTGTGTTTGAGAGAAACACTCTATCATGTGAGTAGAGGACTTGAGCATTTGGATTATATCTCTCATTCACAATGTGTTGTGTGTTTGTGCATTCTTTGATTCATAAGTGTGAATTGCAATAGTGAGCCTATGACCTTCATTGAAAAAGCACTTTGAGAAAGAGATATCACTACACTTTACTATGCATGTGTGATTTACATTGAATATTCCATTGTGATCATTCCACCCTCATTGCCTTAAGTGCTTAGTTGTTTGAGGACAAATAACATTTTAAGTTTGGGGGGGGCTTGATTTGGGTGGAATCTACACACTTTAGATGCACGTGTGAAGCATATTTTGATGAGTTTTTCATTGAATTATGGATTGATTATGATGATTTGAGCCAAAATGAGGGAAAGGTTGTGTTTTGTCGTTTTTTTAGAAAATACGATGGAATTTAGAGCAAAACACCAACCATACTTCACTGTATCAAGAAGAGGAGTGCATCGTTGGGTTCGTCTCGAAAAACGGAGTGGAATAGCCAAAAGAATCGAGTCAATCGAACACCCGAGGCGAAAGATATGCACGAAACGAGAAAGGGACGAACTCGACTGATAGCACGGCCGAGCTCATGCCTCGGCCGAGCTATTTTTCAAGCAAAACATCGTGCCACACCCGAGACGAGTGCACGGAATTGACACCCTCGACACAACAACTTGATGCCATGCCAAGGCACGGCCGAGCTCCCTGAAGTTCAAAACTCGATTTTGCACGGCCGTGCTACCCCCATTTTCGGTGCCATTCCCCTATTTTTGCCATTTTGAGGGACTAACTTGCAATTCTTGCACCCAAAACCTACTCCAACACTATATAAGCCCCTTTTCTTGAAATAAAAAGGATATAACCCCTTCCACAAGAATTATATACATACAAACACACATTTGGAGGTGATTTGGCCATAACTTCTACAATTCTTCATTAATTCATGCAAGAAAGGCATCAATAGCTTGGAATCTTCATTCCCCACCATATTTTAGACTAAACTTTCTATTTCTCTCTCTTTTTATTTAGTTATTTCGTTTGGTTTTGTTAATTTGATTATGTTAGTTCTTGGCTAGAACACTTTTGGTTCTAGGGCTATGTTTACACTTTGGATGATGTTTATGAATTAATTTCTTGTTTATTTGGTGGTTGTGTTGCTATTTCTATTTGAATGCTTAACTTTCATTGCAAGACATGTTGTCAATGGCCATGATAATATGTTTTATTCATTATTAATTGAAATTGGATTGAGAGATCTTTTTCATTAATCGTATTTAAGCATTCGACCCAATATTATTGTGAGCTCGAGAGAGGATCAATTGTTGGGAGGGTACTAGATGATCTTAGGAACCTTTTGGGGATTTATTATGCATGCTAGGTAGAGATACTAGTTTGGGTGACATGTCTCTTGGATTAATTGGATCGAAAGAACTCTTAATTCATCATTTCGTGATCAACCCTATAGTAATAATCACAACACCACTTAGATAGGTTTTGGCTCATAAATTTACCCCTTAGTGTGACATATGCCTTGGAACCTCCCTTTTCTACTTGGAGTTTTAACCGTATTTTTCGTCGTTTTTGCGATTTGCATGAACATTCATTGATCGATTTATATACTACTCTCTTAATTGTTTACTTGTGACAACCTTTGGTAGGAAATTTCAGGGTAATTAACCACTCCACTTTATCGATCACGTCTATTTAGAACTAATATCGATAAACTCCACTTTTATCACTACACCTCCTCGTGGGATCGACCTCGTACTTATCACGCTACAATATACGCCGTATACTTGCGGTTGTGTATTTTGGTGTTGCATAATACGTGAATCACGTATGTATGTTAAAAACGTAGTCAAAATAGTCATCAAACCTCTCTTTTATACCTGGCCGCTTTTCTGGGCGAAAAGGAGAATAATTCTTCCGCTTATCTCTCAACTGCCCCCTAAGACTCGGTCCCTTCCCTGGCCACTTCCTCCGAGATACTTGATACCAATTACCACTTCTTCTATTTCCTCTTGGGCCTCCTTGACCAAGGCCCAATCTTAGTAATCCTCTTCTTGGGCTAGAGGTATTTGGGCCAAGGATACTTGGGCCAGGGACATTTGGACCAGAGATATAGGCCGCAAATCGGGCTTGTACCTATTTTCTTCCCTATGCTCAATAGTGTATTAATCATTTCACAAAACGAATATAAATATTTAATAAGGATAACTCATCGTCTATCCACGTGCCGTCTCCTCATAGGACGACATATTTTGGCTGCATCAACTACTCCTCCTACTCTCGTAAAGTGTTTCAAACTTATGAGAGTAGAAAGAAGTAAGATGAGTTAGCCTCAGTATCTCTTTGGTTTGGTTTTGAAAACCTCTTATAACTCTGGATGTCATCTATTCCCCCCAAGCCTCTAGGGATATAATGGGTAGAGCTTCTTCTTTAATCATTCTGGGAATATGTTGGATCATAGAGCTCCAAATATCGTCTCTAAGCATTTCCCTTAGAGTGAGGTTCATCAGAAGTTATTCAATTTCTCAGGGTGAGGTTCATCGGAACCTACACAATTTTCTTAGAGTAAGGTTCATTAGAACCTACGCAATTTTTCAGAGTGAGGTTCATCAGAACCTACTCAATTTCTTAGAGTGAGGTTCATCGGAACCTACGCAATTTTCTCAGAGTGAGGTTCATCAGAACCTACTCAATTTCTTAGGGTGAGGTTTATCGGAACCTACGCAATTTTTCAGAGTGAGCTTCATCAGAACCTACTCAATTTATTAGGGTGAGATTCATCGGAACCTACACAATTTTCTCAGAGTGAGGTTCATCAGAACCTACTCAATTTCTCAGGGTGAGGTTCATCGGAACCTACACAATTTTCTCAGAGTGAGGTTCATCAGAACCTACTCAATTTCTCAGGGTGAGGTTCATCAGAACCTACTCAATTTCTCAGGGTGAGGTTCATCGGAACCTACGCAATTTTCTCAGAGTGAGGTTCATCAGAACCTACTCAATTTCTCAGGGTGATTCATCGGAACCTACGCAATTTTCTTTTCTCAGAGTGAGATTCATCAGAACCTACTCAATTTCTCAGGGCGAGGTTCATCGGAACCTACGCAATTTTCTCAGAGTGAGGTTCATCAGAACCTACTCAATTTCTCAGGGTGAGGTTCATCGGAACATACGCAATTTTCTCAGAGTGAGGTTCATCAGAACCTACTCAATTTCTCAGGGTGAGGTTCATCGGAACCTACTCAATTTCTCAGGGTGAGGTTCATCGGAACCTACTCAATTTCTCAGGGTGAGGTTCATCGGAATCTACGCAATTTTCTTAGAGTGAGGTTCATCAGAACCTACTCAATTTCTCAGGGTGAGGTTCATCGGAACCTACACAATTTTCTTAGAGTGATGTTCATCAGAACCTACTCAATTTCTCAGAGTGAGGTTCATCAGAACCTACTCAATTTCTCAGGGTGAGGTTCATCGGAACCTACGCAATTTCTCAGGGTGAGGTTCATCGGAACCTACGCAATTTTCTTAGAGTGAGGTTCATCAGAACCTACTCAATTTCTCAGAGTGAGGTTCATCAGAACCTACCCAATTTCTCAGGGTGAGGTTCATCGGAACCTACACAATTTTCTCAGGGTGAGGTTCATCGGAACCTACGCAAATTTCCCTGGCTCCCCTTGGCCTCGTGGCCTTAAGGTGTCTGTCATTCTCGAATCAAAGTATTTGCAGATTTATTCTACCCCTTTCTCAGGGACATCACCTTCAGTCCTCCAGGGATATGGTATTTGATCTTGGTCGTTCAGAGGTATTGTCCCGCAGATATACTAAGTTGACTTCATAGCCGCATCTCAGCGGTGGTAATCTAATCTCAAGTCCTCAACATGATGAAGTTTGTTTCGTAGCCAGTCGGGTAATCTCCATCTTCGTCTTAGCATCTTAGCCATCAATTTCCTGGCTATTAGAAGGATTTTTTTGGACTTTCAAAGTCTGGAGGTATTCAATTCGAATTTTAAAAAGTCTTTTAAAATTTTGAGGTATTCAATTCGGATTTTAAAAAGTTTTTTAAAATTTTGAGGTATTAAATACAGATTTTAAAAAGTTTTTAAAAAAATTTAGGTATTCAACATGAATTTTAATACTCTATGAATTTTATTGGATTCTCCCCAAAAAAATATAAATAAATTGCACTATCCAAAATCTCTTCTAAAAACAAGAGATTTCAACGGATTCTCTCAGAAAACTCTCTGAAGACGAAAGATCAGAAATAGGAATTGCAATATTGACCCGACTCGCGAATACCCACCCCACCCATGAGCTTTGGATCAGGTCAGATTCGCCCCGTATTAAGTATGGGTTGGATTTGGGTCTTATGCTCGATCCGCGGGTATCCGACCCGCCCAAATTAATATATAAACTTTATATATATATATATATTATTGGTAAAATATTTTATATAATATATATAATATTAATTTAAAAAAACACTTCACATTAAAAAAACTCTTTGCATCAATATCGAAGTTTATGAAAATCTATGTAAATCAATAAAAAAAAAATATTTCACAATCCTGTCAAGTTTATGAAAATCAATATAAATCAATAAAAAAAGTTAGTCAAACTCTACATGAACTCTATGAATTTTATAAATTCACGTACTTTTTAAAGTCCTAAAAAATCATATAGAATCTCAATTGAATACACCCTCCTTAATATCATATATTGCAAACATTTTAAGAGTTTAATTATTAGAAAGGACAATCATATATACTCATTTTCAAACAAAGGAAACAAATTAAAATAATTCAATTAAGGTCAAATTGATGTGTTAATATCAATTATGTCATTGGTCTTAAAAAAACAATATTAATTCATTAATATAATAAATTTCGAAATTGAAATATCATTTTCCATGCATTTGTATTATTATTCAAATTGAAATTAAATCCTCATTCCCCTTAGCAACCGATAATTATTCAATCACTAACAAAATTTCCTTAATTGAATAACTACCTTTCGTATTCCAATTGTCAATTTATTTTTCATTGCTTTCCAAAAATAAGAAATTTGTTGCAGAACCATTGTAGTTTCTTACGCGCATATGCAATCAATTAATATTATTTACGCATTTATTCATACTCAAAATTGACATATGCAGAATATTATCTGCTTCCAAAGATATCTATGTTATAATAATATTATGACAAATATCAACAATTATATGTAAAATATTATCTGCTTCCAATGATATCTATAATTTAATTCGAATATTTACTTTTCTTATATGTTACATTATATATTTTTATATTTTGATTTTAAACTCTTATTTTTTTTAATATTTAACATCAATATAAGACTCATGTAATGTTTATATTTTATTAAATAATAAATTAGTTAGTATACTCTTCTTTATTTTTTGTTTAAAACAATTTTATATCCAGCTTATTTAATTTTGTCCATACTTGTGCATAAACGGTTTTTTTAGATACCCAAACGATAACATTAAGTCAATTTTATTTAAAATTAATGCTTCGTGGGAGTTACTCCTAATTTAATGGAGAATTACAATTAACATTAA
The DNA here is from genome assembly GCA_963675135.1 of Galeopsis tetrahit. NCBI lineage: Eukaryota > Viridiplantae > Streptophyta > Magnoliopsida > Lamiales > Lamiaceae > Galeopsis > Galeopsis tetrahit. The sequence goes on along the minus strand of OY776126.1, from coordinate 85,938,648 downwards.
CATGATAATCATTTATAATTAATATTTTATTGATAAATATAATTTAATTCAAATATTTACCTTTTCTTATATATTACATTATATATTTTTATATTTTGATTTTAAACTCTTATTTTTTTAATATTTAACATCAATATAAGACTCATGTTAAATGCTTATATTTTGATTTATTTAAAAGTTTAATATTATGAGTAAATTTTATTTTAAAACTCCTTTTATATATATTAATTATAAACAAATATAATTTATGTCGAACAAATTTATTGATGCAGAATATTTAGCTTTTTTATATTATATTATATATTTTTTAGGGTATAACACCATGATTATTTAATAATACTATGATTATATTAATTATAAATAAAGATAAACTCGTCGATTCTGCATATATGAAGCACATATTCAAATGTGTGTGCATTTCTTTTTAGCATGTCGTCAAGCATATATTCTGTTAATCAATAAATAATAAATTATTTAGTATATTCTTCTTTATTTTTTTGTTTAAAATGGTTTTCTATCCAGCTTATTTAATTTTGTTACAAAAAGATAAATTTAAGTCAGTTTTATTTTAAATTAAGGCGTAGTGGGAGCTACTCCTAATTTAATGGAGAGGTTACAATTAACATGATAATCAACTATCATTAATATTTTATTGATAAATATAATACCAATTATATTAATTGAATATAAAAAATTCTGATGTCATTATAAAGAAATGGTAGAATGGTACATATATCCACCAATTTGTTCTTTTTTGTAACTTTCAAAATTTGTGTTTCTATTTGTAGTTTTCATAGGTGAGATGACTCTTATAACAACTTCCCCACATTTTTAAAGTATTATTTGTCACAATAGTGTATTTCAATCTCTCTCTTATCAATTCATTCTATTTCAAATTTAAAATTATCATTAATTATCCTTCACTTTCTACCTTAATTATTTTTAATTCAAATTATAATTTCAACTATAAAACATAGGCATAAATCATCTGTTAAGTCATAATTTCATCATTCATTTCTCTCGAGTTTACGGGTATGATGTTTTTATAGAAATTTTCATTTTCAATTTTATGTTTTTACAGGTATGATGTTTTCAATTTTAAAATTTTCATCATTCATTTTCAATTTTCATTTCGAGTTTACGGGTATGATGTTTTCATTTTCAAGAAGGCCGAGCTAGCAGGGGCATGACGACGGAGAGGAAACCTCTAGAGTGGAGTCTTCTAGAAGAAGACACTTTGAGAACTGAAGTACATAGGTATGGGTGATCCCCTAATTTCTCCTTGAATATTTTTTGCTCAAATTCTTCTTTCATCTCCTTAAGCTGTAACTTATGGGCTTAACAAGAATCTTTTGCTTATATTATTCATTTCGTAAAGGGTTGGAAAAGGAAATTGGAAGATGATCCTCAATCTCCACCAAGACATATTTGAAGGTAGAACTGAGGTGACTAATTGTTTTTCACCTTATGTAATTTGTTTACTCTCGTCTTTGTTTTACATGTGTTATTGACGCACGGTTGTTTGATTCAAATTGATTTGAAGGACAAGTGGAGAAACATGACGCTCCATGAGAATTGAACACCTCGTTTTCAAGGTACAACGTAGAAATGGATCATGCCATGCTAGGAGAGGAAAATCACCTAAAAATTGAATAACATAACAATTAAGCAATAGAATTACCTCAGACTGAAAAAAAAAAAAAAAAATCACTAGAATTGTGAGGATTTTGAAATGAATGCATCATCATGCATAGTTTCAGCTTATTGAGATTTATCTCACGTAGTTTATGCATTGTAGGTAACTTTTATGGTCAATGACATTGTGGACCTACTGGACAAGCCACACCCTGCAGGATTTTGAATGGATGTGTACATAGATGATTGAATGGATGTGTACATAGATGACTACCTGTTGGGCAGGACAGTGACTTATTTTGCTTCCGTTGTTATATATTATGTTCTTTTTGGATATATATGGTAGAGTTTATTTACTCATAGATGCCCTTTTTACCTTGTCAAAGCATTCTAGTGCTATAATTTTTTTTGAATTACTATTAGATGTAAAATTGGTGTCAAAATGTCATTTCTACCTTCTCACTAATTCCACTCCTTTCTTTATTTTCTCTCACTCTCTATTAAAAGGAACCAACGAGACCACTAATGTCGTCGAAAATTAAAAATGAGGTCAACTTTATGGACTAATTTTTTTTTTAATCCTTTTATTTTATGTAGATGTTACAAATTTTAAAGTTACAACAAAACCTAAAACATGGACATATACAAACATTGAATGTAATAATAATAAATTAAGGACATGTTTGCTTCATGGGTTTAGGGGGTTAGTGATGAGTTTGATATGTAATGGTTTCTCATAACTTTTGAATTTATAATTTGATCCGATTTTTATAAATTAGATTTCATGGGTTTAGACAACCTTGCTTCCCATTGAGTTTATAAAGTCAAGATTTACATATCCCACCACATCATTGAGTTTATAAAATCAAGATTTATATATCCCACCACATCTAAACTCATCTTATCCAAATTCATGAAGCAAACATGCCCTAATAATGAATCGCAGATAAATTTTATATGTACATTCAGTAAACTTTAAACAATTGATCAAATTCTTGGTGTTGAAAAAACGTGTTTCACGTGTTTAAAAAAAAATTGCATCCTATAAACTGCATATTGTGTTCGAAATATACATAAGTTAGAATCTGTAAAACAAAAATTATTGAAAAAAAATATAATTAAGCCATAAAGATAGAAAAAAAAATCGTAGGTAGAATGAAAAAAAAAAAACAAAAAAAAACCAGATTAAACAATAATGAAAAATAATCGAATAAGAATTGAATGAGTATTTAATCAATGAAAGAATGTATACCTTAACAAAACAATATATATTGATTCAAGATCCATGGCAATTTGGGCAAAGAAAAGAAAAAAAAAAGGATTAATAAAAGATGGTATAGTCAAGGATTAATAGTTAGCAATACAAAATTTAAAACTACCTTGTGAAAGTGGCATAAGTCGGCATTTATATAGAGAAGAAAACTTAAAAGATGAAAATGAAAAGCATAAAATATACTTACATTGAGAATTCTTCGACAAATACCTCATGATAAAAGACAATGCATATAATATAATGAAGTTTTTAATCAATTATTGAAAAAAAATATACCAGTGAATGTTCGGAAAAAATCATTAGTGAGCTCTGATGAAGACAAACTCTAAAGATTAAAAGTGGAGTAGTTGCAAAAATATTTATTTTAGTTAAGTTAATCTACAATGACCAAGTTTTGACCTGAGTTTGATCAGTTTTAATTAATTATATTTCATGTATTGAATAAATGTTCACGTGCTTGGTATTATAGTTTTATGAATTAAGAACCTCAACCATTATTATCGTTGTATGTATCTAATTTAAAGAAGTAGAAAAACATGTTAGTTATGGAAAAGGAGCAAATTAATACTATGACTTATACTTTTGCATTTTTACTTATTATTTTATCATTCGTCAACCTTTCTCCGAAATTTACAAGAAATTTAACAAAAGAAATTGAGCGGATCCAAAACCCTAATTATTAGGTTTCAGGAGGTTTTGTGGGCACAATTTTTTCCTCTCTGAGTGTCCCACCAAGCTCTACAGACACTAGAGGCACAAGAGAATGCAATATATCTGTCATCAACGGTCGATAGCTTGGTTCTGGTTGTACACAGAGCACTGCCACAGCAGCCACCTACGAAACAGAGACGAGGGAGAATAGTGTTTTTAGTCCTGCAAGTTATTCTTAATCAAATTCATTCTTGTTAGACTTTCACAAATCGAAAATGAAAATAGTCATGTAACTTTTAATTTTATATTTGGTCTGGTAACAGGTTGTAGGAGGTTAAACATCTATCTGGTTGACATTGACATGGCAGAGTCTGATTTGTCCACATGGCAAAGTACGAGTTACGAAAAGCTAAGCACAACAAATATAAGAGTGTTTACTTTGGGTTTTAAGAATCGAATTCGAGATTTTGAAATCTAACACCGGTTCTACTATATTGGGATTTTAACACTCCATCCAATACATTCAACCCTATATAAATACCTCTAGGCATAAAATTAAATCTCAAAACAAACACAGATCATTACAAATATTAGGATTTAAAAGCCGTAAAACCTCAAAGTAAACATACCTAAAATGATTTAACTTGGACCACTAACCTGGTATAAGTGCTTCGTGTCCATTGAGTTTCTGATCACAGGATCGACGATGTTGGGAAGCTTCGTTCTATCCATGAGCTGAGGCATGGCCTGCATAACAGTGACGTACAAAAATGAGCATCCATTCAACAATTGAAAACCCAAAATAAAATAGCCTGCAGCCGCCTACCCATGTGACCATAGACTGGCACTCCACTGGTGCCAATCTCTCCACGGCCCTTCGTCCCAGTAAAAGCTCCAGCAGTACAACTCCAAAGGCATAAACATCACTTTTATCTGTTAATTTACCTATTTGGATATATAGGAAGCAGTAAAGGAAACCAATATTTGCATCAGGATACAAGGGAGATATCAAAGCGACAAAATAAAATGTGACTGCTGAATTTTAACAAGGTCTAATTACACTAAACTCATCAAACTATCACTGAAATAGCATATAAACCATCGAACTATTTTTTGTTGCACTGAACTGTACGAATATCCTTTTTTTTTAACAAATAAGCCATTGAACTAATTTTCCAAGCCAAATATCTCCCTTATTTGAAATGTGTGTCACAAGTGACTTTCTAAAAGGTTATTTTTCATCAAATGTGTGTCGCAAATTGGGGAAGAAATAGTTCACGAACCAGTTGTAGACTAGGTGGGGAAAAGGGGCTTGTGTTTAGTATACAAGAATTGATGGAAATACCTTCTTAAAAATAACGTGTGATACACATGTAAAAAGTCGGAAGAAATTTTTGGCTATTTTAGAAAGTATTTCCAATAATAGGTCCAATTTCAGTGATATTTTGGTGAGTTTAGTGCAACTGTGCAATTAAACCTAATTAAAATAACATGTCCACGTCCAGAAAATGAGCACTTGAAAATGACAAATAATATTTTCTTCGAAAAAATAAGGAAAGTAAAGTTATGTCCTAACCATCTAACAGATATTCAGGAGCTACATAACCCAGGGTTCCTGAAAGCTTGATATGGTTTTTGTTCTGAGTTCCATCCAGTATAGCAAGACCAAAATCTGAAAGCTGAATCAATTCGTTTGAGGAAAAACGAAAGAGAAATCATGGTGAACATTGATGCAGAAAAACAGATGCATACAACAATATAGTAGGTAAATAGGTATATAATTTTAATGAGAATAGATCAGAATTGTTAGTACCTTGGCGTTGAAATTGGAATCTAGAAGAATATTAGATGATTTCAGATCTCTATGAATAACTGGTGGATGACAGTGGTCATGTAAATATTCTAATCCTCTGTTCATCAGTTGCGATATGTTAATATCCAGAAACAATAATAAAGAATAAATAATAAGGCCTAATTTTGCACCTAAACTATATAGACTATCAATTTTTTTATGCATAAACCACTAAAATAATTTCGAAGACAAACTTATTCCAATTTTTTTACATGTGCATCACACGTTATTTTTAAGAAGGTATTTCCATCAATCCTTCTATGCTAAGCACGGACCCTTTTCCCCCACCTAGTCTACAACTGTTTCGTGAACTATTTCTTCCCCAATTCGTGATTTCAGTGTGTAAAGAAACCTGGTTCTATGTTTTGGACCTCTGAATCGGTTGCAAAATAGGTGAGGGAGAATGTGTTTGTGCATAGTATACAATATTTGATGAAAATAGCCCTGTAAAAAATCATGTGCGACACACATGTCAAAAAAGGGAAATATTTGGCCTAGAAAATTAGTTCAGTGGTTTATTTTTAAGAAATTGATAGTTTGTATAGTTCAGTGCAACAAGAAATAATTTGGTGGTTTATCTGCAATTTCAATGATAGTTTGATGGGTTTAGTGCAATTAGGCCTAATAAAAATATCCACATGAAGCTGCCTACAGTTATGCTCACGCACCTTGCTATGTCGAGGGCAATCTTCATCCGTAAATGCCATGTTAATGCTGAGCCCCTTGAAGGTCCTGAAGAGACATAGATGCAAGGGAGGAAAATAAGTACACCGTATTACTTTGCCTAGCTGAATACATAATCTAAAAAGGAAAAAAAAAAAAAAAACTGGAATATTTCAACCATGTAATTGAGTTTCCAGAGATCCATTCTGCATCAATTGGTAAACAAGAAGCCTTGTTTCGGCATGAATGCTATAACCGACTAAAGTAATAACATTTGGATGCTGAATTTTACTCAGTATGTCCACTTCTGTCTGCAATTGCAAGATCAAATTCAAAAATGACATGATAAAGCCATAATATATATGCGAGAGATAAAAGATAACCTGAAATTCTCTTATTGAATCTACATTTCCCTGAGAAAGTTTCTTTACAGCAACACAAGAGTTGCCCTCCAATTTGCCTTGGTATACGCATCCGAAACCACCCGCACCCAAGATGTTGCTCTCTCTAAAATAATCTGTGGCTAATTCTAGCATCTTGTACTCCATTACACTAACCCGTCTCTTTCTACAATTGAAATGGAGAGGATTCAGTCACAGGCCATAATAATTGAATTCTATTTAGAACAATAGCTGACCTATGGTCATTTTTCTAATGAAATCCATTACACTAACATATCTGTTTCTACAATTCGAATGGGATAATTCAAGTCACATGCCATAATAATCGAATTTTATTTAGAACAATAGCTTGCCTATTGTCATTTTTCTCAAGTCACAGATCATAATAATCGAACAATAGCTTCCTTTTTCTTATGAAATCCATTACACTAACACATCTGTTTCTACAATTCGAATGGCGATAAATTCAAGTCACAGACCATAATAATTGAACAATAACTTCCTTTTTCTTGTGAAATCCATTACACGAACACATGTGTTTCTACAATTAGAATAAAATGTGAAATCCATTACACGAACACATGTGTTTCTACAATCAGTCACAGGTCATAATAATTGAATTCTATTTAGAACAATAGCGTAATTTTCTTATGAAATCCATTCCACTAACACATCTGTTTCTACAATTTGAGTGGGGAGGATTCAAGTCACTGACCATAATAATCGAAGAATTCTATTTATAACAACAGCTTATAGGTTCATTTTTCTTAGGAAATCCATTACACATCTGTTCTACAATTCGAATGGCGATAAATTCAAGTCACAGACCATAATAATCGAACAATGGCTTCCTTTTTCTTATGAAATCCATTACACTAACACATCTGTTTCTACAATTCGAATGGAAAGGATTCAATCACAGGCCATAATAATCAAATTCTATTTAGAACAACAGCTTACCTATGTTAATTTTTCTTATGAAATCCATTACACTAATACACCTGTTTCTACAATTAGAATGGAGAGGATTCAGTCACAGGCCATAACAATCGAATTCTATATAGTAGAACAATAGCGTCATTTTTCTTATGAAATCCATTTCACTAACACAAATGTTTCTACAACTCAAAGGGGGAGGATTCATTCACAGGCCATAATATTCAAATTCCATTTAGAACAACAGCTTACCTATGTTCATGATTTTTCATACGCGATTTCTCTCTGCATTTGCTGTAGTTATAAACATAGAACAGAAGAAGCAAAATGATTACTCCCAACGCAACGGAAGCAGCAACGAGTGCTATCAACAATTTCCGGTTGTGTGATTCTCCACTTCCATCTCGAAACCCTAATAAATCAGATACATAAATACAAGTGAAATTAAGAACACAACGAATTGAGAATGGGCGTACCTGGAGAGGGAGATTCCATTGATGAAAAAATCGGAGCATCTGCAGCAGCTAATGGAGTAACATTCATTGAACTTAAATCCGTTCAAAAAGCTTAATTAACAAATGTGTGCATACACATTTAAGGAATCATTGATGATAGTGGTGGATTGAAGTGGAGTGGGCAACCTAATGGGTAGTTGTACCCACTCGAACAACTGTGAATTACTAATAACATTTTACCTTATCCATAATACATGAATGATAGTGACTTGTTTCCACTCCAGCTTTGATAGTAATGGCAATGTTCTTCATCCTCATAGTACACTTACCGTAAGTGTAGTTTACGATCATTTTGAGAGGTTTGAAAGTGTAGTTTAAAGTGAAAAATAAAATATCAATTGGGATATTCATTTTTTACGAATACACAATCTAAATGGGACGGAAGGAGTATAAATTAATAATAATAACTGTATGAAATATTTACAAAATGCTTTTAAAAGGTAAAGATGGTCTTCCTAAACAAACCTTTTATTTAGTCGGCAATATCGATGAAGCTACCGCGAAGGCTATGAACTTAGAAATGGAGAGCAATTTGAGGAAATGACTTTAAATCTTTGTGTCCTGACCCCTAATCGAATTGTTTGGGATTCAGAAGTGAAAGAAATCATTTTATCTACAAATAGTGGTCAAATTGGCGCATTACCAAATCACGCTCCTGTTGCTACAGCTGTATATATAGGGATTTTGAGAATCCGCCTTAAGGACCAATGGTTAACGATGGCTCTAATGGGTGGTTTTGTTAGAATAGGCAATAATGAAATCACTGTTTTAGTAAATGATGCGGAAAAGGGTAGTGATATTGATCCACAAGAAGCTCAGCAAACTCTTGAAATAGCGGAAGCTAATTTGAGAAAAGCTGAAGGAAAAAGACAAATAATTGAGGCAAATCTAGCTCTCCGGCGAGCTAGGACAAGAGTAGAGGTTGTCAATGTGATTTCATAAATAGTTGGTGCGTTCAAATAATCAAAAGAAGTTCTATTTCTAAATCCTATTTAGATTGGAGTCTGTCGAGTGAATCCAATCAAGCAGAATCCAATTTTGATACAATCCAATTCAAAAATGAAGAAATAGAACTAGATTAAATAAAAAAAAAATCTCTAAAAATACAAGAGGGTGGGGCACTTATTAGATGCTGGAGTTAATGGTCTCTAATAAGTTCTACCTACTATTGAATTTGAACCAATAACTCCCGCCGTATGTAAGCAATACTCTAACCACTGAGTTAAGTAGGTCATTTATCATCCCAAAGAGAACCAAACGGAACCCACCCCATCGATCGATTATAAATATCATATTCCTTATAAGCAATAATAATCTAAGCAATACCACTCAACCACACAAAAATGTAGGATGTTGGATCACTGAATATTCATCTTGACAACAAATTATATACATGATAAAATATGCATCACAAGCACTAAGGGCTATAACTCAGTTGGTAGAGCACCTCGTTTACACGCGCGCCAATGTTTTTCAGGGGAGTCCATCATACAATCCAAAAAATGGATCTTATTGAGAAATCGATGTCTTACTCCATAACTTTAAGAGAACAATAACCTGACAAAGGGTTCGGTTCGATTTGAGTGCCCATTTAGGTACCAAACAGACCCCATGATTTGAGATATTGATAAGGTAAATACCAGTACATTCAATGCTAGGCATAATGAGTACAAGGCCCTCAAAAAATCTCTTTTCGTCCTATGAACTTGAAGGTGTATGAAGTTTCATATTGGATTTTTTAAGCCGAACAATAGAGACTTGATTTAACCTAAAACGATCTAGGCCAGAGGCAGACCTACGTTAAGATAACCCCACCCTTGAAACACTTTGGCAGTGCTTCTGAATCAGAATCCCAAATAATGAATCAGAACACGTGGAGCCATCCCCTTATCTTATTTTTCCGTCAAGAAAAAATATGGCGGATTAACTGATATTTTTATCAGTTAATGAAAGAGCCCAATGCAAAAAAATGCATGTTGGGTCTTTGAAACAGTTCAGGTCATTTTGATAATACTAAGTTTGATCTGTTTTACCGAGAAGGTCTACGGTTCGAGTCCGTATAGCCCTATAAAATGTAAAATGAATAAAATCTAAATTGGAAATACAAAAATTTCTAATTTTCATTTCTTCATTCTTGTTTGTTGCTTGGAACTGACCGGTTGGTTCGTCGAAACCAAATTTGTCCTAAAAACTGAATCGTTTAAAGCTGAACAGAAAACTGAACGAAAAACGTATTTCAAGAGATTGAATCGACCCTTTTCCAATCGTGGATAA